>JAWWEY010000115.1:144263694-144296023 GCA_035582745.1 Loriotus luctuosus | reverse complement strand
TGGGCTTGTTAGGAAGGACAGGTTGGGAAGGTGTGTTGTATAGCATTTAGCTGTCCTTACACTGGATGGTGTGGCCCCCGTTCCTGTCAGAATGGCTTCTCCCCAGGTGTCCCCTTTCCATACCTGGTTCTGTGGTCTGGCCCAAAGGACCCCTCCCCTCGCCCCTCCCCGGTGGCGTCCCATTGGTCACGGTCCTCTTTCCCTGCCCCCCTTCACCTGGGCACAAAACCCCACTGTGAGGGGACTGCCCCCTCTTTGCCACCTGGGTGTCTGTACCATCTCAAGTGTCCAGTCTCAAGCCAATAAACGGATACCAACACCCACGCGGGGAAGAGCGCTCCTCATCTTTTGTCCTTCGTCTGTGCTGGTTCCGTGCTGGGCTTGGGTTCGTGCTAGCTGGAATTCGACCATACAAAGCTCAGAGAAACACGGAACACAGCAGTACAACAAACATGAAGAAAGACAAGTGCATCTGAAGAGTGGCCTGAATGATAGATAAGTAAATGTGTGCGAAGATCACAAATGACAAGTCAGTTATCAGTTCTATTGAGATGTAATGCTTTTGATAAATGCCTGGGATTAGATCACAAATCTTGAGAGCTGAATAGTTTGGAGAATTAATATTTTCTGATAATGAAGTTTTCTAGCTGTCATGAAGACATTGAGAACTTTTAGAATACAAGTAATATTGTATGGAAAAGGAGGAATCATAGGAACTGTAATTCAATTGGCTTCTTAACCAGAAACTGTCATCAGATATGACTAAGCAACATGTTAAAAATGTTTTTTACTCAAATTAATGTTGAAGTACTGGAGTGTCATTTGCATTCTCATAGAGGCCTGGAGCTAATCAAAGTAGAGGGTGTACATCTCCATCATTTGGCTAATTAGGAGAACAAAAGGTGGAGTTCCTCAGAAGTGATTTGAAAACTAATTTGCACACTGGCATCTGATAATCCTTAACTATAATAAAGGTGAGGAGGTTTCAGAAAAGTGCCCTTCTGGAGAAAGCATTCTCAAGAGAACACTTCTGTTAGTTCCTGATTACTGCAGTCTGAAGTTATCTTTGGTTGTGCAGATGGGACAAGGACAAAAGTCTGAGGGCAGAGATGGACTTACAAGTTGCTTTTTAACATTCCACACCTTTGAATAAATGTTGTTAGAATAAAGTGTGTTTTCAGTATATGTTTCCTAAATGTTTAAGGGTTTCAAGTTTGTCTGAAAAATTTAACAATGAAAGGAGAGAAAATAATATGATATTATAGCCCCATATAGAAATTCAGAGTCAATTTGCAGATTGCAGGTATTGGAGCATTTTCCTTGCTTGCAGACAAGAGCAGTTTAAAATTTAATGTCTTGAAGTGATTATTCAAAAGAAGGAAAGGGATGGAACAGTGAAGTTGAAAATGTCTCTGGACATGATTTTCTGTCCAACTTTTAGAAACATGGACGTTAGTAATATACATATTCTCAGTCTGATGAATCCTATTCGTGAAATATATTTGTCTTTTAGAACAGAATGGCCTAGATAGCATCAGCCTTTTCTTTATCAGAGCATTTACCACTGATTTGTTAGTTATTCCTCACTGCTGTTTTGTCCTGAGAGGTGTGTTTAATTCTACCAGTATTCATGTCTTCCCACTGATTCTGAATGCTCCAGTGACAACTTCATTCCAGATTACACACATATACGGAGATTTAAAAAGTCTCTTACACATGAAAGAGGAATTAATTTTCCAGGTACTTCAAAAAACATAATTATTTGCTTGGATTTCCTAGTAGATTTTTTCTAAGCCTGTAATTTCAAAAATTGAGACCAGAGTATGACAAGTGTCCTATGTTCACCATCATTTTTAACACACCTAAATAAAGAATTGTCTTTCTCTAAGCTCTCAAAAGAGATGTCATTCCATATACTGGAATTACTCTATTTTTTTATTCAAGAAAAGGATTTATTAGTACTTTGTCTAGGATGATAATGATTTTTTGTCCTGTTTCATTCACAGTGTTAAAAGATTAGAAAAAGTGCCTCTTCAAAGCAGTTGGTTGTGACTCCTAAATATCTTTGTGTCCTGATACCAGAAAGGAAACTTTCAGTCACATGCCAATAACCATATATTCCAGATCAAAGATATGAGAAATCTCTAGCAATCTAAATTTTATTGAAATTCAGAAGTTGACCCAGGGAAATATAACTGTCAAGTAATTTAAATATCAAGTATGGGGATTAAAGACTGTGTAAATAAAAGTGTAAATTATCAAGAAATACCAAATTATCAGATATGCCATATGTCACACACCAGATTGTTCAGCAGGCTGCTATAGTTATGCAAAACTTTCTTTTTTCTGGAGTCTTCTAATTTTATTCTTTAAAAACCTAATCAAACTGTGTGGAGGTAGAAATAGCCTTTCAAAGGGAAAAAATATCAGGAGGAAATAAAGGATTTAATTTATTTTTTGTGTGGAGCTCTTGTGTTTGAACATAATTTTTTAGGTAGAGAACATTCAGCAGCAGGTAGCAGTGCCAAAAACTGTGAACTTCATCTATTTTTAGACCTGAACTTGAAATAGTTTGCAAACATTGAGATTTTCAGGTATGCTTTCTAGATGATCCTTCAATTAATATTTTTGTTTCCATAACAGCTGTTTTACCAGAGCTTCAGCAACAAGATGATTTTTATTCTGTTAATTACATGGAAGAACTTGTTATTTCTTCAAAAAATGTTCAGGTGGTTACCCTTGACCTCCTCAATACCCAGCCTCTTCTGCATGGATTGCATGCTGAGAGCAGTAGATCTGTGCTGTAGCTGCACTGGTTTCAGCCTAGCACGGTCTTGCTGTCAGCCAATTGTATCGTGGTAGCTGGGATAGCACTGTGGAGCTTTCCTAAACAAGTATAGAATGTTTGATTATGTTCATGTAAGTACATGAAAACCACCTCCTTTCTGGAAAAATTCACTGTGCTTGATTCTCAGTCTTACCTGCTGCCTGTTGTTAACATACTTTGAGATTACATATGTTGTTGCAATTTTGAGAATGGCTGATGCAATAACTTTGTCATAGCTTGTTGATGTGGATTGTTACTTATGACCCTCACTGTTAATTCAGTTCTGGAATGCTGAAGTTTATTCTGCTACCAAGCAATAAGATATTCAAACTCCATTATTGTGTTTTCATGAATGACAGTTTGTTCAATTTTAGAGCTGTTGAACAAATGTGAGATACCACTGCTATTTGAAATTGAAATGAAGGAAATTCTTTTCTAGCATGTGATGGCACATGCACATTCTAGCATCTGAGGCACATCTGAGCTTGTGCCTCAGATGGAGGGACAAGCTGAGCCTAATTTATTGACATGTTCATGCTTTTTACCTTTTTCTGAGGTGCCTCATATCAGTGGTAAATGATTAGTTGAAGGGTCTCCTCTCTTTATGATCTCACCAACAGCTGCTGATAAAGTGATTCCAGGTCACAGCACATTTTGTAAATTACACAGGAAACTAAAATGCCCTTTACTTTTGGGGGGATGAACATTTTTTGGAGTGTTGCCACAAATTAACACTTTTTTGCTTCATTCAATAGTATAGTGAAATATCAGAAAAAAATTTATAAATTGAAGAATGTTTAGGGCAAAGAAATAAAACTTTTCTTGTATTTATTTTCATTATCCATAAAATTCTACTCTTAGTAATTTTCGCTTATGCCGCTACTTGGAAAAGATTTATGCAGGTTATTAAAGCAGCTAGCTTCTCTGGCTGTTTTCTGCTCAGAAAAAATGATCAAATTATCCTTTCAGTACAAGAACAACCCAGTGGCATAGAGCTGAAAGAGGTGGTTAGGCTGGTGACTGCCTCTTCTGGAGCTCCTGCTTTCCTCAGCATGGCAGAGGAGCAGAGGAGGAGCCCTCCCGTGAGCCCCTCTGCATCTCTGCTTCAGTGGGACAGACACCCTGCACTAGTGAGGGCTGGGATGCCTGCTCACATCTCCCAGAGCTTTGATGGAGAAGCATTGGCAGAATCTGGAAGCTGCCCTGCAAAACTCTCCCTGTTTTAACAACTAAAGATGTTGTATTTTCAGTTTAAAATATTTTACTGTACTTTATATTCAAATTTTCATTTTCTGTGTTGTCATCCATAAAATGCATTCTGTCACGCAGTGACTTTGCCTCCCCCTTGTTTGTTATATTTCTAAGGAGCCTTTCTGGTCTTCTGGGTAAACACTTTTGTCACATCTCTGAGGGGTAGGGCACTGTCTTTTCTAGTGCTGAGCTGGGACCTGTGACTCAGTATAAAATGGAGTATGAAGATGTACAAATCGGGTTGTAATTTGAAGAAATTAAACATAATTGTACAATTAAATTTCCATTTTGCTATTTTTTCATGTAAACAGTTACAAATTGCATGAAAGCAGGTTAGATTTTTTCTATTTAATCACTGAGCTTCTCTTTTAGAAATAAACAATGAGATTAAATGCTGCAAGACAGAGTATGTTTCAAAACTTTGATCACCATGTGATGTGGATAGGTTACCTTAATGAGTGGCCAGTACACATTTCTAAGTGTCATCTGAAAGAGTATCCTTAATAGCAATAGAATATGAAAATTGTGTTAAAACTCTGACCCTTCTTATAATTTAATTTATTTTTTTTCATAATGAAAACATGGTGAGGATTCATGTTGCCAAAATATAAAAATTAGCTGATCAAGGCAGACAAGTTCCTACAATTGTATTTTCTCTATAAATGCAAGTATTTCTGTTTTCCAAAGATGGACCTGTCACCTGGAAATTAATAGACAGTAAGTGGGAAGGAACTGTGTAAAAAGGAACAGAAAAAAAAGAATATAAAACAATTGGATTTAAAAAAAAGTCTTAAATCAAAAGCCACCGATTTGTACTGTGATACCAGCAGTCACCATGTTCTGTTATAAAGGGAATTACAGCTGTCTGAAATTAACTTTTGAAGTTGGAGACTCGGGATTCTTTTATACAAAATCTTAGAGATTTTGTATTACTTTCATGTGTTTGCACTTAGGGTTTTTATTTAGCAATCAATTCTCAAGTTAGAAGAACTCTTAACCCTGGTTTAATTGGACTCGTAACAACCCTCATACCATGTGTTTATAGGCAGGCACCCAAAATAGAACCATAGAATCACATAATAAATTCAAACAGTTCTCTTATATTTGACACTGAAATTATGTTTTTTTCCATTTATTTCCCTCTTGTCTCAGGAGTGGACAAGTTGAGAAGTTAGAAGTGGATCCTAGTAAATATTCATTCCCTGATGTGACAAAGATAGTCCAAGAAAAGGAACGAACTGGACAGGGACCTATAAAGCTCCAACCACAGAAGGTTACTGAGGCTAAGAAGAGCTCTGATGATTTTGAAAATAATGAAGATGTTCCTCCATTAATTTGAAACATTCTGAAATATCCCCTCTATAAGTAGTGTGAATGCTTGTGTCGAATTCATGATCCTATGTGTAAATAAAATAAAATAGAGCTGAAGTTGGCAATAACATTGTATTTCCTATCAATAACTTTTTTATGCTGGTGTTTTCTGCTGCATTTTCTGTTAGTATATTACTATTTAAATTCTTTTTTCTAGATTGTTTACTTAGTAACTCTGAAATTAGAATAGGTGCCTTATATCAGAGATTGTAATTTCTTCAAACAGTTTACTGTCTGGGTTGAGAGATGACACATTACTGTAGAAAAAGAGAAAAGGAAGGAAGAAAAAAAGAACTTGTAACAAGAGTTATGATTTTTCTCATTAAACTAAGGATAAGAAAAATCTCTGTGTACTCCTTCAGTGTTTTCATTTTCATGACAGTAGACAACAGTGGAAGAAAAGGGTATGGTTGGAGTGAGAGATATTGCTGTAATCTACCATTCGTCACTGAATATCCAGCATAATGCACAGCTCCTGGATTCTGGAGCTTTCCTAACAATCCCACTTCTTGAAGATTTTGGGAGAAAATAAAGAGAAACTTTAAGAAAAAAAAAAAAGTTGAGTGACCTACATTACCTTGCTTATGCATTTGTAATTGTTTATAATAGAAGACTTCATTTGCAAGAGAAAATGCTTCAGATTCAAATCAGCTTTTGCTTTAAGTCAAGAGCAAGCAAGGTCAGGAAGAATCAAACAATATTTTCTAGTTAAAACTTGTTTTCATCCTTAAGATAGAAGATTAATAAGTTGCAGTTATAACTGAACACTGTTTAAGCTCAAATACTGCCCACAGTATCCTCAGCACAGCCACATTGATAACACAGCCTTTGAAAGTGCTGTGTCCCTAATTGTGAAAAACGTCGTGCAAAAACCTCAGCAGTTGGAATGAAAATATTCCCATTGAATTCTGGGAATTTTTAGCCACTCTAAAGTGTTTTATAGTTCTTCACAGATGTTTAATGTAAGATAAAGATAAATAGTCTATCTTAAAGTGCACTGAAGAGAAGCAGAAAATATCCATCAGCTTAGGCTGATGGCTTGAACCGATGCATTTTCTTCGGTTGCAATTTGAAATGGATATAGGGTGAAAAAATGAGGTTTCATATTAATGCTGGATATACTAAAAGCTGAAAAGAAAATTTATATATCTCAAAGACATAAACCAAAGTTGAATTTGGGCATTATCTGATGGATGTCATATCATCTTGGATTTTTCTTTTGCACTGACTCAATTTTTCCAACTCCAGAATAAATTCTTCAATGATACAAGCCTCTGAGCCCTGGAATATATTTAATCAGCTCTGCTCTGGTTAATGGAGTATGAAAACATCAACTGCTTTTGCAATATGTCCCAATTCACTAGAAATGCCTAACTTTGCCAGCTAATATGGAAAAGACATATTACATTTTATCTCTTGATCTCGCTGAGTAGTAATATGGCCATGGGGTGAGCATGGATCCTTTTCTAGATTGCACATCAAGGTTCTGTATTTGAGATGGCACAGGGTGTCCCTGCCCTGGGAGTGGCAGTGGGGCTGCAGGATCTTGGGGACAAACAGGTTCCAGCAAGGGCCAAAGGTGACAGCAGCACAGGAGGAGGAGCTGAGGAGGGACCCCAAGAGGAGCTGGAGGAAGGCAGGAGGAGCTGCAGGCTCAGAGAAGGAGTCCCCCCCTGGCAGCCCCAGAGAAATCCCCGTGGAACAGAGACCCCCTTGCAGCCCAGGGGGAGCCTGGGAGTCTTAAAAGCTGGTGCTGTTTCATGAAACAGTGCAGGCCAAATGGGAAAACAGACAACAAATAAAGTCATTTTTACCAATCAGATGCACAATTTATGTTTTTATTCCTTCCAAGCCTACTTCCTTTTGTTTCAGAAGTATGAATTTTGCTGACCTTGGGATAGAAGAAGAGAAAAGGCTCCACCACTTTTTCAAGAGAAAAGTCAGTAAATTTTGGCAGCAGATCCAATTTTTTTTATTTCCTGTGATTTCATTGATTGTTGTGAGGATTTCCTGATGTTTCTAAGAAGTGAACCTTTTACAGGATTTCCTCTTTTTCTTGATTGCTTATATCGATAAATCTTGTAGGGACAATCAACCTTTCTAACCTTCAGCCAATATGGATGAATCTTTCAAGAGTTTCACACAATTGTGGAAATCAGAGGCCTCCATGCAGCCTGGTCAGGTATGGTTATTTTATTTTTTTTCATAAAGAGAGCCATAAAAAAATAATCTCTAATGTCAAACCAAAGGATAATATGATTGTATCTTTCCCCATTCCAACTCAGTTCTCTTTTTCATCTGGTTTCATTGTGAATAGATTTTGCTCTGACTTTGGGGGGAAAAAATGTATTGAGCTACAATTACACCTCATAGGAAAATTAATAGCAGGTACCAAAACATTCTTGGAACCACTGAAGAAAGAGTTGTTTCAAGCAGAGGTTGATCACAGAGAGACAAAGCACACAAGACAAAATGCCACCACAAGAGCATAAACACACCTTACAAAGTTTCTGATTACTGCAATGCAATTTGGAGAAAAGAAGACAAAAGAGGACAAAGGACAGGCAGCCAGATAAAATATCACACAACACAGATAAAATATCCCCTGTATAATGAAAACTAGAAGAAAACAAAAGGAATGAAAGATAGTCAGAGCCCCCACCAGAGAAAGGAAGACTGAGGAAGGAAACTCCAGCATTGTCCCCCCCAGTTAAGGACGTGGCAGCTGCTCAAAGCCATTGTGCATCTGGAGCACAATTCTCATACTTAGAGGACACAAAAAAATGCTGCTTTTTGATTTGTCACTTGCTGCATTCTGCCCCTGCAGACTCAGCAGTTGTACATACAGCATTATCTCTTACTATGTAATTTGGTTAAGTAGATTAAAATTTCAGAAAGCACTGAGTGTGTGTTGTGATATTTCACCTCCAACTAGATGACTGGAGGAATTTTAGCATCATGCAGTTGATGGATTTACTCATCATCCAGTAGACAGGAGATGGATGGGGTTAATGACAAATTCTAGCAGTACTGAGAGAAAAGATGTGTAACACTTCAGGAATGCTCTTGGATTTGCCACAAAATCTTCCTCTTGCTCTAAAATTGGGATGGGATGTAAGTTTTAGATTTGCCATGAAAATGAGAGATTTGGTGATGCACAAAACAGAAAGTGTCCAGTTGCCTCCAGCACTAAATTGATTCATCTTGGTCAAGAAAAGCAAAAGGAGAAGGGAATCTGTTACACTAGGACAGGGTAAAGCTATCCTGCTCTTCCAATTACAGTACTAAATCATAACCTCACAGAATATTAAAGGTTGAAAGGGTTTGTGAGGGTCATCTGGTCCAACTTCCCTGTTTAAACTGGAGCCAGTTGTCCAGGACCACATACAGATGGCTTTAGAATATCTGCAGGGAGGGAGAATTCACAGCCTCCCTGGGTGACCTGTGCAGGCACCTGGTCACCCTCATAGTAAAAAAAATGTTTCCTGATGTTCAGAGGAATCTCCTGTGTTCAGCCTGCACCCACTGTCTCTGGTCCTGTCACTGGGCACCACCTATTCACAGTTTAATTGCAAATTATTTGTGAATAAATGTATTTCTTCTGTTGCATAGTCATCTGTAGCATGCTGAAGTTTATTGTTCTCATTTGCAGCACCTGAGCAATACTGACAGAAGAAATTTTCTCCCTCCACCTCTGATACACCCAGGCAGAGTGAAAGCTCAATGAAGCTGAAACCTAAGAAAACAGCATATGAATTAACAGGGACAAAAGATATGACATAATTTACAAAACACAGCTTACTCAGAGTGACAGTTCATGTTTTACTTTTTTAAAAGCAGAAATGATAAAAGATATTATTATTGCCAGAAGTGCAGCTCTTGGTTGCACAGTTGTGCACTGAAACTGTCTAATAATCAGGTGGGATCTCTGAGGCAGGATTTGTACAAATTGTTCCTGCATCAAACATGTCACAGTCAAAACACTGTGAGAGCCACAGAGTACATCAGTTCTGGAGACTGTTTACTGTGTTGGTTTCAGAATCACCATGGATTACCTGAGCTAATTATAAAACACAGACATTAGAAGGAGCAGGGAAGAAAGGAAATCATGTTAGACAGACTGGGGATAGTTTCTTCTGCCTTACAAACCCTACAGACAACAGCAACCACTCCTTTACACAGAGCACAGAAATGTGAGCCACAGATCCGTTTAAAGCAACTCTACAGCTCCTCATAGAGAAGCCCTGATGTGGTGGGAATTGGCCAGGGATCAGGAGTTAAAAGCCCATTCCCTTAAGGAGATGGGATAGCACAGAACCAGCCCTCTGCTTTGTCTAGGTATCAGCATAATAGTTTGCCCTTGGATGAGTTCAGATCTGCACAAAGCATCAGCTTTCCTATACAGGGCACTATATGGAGATGTCTCAACTTATAAATCACTTTTCTGATATTTGACAACAGCTTTTGCAGCATAGGAAAATCATAATAACCAACTCCACGCTGGGGATTACACTTCTGTTCCTGGAAACACAGCTCTCAGTGTAGTGCAGCCTGAATGTCTGAGCAAAGAAAGACCTCAGAAGTTACAGCATGTATCATATAGACAGAAGCATTTACAACCTCCACAGCTCTAAACAATAAACACCTTCCTCCTCAGAAACTTCGTAGGAAACATGTGTATAGAAGAGTTGACTGGTGAACATTTGGCTAGAAAGATGTGACCTGTGGTTATGTTTTGACCCTTGTTTTTGTGCTCTTACTGCTAACCATCTGCAAGTCTACCAGCAGCATAATTATGCCTGTTTGACAGTGTACATAAATTAGTGTTGGCTCCTCTGGTTTTACAACAAGGCAGGCAGCCATCTGACTTTTTAATTAAGGATTTCACTGAGATTGATAATAAAGTTCCAATATGCTTCCATATTTAAAATGAAAGTGCATCATCAGTATAAAAATTTTCAAAGGGAAAGCATCCATGGAGATTTATCAGGCACCTATGAAGTGTAGCTGAAGTGAAACATGACATCAGCTACAGAAGAAATCCAAGCTGTCTGCTTTTCCTTCAGTGAACTCCATTCTGCAATGGAAATCCTCTAAGGGAATGAAGTCCATTTTTTTTCACTCATTTTTTAAAATTTCCATGAACCTAAGACTCTGCACTGCATTTCTGAATATTTAAAGATGCTGATATCCTGCACCATTTCCAGAACTTCCTTATGTGTACTTCTGCTCAGTATCTAGTTACAGCTTCAGCTATTTAAATGCTTTAAAGTGTCACCCTTCCTTATGTCTGTAGTAAAAGCTATATTCATCTCACTAAAATTATTTTTCAATATGCTAAATAAAAATGCTTGCCTTTTTAAATTTATGCCTCCACTTTAGCTCAATCTGGGAATTCATGTGTGAAACTAAGCCACTGTCAAACATTCTTAAACTTTTCCAAGTGTGTCTCCAGTATAGCTCTAGAGTATCTTAGATAAATCAATTAAACTTTTTCAGTTTCTCTCCTAAAAAACTTGACTTTCAGTCTAGACATTCTCAAAGTGGTAGTGAAGTATCAAAGGCTCCTGTGACACGTTGTTATGTACCTATTGTTGTGAAGCTGTCACAGATTACTCGGTGCTATATACTGGGGAGGTTTCTTTGGGGCTGCAGGTAATTTCTCACACTTTATCAGCTGTGTTGAGATACATAATTACATGTCTGTGATCTGTAAAGCAAATTCTCCCTCTTTATCAGTGTTTGACATGGGATGCTTAACAACCTGGTTAATCAAAAACAGATTATACTGCTAGAATTAATGAGGCAATGAAAGGGTTTAATGGCTGAGGGAAGATTTTTAATGCCTGTTTGAAAGGGATTACTCAGTCTAATATTTGCTCATAAGTAGTAGAGAAATGTGTGGCATGGAAGTCACAGTTATCCAGACAAATGAATTTCTCTGGGTCAGCTCAAACCTGCTATGTCATCACTGAAAACCTCAAATCTAGTTCATGTTCTTTTGATAGACAAGTTCTTTTTTCTTTCCCCTTGTATTAATTCAGGATTCGATGTAGAAGATTCAAGGACAGCTGGCAAAAATGACCATTTAAATCAGCTCAGGACTCAAGTAGGAAAGATTTTATTACTGGATATATCTGAACCACAGGATTAAAGAAAATTACCACATGTGGTTAGAGACAGAGAAGTCTGCCTATTAAATGAGCTGTGAAATTAGTTTCAGTGACTGATAGCTCTTGAAATACCAGATCTTGAATTTATCACTGGGATCTTGAAAAGAAAGATGCATAGTTTGGTCAGACAGACTGAGGTTCCAGGTTCCACTTTGCTGTAAAGACTTTATCTAGTATTCCTTGGCCTGGATCTTTACTCAGATTGGGAAAGAGGACCCAAGGTATTGTTCAGTCTGTCTGAGGAAGGAACAGCTGTGTGTGAACACAAGTGTGAATGTTCTCCCCATTTCTTGTCCTGCACAGTGTTCTCACTGCTTTTGTACCATGACACAGTGGGTCTGCTCAGGTGGTCCTGGGAATCTGTTCCCTGACATTGCAAAGAGGGGAACAACAAATGGAGACCTCCTGCAAAACTGCCATCCAGTCTTGAACTAAACCAGACTCCAGCTGTCCATGAGAATGTGGCCCTGGTTTGTATCTTTCATGCTGATTTTGAGTTCTTGCTTAGAGTTCATAGGAGCTCTCATCATTTCCTTTGCTAAAGGAATTTGAGTGAACAGCTTGATGTACAAACAAACTAACTGACTCTTAAATTCTGCATCTAGCAGGGTTTATTGTCAGGATGAGTCACTTAAGGAAAAATGCCTTTGCAATAAGAAACTCCCAGCACTCACATCCACAGGTGCCTTACTTCAGGACCTCATACACCATACCCTGCAGTTTCCTAGGAAGGGCTGAGCTCTACTGTTTTATGTAGTCTCTACTCACTTCCTCAGGAGCCCTGAAAGCTTCTCAACTTCAGCTTAATTGATGCTGAAATTATTGGTGAACTATGAGTCAAAACTGGGAAAAGACATGCTCATCTTATGGGATCATATGAAGAATTTTGGATAAAGTGATAAACCTCAGTCCCTCGGTCCAGCAGTGGCAGAGATGAGGATATAATTCAGAAGCCTATCACTTGAGGGCAGGAGGCACAAATTCACCAATGAATCTCTTATGCCATTGCCCACAGCAGTAGGTGTAAGGAAGACCAGATGAAGCCAAGCCAGAAGCCCAATCAGCCCAAGATGTGCCTCAGTTCAAGCAGGACATTTCTAGGCCAGCAAATACAGGGAGTAACAATATCCCAGTGCTCTGGAGGGCTGTGTCTGACTGCCCCACCACACCTGCTAACCCTTGAGGCAGGCAGGTTCTCTTCCACATCCAACCTAGTCCAGCCCCTTCCCCTCATTCTGGGAGAGGCAAAATTCAATTTTTCATACCCTGCTGGGAAGACTTGACCATGCTCTGTATCAGAAATTTTGAAAAGAGGGATCCTTCCCTGACACAATCTCAGACAGTCAGCAGCTAGAGGAAAGTCTGACCTAGGGGGCTGACATGCAATTTTCTTTGATGGAACACTCCTCTGGGAGTCTGTGTTGCTGTTATTTCACACTAACTATGCTTATAAACCTCCATCCTTTATCCTGTGGCTACAAGCTTCGTGCTTTAATTATGCATCCTGTAAATATTGGCCTTAGTTTATTTTAAGCCTATCAACATCCTTGGGGATTCCCAGTTCCTTTGATTCATCCTGTTGTTTTCCTCAGAACCTTTTCTACTTCTGTCACATCCAGGACAGAGTGGGGCAACATCTAAGTGCTTGCCCTGTGGTTTTACACAGCACCATGTTATCTCTCACTTTCCTACAGGTTCCTAATGGTCTCTTATCTTTTGAATGCTGCCAAGCACTGTGCCCACATATTTATAAAACTGCCTACAGGGAGCTCAGATTTTATTTCCTGAGTTTCAATAGCTAGACAAGAACCTGCCACTATGTACTGACAGATCAAGCTGGTTTAGGTAGAGTTATCTTCCCCTTTGTATTAAGAGATATTGAGCTATTGTTTCCTTCAGTCACTCAACTCCTTGGGATTTTCAGACATTTTTGTGCTCTTCTCAGGCAGTCTGAGATATGATTCCTGCAAGCCATTTTATCACCTCAACATTTATTTTAGCAAATACTACTATGTTATTGTTCATCTCTTTTTCTGGACTGTTTGAGAAGGTGTTGAGCAACTCAGCTTTGAGCCCAGGTCTCTCTAGGGATCCACACATAATCCTCCATTGTGAAAACTCTTTATTTTTACTATGTTGCCTGTCTTTAAGAAATTCTTTATCCTTGAGCTGACCTTCCTTTCTATGCCATGACAGCTTATTTCCTTTTCCTAATCTTTCAACCTTGTCAGAAGCTTTCTGAAAAAATGAATGCCTTATATCAACTAGAACATCCTTTTCCATAGGCTTAGTAAAAGTATTTCTATTTGAGTTGAAACATTGACAGTAAAACTTTCAAATGACTGGCTATTTCAATTGCTTCTGTATTTAGTATCCAATCTGAGATGCCTTTGGAGGGCAATGATTTTCCACTTTTTCAATAAGTGATCAGACCCTACCTTTCATCATTTCCTTGGAGAAGTTTAAACTTGAATTCACCAGTTCTTGCTTAAAAACCTGGTTTGGATTTGTGGAAATATATAAACATAAAGTAGAACACAGCAGAATTTCTGATTTATGCTGGACAGGGACTGGTCACAAAACACAAAAGCAAGAATTTCAAGAAAATGTCTTAAAAAACCAGAAAATATTTTCTTACTTTCCATGCAGCATTTATCAAGTCAGATGAGGTAAATACACAAGATTTATTTCCCAGAAGGCAGAAGAGATGAAAAAATACACCACCACTTGAAGATAAAGCAGAGGAGAGAGCATCTTCCCTTCTTCTGGACTGGAGTTGAGGAGAAAGGACAGCACACCAAGATGCCAAAGGCACTAAGTGCAAAAAACCCTTCAAGCATTTTTGTCTACATTGCCTCCTGAGAGTAAATTATTGGGACTTCCTCACTTCCACTGCAATCTGGCTGTAAAATGCTTTTCAAAAATGTCACTTTCAATTGAAAGGTCACTCCAGCAGAGAAGTTTTCCAAGAATTACAGGTACACATTTTTACTTTTCCCTTTAGGAACCCACATTCAAATTATTTTAAAATTATTTTTTAAAGCGAACAAACTCTTATTTTACACTGGAGCTGGAAAGAGCTGAGTGTTCTTGTTCCCTTTAGACTTGAAAGAACTTAAAATTTGCATGTCAATACTCTTTAGTAGATGCACTTTTACATCATTTGCATGCCTTTTACTGCATGACAATTAACAGATTAGTATCTGCATATAATATATTTCTCTGGGAAATGGTAAGAGGGCAGTGAGAAGCTCTACAATATTCAACATATTCATTGGCATTTCAGGGTGAAGCAATTACAGTGTCTCCACTAAATTTATTACTGCACTCTGTCAGAAGAATCAGACCTTGGCAGTTTAACCTTGACTATTCTGATAGTGTGTATAGAAATATGGCAGACAATAAAGAATGCAGGACTTGTTTAGACCTTAGTCAAGAAACCCATTGTGAATTCCATTGTAAAGAATTTTGGAGTGAAGCACGACTTGGGAGTTCAAAAATAGCTTTTTAAATGGCAAATACATCAGTGAACCTGAGAACATCAGTCAGGAGAAAGAGTTGTGGTCTGAATAGAGGAGATGAAAAATTCTTGCACTAAATCCTTGTGAACTTGAGTTATTCTTATTGGTCTCCTCCTTTGTTCTGGCATTTCAACACCAGACAGACAGAGAAATTCAACTGCACTCCATGCATAGATGCTGAAGCCTTGGAAACAAGATCTCATATGAATTTTGGCAGAACCTATGCATATAAATCCATTGAAGCACCCCTAAGGTTGTATGTGTCAAACTCCACACAAGTGGGATGAGAAGAATAGAAGACGATAGGACAGAATAGAGTAGAACAGAAATTAATAGAACAGAATGGTTCAGTTGGAAGAAGCCTGCAACAACCATCTAGTCCAACAGCCTGATGAATTCAGGGCTCACCAAAATTTGCTGCATGTTATGAAGGGCATTGTCCAAATGCCTCTTAAACAGTGACAGGCCTAAGATATTGATCACCTCTCTAGAAAGCCTGTTTAAGTCTTTGACCATCCTCTCAGTAAAGAAATGCATCTTCCCAATGTCCATTCTGACCTTCTTGACACAGCTTGAACCCTTCCCATGCATCCTGCCACTTGGTTCCCAGGGAGAAGAACTTATCATCCCCCCTCACCTTCGCACCCTCCAGAAGCTTCTGGAGAGCTTCCTCTCAGCCTTCTCCTCTCCAAACCAGACCAGCCCAGAGCCCTCCTCACAGGATGTGCCTTGCAGCCCTTTCACCAGCTTTCTTGATGTCCTCTGGGTGCAAGAGACTCTTCATTCTCTTTCACAAATTTGCTTGAATTGAGGACAGCAGCACTACTCTGTGACAGTTTAGAAACACAAAGTCCATCCTGAGGAAGAGTATCCAACCCCTGTAGGAGCCTGATGGGGCCCAGCCCTCTCAGCCCATGTTTGCAGCCCTATCTCAGGAGTTGCAGAATCCTACAGAAGTGATGCCAGCTGGTGCTGCTCCTCCAGTGCCCACGTCCATGCCACCCATGACTTGGTGACAAATGCATTCTCCTCCACCATGCTTCAAACCAGTAACATGCTAATGACTGCTGTTGCTGTGGGTCTCTGCTGTGTCAGTTCTGCTGCCTTCATCCTCACATTGCCCATCAAGTGAATAATTTAACCCTCAATGCGGCCTTGGAAGGAGAGGACTGTTGATCTTTCTTTCTCCTGCTTTTTCCTTCACTGTCTCTTTCTCCTGCCATGTCTACCCAGTCAGGAGTGCTGCTGGAGATCCTGGTTCCTTCATCACCACCCTGTAGGCATCCTTCAGGCTGTGCAGTGTTGGACAGTGCCCTTTTCCTGACCCAGAGATGGGGTAACAGAGGGGCATTCTAAAAACTCTTATTCCATTTTCAGTCTCATGAGAAGGGTGAGACAATACAGATGTTAGAATTCACACCATCGCAATCAGAAGCCAACCATTTCCTAATTACATTGCACTATAAGTGTTTCTTGCCTATCAGCTTTTTACCAGACCATGCTGTAGATGCCTTAAAGCCAATCATCTGAAACTACCCCTCATGAGTACCACTACAATGGATCCTTCATAGTTCTATTTCTCCAAAGTATCCAGTCTTGCTTGCAAGGTTATCCTTCGAAACTTTTTTCTAGCTCCATTTCTTTCTCAACAACATCTGTCCTATTCCATGGCATGTCTAAGTCAGCATTTCTTTTCTCAAAGTTTGCATACAGATGCATACTGTGGGGGCCTTCTGTCAGGCCCTGACAGCTCTCTACAAATCCATTTCCCACATGTTGCACAGAAAGGCACCCACTGCAGCAGTATGGGGGCTCAACCTTCAGCCTTTCTGCTGCTCTAGCCTGGTTCCTGCTGTTGTATTCAGATTCAAACAATGGCCTTGCTAGAAGTGTTGTCCTTATTGCCCCTATTTATGTTATTTTACTTTTTGTTTTAGCTTGACATATACCCTGCAGCTTCCTGAGGTCACTTATGCCTGCTTCTTTCTTATTAAGTGATTCTATAATATTCACATGGTTGGAGTAGTTACCTGGTCATGGTCCTCGCTCTGTCTGCTTCCTGTTTTGAAGTATTTGAGCTGTATTGAAGGAATATTTGAGTTTTAAGGCAACAAAATTTCTCTTGCAGTGGTCATAATAGAGAGGCCTGTACTGTCCCTACTGTGGCAGTCTGAAAAACACATTTCCCACACTCTTCAGACATGCACAGGATGAGGATGCACAGAAAGGGTGAAGGTAAATAGGAGGAGGGGACATGTGGAGAGCTGGGGGTGCTGGCAGCCTTCAACTGGCTTGTGCTGGATCTCATGGGTAGGATGCTCTTTAGATCAAACATCCGTGGCTTTCCAGAAGCTTCCCACTGCAATCTCCATAGTCTCTCATTCCAGTGATGACAGCCAGCCTTCTGGTTTGGAGTGTCCATACAGGAGAGGTGAAGAAAGCCTGCAGCATCCCAGGCACTTGTTTGAAGACTTTGGGCTGGTAGTAGTGGATGGAATCTGACAGTGGCTGCCTCATCTTGAACTCTTCAGGAGGTGGGAATCAGATGGTGAGAGACACCAGAAGGCTGAAGGCAGGTGATCCCTGGCATGTGGTACTCAGCCATCCTTAACATCCCTTCCTGTGGATAGGACAGGAGAATCTGAATGAATTTTTGGTGCAATTAGCTCACAGAGAACAAGCCTTTGCTTGTTAAAGGCATGACACATCAATTGTTTGCACATGCATCTAATTAGTTTGGGATTTGAAAAAGTCTTTGGAGGGAGCCAGAGGGCAGGGGAGGCATCACATTCTGCTTGTTTGTCACTTTTCCTTTGTCAAAACCATGTCATTTATGTTAAATGCCTTATTAATCAGAGCCTGACTTTCTGACATGCAAAAATACATCCCTTTGAAAGCTGAGCCTTCCAGATTGTGTAAGACCCAAGACACTTTTTTTCCCAGCCTTGCAGTGGATTAGTCTCTGTTACCAGCTCAGTGAGCACTGGCATCTTTTTTGTTTGATTGCTCTACATATTAAGTTGCTGAGCAAACTAAGATCCTTTTTTTTCTCTCTGGGTGCATTGCCAAGGTGCAGTCAAGCAGCAAAACACTTCAGTAAGGTATTTTATGAAAGAAATTGAATTTTGTTATGTCTTCCATGTAGTCAGGTCAAGTCACCCTTTTTGGTTTAAAATCCTAAGCAGTCTTTAAGTTGGACATGTGCAAACACTCCATTTTAATTGAGGATTTATTTAATTCAGCAGTAGAATAGGTTGCCCAGAGAAGCTGTGGATGCCCTGTCACTGAAAGTGTTCAAGGACATTGGATGGGGTCCTGAGCATCTTGAGTGGATGGCAGCAGCCCTGCCATGAAGAGGATTTGGAACTGGATGATTCTTAAGGGCCTTCCAACCCAAGAAATTCTGTGAGTCTGTGATTTTTCAAGTGTCTTTTCCTACCTCAGCCAAACTTTACCTACATGAAACTTAATCAGGTCTTTGCATGAACTGCAGCACATCCTAAGAACTCTCCTGCAGCAGTGCCATGCACAGAGCAGCCTCATGCCTATGCATGACCTACACGAGGTTGCTTCACCAGTTTGTCCCTGCTGTGTCCCCATGCCACTGTATTTTCTAACAATGTGCTGTCTAATATGTGCAGAATCACAGAATATCCTGAGCTGGAGGGACCCACCAGGATCACCGAGTCCAGCCCCTGACAGTCTTACAGAAGTAAAATAACTTTCAGTATTTTTTTTTTCTGATGGGAAACAGTAAAGGGATTTCACTGCCATTGAGAGCAGCTCTTGCAAGTCTCACTGGCAGCTCCTTTTGCACAGGAGCCAGAAGTTGAATGTGTGGAAGAGGCAGACAAGAAGTGTGGGGAAAAGCCCTTCAAAATACCTCTCACTTCTGAGAACACAGGCCCATAGAGCCAAGGGTGGTCCAGCAAACAGAGCTGAAGACATGCTGTGGAAAATTCATCAAAAAGATGCAGACATCCTTGCAGAAGCTGTTCACAGAGCTGTTGCAGGCAGAGGGGGCCTCTTTGCAAACAGGACATAGGAGGAGATCCCAAATCAACCCATCACTGGTAATGCAGCTTCCAGCAGCTCCCATCTGTGGGTCAGACATTCCTTTACCCTCAGCTTGTCCAGGAGTGAGGCTGATTTACCTCATTCCTGCCTGCTTGCTTGTTCCAGTGCAATGTGGGGAGTATCACCATGGCTGTGAGGTTTTTATCCTTTGTGCTTGGCTCAGATGATGTGGGCAGTAAAACAGCAAGGACCAGCCAGCCTGGAGGAGCTGATGCAGTTATGGCTTGTACCATGGGCGATGTAAAAAGCAGTGATATCAGTAAAAATTTTCAATGTTTCCAATGATCTTCAAGCTGATTGAAAATATTGTGCTAGCTCCAGATGTCTGGTTAAGAACAAATTGCTGAGCAAATTAAAAGCCATAAAATATAAAGAGAAATGAATGGGATATTAAGCACTCCAGAGACAAGGAATACCAAAAGACATGGTGTCCCTCAGAAAATCAGCTCTTCTCTAGTGCACACACCTGGCATCTTTATATAGAGAGAATGAATATATGTATAATTAAAAGATAGGGCTGGATTTGCACTGAAATGAACCACATAATTGTAGGAATTCCTGATTTTGTATGTGCCTAAAATATCTTCTTTGAATACTATTTGTGCTAATCTTATTTTTTTAAATAATTATTTAATTCTGAAAAATGATTTAAACTCCAGAGATGCACTGAAAGAAGTCACAAGTAATTATATGCTCCTGCTTAATATTCAGAAGAAACAGAAAAGAAGCTGTTAAACTATCCATGGTCCGTGCCAGATCTGCAAATGTCTTCTCTGAAAGCTAATTACATCTTGGCATATGGCGTCTTGGCAAAAGTGTTGCAATAAAAATAGAGAACAAGAAAAGAACTAATTCTCTGCATTTAAAAAAAAAATAATTCGTAGAGCAAAACTCTTTGGTCTCCTGCTGCTTGCAAGCTGTTAATATAGAGCAGAAAGGAACACTTCCTAATTTAGTATGGACTTTCTTCTAAGAACTGCCAATTCTTCAGATGCTGGGGGAGAGCTAGAGTAGCAGAGCTGTCCAGAACATCAGAGTTATAATTGTTTTTCTCAGTCTCTGCTGCCTATCAGCAGAGACACTGGTGAGTAATCCAATTAAAACGAGCATCTCTCATTTGGAGACTTGAACCTTAACAAGGAAATCCAGGGTCCAATGAAGAAATGGGAGTTTGCCCTTAGCTTCAGTGAAAACAGGATTAAAAGAACCGGCCTTGATTTTAGAAATCATTGATGGACAGGAGGACATTTGAAGTGCAGGTGTAAAACTAAACTGTTAATTAAGTTCCACTGACCTTAATATGGGACATTATGTGGCAAGTGTAGCTGTGAGGTCAGAAAGATTCATCCCGTCTACCTCTGGATTTCCACCATGTAGATGTCTGTCTCTCTAGTCACTCCTCATACTTTTCAAGTCTCTTTAATAAGAGAAATAAGCAGCTAAAGATGTGAATTATCTACTTTTGGTGTTTATGACAAAGCACCTATTTCTCCTGTTTAACTGGAGACTCTCAGGCTCCATCTGTACCATTAAGTTAACAGTGCTGACTATCCACAGTTTCTGGAAATTATTCCTGCTGCATTTTCTGCCTGGGACCACCCCACATGCTCCCACACAGTCCCCAGACACAGCTGAGGAGCTAACAGGAGCTGGGGTCATTCCCTGTGGGATTAAGGAGGCAGCAGTTCCATTTCACAGGGAAGAGGATCTGTTCCTACAGGAGCAGGCAGCTGCTCTTGGTGTCAGGCTGTGGGGATGTAGACACAATCTAAGGGATTTAGTCCAGTGTGCAGATCAGCTCTGGAGCTGTCTGCATTCATGACTTTTGTTCATCTGAGTAGATGGAAAGGGTTTTTTCCCTCCTCATATAAAAATTATTCCATGGCACAAAATTTCTATGAAGGCAAGGGCGAACATGGCAATCAAGCAAATAGCATCATGTATTGTAAAGCAAGATTAACAAGAAAGTGCTGTCAGCAACAGCAGAAGTGCTGCACCCTTTCAATTTTGGTGCAGCTTGGCCTGGCAGGAAGAAATCTAGAAAGAGTAGAAAACAAGTTCAATATATTGGAGCTACAGTGCAACTCTTGGTCTGCATTACTAAGAGCAAATGGAAACTCAATCATGTGCTCATTTAATGCCTGTATTAGTAATCCCAGTGCTTATTTTACTATACCTGGCTTTTATACACATATATAGCAATATAATAACTATTTTGACATTCATAGAGAAGGAAAGAGATTTAAAGCTAAACAAATACTGACCTGTCACATGGTGACAGCATATTGCTGGACATTTCTCTCTATCTGCAAGATATCTTGCACTTTGTGCCTTTTAGTGCTCAAATACTTTTCTTCAAAGGTTTATTAAATGAAAGCTGATTTTGAAACACTTGTGACTTTGGGTATGTGTTTGTGAAATTCAGTTTGACATAGAATAGAGATAATATTGGTTTACCTAAAGGCCATGGAGAAAATCAGCTTCATTAAGGCCAATCCCAGATCAGTTTAGAAGTGTGTGATTTTTGAGTCTGAGAAGATATGCTGTAAAAATATAAGGAGAACATTTTAACCATCCAAACAAAACTTTTATGAGAGATCAGAAACAGACAAGAGATTGTAACCCAAGTGACACTGAAATAAAAAATGACAGGACTTAAAATCACTAGGACTATTTGAGAATTTTAATTAGGTTGCAGGTTAATATTTAACACCCACATCATTCTCACCAGGAGTTAGTTGGAAAAGATACTCTTGCATCTTTAAAGTGTTTGCATGAAATATAATGAAAGTGTATAAGCCAAGTATGTTACTGCTCATTTTAAAGAAAAACAAAACACCCATTTCAGCAAACACAGAACCACTGAATCATAGAAGTTTTGAGCTGGAAAGGACCCTCAAAGATCATGGAGTCCAACTCCTGGCCCTGCACAGGACATCTCAACAACCCCACCATGTGCCCTCAGAGTGTTGTCCAAACATTTCTTGAGCTCAGTCAGGCTTGGTGCTGTGACCACGTCCCTGGGGAGCCTGTTCCAGTGCCCAATCACCCTCTGGGGGCAGAACCTTTTCCTGATATCCAACCCAAACCTCCCCTGGCACAGCTCCAGGCCATTCCCTTGGCTCCTCTCACTGGTCACAAGAGAGGTCAGAGGTTACACAAAACTCTGTTGATAGCTGGTGCCTTTGCTAGTTTAGCTTTCAATCTGCAAAACAGAAATGTTGCATGAAGTTCTGGATTCAGCTAGCCTGAAATGAAGAGGTAGAGTCATACCTGCCATGCTTGAAATTAAGGAGGTGTGTACTTTATTTAAGCTAACATCTGCATTAAGAAGGATGTCATGATCTGCAGCAACACTGCCATGAGGAAAACACCAAGAAACCAGTCCCTTGTATAGAATACCTCCCCCACACACAGATTATTCAAATATATAAATTTTTTCAAGTTCATATAATTTCTGCAGCTTCACCTTGTATTTCGTTACCATGGACAGCTATAGCAAACAATCAAAACATTCTCATTTATGCTAATGTTTCATTTTTATTGTGCTTTTCATTCAGCAGAGTTGTACTAATCTTCCTCAGCAACAGGAACACTTCAGTCTATTAATAGAAATACTTGTTCAATGTTCAGCTATCAAATGATGTTAAGCATACTTCTTATTCTAAAAATAAACAGTAATAAAAAAGAACAGAGGGCAAAACCTAATTTAAAAAGCCCCTAAATTTGCCCTAAAACAGTGACTGAAAATCATGAGATTTATGAAGATTTGATGAGTAACTAGTGGTTTGTACCATGTTTGCAAGTCACAGGTAATAGGGCACAGATCAAAGTCAGAGAAAGAAGTGCCAGTGCTAGAATCATGAGTCTAAAAATTGGTGACAGCTGGCTTGGCTCTGAAAACCACACCCCAGTGAGAGCCCCAAACCCTGCTCTGTGTGGGAGCCCACAGGCATTGCTGGAACACCCCTGGCATCCACAGGCAGCTCCTCAAAGAGCTGACAGGGAACCACAGGCACTCCTACCCAGGGGATAAAGGTACACCAAGACCAAGGAGCTATAAACTATAAAACCAGGGAGCCACATTGCCAGGAATGAAAAATGAAGCTGATGTTTAACTGAGAAGGCAATTAACCAACTTCAAGATAAATCAAGTAAAGTCTTCATCATTACAGGCTTTTAAGCCATGGCTGAATTCCCTCCACTATAAAAATTTTAGGTCAACTCCAAATTATTGTCCCTGCTGTACCTTGTGATATGATATTAACAACAGCATGATTGACCCCTTACCTCTCTACACATTGAGTTACTTGCTTCTGTTTTTGAGGGAGGTGATTTAAGGCTCTCAATATTGTGAATTTCATCCTTTGCCCAGCTTTCCTACTTCCTACTAATGATTCTTCTTGAAGATCACCATGAACTTCCCTGGTAGGCAGCACAGACCAGCCCCACTGCTCCTCTGCAGTCTGTGATGGATGCTCCTTCCATGGGCAGAGCAGGAGAGGAAATCACCTCCATTTAAAGAGGGAGAGTTTGGATGGAGGTCTCTGGATGGGTCAGTCATGTTAGAATTCTCTGAGAGCCATCGAGCCCTCCACAGGAGCCCTCTTGGATTATTTGATCTAAAGAACAACAGACAGATCTGACATGGAAAGGAAATGGAACCAGCACTGAGGGTCATGATCACAGGCCAGGACTATGAGTCATTTGTGAGTTAAAACTTAGATTTTCAGCAACTTAGGTTGTCAGTGAAGTCACAGACGTCACATCTCGTTGAGAACAAAATTAGGGTTGTTGCGCAGGGTGCTCGGAAATAGCACAGTATGCAAATGCAATTAAACCACTGTCACTGATGACTCTGAGAGACTCTGCCAGCAGAATCAGCCTTGGCAAAGCTGTGACTGCCTTTGAGATTCCTCTTCCACTTCCCTTGTGGAACAGCTACTCCCTTGGGAACGAGGTGTGAAGAGCCATAGAGACAGCCTGTGGTCTGTCGCAGCTGCTGTGGCTTTTAAGCTGCATCCCAGGGGGGTTCTGCTGTCAAGACCTTCCTGTGCCCACCCACAGCACTGGATGAGCCTGGCACCAGTTCCCAGAACTGCTGGGGGATGCCCTAGAGCCAGAGGAATTAGAACCCCGAGGACACATAGGGACTGTTTCAGTTCCTTGAGATCAGAACAGCTATCCCAGACTTGGCTCAGCTGTTTGCCTAATGTGCCCCTAAAAGCAGCATCTATTGCCACATTGTTTTCATGCTGTAGACTAAAGCAGCACCATTTGTTCTGCCCTCACTGAGCAGAAAACATTGTTTATCTCTTCCACAGCCACTTGCCTATATCCCATGACTCCTAAAAGGCTCACTCACACTTTCCAGCTACTTCCCAGCTGATCCTTCTAGGACGCACTGTTCTTCTTTGGACATCTTGAGCTAGCTAATATCTTTCTAAAAGTTTCTGTTAGAACTAAACCTGAATTAAATTTGAATTTGAGATATTATTTTTCTTTAGGGCTGTGCAAATGTTTGTGGAAGGTGGTTCCACTCACTCCAGCACTAAATTCAGCTACATGCACCCACCTGCAATTTTCTTCTGCCTAGCACTAAGCCTTTTTGAAAAAAGGTAGCAGGAGGATGAATAAAAGGTTTGTTCTGCTAAAGAAGATGAAACCAAGGACTGGAGTGGTTTAGAGTCATTGCTAGTGTTCAGTCATTATGTGGGAAACAGATTTCCCAAACCACAGTTTTAAATAAGATTCTGTAGAGGTCCCAAGTACTTGACAGCCAGTACAGAGAGGGCAGTGATATTTTAACAGCCAACTTTGCCAAAGATACAGATCCAGACTGAAAAGAACTGTCCTACTTTGGAAGTGTCTTTTTAGGATGCAGAAAGAATATAAGACAAAGTGTTTCAGTTTGGATATTCTACTCTTGTTGCACTCAGCTTGGGAAATGCAGTGCCAGTAATTGCAAGTGCTGATGAGGTATAGAGAAAGATGGAGAACACTGAGGCATTTAGGGCTTTGTGAATCCCAGTAATGACAGCTGGTGGGCTACAAGAGGCACAAAACACAGCCCCTTAGATGGGTAAAGACTTCTTAGAAGTTTACAATAAGAGTAGGAAATGAAATGGGAGTTGGTGATTGTGTGAGAGCACATAGGTGGGAAGGAGAAACACTCAACAGGAGAAAGACACTGGGAAAGGACAAGCAATGAGGGAGGCATAAGGAAACCACAAACAGTGAATTAGGTATGAGCCTGAAAAGCAGTAGGGAAAGTACAGTTTTTAAAGAAGTCAAATTCTGGACTGCAGACCCAGGTTTCACCTACTCCAGATTTCATGGGAAGCAGTTGTGAAGCAGCAGCTCCTGACTTTACTGCTTGCAAACATTACTCTCTGTAATTACTCTCTGTAATGTGTTCCTCCTTCCATTTTCCCACTTCTGGGCTCATCAGCCTATTTGCACTATCAAATATAAATTTGTGTCCCTCTGTCTGACATATTGATTTTACTTTTGTTCCAGTATTCTTTAGGCACTTTTATTCTAGTTTGTTCAAGTATAAGGACAAAGGGTCTTTTTGAATGTTCTGGTAGCATGCAAGTCTAATTCTTATGAAGCCTACAGAACTCCTGTTCACAACTTTTAGATGAAGTCTGAAGGACTTTTATGTTCACTAACCATGTTCAAAAGAGTCTCAGAAAGTTTCTGGTCTTTGGTGCCAGCCCTAATTGAGTTCTCATGAGTGTACTGAAAGGAATATCTGTAACTGTGGACTGAGATTGGTCTAGTTGGACTTCTGCAGCATGCAACACACTGAGAAAGGATAATGTTGCTTTTTCTTGCTCATTGATTTTGGTCTTGTATTGCATTAATTCTCAAACTGAACCACATCCTGTTAAACTCCAGAAATTTTAGGCAAGTTGGAGACAACTTATAACATAATGCTAGAAATATTTGGCAGGGAGAAGTGAGTTTTGAAGGGCAAAGCAATCACAGTGGGACTAGTTTGAAATTGCTGACTTAAAGGCAAACAAGGAGAAATAACAAGGCAAATCCTAAACTAGCCTGTTCAGTCCTTATCCCTGAAGAAAACCCTCCAGTAATGTCCCAGGCGGCTGTTTTAACAATGGATACTTTAAAACATTTTAACAATTAGTTTGTTTTGATTTCAGTAGTGTCAGACATCAACTTTTAGGAAGTTTATCAAAAATATGATTTAAGAAAACATGTCAGTATTTGGTTCCATATTAGTTTACCTGGGAGATGATTATTTGCACAAAGCCTTTAGTTTGAGGAGCTGTCCCAGATGGATGTAAAGGGATACAGTGCAGGAGCATCACCTTACTGCAGTCTGCTTTGAAGGGATGAGAAGAATGTGTCACATCTGTTTTGATACAAGGTTGAGCAGTAAAACCAATGAAACTCAGTGATATGACAAATCAAAACCTAAGCCTGGCCACAGGATTTGTCCAGATGGAGGTGTTCACTGGACCTGTGTGTTTGACAGTTATTCTGCATAGTATGGAAGATCAAGTATCCATAAGCTTATATCCATCTATAAGCATATAAATACATAAATCCCTTGGTATCTTAAGTCACCGACACATCTGCTGACAAAATTTCCCAAATACTTTGCTGCAGCACCAGCTATTTCTTCTGCAGGGAGCCTAAAACTCCTCCTCTGAATGCTGCCTGTGCCTGCCACTCACTCAGACCCTTGTCAGCAGCAGCTGCACTATTTTCTCCACCGTGGTAGTTCCAATGTGACTCGTTATCACTTACTGTGCCTCGCAGATACAGGGTGAAAACACAGTCCCTGTGCTAAAGAGCATGCAAGGAGTATAAATGTAATCAGACCTATTTACTTTTTAAGGCCTGGAACTGACTAATAATTGCCAAATCCAGAAGATGCTGCTAATAAAAGCTCTGCTACTGACTGTGTTGCCAGGTGGGGCAGTCAGGGAGGCTGCAAGAGAGGCAAAGAAAGGAAGAGGTAAGGAAATCCAAGTCAGGTGCCAAAGGAGGATAAAGCAGGATGATGTGCTGCAAAGGATGTTGTTGACTATAGGCAGTGCAGTATGTGAGAAGTAATGAAGATTTTTTCAGAGCTTACTCACTACAGGAATGCTTTATTCTGCCTTTGATCTCTGTGCAAATTTCTGCTTGATATCAGTGGGAAATCCCCTTGCTGTCTTTAGCAGCCTGAGGATGTCAAAAAAGACTTTGCCAATCACTTCCCAGTGTCAGTCACTATCCAAATGAGCACTACTCTAGTTAGAAATTGCTCTCCTTCTCTCCACCCACCCTTCCCCCTTTATTGATACATCAGCTTAATTGCAGCAAATGTTGCCAGACAAACCTTGGAGATTCCAATTTTTCCTTTCTTTAAGCCAGATAACATAGGCAGCAGTGGTGCAATTTTCCTCTGCTCTTCTGCTAATATTCTTTATTCCCCAATGCCAGGAACCTGTAAGGAGCAGAATAAATTGAATTCCTGACTTCCTTGTATTTATGTTGGTAATGAAAGGAGCCCATGGATACATTCATCCTGGAACCCATACATTACCTGTTTTTTGAGAAATGGGCACTGCTCATTTTGTCTGGGTAACTCAGCAGTGAATGTGACCACAGCTGTGGTCGATCCTCCAGGCTTTCTCTGGAAGCCACAGGGATGGAGGGAAAGCTGTGTGACAACACTCACCAATGCAAGAGTCTGTGCATTGCTCCCTGCCTGGGAAGGGGACCCTGTGGAAGGAAGGTGCTGAGGCAAACGAGCAGGCACTGCAGAGATAACAATAAACATTCACTGTGTGTACCACACACCATATGGCTGGGGGCTTTTTATCAAGGTCTTTTGCTTGCAAAGTGGTTGTTAGATATTTTCTACTCTCACACCAGTGTGCTGCCTCAGCCATGACAGTGAGAGGTCTATGAGGCACAGGCTAAACCCCCAAAATTCAGTTCTGCTCCATACTGGGGGAAAGCTTGCCTGGATCCTTTCAGCCCACAAACATTACCTTTGCCTTGCTGCATCATTGTGGCCCTGATCTGTCTCCATCGAGTGCCTACAGTGCTCAAAAGGCCCCTGGGTTTATGGAAAGTTGTGGCTGTGAATACTAAAAGCAGGTAATCACATTTTCTACAAAGAGGAAAAATCCCATTGAGACATTCTGAAATCTTTTTCCTTCCATCTCCCAGAAATGACAAGAATTTCTGCTAAGAAATGCATTTGTCAAAAATATAACTGAAAAATAGATCACTGCCTTAGTCACTGCCTGTGACTGGAGTGGGGAATTCTGCCCTTCTCTGGAAATCTGCAGCTGGTGTTGTACCCAGCATGGCACTGCATGCTTCTGGGAGCAGCCTCTGCCAGCAGCTCCCAGGAGTTTTCCTTTGGAAAACTGCTGGAACACACACCTGTGATAACCTAAGCAGCCACTGAGTGTCCTCTTTGCTCCACAAACCCGGATGGAAAAGCACTTGTGAGACAGAAAGGAGAAGGGATGGTTGATCCTCAAGGAGAGCTCAGATACAGCAACTGTCAGGAGCTGGACCCTGGCACAAACCCTGAGCAGAACTTTAATTAACTAACCTGCTGGAATGACACAGTGTTCAGCCTCTTTGATTTCTTTCTGATGTAAGTATTTGAGCTCAAAGATTGTTTCTAGACAATGAAAAGAATAAATTTCTTTTTGTTTTCTTCAGCCTTTAAAAACCAGGGATGGATTTGGCACAGTGACTCATAGGTTGAGCTAGTGTGCACCAAAGATTGCTTTTATGTCTCTCTCTGCATACTGAGGGGCTGGGTCTCACAATACAGTACTTTATCCTTCCCCATTAATTAATTGAATCCTGAAATGGCCTCTGTCTCTTGCATTGCAGTAGATGGCCTGACTCTTGTAACTTCCAGTGAACACTGGCTGAGGTTTTCTGTCCAGGGATCAAATGCTACATCATTTGAACCAAGACTTTGCTCAATGACCATAGATTTCATGGTGAATTCAGTCTCCTCCTCAGCTGTGGTTGCTCTGGCTTTTGGAGGGCTGCAGGTCTGCTCCCTGCTGAGACCTCAGAGACCTGCAACCTCCAGCATTTCTTTTCCAGACCCTCCACCTATGGTCCTACATGGGCATGAGCATGCACAAAGCCATTTCCAGCTGTTCTGAGATGTTCAGAGTAATTTTCATCTACTATTAATGGTCTGAGTGCAAACACCTTGGCCTTTACTCAGCCATGGGACTCTTGGTATCTTGGTTCTCACTTTCTACTCCCCCTCCTTCACCATCTCCAGGTGACTCCAGACAGCACCTCCTCTTTGTTGCTGTTTCAAGAGGCACAGCTGAGCACCACTGCAGTAATCAAAATGCATTTATTGGTTTCTTGCTATATATAAGGTGTTAGGAAGTTTAAGTTTGAACCCCTGCTGGGGCTGATCAGGAAATCATTAGGCTGAAGTAGACGAAAATTAAATTCTAGAGAATATTGTTCTTCCTAAACTGTACCATTAGGATGAAAAAAAAATATGGAGAGTCTTGCAAAAAGAAGGTCCTGGATTCCAGAGGAAGTTGTCCCCCAAGAATTCCTGATGGAAGGACAAGGATGTCAGTGTCTATGGGTATATTTGCCACCTTGATTCAATCTCTGTATCTTCTGTGCTGACTTCTAGAGTTACTCTGTTGAGACACCAAATGAACACTATTCAGTCCCCCCAACAATTTATCCTTGTCTAACTATGACTGTAAACTCAGAACCTCCTCCTGCTGCTCTAAAAGAGGGCAGATCTTGCTCAAATCTGAACAAGAGCACCTGAAGATATCCAAAATTGTGGAAATTTTGTTTTGGCCAACTGGCAACAGTCTAATCCCTAGAGCATATCCTAGTGTCAGATACATTGTCCCAGTCTCACAGGTCTGACCTTAAACTCAGAGGCTGGCTCTAATTCCTAGGTCAGCTATTGACCTCTCTAGTCCTGCCCACCACTCCAGTAAAGCTCATGAACGACCTCATGCTTAAGAATAAAGTAACATTATTGTGTGTGCTAGAGATTTGAGCATGTCAGACCTGTAGAACAAGCCGCAGGTCTTAGCTTGGATGGAGGCAGTGACCTTGAAGTGTTACTCCAGAGAATCTGTTCCACTGAAGAACCAAGCAAAGCCCTCCTGTCACTCCTTGTTTTATACATCTTCAGAATGTGAGCTATACAGTGACTGACTTTCAACCAAAGAATATTTGTGAATGCTTCTTTGTATCCAGGCACTGGGCAGTTGGGCTGAATCTATTTCACAAAAGCAGCTGAGGCTGGAAGCCACATCTGGAGCTCATCTAGTCCCATGCCCTGCTCAAGGCAGGGCCACCTACAGCAGGTTGCCAAGGGCTGTGTGCCTGTTGAATTTTTATTATCTCCAAGGATGGACACTACACATCCCTAGAGCCTCTAGGGGAACACATTCCATTTTCAAATACCTTCACAAGACAAAGGCATTTTGTCATTTTAAGTGGAATTTCCTGTATTTCAATTTATGTCTATTACCTCCTTTATTGTCACTGAATGCCAGTGAGAGGAATTTCGATCACCTTTACTCCCTCAAAACTGGTATTTATACACAAAGATAAGATCCACCTGATCCTTTTCTTCTGCTGGATTAGTTGCATGAGCTCTCTCAGCTTCTCTTTGTACAACAGATGCTCCTCATCATTCTCACAGCCCTCCAATGGACTTGCTCCAGTGTGTCCATGTCTCTCCTCCACTGGGGAGCCCAGCCCGGGACACAACCTGCAGAAGTGTGTCACCAGTGGTGAGCAGAGAGGAAGGATCAGCTCCCCCAGCCTGCTGCACTACTCCAAACATCACAGCCCAAGAGCCACAGCCCTCTTTGCTGCAATGACAAATTTCTGTGTCATGGTCACTTGGTGTCCACCATGGGCCTGTTGTGCCAAGCTGTTTTCCAGCTGGTTGGCACCCAGTCTGTCCTGGTGCAGGGGATTGCTCCTTGGCAGATGCAAGGCTTTCTACTTCTGTGTATTGAATTTCATGAGATTCCTGTCAATCCATTTTTCCATACTGCTGAGGTCCCTCTGAATGGCAGCACGACCTTTTCATGTATCAGTCACCCATCAGTTTTGTGTCACTTGGAAACCTCCAGAGGGTACACAGCCAAGTCATCTCTGTCAGTTCAGTAGGTGCTAAACAACACTTGTGCCAGTGTCAACCCCATGTTACACCCCTGGAGACTGACCTCTGGCCAGGCTGCTGCTGGCCTGTCTTAGGGTGGAAATGGGGATGTGTATTCCATTCCTGTCTGTTAAAGCTGGGGCAGTTATCTTCTGTTATTTGGGCAGTTTTTCTTTACCTCTTTCACAACCAATCCTCCCTCCAGGAGATCCCTTCTGCTGATGGCCATTGAGTGTCACTGCAGGACTGACCAAATTACATCATCCCTTTGGGAGATGCTCCACCCAGGGGGCGGAGCCAAGCATTACTATCTGGATATAATCTGAGCTTTGGAACACCACAGGCAGCCTTTCCAACTTGATTCCCAGAGGGAGACCAGGCCCATCTACACCACCACTGGACCTTTGGAGGAAAACTCCACCCTTTTACAGGATCACTGCTGCAACAGAACCACAGCTGGCACTGCAGGAGGGCTGCAGCCACCATTTAATGGGACTGCACCAACACCCTGACCCACAGAGTGTCAGGTCGTAATCTGACTCTGTCAGTGTTTTTTGTTTGTTTGTTTGTTTGTTTGTACTATTGCATTTGTATTTTTTTTTTTAGTTTTCCTAGTAAAGAACTGATATTCCTATTCCCATATCTTTGCCTGAGAGCCTTTTAATTTCAAAATTATAATAATTCAGAGGGAAGGGGTTTACATTTTCCATTTCAAGAGAGGCTCCTGCCTTCCTTAAGCAGACGCCTGTCTTTCAAACCAAGACATGACCACAGAACTCCGAGCCTGGCAGTGGGTTGTTTGTCACAACCTTCTGTTGTTCCCCCTGTGCTCCCCCTTCAGAAGACACCAGAGTGATTCAAGCCCCTGCTGGAGACCAGAGTCTGTGAACATGAAGCTTCTGGAAGCTTTTTAGCTTTTTTCAGTAGCTGAGGCTACTGC
>JAWWEY010000115.1:144205569-144263594 GCA_035582745.1 Loriotus luctuosus | reverse complement strand
ATTTTTTTAGTTAGTTTTCCTAGTAAAGAACTGATATTGCTATTCCCATATCTTTGCCTGAGAGCCTTTTAATTTCAAAATTATAATAATTCAGAGGGAGGGGGTTTACATTTTCCATTTCAAGGCAGGTTCCTGCCTTCCTTAAGCAGACGTCTGTCTTTCAAACCAAGACATGACCACAGAACTCTGAGCCTGGCAGTGGGTTGTTCATGACAACCTTCTGTTGTTCCCCCTGTGTTCCCCCTTCAGAAGACACCAGAGTGATTCAAGCCCCTGCTGGAGACCAGAGTCTGTGAGCATGAAGCTTCTGGAAGCTTTTTAGCTTTTTTCAGTAGCTGAGGCTACTGCTTTTTCAGTGGCCTTTAGCCATATCAGCCATGTTTGTCTGAGCACTGCTCTTGACTTCTCAGCAGGCTCATCACCCATCCCCAGGCAGAGTTCCATGCCTTTCTGCAGCTCACACAGGGCAATTTGCTTGACTTTCCAGCCTGTCCTTCCTGAAAATCCTTTATCCTTCCACTGTAGCACTCCAGCCATCTTCACTATCTCACCACAGCTCTGTGATCCAAATGAAACTGTTTGACAAGGTTTCTGCTACAAATAGGCTCTTTTTTTTTTTTTTTTTTTTTTTTTTTTTTTTTTTTTTTTTTTTTTTTGCATTAAGGATAAGTGGAAGTGGTCAGGGTTAGCAACTTTCAAATTCATATCAAACCTTAATGAATAACCCTCAACAAAAAAACCAAAACAACAAAAAAACCAAAAAAAACCAAACAAACAAATAAAACCCTTAACAGATTATTTTGATGAAACAGAGCAGTGTGGAAAAGATGAAGAGACAGCAGCTCAGAAATAAAACATTAATAGATTGGGGAAGATTATGATTTAGTGAAATTTAGACCTCATGGAAGCCAGTAGGATCTCAAAATCCCCTTCAAGGAAGAGTAGTAGGAAACAAAGGCAAAGAAAGATTGTTGGCACGTGGGGAGACAGTCCTTACCTTAGGACTTGGAAACAGAAACATGTGTCCCCTGTAGTGTTTTCCTGCAGATGTAAAGGTTTGCCTTGCTAGGACAGTTGCTTTCGTGCCAGCACTGACTTGTAAAAGCCTTGCCAGATGGAGATATGTGATTGTTACTATTTTTTCATATTCTTGGTCAATGCAGCCAAATTGGTAAAACTCGTGCCTAGGTGAGGTTGTAGCCTTGGTATGGTTCTCACCTGTAGGCCTTGACTCAATGATTTCTTTTGCAAACACAGAGATGATAGAAAGGAATTAACATGCCCTGTTGTTTCGAAATTTTTTCATGTTTTTTTTTCTTTCTGCTTCATAGCCATGCATGTGTTCTTATTCAAATGATAATGCACTTCCTTCCCCTTTCTTCTTCTCTTAATTATTTTCATGTTTTCCCTATTCAGCTTGGCGATTTTTTTTAAACAGTGGTAATTATTGGAGGTCTGTATTAATCATGTTTGTGTCAGTTTGTACCCAGGAGTTCAAGAAGAATGAGTCCTTTTAGTATGCAGGCAAAACAGTTCTTTTAATAAAAATTGCCAACAGAAGAGATCCCCCAGACAAACAGAGTATATTGTATTAGACAATGCACTGCCCACACAGGGTGTGTTAAAATTCTCTCTGCTTTCCTTTCCCTGCAAAAATTGTGCCCCTGGTTGAGACATGCAGTGCAGAGATGATCAGCTAGAAAGAGATGAGGACACCTTGAAAAGAAAGGAGTGAAAGGTGAAAAAAAAAGTGCTGAAAATGTGGGAGCAGAGAGAAAAGACTAAAGCTGAAGTGAAAAGAAGAAGGTTGAAGTGAATCCTTGTGAGAGGAAAGCAGTGTCACACCAAATGTTGTGGGCTGAATGGAAGCTCTGGGCAAGGCTGATGAGGGAGACCCTTCCATTTAGTCACAAGGAGCAGAAAGGACCCCCTTGCTCTCTAACCTCCTTAGAAAGGAGTCTGGATGGGGCTGGATCATCTTCTAGCCCCAGACTTAGTCAATGACTTGTGTCTAAAGGATTATATAGGTGTAATTGACCCTTCACATGACTTTGTCCCACAGGATTTAGGATGTTAAGCCAAACATATGAATAAAATGATTTCTTTAAATTGATGATGATAATGATAATGAATAGACTAAGAGGCTTTAATCAGTATTATTTACTACACAGTATAGACAGTTATAACTACTAATATAGTGCATTATTTATCAAATTAACCATTCCAAAGCTTAATAATTATTAACTAGAGATTGCTGCTTCTTATCCATATCAACGACTTTGGGCAATTCTCTTTTGCTCAGCCTAGAGGAGTGACCTTGAGGGACATCCCCACTCCAGGGAGGAATCTCCACACACTCCTAGGAGCATGTTAGGAGTCCCTACCATTAAAAAGTGAGACTGGACTTTCGTACTATGAAGTGACTGAGTTGTCAGCCAGATGTTTCTGGGTGAGCTGCAAGGGCCACACCCTCACCAGTGCCAGTTTCAGCTAGAAAACATCCATCCCCTGAATGTTCCACTTGGGGATTGATGGCTCAGGCTGATCTCACCACTCTCCAATACCAAAAGCAGTGTGACCCCACTTCTCCATCCACGGGTAACTTTTGTAAATTGGGCAAAGTTTGAGTTGATTTACCCCCACTTAGGCAGAACATCTTGCTTCACCAGAGTTTTCCAAGAAAACAGACATATCTACTTTGGAAGTGCTCCTATCAGAGTGGCCTCCCCAGACCTTCAAGACAAGGATTTAAGGTGCAGGTATTATCTGGGATGAGGAAGCACAAAATGTTCCCCAGAATCCTTGGAAGAATTCATCGTCACTGATTCAACAGCTACAGGACAAAACCCAGTATGGAGTTAAAAACCACTTGACTTTCCTCCCAAACTTCTTCCCCTGGAGCAATTTTTTCATTATCTCTGTTTACTAGGAAAGACTTACGGAATAAGTACAAGAATCCTGTCTTCTTGATAAGCCTTAAAATTGGTACAGAGCTTGCAGTGCTGATATTAATAAAGGATCGCAACAGTTCAGCTATTAATACATTTTCTCTGGCAGAGCTTAGCAGAATATGATGAATTCTGGGTAGACTATGTTATGCTAATTAACATAAATATAGGAAAGCCCTTTTCCCTTCTGAATATCAGAATACTCCAAATGAATACTGCAGTTAACATATGCACACAGGAACACAAGATTATATGTATCACTGACAACATCCTCTTATTAGCTATGAGCATATGTTTTGTTCAAGGAGAGGCTCTGATTGTTAAAGGAAGGGCAGGATACTGGCAGATGAGTTGAAGAAAAGAGGGAGGCAGTGGAGCTCTTTGGATACAGCTCATAGATACAACCTTGGAGACTTTTTAGGCTGAAAACTGCCAGTATCTACAAACATACTTCTGTAGAACAGCTCTTCAGCGACTTTTGGGGGGGAAAAAATGACCCAACCCCCTCCTCCCCTCACATAAATATCAGTTAATTAATGTGAACTGTTTTTTTTCCTTTTTAGTAAGAGCTATCATTTAAAGAAAAAGGAAAAAAAAACCCCAAGTGCCCATAATATATCTTCCCTCTTATAGCTCAAGTATTCGGTTCCATGGAAATAAACTCCCTTGTCTGAAACGCTTCCTTATTTCATTCCCAAATACAAGGACTTCATAAGAAGAAATGGCTGGGGGGGGAAGATACTGTTTCCTTTTTATTTAAATACTATTCTGAAATAAGAAATGGAGAAACATCCAGTGCTTTTGTACTCAGTTGACAGAACTGGATGCTGGTATAAAATACTGCTTTTACAAAGATAACCAGGCCTGTGTCACAGTGGGATCTACAGTGGGATAATGAAGCACAATCCTTCTAATTACAAGACTGAAGCAAAACAAAATGCTAATGCTTCTCAAATCACACAAAGTGCACAGACACTGTAGATGTTGCTGAAGGGGAAGTCTCTATATATTTTCCCTTTGTTTTAAAAACCTTTTTAAAAACCAGAAGTTCTCTGCTGTTGTGGTTTCTCACATAAAGCAAGTTTGGCTCATGTCAATTGATGGTACTGATGCAGTCATTTAAACCCCTGAACCAAAAGTAGAGATTTAATGAGCAGCAGGAGCTTTGGATTTGAAGGCATGTGGGACAGAAAGTTGGGTCAAGGGTATTGAACAAAAGGCCAAGGATCTTTACCATGCATTGCTGAAATGAGCTCCTGTTGGCACAACACTGAATTTATATAGGTTCCAGTCAAATTTTTGTCAGGCATCTGATAGAAAACTCCATCAGGAATGGTGGAATTAATAGGTGGCCTTGAGGAACCTGGTCTAGTGCAAGGTGTCCCGGCCCATAGCAGGGGGATTGGAGCTGGATGATCTTTAAGGCCCCTTCCAACCTGAACCATTCTATAAATTTATATTTCTACTTGAGGCTCAATTGCATTTTCTCAGTGAATGCTTATGAGCAATTTTTTATATGAGAGTGGCAAGAGGAGGTGTAAAGAAATGGGCAGCAGAAGTTCCTTTCAATTTTTTTCATAAGCTGCTTAAAGAGCCTTCTTCATGAAGAGTTTTCTTCATCTCAAGTTTAAGAAATTACATCAGATGCCATATTTGAAGGACTCTGAGAAAATAAGGACATAAGCAGCCTGATCTAGCACCGAAGTCAAAGTTTCCCACTTTCTAGAGTCTTTCTTCTAGAGTCCCACTTTCTGTATTTCTAGAGTTTTACATGTTGAAGCTTGGTTTTTTGGGTTTTTTTAGGAAATAAAATTTCTATTTGACCTGTATTGTGGTGCTGCATCATAAAAATTAAGATGATACACAGTGTCTTCTATTATTCAGTATTACTCTAAAGATGCATCAAATGGAGTTTGTTTTTCATACATGAGATGGTCTGTCTGCTGTTACTTATGCTGCAATAAATTCTCTGAGGGATTCATTATACAGCTCAGAATCAGTTTGAAATTACACAGTCCCACTTGCCTCCTGGTAATCACATTGGAGGTGCACTTTGCACCATCCTATGCACAGAACCTCTTGTATTATTCAGATACATCTTTTTAGTCTCTGGTTTCTTTCAAGTGCACAAAACACAGGAGTAGGTTGTAAAAAGTTCAGGTTTTGGTGAGCCAGCATTTGTGATTATGGTTCTAGCCTATGTGTTTGCTCATAGGAAAATGAATATATGTATCTATACCTAGACCATAGGCCTGACTGCACCAGATTTATCCTTTCTTTTCCAGGTTGGAGGAAGGAAAGGAGAAGCAGAACAGAATCCAGCCTTCACACATAAAATCCTAGAAGATTTTGTTTGGTCTTTTTCATGAAGTCCTAGACACCTTTATGTAAAAAATGCCTCTGTCACCTAATTTCAATTGAAATAGACTTTTACATTTGAATACCACCTAAGTGTGACGAAGGTAAAAATATTCTCCAAAACCATCTATGAGTTAAAGACAGGCTGGTTAGCACAAGTGCATTACCAATGATTTGCTTTGGCCTTGGAGACAGAGGCTTCAGAGAACAAATGTGACTCCTTCTGCCCCAGCAATAATTTATTGAAGATCTATATTTAGAACCACAGATAGTAAATGTCTGGGAGAGGGCTGCAGAAGTACAGCTGCTCCAACCACAGTCTGTATAATTTTTATCACCAGGATCTAAGGGTAAGACCTGCCCTGCATGGCTGCAGTTCTTTGAGTTTCAGGATGGACTCCTGCAGCCCAAAAACTAAGTGATCCAGGGTGCCCAACACAGTTCTTGGGATTTAATTGCTCAGAAACACATGGGGATTTTTTATATAAGAGTTCTTGAATATTGTACTTTTTTTTCTGTTAAATGTGTTCTCTGTCAACCAGGTAATGTTAAGATTTCCTCTATCTCACTGCTGCACTGTAAACATTAGTTAAGTGGAGAGCTGGAAGTATTTAATTATTGTGATAATATGAGGCCATTATATCCCATTGATTGTAGGTAACTGGCTCTAGGGAATGCACTGTATAAACATCTGAAATGCTTTCCAGATACTAATTATTGCCACATCATTTCCATTCGAAGGCAGGGAAATTAAGGCATGAAACAGGGAGCACTGGGACTTTCAAACACCACAAATCCCAGTCTAGACACTGAAATCCTCACTGAAATTTTCCAACTAATTGCAAAGTTTTGCTCTTTCCAAGCTTGCTGAAAATCTGTTGGGGAAATACAGAGGCATTCAGAAGATCTGAATGAGGCTTTTTGGTTTGGCCAAGTCATCCTTGCCTTCAGCTTTCCATCAGTTCTGTTAGTGCAGAACTTCTGCTGGTTAATACAGCTTGTGCTGGGTGATCTAAGGGTGAATTTTAAAAACTGGAGGCCAAAAGGTTTGCTCCCTGTTGTGCTGTGAGCTGCTGCAGTGAGACCTGGAAATACCCAATTCATCTTCCCACACTTCCTACCCTTCCCAGTGGAACATCTTTCAGTGTCCAGCTCTGGTCCAGCACAGCCCTGTCACAGCCAGAAATGCTGAAAGGCAGCTGAGGGAGGAGGGAGGAACATGGGCTTCCCTCCAACATCAACAAACTGCAACATCGTGTTAATGCATTTAAATTAAAGCTCTTGTAGCTTCCTGGTGAGGACAAAAATATCTTGTGGTACAGGCACTTTCCTTTTTAGTGATGCCTCCAAAGAACAAGTTCTTGACAGTCTGAAAGTATTAATTCTCTTTTTGAGCAGAAAGGTCAGCTACAGGTGAAGGAGCTGTGCTGAGAATGCCTTTACACTGCTCTGTCTCTGGCCTCCATGATGAATTGCTGGGAGCCCTTTCTCCAAGCCTGGATATATTTAGACTTTCTTTGATAGATCATTCTTCTAAGGGCAGACTGATTGAGCCAAGATAGGAGCAGCTCAGTTGTAATTCAGTCTGGAAGTTGATAGTGATCTGGCCAAATGGATCCTCATCTGCATCTCTTCCTCTGAGCTCTTCTTTTTATTCACTTGCTGCCTTCTGTGCTGAATTCTGAGAAATCCACACGGCCCACCAGGACTCAAAGGAACAAGAAAGTACCCAGAAAGACATTTAAATGCATTTAAATCACTTGAATTGGTGGGATTCAAACTTCAAGAAGCTGCTGAACTGGAAGCTTCTGCAAGCAGTAGCAAAGTCTTGGGATGAGCTCAGGGCCTTGCACTGCTCAAAACCTCTGCCATGCAGGGGAAAATAATTTCTAAGACCTGACATTGTGGCATTAAGAGAAAGTAAAACATTTTGTTTGAACTTGCTTTTTTCCCCCCATGGAATTGCAAAAGTGGGTTTGCAGTATTCTTCTGAAGCTGCAGAAAGGTGCCTGAACACTGCTCCAGCAAAGTTCCCATTAGGATCAAATGTCAGGAATGGGAAGTCCCCATGGCAGAAAAGAGACCATCAGAACCCCCAGGATCTGAAATTGCCTTAAATGTTCTGCAACAAGAAAAATTATGTCTTTTTACCTTAATAAAACAACAGCCAGCTTAGGTAACCCAAATTTCTGGCTGCAGCAGAGGTAAATGTGACTTCTCTGTAGCCAATCTAAATTGCTTGTGCCCTAGGGAGGAAGGCAGAGCACCCTGAACTTCCTCTGCTTGAGCAACACCCCTCAGCCATCACCAGTCTTAGCTAGGTGCAGTTTGGGGTGTCTGAGGCTGTTAATGGTACAGCTACACACACGACACACAAACGTGGAGAAAAAGAGATGCTGCACTGGAAAGGAATAAAAATTGGGTTCTGGCTGCTGTCAGGTTGCTGAATTCAGAGAAATGCCATGAAAACAGTCATTGCAAATTCAGTTGCATTAAGGGACCTCATGCAACTTCAGCAGTACTGCAAGCAACCCAAGGCTCAGAAAGAACCATGGGAGCAATCTGTTTCAGCTGTTCAAAATGCTGCATTTTGGCTTTGGCCACTTCTCTAATTTTATTACTACTGGTTTGAATTGCTAAAAGAGAGCTTTGAACTGGTAAAACACACACCTCAAACCAATCTTCAAGACAAAGTTTTTGACTCTGTCTAAGCTTCTGCAAAATAGGTAAAAACCCTCCACTCAATTTTTTCTTTGTTATCATTTTCCTATTAATAGGTTTTGAATTTGACAAAAAAAATCCCCACAGCTCAGCCTAAAGTCCCACCATGAATTCAAGAATTTGAAACCATTCATCTCACAATGCTTTTGTTCTCATAGCTTGCTAGAAACATCTACCAAAGACTTCAAGATCCCAGTGTACCTGGCTATCACAAATGATCTTCTGCCCAACAAAGATCAAGCTGTAAGTCAGATTGAGTGCTCCTCAGTTTGATTTCTGTGTCCAAGAAAACAATCACAGAATCATAGAATTACAGAATGGTTTGTGCTGGAAAGGACCTTAAAATCATCCAGTTCCAACCTGGTGCCATAGGCAGGGACACTTCCACCAGCCCAGGCTGCTCAGAGCCCCATCCAAGCTCCAGCCGTGGTCACAGCCCAGAATTTTATGCTCTGAAAATGGGATGGGACAGCGACATAAACATTCAGCTGTGCATGGAATAAATATTTTGTCTTTTTATCAAAAAGTGAGAGAATAGCAGTGATGTTTCTCTTGGGAGGCCAGGAGGTTATGACACCCTCTTTAAAAAGGTGAAACTTTGCGCCACTGAGTGTGAGCTGAGGCTGCCTAAACATTCAGACCAATATGTGGCCTTGCCACTGAACCTCAGTGAAAAATGTACCAAATATTCCCAGTTTGCAGGGTTACAGATCAGCAAGCAGACACTGACTGACGGGAAAGAGCCTGTTCAGTCCCAGCTGCTCCTGCTGCTGCCCTGGCTGCCCCCATATGTCCTCTCTATCCACCCCAAGGAGAAAGTACTGCCCTGGTTTAAACCTTCCTGAAGGTCTGAGCATGAGGAAATGCTCACTGCTAAAACCTTAAATAATTGTTTGCTCAGATCTTTTAACAACTTCTTGCCAAACTTTTCCATTTCGCTGGTTTTATTCTTTTAAATTGAATCAGCTCTCAAACTGTTTTTAGTGAGCAAAAACCTTGTTTCCCAAGAAAAAAAAAATTTCCAAAAATTTGTTTCCAAGAAAGAATAATAATGAAAAGAATGAGCTTATCTTAGCACATATTAATAAAAAAAAGTTTTCTCTTTTTTCAATTAAAATCATTGATTGAAATGGATTCAATGAAAATTCAATCCATTCAAAAAAAAACTCTGAGTGTCTTTAACTCATTGCTGAAGAATTTCCATGGGTTCATGTTCCTGTCAAAGTTTTCAGGTGTCAGACCACTATTCCCCTACGTGGCATGTGTCCATTCCTCAGTTAGCCCTGAACTAAATTACTGATGAAATAAATGACAGCAAGTTTGGGCACAGAAAGGAACCATCTGGTGGAGATGGGACTAACAGATGTGCTCTCACTGTTGGTGCCTCAGTGCACACACCTCAGAACTGCATGGCCATACCCCTCCTTGCTCATTAATAATGCAGCATTGCTCTTGGGGTGCTGAGGGATCCCATTCCTCATGGCAGGCCCTGCTCAGTACCAGAAGTCGTGGTCCCAAAGCAGTAAAGCCCTAATGCTCCAGTGAACTGTGTGCACTGGCCATGGCAGAAAGTGAAGCACAGGACCAAATCTTCAAGAACTGAGAGAAAAAGCTGCTCCCACAATGGTACCTGGAGTGATATTGATCACAGCCACACAGGGAGGAGGTAACAGCAGGACAAGAAAGCAAGAGCCTTCAAGTGCTACATCTACAAATTAATTTCCAGTTCAGGTCTCCTCCTGAATAGATGAGAGCAATTCCTACTCCTCCCCACTCTGTCTTCTCGACACACAGTCTCTGTTCACACTTTCTTTGGGTTTTTCACTATGAAATCAAGCTAAGCAATAATATGATTTAAGGAGCACATCCATGCTGTCAGACACCCTGGACTCACCCAGACCCACATTTGCAAGTCCAGCAAGGCTGACTTGATGGGCCTTGCTGGACCATTCCAAGAGGGTTATTCCCAAGCAGAGCCTTGTTCTCAGGCTAATTCCTAACCTGACCTTTGGAGCAACAGGAAAGATGATAGTAGTAGAAAAATGCTGCTCTCATAGAGCAGGGTCCCACATCATTCAGGGTGGGAGGTGTGCACATTTGTTCTCCAGGAAAGTGGAAAAAATATTTAATTTGGCAGATTCACAGTGCATCCCTTGTTCACTGAGCTGCAGGAATTATGAGATACCTGGGAGCTGCACCAAGGTGACAGTCACACCATATTTTTTTTGCCTGAAGTCAACTTTGGTGTTGTGCAGGCTGATTGACATTCATCTTTGTGCAATAAAATACAGTTTTCTACAATTGATTATGAACCCTTCCCCTTCTGAACACAGAAGGTGCAAATTATGAAAGAGAGAGACAGCATTTGAGAATGTGCTAGTTCTACAGAAGCTGTGGATTTGACAGCATCAGTCAAAGGGAACCTGTGTATTAGGGTGGACCTGTTCAGCTGCAAACCAAGAAGAAAAAATGTTGTGAGCTCCTGGTACTGTGCAGCTCACTGCTGCTTTCAGCATGGAGAGACTGCATGGGCTGGAGAGCTGTGCCTGCCTGTGCAGGAAAATGTCCATCTTGAGAGAAGCCTCCTAAAAACTAGGATATGTGTGGTGTGGACTTGGGGATTTGCTGCTCCTTCAGAGCTGCAGTGCTCAGAAAGCCCTGGAGGAGCTGCTTGTCAGAGACTGCTTCCCCTGGGAGAGGGAAGTGTCGTCTTGGAAATGAGTGGGCAAGGAAAAGGAGGCTGGAAATAGATTTTCAGTTTTATATTTCTGAAGACAGAAGTTGTCCTAAGACAGGGCAATTTCTTCCTCTGTTTGGGGATGTGATAAGTGACATCCTTGGAATGACTGGAGTGAAATGTTGCAGTTACCAAAGGCAGTGTAAGGAAACTTGCCCTTAGGATCATTGCCAGCCCATGGGATATTCTCCTCCCAAGGGCTGAATTTGAAATAGGGATGGGATCCCTGTACAAACCAGAGCTGGGTTCTGTGTGAGAAGGACTGACAGCTGTAAATCATAGTGTAGTTCTGGGCTAAATTCCTTGATATTAAAATATGTGTCAAGTACTTCAACCAATCTTTTGTGAATCTGGGTGTTCAGAAGCAAGAAATGAGGTAAAATTTAACTGGAGGGTCTCCAGCCTTGGAGATACTCAAAAGCCATCTGGAGATGATCCTGAGGTTTTGGTGGCTCTGCAGGAGGAGGAGGGGTGGACTGGTGACCTCCACTGTCCTTTCCAACCTCAATCAAGCTTTGACTCTGTGATTTTGCGAATATCTGAAGACTTCTTCCACTGAGGTCATCAGGATTCCCCTGAAATAGGACTGGAGTACAACACTTGTACTCCTACAACACTTGTTGAGTGTTGTAAAGCAGATTGTTCCATGAGGGCTTGCCAGACAACATCCCTATTTCAGGGTGTGTGATGCTTTACACAGCCACTCACAGCCCCACCCACAGCTGGTGGTGAAGCTGTACCAGTGATTCAGTCATCCTCATATTTCCCATCAGTGATGGAGCCCCAGCATGGAGAAACACAATTCTGGCACACAAGACCCTCAAAGCAAAGGCCTTTTCTGTCTTGCTCCACTAAAAGGGGCTTGACTGAGGAATTTGCAGTGGATCCATTTATAGCAATTTAAAACTGATATTCAGAGGTTTCTGCTATATGTAGCCATCCCATCTTCCTCTTTTCTACTTCCAATTGTGCCACATGGCTGTTCCTATTCTGCAGAAAAATGGAAGCACTGGATAAATATTTCTAGAAAATACCTAAGAGGTACTGATTTGCTGAGCCTGGCTGCTTCTTTGTATGAAAACAGGCAGCATAAAGGAAACCAGGGGGTAAATTTCTTGCAAGACACATTTTTGCAAGACTGACTTCTACAGGTCTGAAGGCAAAGAAGGAATTTGATGGGAGTCCTCTGTAAAAGCAGTCACAGGCTGCACCTCCTGGTAACTCTATAGTGACTGATGTTGAATCCAAAGCAGAATCAGATTTCCACTGATGACATTCCAACTGATTATTTTGATGCTAAGGAAAAATATCCAATTGAGAGACCCACTTTCACAGGGAGATACAATACTATCTTGGGCAAAATATGGAACCTTAAAAATTGTCTGAAATGAAATGGAGAAATCATTGGAGTGAGTAATGATTTCAATACATATTCCTCAGAGTTGCCATCTGTAATGGTAGGAGTTCAAATGTCTGGATTTGGGGTTGATTGTGGGATGTCCCAGCATGTGGAAAGGAGACTCTCACCTTACCTTCATTCACTCATAGTCAGGAGGGGAAGTGAGAAATTCCAAGAGGCTCAGAAAAAATCATAAAACATGAGACTGAGTGAGAGAAAGTGAAAGACTCATGATGACACATCTTTATCTGCTTCTTTCCTTCCCTGATGAATTTTTTCAGACAGCCCTTGGACTTTTAATGATTTAGTGCTGCCCTGCCTTGTGTGCTAAAGGGCCATGCCTGAAAATGAATCATGACAAGGTAGATTCAACCATGTGAAAGGGTTAAGCTCACTGGGTTGAGAAATGAAAAAGTTTTGGATGAGTAGTTTTTTCAAGAAAGTCAAGGACTGGGATGGTCAGAGCTGAGCACAGCTAGAAACCCAAGGTTTGAAGGTACTGATGCAATGTAAGAACCTTGCTGGCTGAAATCCTGCTTTCTGTCTCAAAAACAAGGACTGTGCAAGATGATGGGACAAGATTATGGATGTGCACACACATTGTGACTGTGACAGGGATTCAGCAAGGGGACTATGAGTGAATTATGGATGCTCTTTTGATTGGTTCTCAACAATCTTTTAATGGCATTAAGGCAGTGTGAAGTTACAATGTATTGATTTTCTTTTGCCCATGCAGTAATTTGCAGTGGTGGAGATTTATTTTCCACCTTATGTTTTCCATGAAGGTGGCAGGCAGCAAGGCCAATGGCAGCTGGCAGCTGGTCTCCCATTCCTATGGATGCTCTGGTGCTCTGAGGAGGGGAGTGCCAGGGAACTCGATGCTTAGGGACAGCAAAGTGGGCATGGGGGTGTTTTGTGGCCTCATTTCCACACTGCCATGCAGGGATGTTTTCTGCTAGGCCAAAGATGCTGCAGCTGCAAAGCAGGGAACACTTTTTGTGCTTGCTCTTGGACCAGGGGACCTATTCTGGCAAGTCCTTCCCTCAAGTGAGCAGTGTGAAGGTATTTTAGAGCTGCTGTTTTATTTTGTTCATTGTTCTTTTTTCTTTTAATGAATTTTATCCACTTTGGGACCAGAAGCACCAGCCCTACAGTTATTTTGATTCTGAACATAAAGCTAATATAGGCTCTGGCTTCCACTGCACAGAAAACAGCTTGGAGCAGCAGCTACTTTTCATTAGGTTCATCTGCAGTCTGGGGAAGGAAGAGCTGTCTGTCATAACTGTATTTTATTTTTCTGCACAGCTTTGAGATTTCATGGACATCTCAACCACTCTTCCACCATCGAATTTAGGATCAGACACTGATTTCAGTCTCCCCAACATGGTTGTTGTGTGCCTGACCTGGTTTCATGCAGCTCATGCAATGATCTGGATGCCAGTGTGACATTTTTATCAGTTTGACCACCTGCTGATCACAGAACATAGCTTCAAGTTAAACTAAGCTATAGCTTTTAAAAATAAAGATCAAACCTGCAACTCTGACTTAAGACCAAATCCAAGAGTGCTTCATGCTTGGCTAGTTTATTCTGTCTTGTTCCAACCAGTTGTTCTTTCTGGGCTACACTTTTTGTCAGTTTAAGCCACATCTTAGATTCCTTCAATGCTAATCCTTAAGAAACAAACCCTTAATAAAAGTTTGACATGTAGCTGTAAGGAAGGAGGAGGACGTGGATGCACAAAGCGGGGAGAGGAAATGTTGCTGAACACAGAAGTCACAGGACAAGATTCAGGCTGGCTGTTTGACAATGCAGCTGAGAGAGCACATCCTGTGTCTGGGCTACCAAACCCCTAAATCAGCTCCCATGGGGCTTCAGGTCTCTTTCAAAGCCAGGCTGCTCCTGCTGCCTGAATTATTTGGGCTCTCAGTGCTGTACTTGCAGTGTCTCACTTGGCATTCTTCAGTAGGAGCTTCCAGATCATGTTCAGTCACATTGGTGGATTTTGTGGGCATCCAAGTAGTGAGTTTTAAAAAAATTATTAAAAGCAAGGTAGGTTTGTGTGTGAATGGAGTCCTCCTTAAAGCTTTTGGAGCTTCCAAGGAAAGAGCACGAGGATGCTTGATGGAGCTCACACCAAAGGTTGAGTGGAAGCTGGTGTTAGAGACAGCTAAAAATGGGATTAGTTCTTGTCGCCCTAAATGAGAAACTAGAAGCCTTGAAGTACTGCAAACATTTTGCTTGATAAGATAGAGGAGCCAGAAGAAGGATAGAAAAGGGCAATACAATTCAACATCAGTGCTTACACTGAAACTGAGACCCCACTTACTTCTGTGGTTATACAGCTTCACCCTCTGGACTGCGTCTTGCTCCATATACAAGACTCCTGAGTCAAGAGGTCCTCAAGCTTCAAATCTCTCATCCCAGGAAATGATCCCTGTGGTTCTGCTCTTCACCTTTCTCAAAGCATGCCCTACTAGAGCAGGACAGGACTCTTCAATGACAGCTTCACTCACAGTATAGACAGACTTGCTTTCTGCTCCTGGTTCCTAGATAGCCTGACCATTTTTTCAACTAACAAATCTCTGTTCCTCTGACACTGGAGCTCATAAGCAGGTGTTTGTCCGTGTTGCTCCTAAAGTCTTTTGCACAGTAACTGATTTTCCTCTCGCACTTTCCTTCTAGATGGTCCAGCTGAGTGTTTATGTGGCTCTACCAGAATACACTCTGTGTGTTAATGTGATGTTTACCAAGCACTCCTGTGTTTGTTATTCAGAAGAATCCAGATGACCTATGAAAAAGCCAAGATAAAGCCATATTATCTTCACCAACAGATACAATCCTGTTTTCCTCTGATTTTAGGCTATAACATCTTTGAGTGAACCAGTTTTCTGTTTGATGGGAGCCAGCATAACCTACTGGGAGATGCTTTTCTGGAGTCCCTCTGCATGTTGCTGTCAGAGCCTGTTACAGCCTCCTGGCTGCCAGCTCCAGCTCGGCAGAAGGACTTGCTTTTGATTACAGACATCTCCAGTGTCAGCCAAGGAGCTGGATATCAAACCTGAGCACGTTGGGTGCTGCCAGCAACACTTCATAAATAACAGTAATGGAGTGTAATTGCTCATTAAGCCAAATCACAGCCCTGAGCCCTCCTTCTGGCCAAACTCCCTCCAACATCAGCGGGAGCTTTGCCAGCAGGAGTGCAATAGGAATGTGGTCCCCAGCAGTGGTACCATCAATGGGATAGTGTGAAACAACTGCTGGGGCCTGATTCAGATCCCCTTGAAACTGCTATGTGTCTTTGAATTGATTTAGAAGACTTTAGCCAACCTCCCTTGCTTTACACTGCTCAGCCAGCACGGCTACATCTGCGCAGCAGTTATCCCAGATGGAATATGGAGGAGGAGAATTCCTGACACTGAGCTGTGGGGTTTTAATTTTAGAGAGGCGATGGAAGCTCTTTCCTGTTGGGTCTCAAGTGGTGGCTTGTATGGGCGTGAATTGAGGCTTGAAAATGTCTCAGAAGCCTGCCACTGAAAAACCCCTACACGTAACTGGTATTGAAAAGTGTTGTGTCTCTGGTGTAAGTGTTATAAAAGCCAAACAAGCTGGTGTTCCTTCCTATCAATCACCTATTGCTATCTGACATTGGTGCAACCCTTTGCAAGTGAAAATAATTTACTGCCTCCCCCCCCATGAAAATTATTTACCATCCCCATTTCGGTTTGAACATTACTGTTGTGGTTCAAAGCTGCGATGAATTGCTTAGCTATAAATTGTCTTTCCTCTCCCCTTCTCCTCCCACCTCTTCCTAATGTAGCACTGGGATGAAGGTTAAGGCATAGGGTGTTATCTGAAGCAAGTGCTCATTCTCAGTGCCCCATACATCCTCGCTAATGCTTATAGCTCCCCTGTGGCATTGGGAAGTGTAATCGCTATTGTACTGAGGTAGAACAGGAGCTGGAGAGAGATAAATGGCCTAGTTATCAAAACTTCCTAGCCTCCCACAGCCCTCCTTGGGAATACAGCTATAAATGACATTCAAATGATGCTGATAGATGTAGCTGAGCAGGCAGCAGAACGTGTGCTGCGCCCAGGCCAGCTCATTCCTGCTGATAATGCCAGGAGAGCTCAGCATCCCGACCCTGGCTGCTGACACTGGAGGCATTGCATGAGGTACCACTGCTCTCATCGGCTTCCAGACAAATCCCTGGGGTTGCAAAGGTTCAAAATCAGATGGTGACTGAGACACATTAATGCTGGAGCTTGCAGAGCTGAAGGAAGAAGTGTTTTTTTCTTCTTTGGAAGAAGTGTTTTTTTCTTCTTTGGCACAGAATTTGCTCAATTTACACCCTCGGAGGGTGAAATATGGGAAGGAAAACAGCCTTTCTTCTACCCAGCTCTGCAGTGACAGAAGTGTGGTTTTTGAGTGACCTGGGATTGTCTGGTCCAGCCTGTGCTGGGTCCAGAAATGACCTCCAGCAGCTCCCTTTGCACCTGCTGTCCTTCCTGGTGTGTGAAGCAGGGGAAGGACTGCTCAGATCATAAATCCCTCAGGAATGGAACAGGAGCAGATAGAGCAGGTGGCAAATCTGCTTCTGAGTCTGGAAGGGCTCTTGGGTGTTTTGGCATCTCTTTAGGAGACACCAGGAAAACTCCCCCATCTGGAGGAGGAGAACCTCCCATGAAAACCACCAGCAAGCTGTAAGGCTTTGCATTTTATTTTATTTTAATTTTATTTTATTTCATTTCATTTCATTTTTTCATTTTATTTTCCATTTTATTTCATTTTATTTCATTTTTTAATTTTCCATTTTATTTTACCATGTATTTAATTTTATTGCATTTTATTTTATTTTTAGACCCCATCTATCCTCCCAAGGTGTAGCTATGCGAACGCCCAGCCCTGAAGGCAGGTTTTTACACGACAGCAGCGCTCGGAGGGGATGTTTCTAGCGCGCTGTGGAAGAAATCCGAGGGCACTAAAGGTGTAAGGCACACAAAAGCTTGTCTCTTCCCTTCCTCCTTACAGCCTAGAAACGGAAAGGAAAAGGGTCCGCGGCTGTTGATCACATCCCGCCAGGTTTTAGGTCCGAAGATGGACCGGGATGCGGTTCACACGGCAAAGCGGAGCGAGGGGAGCTCCTGAGCCGCAGGGTCGGGGCGGACCCCGGGTCTCAGCCGGGCTGGGACCTGCGCCGCTCCGTGCAGGAGCCTCCCGGGAGGGGACGGGAGCAGCGTCTCCGTGCGAGACCCGCGCTGAAAGGCGCTGCCCGGCCGTGCTGCCCCAGCCCGGCCCGCGGGCGGAGGCTCCGGCTCGGCTCGGCTCGGCTCGCAGCGATCCGCAGCGGCCCCCAGCGCCTCCAGCCGCCCACTCGCCGCCTCTCCCGGCATCCCTCATCCCCATCCTCCGCTCCTTCCTGCTTCGGCGGTGGAAGCAGCCCCCCGCCGGGGGCCGGGAATGCCCTCCCCTCCTCTCCCTCCCTCCAGCCGCAGCGGGGGAGGGGGGCTGTGATGCTGCAGGGGGATCCCCGGGAGCCGAGCGGGGTCTCCCCTCCCGCCGGCTGCCGGGATCTCCCCGCTCGGCGCCGGCGGCCCCGGCGGCGGCTGCTGGGGGGTGGCACCCGGGGGTGGGGGGACAAGGTGGGGGCAGCACCGTGGCGGGGGGCCGGTGCCGGTGTCCCCCACACCGCGGATGACTCGACAGCCGGGGCTGGGGGAGCGGGGGGCGGGCGCCCGGCTATTTGCTGGCTGCATACAATGGGCCACTCCCTAACGTGAGGGCTGGGGGGAGGCAGGAGCTGGGAGGAGGAGGAGGAAGAGGAGGCGGGGTGGGGGGGGGGGGGAAGAAGGGGCTCGGGCATCGGGCTGGTAAATAAACTCCGCGATGATTCCTCTCCTTCGCGCCGGCCCAGGTGCGCGCCGCGCTGCTGCCCGCCCGCTGCCCGCCGGCGGGGGTGACCTGACGGGGATGTGACCGCCTCCCCTGCCCACCGCTTCCTACCCCCTCCCTCCAGATATATATATATATATATATATGTATATATATATATATATATATATACACACACACACACATACATTCACAGATGAATATATATATATAAATATATAGAGAAGTCATTTTGGGGGGAGGGACGGGGAGCTCGGATCATGGCCCTGGGGCTCCCGGGGCTGTCGCCGCCGATCTGCAGCTCGCCTCCGGGGCCCGACCATGGGGCTGAAGGCGCGGCGCGGCGCGGCGGGCGGTAGCGCGGCCGGCGGGGCGGCGGCGGCGGCGGGGCGGCGAGCGGCGGCCGGCGGCGACCCCGAGCAGGGCTCGCTGGCCCTGGGCACCGGCGGCGACCGCGACGGGACGCTGCTGCTGGAGGGCGGCGGGAAGGAGGAGGGCGGCAAGCGGAGCCCGCCGGGACTGGGGCTCTTGGCGAAGACCCCCCTGAGCCGCCCGGTGAAGCGGAACCACGCCAGGTACCGCCGCATCCAAACTTTGATCTACGACGCCCTGGAACGACCCCGCGGCTGGGCGCTGCTCTATCACGCCTTCGTGTGAGTACGCGGGGCTCCGGGGGCGCGGCCGGGGCTGCCCTGGGGGGTTTATCATCAGCGTTTTGCTTTATCATCCTCGGGGTGAGGCGCTCCGGGGGCCGGCTGTGCCTGGAGCAAGGGTCTGGTACGGGGGGTGCTGCTGAGCGGCTTTATTTCTCTTATGTCGTCGGGTTTTCCGAAAGGAGCAGTTGCTCTTAACTCTGTGATTCTGTCTTGCCCGTACCTCCGCGTTGCCTTGGAGTGGCATTCCCGAGCCTGTGTGTCTGAGGCACCGGAGGAGGGATGCCAGAAAAACCAAGCTCCGGGCGGTTTGAAGGCTCGAAGTGCTTCAGGGGAACGCGGCCAGTTCGGCTCAGCCTGGAGCGTGAGCTTCAGCTCGCTGTTGCAGACCGGGGGTGAACCGATCCCTTCCGTAGCTAAAAGCGTCAAATGAAAACCATCGGGTTTCGGTCCGATAAGCATCACCCCGCAGTGCATGAAACCCGAGCATTGCAGCGCTGTCAACCAGAAAGTTACACTGACCACAAGTGAACCGAGAGGAAATAAACTCGTTTTATGGCCCATAGGTGACAAGTCAAGAGAATGGCAACTGGTTTGCATTCCTAAAAATTCTGTTGTCTTAAGTTGTCATAAGGAATATCAAAAAGATCATTCTGTCAACATCACAGAATAGAGTTGGCAGAGTCGTATTAAAATAAATGTTTGTTTTAGTGTTGTGAATGTGTTTGAAAACCCAGGGGTTTGTCAGTGATCACGGTGGTAGTGTTTTTCTTTGGCACTATAAGGTGTGCAGAGCTTTATATGACAGAGGATTTAAGGAGTGATTTTTGAAATTGGTTTATTTGCCAAAGACAAACAAAGCTCTCTAGGCTGCATGGGTTGTGCGCCTGGATCTCAGGAAGTACTGATCATTGGCTTAGTCCTTGCACCTGCAAATAAACAATTCGAGTGTAGGGCTGTGATTTTACTTTCAGGCACATTTTTGTTATGTTCACAGTGTTTTAGCCCTGAGCAAGAGTTAAAAGGCAACCATCACTACTAGAGTGCTGCTTGTGTACCACTCATTCATTGCTGCTCCTCTCTTTTCAGTGTTTATTCATTAAGTATATCTTGGGACTCAGGTCCTGTTTTCCAGTATAAAATCTGAAACTGGAAACTGACACTTTTTTGGTTCTTTCACGTCTTTTTGCCATAGGAAAACTCGTGCTAGCAAGCAGGCAGTGACAGCCCTTGAAGTGTGTTTTGCTGGGAAGGCTCTTAGGTCTGGAGCTTGCTGTTGTGTTCAATATTGCATAATCCTGCTGGGGAGAGTGACAGCTGGACAAGGGGCACCCCTTTCATCCTGCCTTGGCCAGCCCTCACACCTCAGTGAGGCTGTAGCACACAGCAGAGCATTCCAAGCAGTTTGCACCCCTCTGTGGCAGCTGGGTCAAATCTGTGTCCAGGCTTCTGTCTGGATATAAGCAACAGGACAGTGGATGTGTCTGGAGAGGCTCAGGTGAGCTGAGAGATTCAGACAATTGACAATACTGTAATTGAATACTGAATTCACTGAATTGAAATGAATAAAATAATTGACAATTATTTGCAGTGGTATAAGAATTTCCAAGTTAGAGCATTCATTTTAGATAACTCTCTAGATGTGTGGTTGACTTTAAGGTACTTATGCAATATGGATCACAGAATGGGAAAAAATGATGACGTTTGTAAGGTTTGATTCTTCTTAGGAGTGGACCTGACACTGTGTGGTCAACTTCTCTTTGATGACTACTCACTCCTGCAAAACTGAAATGTCAGTCTGACTCACAAAAGTCAGTAACAGCCATCACTGCCAAATTCAATATTAATGAAAATGAAACAAAACAAAACACTTCTGGAAGTCCTTATCCTTAAAGGAAGTAAAACACACAAGTCTGTCAGCCCAGCATAGACACTCCATCCCTCCCCAGGACATCCAGAGGATCTTGCTGTCCAAGTTGGCCCCACTGAGTTTCTGTTCAGTCTCAGCTCCCTCTGAACTCAGTTGAAGCTGTGGGGTCTTACCTCACTGTGGGATCCAACCCTGCAAAAGGAATCTGCTGAGAGTGATGGAGGAGTGTGCTGGGATCTGGCTGACAGGCTTCAGAGCTTGTTCCTGCCACTGGAGGAGGAAGACCTGCTTGAGAGCAGGAGCTGTGGGGAAGAGCATCTAAGTTGATGCCCAAAGTCTTTATTCTTGCCTTCAAATGAATTGTCTTGTAGCCTTTTTTCCTTCTTTAAAGGAGTCTCTCTCATTTGGAGGTGCTGCTGTGACACAGTGCAGTTCCATCCCAGCAGTCTCCCAGTGCTTCTTTTCACACTAGAACAGGTTACACTTTTCCTTGGGAAGGTGAGAGATTGCCAGTCTTCCCATAAAATCTATAAATTTGATCTTGTTTTAATTTTCAAGGAAAGTCCCATTTTTGTTATCTTAATGGCATATTATGATTTGTCTCATCTGAGTAACTTTGCAGTAAGTGCCATGCACCCAAAATTAACCAGTAAGATTGTTGCTGTCAAAAACAAATAACTAGAGAATAAACAGCTGAGGGCCAAAAGGGATTTGAGGATGGCTGGATGTGATGAATTCCTTATAGATCCGAGCATTCAGAGGTGTTTAACAAAGAGATGATGCAAAGCACTCCAATATTGTGTATATCCCAGGGTTTGGGAGGCAGGTAGCTGCTGATGCAAGAGGATTGCAGCTTTTCCATCCATGCTGAAGGTGTTGTGTGAGGGGCAGGAGGGGGCTCTGACAAGCCCTTGGTGAAAACTTTGCATGCCACAACTTTTGAAAGAGTGGCACAGAGGGGATCTCGTTAAATCATGCAGAGATGCACAAATGGCTGCAGAGGGGTCAGGATCCTGTGTGGATCTCACTGCTGGAATGTGCACACAAAGGAGGATCCTGTGTGGATCTCACTGCTGGAATGTGCACACAAAGGAGGCTTTGGTTGGCATTGGGTGCTCTGGAATGATTCAGTCTGAGGAAGTCATTCAAGGAGAGCTCATAAATGGGATCAGGCCCTGCCAAGCCCTAGGGACAGAGGTGCAGTTGAGAAAGGGAGTAATTCCAGATGGAAATTTTAGCATTCAGCTTTCACTGGCAGTAATTAAGAGAAAGTGTTGTGAGATACTTTCCTTGCGATTCTTCCTTCTTCTTTGTTCTGCACAAGTGAATTCATCCAAGCCTATCCTTGGGGATTTGGTCCCTAAAGAAGCCAGCTCTGTTTCCTTCACCATCTGAAAACATTTGCTCTCTAGTAGTTCTATAGATAGAAGATTTATCTGTCTCTCATGATGTGCCCCTTTGCTGGGTCACCAGAGTTCATGGTGTTCTTGGCAACATGGCAATGTCTTAGTGGTCCTACTTGGTAAGAAAAAATGTTATTCCCCATGAAAATTTTCATGTCTGTAAAGCTAAACTCTAGCTGAACATTTTCAGTATAAAATAAAATAAAATAACCTGAGATTTTGAGATGTTTTTGAGATATTTCATTTGTAAATGTCTCTTGGGGGTTGCAGGTCAGGCTACAGCCTATCCCTGTTCTTTTCTGAGCTCATGTCACTGTAGGTACAGCTGATGTTCCCATGATGTTCTGTATTTTCCTTTGTGTTAGGCAGTGCAATATATTGTAGGAAACCCCTGCAGTTGTGCCTCGTGGGATGTGTGCTGTGGCCAGGGAGACAGACTCAAGACCTGCCCGCCTCCACAAACCATCCAAATGCTTTATTTATGCACAGAAGCATTAATGAGTAGAATGAAAAATTGAAACAAGTAAGATTTTTATTTTTCCAGTGTTGTTTTTAGCTGTAAGCACAAAAAAATTGGTGGATAAAGGACACAGTACAGAAAGGTAACATGATACAGATTGTTTGGAATTGCAATTTGTGGAAAATTTTTAACCTGACTTAAAGAGAGGATGAAGGAGAGGTAACTAGGAGATATTCTCATTTTCATATCATCTTCTGAGACAACTACAGCCTTTACTTTCACGGAAAAAAAGACTGGGTAAAGGTTTGGGAGTAGATATTCCTTTTTGGCGAAGTGTGCAGTATCACCTGCACTCTGCTGGTGTAGATGTACCTGCTGATGTGAGGGGGAAGCCATGGGGAACATTAGAGAGCCCTTCTCTGTTTGCCATACAATCTTTCTTCAGTACTGCTTCATACCTGGAATAAGGAGAGGAGGCAGAGTCATGAGATCTATCAAATCAGCATTTCTGGGAAGCACTGGCAGGCACCTCTTGCATGACTGATGGTAGGTGGGCTGTTTGCAGGAAAGAGTGTCATGGGATTGGGGAGCAGGGTGAAGGTCTGGAGGCTTTCCATTGTTTCCCTCTTTGCCCTTCAGGAGATGCTCCACAAGATGTGCTCACCCCCCAGACTCTGTGAGCCATCTGGAGGGAGATGGGAGAAGGTTTGGGGTAAAAAGAGGAATAACTGAATCCTTTGTTGGCTTTTTTGGCATGGGTTTGTATCTGAGTGAGTCCCTAGGGCAGCAGAGCCAGCCTGGTCCATTAGCAAGTGCCCTTTGCTTATGTGTGTGCCAATATGAGTTCTGCTTTAATTATTGATGCTAATTCATCATAATGCATGGATAAATATTCTGCAGTATACTTTGTAAAAACTAATGAAGTCTTAGTCATTGGAGACCTTACCACACACCTCTGCTCCTGCAGCTCCACCGAGGCTTGAGGAGCTGCCCTGGGATTGTGAGTGCCCTGGGGGATGTGGCTGTAGCTCAGCTGCTGGCATCAGCTGCCAGGACAGAAGGGAGCTGGGATTTGCTGGGGGAATGACAAGGGGTAGCACAGCCTGGGGAAAGCAGTGCCTGGCTAGTGAGTGGCTGGTGATCCCCAGCTGCAGCTCTGGAGTCCCCTCAGCAGCTCACAGGTGCCCAGTGCTTGTTTAACCATCCAAACTTCCTTTGAAATTATGGACCAGGCCCTTTGGTGGGAGTAAGTGTTCACCTGCAGCCTCAAATCTTTGTGCTATGGCATCAGTGCTCAGAGCAAGGCCCACTCCCCAGTGGGTACCCCCAGGTTGGACTGCTTTGCCCTGTATTCCATTTTGCCAAGTTTCTGTGCTGCCACAGCTCGTGGGAGCTGCAGGCACAGGGCTGCATGGTGCCCAGGGTGTGCCTCAGTGTCCCCCAGGCCCCTGCAGGTCCCTGAGCACCCTGCTGCAAGTTCACTCCCCAGCTCATCTGATGGGCAGTGGAATCCCTGAATGTCGGGGGAAGCAGCGCTGCCAGTGCCAACAAACTCCCTGCAGCTGGGCTTTCAGTGCTGCCAGCTCAGCTGGGGGATAGCCCCTCAAACAGAAGTCACAGTCCCTGGTGTTAGGTCTATAAAACTGATCAGTCCCAAATTTAATCAGTTTGACAAGCAATGATACAGCAAAGCCTCTGCAGCAGCCAGAAAATCACATTTTTCTTCTCTTTTGAGAGACTTGGTGTGAGGAGCAGCAGCAGCTCAGTGCCACCCCAGCAGTTCTGGAGACACTGTCAGTGGGAAAGCCCAGGACTAGATTTATCTCAGTATCTCCAGCCTGGGCTCTGGGCAGAGGTATCACTCTTCATAAAAGCCATCCCAGCCCCTTCCCAACCTCTGTTTGTTCCTTGCTGCAAACAATGGATCATGGAAGGGCACAGCAGGGTCTGGGACAGCTGCTGGGTGCAGAGGACACCTGAGCTTTACTTCTTGTTTTCATCTGAAAGAGAGATTCAGGAAGTGGTACAAAAATGAGCAGGGAGAGGCTTTCTACACTTGTTTTGCTCCTTTTGCTGTAAAATGTAGGAACGCTCAAAACAAATTTAATGGAAATAAATAGTAACTAAAGACTGCTTTAATACTAATCCATTTTAACAGCTGGATTAAAAATTAATATATAGATATAATGCCAGTCATCTGTCACTGGGTGCTTTTGTGTGCAGGTGAACATGAAGGTGCCCCAGCCATTCCTACTTCTCCCAAAGGTCACCTCAGAATCCACTCAACCAGCACATTTCTTTTTTTTTTTGATAGCCCTCATCTTCAAATATCACTTGATTTAATCATTTTTATTTATAGTTTACCAAACATGCAAACCTGTGCATGTATGTAGAACATAATTCTGTATCCCTTGACTGTCAAAAAGTCCTTTGTGGCACTGACATGCATGTGGAAGGTCAGACAATGGCATATTCAAGGACAATGCATATTCTGAACTAGGCCTGAACTTGAGGAATTTGATTTAATAGCTAGAAGAAACTTTCAGATCAAAATTGATCAAGTGAGCATTAAGATAATTTATGTGCTGTTTACAAACATAAACAACTGGTGACCTTAAACACAGCCAGGTGGCTGGGTACTACCATGATCAGCCTTCCATGGTATAAATAAATAATACTGTTTATTCTTGTGTATAATAACATTATATTCCCTTTTTTTATTTAAGAAAGCCATACTCTCTTGTGCATGAAACTTTGCAGAAAGAATGGAGCCGTGCATCTGCTATTGCTTCTGGCAGATCCTGTTAATTTGGATAACTTAAATATTAATAGCTTTGCAGGGAATAAGCTCCACAAGAGCTGTTAAGTGTATGCTGTCTTCTGTCTTAGGATGGTAGCTGGGAAACTTAGCATTTTCTGTGGAGAGAGGGACATGCCCTGGGATATTTTGGTTCTGGTAACCTACTTGGAAAAAGGCACTTTGGAGAACTTCCAGGCTGGAAATCTGTAAATTGCCTTCCCTGGTCTTAAGTGAGCAAATTGCATAAATGTGTGTTTAGCTTGGAGCAAATGAAGGGCCCTCTGAAGTCAGGAGGAACCTGTCCAAGGTGGCACTGAGGTAATCCAAAGCAGAAGATTGTGACTGGGATTTGGTGGAAAGCAGCATGAGGTACCATCATCTTCCTCTGTACAACCAGCTCATTGTTCTGCTCAGGCCTGGTGGGATCCTCCTGAGCTCAAGGATCCATCACCCATCTTCAGCCTCCCCACAGCTTAATAACCACCTCTGGTTGGTCACCAGGGTACCACCTTGTCCTCCTTACTGGTGCAAACCATGCAGAAGTGAAGATGTAATATCTCTAACTCTGCTAAATCTCTCTCTGGAAAGATGCTGAGACCCTGACATGAGACATCTCTGGTGTCTCTTGAGATGGCTTTTGCTCTCTCTCCCCTCTCCCTCGTGATTTATCTTGCCCAAGTCTCTCCTGCTTGAATTTTTCTCAGTTGCTGGTGCGTGGTGGTGGAGCTGCAGAGATCCATTGTATGGCAGTGACAGAGAAGGAATCCTCATCCTCTCTGGGTTGCTGTTGTCTTTTACTTCCTTTGACTGCCCACACTTTATTTCATTTCACGGATCCCTGGATCTCACTTGTCCCTGTGTTTCCAGAGCTGTGGCTGAGAGCTGCATGAATGTGCTTTGCACTCCTTTGGCAACCTGGGTTAGTTTGTGATTGTCATGTTGACTCTCCAGTGGTGTTTTTTTAAAATCTCAAGTGCTTTTATATTTACTTTATTCTGTCCTCACTAGTGTTTTGGTCACCTTCTAGATTAGTACCTCACAATTTTGCTAACATTCAATTTAGTTATTTTCCTAGATCATTAAGAAAACAGTTTGTAAGGCCAGAACTAAGAAACACTATTCAGCATTTTATTAAATAATAACTTCCCTGCTTCCTGGTTAATACAATATATTTTTTGTTAGGGTTTTATTTATAGCTCCGGATCCAGCTTTTAGTGTCATATAGTTTCTCCCAGTCATCTGAATACTGGGAGAAACTTAATACTAAATACTAAACCAAATACTTAATAAAACTAAATACTTAATAGGAAACCAGAGTTTTATGAGATATTGCACCTATGTCAAAACTGCAAATATTTCCTCATTTCTTTTTGTTCAAACCTTAGTTTCAGGCTATGTTTATCTGTTTATTTCTGCGATGTGCTTTTAATTGTTGTCTCTCCATCTCAGATTTTTCATGCTTTTGACATGGTGTGTATCTCAAACAACAAAATAATTAATTGTTCCTGGTGCCATCCACCACTGGAGTAGAGATAAAGCAATGCTGAAAGCTTAAATATGCCAAACCATCCAGGTCCTATCTCTGCTATGTTTTATAGGAGCCATTAGAGTTAGGCTGTACCTAACTTCTGGTCAATGACAGAGATGTTAATCTTAAACCAGAGGACTCTTTACAGGACATTTCCCACTGACTGTAAATTCAGAGTGTAAAATTTTCTGCTTTCAGTGGGGATGGAGGAGAAGCAAGTGCAGCTGCTGAGGGACTGATAGTGAATTCCCCAAAGCTCCTGGTGGGGAGCTGCCCACCACTTCTCAGCAGTGCAGAACCAGCTCTGCTTATCTTTGCTCCCCTCATGCCTCTCCATGCAGGCTCAGAGGGTTTATGAGGAGGGATTACACCCTGAGGAGGGAATGTCAAGAGCAGCTGATTGATATTGCTGGGGAATTCGTTTAGGAAGGTAATTACACAAACTGGAATTTGCTCTCATGCCTTTGCCAGCACTGTTGCTCCTGTGAGATGTGCTGGGAGAATGTCAGTGCACACAGCTGAGGCTCCCTGATCACAGCCAGAGTCCTTCTGTGCCTTGCCCCAGATGCAGCCCAGGACCAGCTATGGCAGCAGCTTTGCCCATGCCCAGAGCAGTCATTGGCCATGTCTTGGCTGATTGTCAGAGCTGTGCCAGGGGTGCTCCCAGGCAGTGACACACTCTGGCTGATGGCAGGACACTGCTGGGTGGTGGATTTGTTGGTGACTGAGTGACTGAGCACAGCTCAGGTGCTGCCACAGAGCTGGCACCACTCCCAGGAGGAGTCTGGGGGAGCTCCCTGCTCTGGAGCTGGGATCAGAGATGTGGACACTGCTCATGCCAGCTGGCCTCAGGGACACAGAGCTGGGATGAGCATCTTTGGGTTAATTGAAGAGACATAATTCTTATATGTGAGATCTTACCACTTTGAGGTTTTCCTCCTGGGCCCATGCAAAAAAGCCACTTTTGGGATAGAAGCTTAGAATAATTTTAGTTGGAAGAGACTTTTAAAGCTCTATTCCAACCCTGCTGCTGTGGGCAGGTGCACCTTCAGTTTCAGCAGGTTGCTCAAAGCCCCATCCAAAGTGGCCTTGAATGTTTCTGGGGATGGGGCATCCACCACCCCTCTGGGCAACCTGTGCCAATGTTTTATCGCCCTCATTGTAAAAATATTCTTCCTTGTGTTAGTCTAAGTTGATGCTCTTGGTTTCAAACCATTACCCCTGGGATAAGACCTTCACTTAGACAAAGGCCCAAGAAATCCTACCCCACTGAAATAATACAGGTTTCACCCTAGGTGTGTGTTCAGTAGCATATTTTTATATTCTACATCTTTTCTTCTTCCTGTTCATGGGACTTTGCCATGGCTTTTGCCTCTTCTGTTTCAATGCTACTTGTGCTGATCAAACTCCCATGGAGGTTTCAACACTTCACCCCCACATCTTGGCATATTGACAAAAAAATACATTTTTGTGATAGAAATCCAGGAGGAAGAGCCCACTGATCATTCATTAACAAATTTCTTCTGTAAAATGTGAAGATATTCCTAGTTGTGTAGCTGCTGATATTTGGCTATTTCTCCTGGTTGTATCTCACTCATTATTGAAGATGTTGCTCCGTTACCTTGTCAGGTCCTGGGTGCAGAGATGGGATCTGGCAGAGGCTCCTGAGAGTTCCTGCTCTCAGAATATGGAGCTATCACATAGTACAGTGTCAAATACACTGCTCTTTTCAGTGTTAAATTACTTCCACAAACTGCATTTCCCTGCTCTTCCTCAGGGCTTGAGTGTCAGTCTTTCCACAGTGGGATCCATCCATCTAGCACATTGTCTGAGGTAGCTGTCTGGAATTCTCTTATAGCTGCTGAAGAAAAACAGGAAATGGAAATTTCTGGAGTGCAACTAATCTCATTCTAAAGACAATTTTAAAATGGGTGAGATTAATCACGTCTTGCAGTGCCTGAAACTCTTCCCTGACTACTGAGGAGACCTCATGGAACTAATTTAAATTTAGGTATTTGCACTGAAAACACCTGAGGAATGGGAGACTTTCTGCCTGACCTGAGGGGCAGGGATCAAAGCCACATTAGGACAACTAAATGTGAATATGTTCATGTACAGTTCTGTGTGTCCAGTAAGGATTTAGCTTCTCTTTATAGTCAGTGGAGATTTAGTCAATGCAATCAGTAGATTTTAGGGTGGAATTCATCCAACCAGATGTGAGGTTCTGCTTTACATGGAGATAAATCACAGCTTCAGCTCCACTGGGCAGCTCTCCCTTGTCTATAGCAGGAGCTGATCTTTGGTAAATGTCTGCAGTAAAAGCCACTTTAAGACAAATGAGTTGTACCTCTAAAGGCAAGAGGAATATTATTCTTATTATTAAATAGACTTCTATTATATAAATTTGAATTATATCTATCTTATATCAATTCTAATTCTCTTTCCTCAAGAGCTTTATATATGTTGCTACTTAGTATACCAGGCCATGACAAGCCTGTAGTCATCCCTGACATTGTGCCAAAGAAAATAACATTTCAGTAGTTTTAAGGTCTTTCTCTGGTTGGGATTCTTGAGTTTAACTTTCCACCTTCCTTTTGTTCTCTGTTTTGCCTTGGGCTTTGTCTCCCTGAGCTCCCACATAAATTTGCTTTTGATTTCTGATGGTAATTGCAGTTGATCTTGAGGTCACATTCAAACCCAGTACCTGTTGTACATCTAAGGCTGTGATTGACTGTGTTTTCCCTTTGTCTCTTGTATTTACTTGGGCACAGGAGCTGCTGTGCTGGGAGTTTGCCAGCATCAGTCCTCCTTCTTCCTATTCCTGAATTTCTGTCCATTTGCATTGGTCCTCTTGACTACATCACCCAAAATTACTTCCCAAAATCAATGAATGGGCATCACTGTTTTCTAGGGGTCTTTTAGAGATCAGAAAACATTTTGAAAGTAGCTTGAACATTGTCCTTTTAAAGCCTGTAACAAGTGTAGAAGGTCGGTTTGAATGACCTGGTGTGAATGAGGGGGATCCTGAGAGTCATTTGTGGTTCCATACAGGTTTTTTATACAGTTTTTTATTTGTGGGCTACAGTTTTCTGTATAAATTGGAGACTTTGCAGATGTGTGAGCTCCACTCCGTAATTTCAAGGGCATCTCACTTTCATACACCAGCTGAAGCAGGACACCAGCATAATTGAACCTAACGTTGAAAATCACTGGAAAACTGTATGAAATCTGAATGCATGCAAATGCCCTGACATAAAGAAGTGTATTTGGGTGGTGGTGTATTCCTTGAACAGCTGCTAGTTTGTGTTCTGCTTGTTTTTGCAGAAATACTGAGCCAGCAACTGCTTTTAGTCATGTCAGTGCAAATGCAGAGTAAATCTATTACAGTCAGAGGAACAATTGGATTTGGCTGCTGCACCACAAGCTTGCTCTGGACCCAGTACAAAATCTTTTTATCTTTATGGATATTCTGCTAGTACCAGAGGCCAGGATCAAGGTCTTGCACAGAACACACTTGTACTCCCAGTAGTGTAAGACAGCTTGAGGAGTGAGCTAGATAGGAGAGATGGAGATCCCCTGGCAGAGTACCAAGTGAGCACCAACCTATCCCAGAGCTGCCAGTATTCACACCCTGGTGCTCACAGCCTGTTTCCTTCATGCTGGGAGCTGTTTATCTAAATATGGAGGCTTTCCTTCCCTCCTTGCTCCTCAAAGATGAATTATTTCCTCTCTCATAAATCCAGTTAATTGGGTGACAAGTCCAGTGCAGATAAGCTGGGGAAGTTGTGCAAGAGAAGGGCTGTGTTTCTGCACATTTCTTGGTGTAGGTCATGTCTGATATTGGGGCTGTAGGAGGGAGCTGGTGACTGCAACCATAAAACCATTTAAAATGGGAGGTTTTAGAGGTCTCCTGTCCACTCCACAGAGCAAGGTTAACTTCAAACTCAAACAAGGTTGCTTGGGGCTGTTTCCAGTTGAGTTTTGCGCATCTCCAAGATTTGAACTCCATTATATTGCAGGCAACAATAAATTTGGTTGCTCTTTGCAGAACACATTGTTTAATGTGTTTCACATAATGTGCAGACTTCTAGGCCCAGAGTCATGGAGAGTTTTCTTCCTCCCCACTCCATTTAATCCTCAGTGTGCATGGACTGAAGTGAGGTGTAACATCTAGACAGAGATGCTGGGCAGGTCAGCCCACTGCAGAGCAATCAGTGTTCATATTTAGCTGCAAAGCAAGTTGTGTGTCTCTAGGCTAACCCAAACCAGTATTGTCTGTGTTAGGACACTGGGAAATGCTAGGTATAGTTTTCATTAACCAGTAGAGTTCATTGAAGATAGGAAGTCTTTCCCAAAAACTTTTTTTTTAACATATGTTGTAATTTGCTATTTCCACCATTTTTTCATCATTCAGAAGAATCATTCAGTCTCAACTCTACAACTCCTTCTCACTTTCCCATCTCTTTCTCCCTGTCCCTCACTCAGTCCTGTCTTCCCTCTGTTCCTTGATGGCATTCATCACCTCACTACTGAAGAACAGCACCAGTCACTGCATCCTCCAGCTCTGCCTTTCCTACATTGCATGGCTGGGACAGCAGAGTTGAGTTTGACTTAAAATCCCTCGACCCAAGTGCTGATAGCAGGGTGATGGAGCTGACATGACAAGTTGTCTCTTACTCATACATAGCTGTATTTACTTTTTTTTATCTTTTCTACTCCTCTTTTTTAACTTTTTGGATTTTGACATTGGGTTCACCTATGTCAGGATTAAAACTGTGCCTCTATTCCCTTAGAATCAGGACTCATCAAGAGTTGCTTTATCCATGTGGAGCAAGGTAGCTTAGGTGCAAGAATGATCTCTGAATCACCTTGTGATGGGAATATGGCACCCAGGGGTGAGGTCCCTCCAGTGGGCCCCCTGTGACTTTGGGCAAGGCTTTTTGAGTCCCTACACAAACAAATCCTTGTAGAAGAAGCTCACAGAGCTGTTGGGATTCAGGCCCACACACCTGAGTCACAGTTCCTGATCACTCTTTGCCCAGGGGTGGTGATGGTGTTGGGAAAAAGTGATTTATTGATGACCTGTGGAGGTAACAGCTTCCTTGTGGTGACTCAGCTGTTCTCTCAAGAAAGAGGGAATAAGAAGTGGAGGTGGACACCCATTTATCTTCCCAGAAAGGATACAAGTGGGACTAATGTCTGTCCCTGGTCCCAGTGGTAGGAGGAAGTGGTTTAGGAGCTCAGCATAACCCATGACCTGCTGTTATTTCATGCACAGCTGATATCACAGCTGCAGCTGCTGCTCCCAGAGTCAGGATGATAACACCCTGTCCTGCTTTGCAGCTCCATTTGCTGCTGGTGTTGATGACCAAGAAATTAAAGATGGGAGCTCTTGGTGTGACAATAAATGGACAGCAACTTTCTGTAGCAATTGAGCCAGGGCTGAATGCCTGAGTCACCACGTTCCCCAGCAAATGGGATGAGAAAGAACATTGCTCCCAGAGACCAAAGAAGGACATAATCACCTGCAAAGCAACATTTTTTTGGACACCATAGGGAAAATCTGCTGTTATAGAATAATACCTTATAGTTTTCTGGAAACAGTAACTCTAAAGAAAACATCATTAGGAGGAGTGAGGAAAAAGATTTTGAGCAGATGGAAATCTGTCTTCATTGGCAATGCTTGTTTTCACTTACTCTACCATGAGTTAATTTCCCAGCAACTTGAAGTAGATAATGTGTTTATTAGCCTTAATCTGAGATTTCCATCAGTGTTTGTTCCAGGCCATGAAGATGGAGTTTCTGTTCTACTAGAGGGCTTTTTAATTGCATAAATGATGATATAGCATGATTGGAAGGTGATGCAAGATAAATTCAGGCTATACATAAGGCCTAATAGCAGATCACATATCTGCTGAAAGAATTAGCACAAGAAATTATCAATTTTCCACTTGTCATTTTTAAACCAAACTTGGAGAATTTTCCAGAAGACAGCTGTAGACTGTATCTTAGCTGTAAAATATGGGCTAAATCAATTATTTTGTATATTCTTGACTGGTGATTAGGCAGGACTGCAAGGTATAGCCAGGAATTTGATGGGTTTGGGAGTCGTTGTTGTCGTCTTGTTTTTGTTTTTTTTAGGTTTCTTTTTTTTAATTTAGCAGCACATAAGCAAATGAGCAGTGAATTAACTCAGGAAAAGGAGATTCACTTGTATCTTAATTGTATTGTTAAGATCATAATGTAACATAACAGAAGTAGTAGCAGTCACAGTAATTGTGCTGGGAAGCTTAGGATGAAATGTAGATCTCTTCCCTGTAAATGTCTAAATGTGCCATTTCAGTCTCCTCAGATGCTGATATAAACCATGGCTGCAGGAGCATTGCTGATCTTGAGCTCATCCTGAAGTAAAGGAGACAGTGATTTACCACACCCTGATTGTGCCAAATAAATAGGGATCCCTTGACTGTAAGAGGAGCTTCAATACATGGCTTAGATGTAGAAATCTACATTACAAACCTTGAGGTGAATCTCATCCTAATCACGTTGTTGAAGGCCTTGTGGGGATAATAAAATAACTTTGTGAAGTGCTCTGGGCACGAGGATAAAACAAGCCAACCTTTTTGGCCTTGAGATGACTTTGCCAAATGCTAAAATCCCATGCAGTCTAAAGTCTGAAACACCCTTCTCAAAGCATGTACATGCATGAACCAAGAGCACCAACTTTCTGTAGTGCTGAATTCTGATTCAGTCTTGTACCTAAATCTTCTTGTGATGCCCTCTAGGCTCACCTTATGGTGACCTCTGCTGATGTCCCCCTGGTTCCATGTGCATTCAGAAGGTAAATCTCATTTAACAGGTTTGCAGGACTGGGCTCAGAAATTGTTGCTGGTCTTTCTGGTCAACGTAGTCCCTACACTGATGCACTGATGACCAAAAAATGATTGGCAGAATGTGGTGTTTTGGTTTTACTTTTTTTTTTTCTTTTTGGAAAGGGCTCTAAGTCAATATTATTGTATTCAGAAAACAAACACCTAGCTGTATCTCTTCAGTTATTTTAAAAAGCAATTGCAATATGGTGATTTCTTCAGCTGTCAGCTCTCTTGAAGAGTGGGATGTAAGTTTTAAGGTGTCCATGCAGTCTCTTTGCTGCTGATCCTCTAAAGGAGAACAGATGGACCTGTCTGATGTCTGCCTTGTCCAGAGGGAAAAAATAATGATTTTCAGCCCACTTGGGTAAAAAAAAAAATAAATAAAAAGACAGAGGAAAAAATAAGCAGTAAAGCCCATGTTTTTCAGAGTGAGGTAAGACAGAAGACAGCAATAGCTCAGGGAAGAATCCAGCAGCTTTGAAAGCAGTTCCAGTGATGGTGACAAAACAGCAGCTGAGCTGCCGAAGGAGGCAAGGGAGATGTTGGAAACAAACTGGCAAAAACGAGAGGCAAGAGGAATAACCTCATTGTGACATGTAGAAGAAAAGGAGGAGGGGAAATAAGTCTACTCTTGCAGGTCAACATGTTAGAAGCACTTAATGAGAGTGCTGCTTGTACAAAGAAAATGACCGAATTGCCCACCTGGTGCTTTGGGGGCTATTTCAGACAAGTTCCCCATTTTTGTCTAATCCCAAAGTGTCTACTGATGTTGCTCTTGGTGTGCAGGAGACTCTGTGTGCCCTGGGTGTGCAGGGAGCAAGCCCAAGGCCTTGTGAGCAGTGAGGAGCCTTGCCCAGGGGGTGGAGGAATCCAGCTCTGTGCTGTTTGCACTGTTCTGCTGTGCAGGGAGCCAGGGCTGTGATTGCATTTCAGGGTGGCTCCACTGTCCTTGCACATGTCATGGTTGTCATCTGCTCCTGGCAGCACAGGGCTGTGAGCTCTGTCCTGACACCCCAAGAATGGGAGATTGAAGCTTTGTTTGTTATTCCAGTGCAGAGCTGAGCCCTCAGAGATGAAATCCTAGCAGAGTGTGCTTTGTGGCAGTTTGGGCTGTCCTGGAACAGGGAACCTCCCTCTCTGCCCTGTGTGCTCATGGGTCAGCTCCAAGCCTGAAGAAAGTGTGAAGAATAAAGAGAGACACCAAAGAGGCTGCATCTTCTAGGCGTGTTAAATGTCAGATAAAAGAGGAATAGCTTAGAATCAGTCATTAAGGTTGGAAAAGACCTTCAAGGTCATCATTCACTGACTGAATACCACCATGGGCCCTAAACCATATCATGAGGTGCTACATCTATGTATTTTTGAACATTTTCAGGATGGTGGCTCCTCTATTTCGTTCTCAAAACTAAACTTCATTCTCAAACCTGAGATTTCACAGGACTGGGAGAAGCATGTAATGAGGTGATGATTTCAGCTGTTCTCTGTTCTCATGGCCTGACAACACTTCTCTTCAATAAGTTGTAGTTTCTTTACTTCTGTATTTCATAAAATGTCCTACCCTGCAACGTGGCTATCAAGGTGAAAGATCTTTTGTAATTCTCTGTTATTGCTTTTATAAAATTTACATCATGTTCCCTGCAGATTGGTCGTTGTTTGTTGGGTTTTTTAATATTTTTTTTTATTTTAAGATGAGGCAGAGGAAAGTCACTGGCCTCTCTATGAGTCAGCAAATCTACCATAAAATTAGGGTTTTAGTCTGAGTTTAATCTTCATGTCATGGCACCCTTTTCAAGCTCCCAAATAATTTTTAGTGGCAATAAGGATATTATTAGCAGTGTGCAGTCATGGGATAAGTCAAAATGAACAGGAGATGAATGTGATGGCACAGGTTATGTCTGACATACCTATGAGAGTGTGTTTGAAATAATGTGGTACCACACAGCCACTGCAGCCCCTATCCCTGTTTGGATGTAGGGACTTCTTTTACTAACTCAGAAGTTATTTGTAGCGTATTTATATATATTATAGAAACACCTTCAGGGACAAGCAGAGATGAAAACCCTTTGGGCTGTGCATCCTTGTACTCCCAGAGTGTCCCAGGCTTCTTCCAGCACTTCTAGGTCCCACCACAATGCTTCCATAAAATCTCCAGCCTTCTTCTGATGAGCTGTGGCCACACCTGCCCTCCTCAGAGAGATGCTGCTCACCCTGCCCAACCATCCCTTGGGCTCTGCACTGCCCAGACAGAGCAAAGAGGATCCTTGTCTCAAGCTGGGGCCAAATTTGTACATAACAGGACACAGAAAATAACTGTGAGTACCAGCTGGGGCAAGTATACTTAAACAAGAAAGCAGTTGTGCTTACTGTAATAATTAGTAAATATTAGTGTTTTGCATGCATGGTACAGAGAAAAACATCCTGCAAGGGAAGACTGGAAGGAGCATAGTGCTGGATTTTCTGGTTCCCACAGGCTGCTCCTTCCTTGCTCAAGGGACAGAGAGTGAAAAGGACAGCATGAAAAAGTGGGCTGGTGAACAGGAGAAGATGGTATCTCTGGTGGAAAAGAGAGTGGTGTCACTCCTGAACCAGCAATGGTTCAATATTAATAAATGTTCTTTGATAACTGGGGATTAAGCCCTTCATGGTTGTTTTGGGAAGACACTGGGAGTTAAAGGTCAGGGATCACTTGAGACACTGTCCCCTCTAACTGGCCTTTAAATGGTGTTCAACACACATCTGCAAGGCTGACATCCTCACTGGCAGTGTCTTCCCTTATGCCACAGATTAAATGACTTTTTTAAGGCATCTCTGCTTTGTCACTGTTCCTGAGGTGGGGCTCAGTGAGAGTGCAAGTGGTGGACACACAAACTGCTGATAATCCTGCTAGTTTCACTCTCAGGGAGAGAAGACAAACCAACTAAAGGCTGTCATGTTTCAGGCCTAATTCAGCTTCTTTTTTATCAATTCAGCTCACCATGGATGAAGGAGCTACTGACTTTGGGACCTGGGGACTGTTTCGCTCATAGTGCTGAAGAGACAGGAGTGAATATTTGATGACATTAATTCAAGAACATGTGTTGTTCTGTGGCTGGTGTGTCACACGTGGTCAGTCTCCCAGCTGCCCTCCAATGCAGCTAGCTGCTCACACACAGCGTGTGATGGGCTGGGATATTTTTGATTAGTACTCTTTGCTAGGGGTGGTTGGATTTGTGTTTCTGGAGGTCCCATCCATTTCATTCTCAAACCATGTTTTTCAGCCACATCTCACTCAGATTCATATGCAAGCTCCTGGTAGATTAGGTAGATTTATTTGATTCACTTAACCTGAAATCTCTGATTCCATCTAATTTTCCTTGGCCTATTGACACTGAGAGACTGGAGGGTTTAAAAATGCAGCCTGTGTGCATCCTCTGCTCCCACCTGTGAACTGTCTCATCTCTGCCCTTCCTGCAGTGACCCATCTCTGATGGAAATGCAGAGGATTTAGGGAGGCAATCAAAAACAGAGAATCATATAACACTGAGGTTTTCTCCCTTTTCTGGGCCACCCTGAGCTGTTGAGCTACAACCTTTCACGGCAGCTGCTGCATTTTAGAGATACATGGACTAAATCTGATGCACAAACCTCAAGGTGGGTTGTGATCCTTCAGCTGACAAGTGCTCATGCATGTTGTTTTTATTGTTGATTTATGCAGACAGGCTGAGGTTGGCTTTGTTTCTGGCAACTCTGGAAAGCAAAGCCTGTTTTTGTGTCTCTGGATCCCGTATGTGGTGCTGCTGCAAGCAGGGAATGGGGGCAGAATTGGCACATTTAATGAACTGCTGGCCCGTCCAGCTCTCCCAGTCTGCATTGTCTCAACAAGTGAGTTTTGCTGCACAGTGTCTGGTTTTACTGGGGAGGAAAGCTGCTGTGAGGAGAGAAGGGCTGGAAAGGGAAATGAGGTTTTGTCATTTGATGCTCAAAACTTGTTGCAGTGAGGTGACAGTGGTAACTGCAGCTTGGAGGGTCAATGGCTGAACTTTGGTAATTTTTCTTTTATTAGGGAAGGCGGAGCAAGCAAGGAAAATGAAAGGCCTGTTCATGAGAAGTAGGACTTATAATATTTGTGTGGCAGCAGCAGCAAGAACCTAGTTATGGTCTGTGATCTCACTGCAAAGGCAGATAAAAACTGGTCTTTGCTCAAAGACCTTACAATTTTAGTGTAAAGGGGGTATTTACAGGTGGACCCAGAAGAAGAGGGGTGAAACAAGAAGCATTAGCAGTACTCACAGTTTGCCCTCAGTATAAACTGTTAATAATGTTGTATATACTACAGGAACAGCTTATTTGGAGAAAAGCTATTAGAAAAGTCAGCAAGGCAGCTTCATGCATCTTTGCCTCTTCCAGCTTATGCCAGAGCAACTAATAGATTTGGGATGAGTGCAATAAAGACCTGACAGAGGTTCAATAAGGGCTGGCACAGATCTGTGAGGAGCTGCTATTCCCAGCAGGAGGAAAGGGAAGGCACAGCAGGAACCATGACTCAGGACTAAGTCAAGGGATTCCTGTAGTGCTTGGGCTGTGCTTTGGCACCAGGGCTGAAGCCCAGCCCTCAGTGGTAAAGCTTTCCTAAGGACAGTGTGTTGTGATTTAAAAAACATTTTGGGTGCTCCTTGTGGAGCTCCTCTGCTCCACGTGAGCTCCTCAGCCTTAGCTGGGAATACCAGGAGATAGATCCTGGATGAAACTTGTGGGGCCCAAAGGGCTTCCTTCAATAGCAAACAAATGGGCACTTTCTGCTGGAAGGTGTTTGTGGTGTCTCAGGGTAAAAAAAACCCAACAAATGATGGGCCCCATTAGCTCTCTCAGTTCAGCTGCAGAAGGATTTTCCAGAAGGATCCTTTTCTCATCTGTAAATACATTGGAGGTTATCCCTGACAACAGCAAAGAAAAATGAGTGAGCAGCTCTGAATAGGTTGCTGGAGGCTCTCAGAGGAACAGTGTGACTTCAGTGTAGCATAAGCTGAGCTGAAACTTGGCTGAATATTCTGGTGAAGATGAAGTGAACTAAAAGATAAACTGGCTGAAGAGAGGCCTGTAGTACATAAATGCCAAAAATACATTTCTGGCAAAGCTGTAAGACATCATGCCTGTCTTTATCGTTCAGTTTTGTGTCCTTTGGCTCTGCAGCCTGAATACTCCAGGGAAGAGCAGAGGTGGGAAATCAGAATTATAAGTGTGCACCTAATTTTAGAAATGCTGCTATGGCACATCACTACTCACTGATTTATTTAAATCTCTGGCTAGAAAATTGCTGGTTGTGGAGGAACGAGCTTATTCTGGAGACAACAATTGGAAAACATTAAAAATGAGATGGACAAAATGTCTTTCGGATTTCCGTCGTTTCTCATAGCAGTGAGCTATTAAAAACCCAAACAGCTTCCTTCTAAAAACCCCAATATATTTCCAAGGTGCAGACAGCTTGCATGCTACAGTTCTGAGTTGGAGAACTGTAGAGGAACCAGAAGAAGCTGTTCAGTGTCTACATACAGCATTAACTTGGAAGTGTGACCATTTTAAATGTCACCATTGATTTCACAAATGGCTCTGTTGATGTTGAACGTGTGGCCAGATAATACACAAATTATAAACAAGAATAGAACAAGAATAGTCTCTTTTTTCCCCTTCATTTTGGTTTTTTAAGACAATGTAATTTAAGCAGCCATTATTTCCTGTTACTCTGAACATGCTGTTGGTAGGATTTTCCAGGACTATAGTGCAATGCTGATATCTTTCAAAGGACAGTAACTATCAGACTTATCTCCTGGTGTGTAATGCACTTGTACAGGCAGTGGCATTGATAGCAACAGGGGCACTCCTGTAAACCCAGACCTGCAAGGCACAGGCTCAGCCCCTCACAGAGCAAAGGGAGAAGTGTTTCCATGTTGTAGCTGCCCCTATTTCTGCATTACAGTCGCCTCCCAGGCACCTCTCTGGCGGAGCAGGGGAGGGAGATGCGGTGGCTGAGCCAAAGCAGGGACCTGGTGCCCCTCAGAGGTGCCACATCCTTGGAGTCTGTCCCTGAGGCTCTGTGCTTGCAGCCCTGGGCCTCCAATAAACCAGGGAAGAGCTTCCTTGTGAGCCTCAGCTGTGTGACAGGACAGTGAATTTAATGGCATTGTTGCCATGGCAGGAAGAACTGAATGGGTGCTTACAGCAATGGTTAGGCTTTGCTGCCTCTCTCCACTTTAGGTAATCCTAGTCTCCAGTGCAACCAATATTCTACCCAGAATTTTTATTTTCTGCTTCAAGTTGTCAGTGCTTTTTCAAACAGAGCATTTTCTATAAATTGATTTTTTTCCTGGATACAATCAGTTTTTGGACATGAGGGGTTTTGTTTGGGAGGGAGCTTTCCTTGTCGTTTTAGACAGTGCAAATCCTTGGATATATGAGCTCCTTCATTGTAAGGTACTATATTGTTAGCAAAAGAGATTGATATTCCAAATTTTCTGGACTACCTGGGGAACAGTAGTGAATAAAAAATGCAGTTCCAGAGAAGGAGAGGAGAGCCTGTAATGGAGCAAACATCTTTCACTGTTGTGAGCTTAGTGGTAACCAAGGCAGGTAGATGCTGGAAACAATCAAGTGTAATTGGTCTGCTGGCATTTTAATAAAACCTTTAAAGCAATAAAAATGTTTTTATGAAAAACAGGTTTGGGCATCTTTTTAAGGAGGTCTTTAACTGCTGGTTTAAATGTTTATACGGTTTTGTGAAGCCTCTCTTCACAGCAGGTGATAAGCAGCAGAGAGGAGGCTTGGTGTAGTCAGCCCTGTCCCTTTGAAGCATGTGGTTCCACTGTGGGTCCTCCTTGTTTGTGTCCATGCTCTTCATGAAATTTGGCCAGGGAAGATTTACAGACCCCTCCTGCAGACTTTTTGGGGTATCTACAGTGGGTAGAAATGTGAGGAATCTGTGGGTTTGCTGTGTCATGTGAGTGAGGGCTATTTATAGCCAGGGAAGCTGAAAAGGTAGGTATTGAAAATAAGCAGGTTATGTAAAAATCAGTCAAATAGTCATTTTCCTTCAGGTTATAAAACAGCCTTTGTTAAAGTAGAAAAGCACAATCTTTAAGATTTTTTTTTCTGACATTGGCTGTGTCTTAGTGTTTGGAGAAAGCACAGGGATTCTTCTACAAAAATAACTTTCATAGATGTTGTTGCTAGCACCATTTCGGGAGTTAAGAATTGCAAAGCCATTTACAAAGAAATCTTTCTTTTGTGTCTGCTCTTTCTTAGGAAAAAAACCCAAACCAACCAACAAAAAACCCTTTAGACCTATATTGTCTCTATCACCATTAGGCAAAAACATTATAAAAGCAACTTAGATAAATTTGTTTATTGAATCTTGAATTACAGGTGACCTGGCTATCTCTTAAAAAAGGTCTTTGAGTGGTGGTGACTCCCAGTTTGAGTACAAATCCCAAGATACTTGCAGAGTTTCTTGCAGTCTTAACCACAAGAGGCCTTTTGTGACAATTATAGCAGCTTTTTACATATATGTTAATCTTCTTTATTTATTCCTTTTGCCTTTGGAAGGTTTACGTTACCAGGCAGTCAGAGAGATGTAAGTGAATGTATCAGCTTTCCAAAATACTGGGAACTGAATACTTCCATCTCTCTCAAATTTGCTTTTTTAAAAGAAAACTTTGATAATATAGAAATCATAAACTTCTCATTTCTCCTGAGGGCTTGGTTCTGATTTTGCCAGTGAAAGTCTGCTGCTATTGTATCTTTCCAGAAGAGCAGGAATGCAGATTTTTGAAACATAACACATTCATAGTCTAAAACAATATAATTATGTGGGTGAGATTAAGAGGGCAAAAGAAGAAATAGCTGATACAGTAAAGTGGGAAAAGTGACGAGTCTGTTCAGTTGGTATTGTGTGAGACAATATCCCATTTACTTGTGTGGTATTACAAGTGCTCCTGGTCAGTGGGCTGCAGTGGGCTGCTCATTGCACAGCCATGAGGTAAAATTGATCCTTCCTTCATGTGCTCAGGCATCTCTGCCTGGGCATCAGGAGACACTTTATAGCTCTCAGACCCCCTTGGCAAGCTAGTGACAGAAGGATTTGGAGGAAGGAGATTTTAATTTGTTTCTCTGAAAAGAAGCAAGCACCTATAGAAAAATCCAGGACAGGAAGGAAATCTTTGCAGGGACTGAGCTCTGTTCTCTTCTGTCTGAGGCAGGAACATAATGTGGTCTTTTCCTTAAGTGGGTAAAGTCTTTGTGAAGGCTAATGAGAGTCTGTCCATACTGGGCTCACACCAGGAGTGCAGTGCACCACTGGGCTGGCACTGGCACTGGATGATGAGCTCAGATGTCAGGAGCAGCTGAGAATGGAGCTCCATGGGCACCATGAAGCAGGCTGAGAAGGAAGCAAAATGCTGGAATACTCAGCAAATTACCCCAAACTGAGGCCCATGTTTCTGTAGCCAGGCAGTTCCCAAGAGTGAGCAGTGCTCAGAGAGCCTGGGCACATCTGCACATCCCTGCCGGGTGCGCGGATCCTGCTGCTCTGCTCCCACGGCTGCTATTTGAAGCCTGTTCAAGGCTTTTGCTATTTTAGTGGCTCAAAACCTTTCAAATCCATATCTATATTTATGCACAGGCTGTGTATATTCATTTCTGTCTTTTGCCAATGCTGGTTTTCAGTTCAAACAGCTCTTCTGCTTCCCCCATTCCTCACTTTCCCAGCATAATTAAAGGGAATAGTCATCTTCTATCTTAACGGCTTAGAAACATAACGTTTGTGTATCTAGGAGGAAAAATACCCTAAAAGCAACCTTGGGATCCTTTTTGGAATTTCTTAACCATTTTTTGCGACCTTGTTTTATAATATTTTGTAATATTTATAAACATGAAGGACCTTGATACTGGATGTACTTCTCTTAAAGGTTTCTTGAAAATATTTAAATTTAAACTTGGGTTCTTTTTGTACCCTTATGATTTATTACAGGGAAAATAATATAGAGAAGAAGAGCGACTAAAAATATACATATTGCTTTTTTTTCTTACTTTATATTTTAGAATATTGGAAATGTCAAGGCTAATCTTTGTTGTTATGGAGGAGGCTCTGGCATGTGTTGGAGCCCAGCTGCTGGAAGCTCCTGAGATCCGTCTAGCTCTGTTCTCTGAGTACTGGGAAGCAGAGCCAGTGGCACTAGAGTCCCTTGGTGGCCAATGCCTCACTGACACCTCCCCTGCATCAGCAGCAAAGCCCACAGCCTTGGCTCAGCTGCTTTACAAAAACAGGCTGCAACACTGATCCCCTGAGACAGTGTCAGTGGCTTTGCCTCTGATTAGCAGTTCCATTTGAGCTCCTTATGAATTCCCATAATTTTCCTTATGAATTTCTCCAGACTGTTTGAAGATGCTCCAGGTATAATTCTGGTGATGTTTTGCTCTTTGCTTAATCAGTTTCCTTTAACATCTCCTCCTTAGGTAGGTCTATCCTTGATTTCCACTTTTCTATATTCTTCCTAACAGATTAGTATTTCCTCTAAATGATAACCTTAATGGGACAAATTAACTTTTAAATTTTGATTTAACTTCACATATGAATGATTCAATGCATGGGATTGTTCAGTGAAGCTAAGCCCCAGCATTAGGAAGAGATCAGTCAAACAGATTATCTTTGCACAGATGTCACATTTATAGTCTTCCTTCACCATAAACTGCTAAATTAACTGCAGACTTGGGCCCAGGTGTGACTGAGCTTCCCTCTTGATCCATGGTCAGAGCAATCCAGGTTGCAATGAGCTGCTGTGTCAGCAGAGGCAATGCCACTGGATGTTTGTGGCAAGGCTGGGCACTGGTGTTACAGCATTGGTTTCAAATGGTGGAAATGCATTAATTGCAGAAATCTACTCTGTGATTTCTGGTTCTTGTCACAAGGTAGTTGCAGAGGTGGGGAAAATGCATAAATCATTTTGCAGGAATGCTGAAGCCTCCCATCAAAGCTTTCACAAGAGCAGTGAGACAGGTGATGGGAGCAGTGCACAAAGGGGAAGCATCTGACGCTGTCTCCAACAGCTTTTGTTTTTAAAGCTCTGCAGATAAATGGTGACAAAGACAGCAGATAGAAATGGTTGTGATTGACTGGCCCCTTTGTGTTAAGTTTAGGGCCAATGATTTAATGGAGAAGGAGGAGGAAAAAAACCCAAGTAACTAATAGGCATCCAGGATATATATTTTTAATAGCTTCTAAAATTTCATTAGAATCCAGTGGATGATTATCCTGTGTTATTAATGAGCTTCACTAGATGTCATGTGGAGTTTGGGAACATTAAAAAGCCACTGTAGTGACACAGGGCTGGGAAAAAACATATCAAAAGTAGCCTTTTCTCTCCTCTGGAGTCTAGTTTTATTAAACTAGCTTGGAGGGTAATTTTTCTACTTTGTAAGGGAGGAGGCAGCCTTTGTGAAGAAGGCTTTTGGGAACCTCTGAGTTTTTACATTTTTAAAGCACTTTCTTGAACTCCTCCCATTCTTTTCATGTTCTTCTGAACACCAGGAGTAGATATATAGATGGATACCACCAAATTCAGTGTAATCTCAAAATGTAAGATTGGGTGGCACCTTAGCTGGTCATCTTGTCTGCTGTTAAACTAGGAACCAAAGCACACCAACATAGCTCAGTCATTTGTGGAAGGTATTTGTCCAATCTCTTCCCAAAAGTCAGAAATCATGGTGAGTGAATAATGCTTTAGACCATCTACCTCTATTTCATTACCTTTTCTGCTGGACAATTTTCCTCCATGTCTATTTGGAACCCATTTCTTCTCACATTTGTCTCTCTACTCACTTTTGTTTGATCATCCCCTTTTTATTACCACAGCTGGAATTCATGTCATGACCATAATCCATTAAAAATTTCCATCTGAATCACCTTTTTTGGGGTTAATGGTTGACTTTTTAGCTGTGGTAGATGATGCATTTTGTAGTAGTGACTTATTCTCCTTGTTTTGTACCTGCTGCCCTGTGCATCACTTCAGGCTTCCCTGGTAAAAGCAATCTGTCAGTGACCAAGGAGCTAAACCAAGGAGGAGTTATTGGGAGCACCTTCTAAAAGATATTTCTCATTGACATCTGTCTGCTGAGTCCTGTCAGTAAGCCCGTGGTAATCCATCCACTGTATTTTAATGAAAGATTTTAACATCAAAATGCTGTGGGGTACTAATTCACAGGTTTTTAAACACAAATGGAATATTTAATTGATCAATTGTTCTTTAATCCAAAAAGATGGTTTTAAAAACCCACTTTTTCAAGTGAGATAATGCTGGAGGTTTTACTTACATTTTTCCCCTCAATTTTTTGTTAATATAATCTGGAATTCAGTTTTATATTCTTTACTCAGGATCAGCATTAGTTTGTAATTGGTTAGTTTGTAATTTTCTAGTTCATCCCTTCTATACTTTTGAGCATTCTAATGAGGCTGATCATCCTGCAGTCATTTGAAATTTTGTTTCCCAAGTTTTGTTGAAATTGACTTTATCATGAGTTCCTCATCCCTTAAAGGCTCTTGGTGCAAGATATGTGTCTGTTGTTTTTAAAAAATGTTTAATTTTAGCAAATGCTACCTCACATCCCCTTTTCATCACAGATGGCAACCTTTCTGTTCCACCCTCAGTATAAAATTCCTGCTCAGTTTGATATACAGACAAAAATATCTATCCTCTGAAAATTTTTACTTTTTTATACTTTCTTAAGAACAGTTTTTCTGTGTACTTTTAGCAATAGCTCATGTTGAAAAAAATTGGTGTAATTATTATTTCTATCTGTATTGGTCATTTAATCGTTCCCTTCATTTCCTTATTATTAGTCAAATGTTTTGTAAATTATAATTGTCATTTCCTTTCCATTTTCTTCCCGACTCTATAAATATATAAAAATTAGTGCCCTACTGCTATTTCCATATCCCCTTTCAATATTTAAGAAGATGATTTTTTTTTCTCTGTAGAACACTGACATGACTGGGGGTTTCTGGCTTTTGGAGTCTCCACCATGAAATTTGAGAACAGTTCCCACTACAGTCTTCTTTTAGGATTTCTTCCTTTAAATTTCTCTTTCTGTCAGTGATGCTGATAATTTGACTAAGTTGTCCAAAATCAGCCCTTTCAAAAATTCTTACACTGCAGGTCACTGGTGTTTTTTGTTTGCACACAATAAATGTAAACAGATTGTCCCCATAATCTTCAGTACCTAAGCAACCACTCATTTTTAGGTCATAATTGATTTTTCTTTGTCCATCAAAATGAGGTCTAGTATTAAGTTACACTATGCTAGGTGGAAAATTTGCTCTTCCAAGAAAATACTTGTTATTTTTAGAATGTTTGGGAAAGTTTAATTGTTGCTTGCACTTGTTCAAAAAAGGGATCTTGAGTGAGGTCACCTGTAATGAATATGAAGCCCACAGATGAGGTTACTTAATTCTCCAGTGAGATGGAGAAACTGAAAACAGGTAGTATCCAGTTCTCCTGCATCTGTGAAATTATGATCCAAAGTGTTGTGTTTGTTTTCCTCAGGAAGTCGATGGCACATTTAGGAGAGTTTAGTCCTGCCCTGTCGCTGTGCTCCACCTGGGAAATAGCAGAGCACTGAAGTGAGGGGCTGTGGCTGCTTCTGGAGTCAGTGGTGAGGCTCAGCAGCTGAAAGACTTTGCCCCAGGTTTCAAAAGATTGGAGGTGCCTATTTCTCATGGCAGCACATGGCTCTTTAGCTCTTTTCAGTGCCTGGGAAATCCTGAGAAGATGAAGCCCATAAACTTTTAATCTGAAAGTCTTTTTTCAGTCTCCTGAGCATCAAATGCCTCTTTCAGTTATCACAGCAGCATTGTGGTGGTTCTTGCTTTCTTTGCTGGGTGTTCCTTCAGCAGGAAATTGGAGTTACTGCAGGCACTGGAGGGCCTGCTGAGCTATTTCACTCTTGGTAGCCTGTTAACATTTGGTGTAATTTCTCACATGTTTTGTGAATATTCATTCATTTGAAGATGACACGCTTCCTTGAGAGGCAGCAGCAAACCACTGAAGGATTAAACACCACGAGCTTTTGGGACCTGAAGTCCAAAGATAAAAGCTGGCACACGACATCAGATTAAGGTTCAGACCTGTTTTCTGAAGCATCTTGAGACTTTGGGGAAAATAGGAGAGATGGAGCTCCAGTCTTGGTTTCTTGTTGGCAGCTTCAGGAGAAGTTCACAGTGTCAGGAGAGACTCATCAGGTGCAGGGGATGCTGCTGGAGCCCAGGCACCCCAGCTGCTGTGCTCTGCAGCCTCCTGTGTTTGGGGCTGTGGCTTAGGGACTTGTCTGGTGAATCCCAGCCTGCAGGTCAGGAGACATGTCCAGGGTCACACAGAAATTTACCCCAGGGCTTGCAGTCTCACCCTGGTCTCTTCTTCCACATTGGCACAATTTGACCCTGGAGTCTCTGCTCTTGTACAACACTGCTTTCCCTGTCTGTGGTACACAGCTCACACAACTGTATTTGTGTGTGCATTTGTTCATGCCACTCTGTCTTATCCTTGGCACACCAGGAGTGGAAAAGCAATTCTGCTCCTGAAGCTCCAAATGAATGTTAAAACACACTTATTTATTTGTAGATGCTAATGAATATTACGGATAAGGGATTCTAGGGGATTTGGGGAGGGAAGTAATTTCAAATAAGCAAATTATTTAACTTAAAATTACATTTACTATACATAATAATGGACAGCTTTCTTGTGGTGCTTTGCAACTTCAAAGTACTTTGCAACTATTAATTAATTAACATGTGCTCTTTTGGAGGTAGGAAACTAATTATTAACAGCCCAGTCTTTCACACAGGGAACTAAATGACAAACATTCATGTTATTTAAACAATTTAGCCATTGTATTGCATGCTCAATTTGTCTCTGCAAGTACCACTTCTCCATACATAATGTGGATTAATGCATATGCAAATGGATAACTTTAGCAACTGCATTCATACAATACGTGATAATCATAATGAATAATGCCCAGTGATTTGCCCAGTGTTTTATATCTTAGGACTCCCTTAAAATGACAATTAGTCATCCTTGTTTGTGTCCCCTGAAGGTCATTTGAGATGGATATTTGTCCCCAAAGGGAGCTGAAGGATGATGTGGGCCAGGAGTTGTCTGGGAAGCTGATCCTTGATGTAGAAGGTTCTGGAGGGAATCCTATAACATGGTGGGAAAAAAACCCCTGAGACTGAAGCTGGTGTTGCACAGAGCTACACACACTCTTGTGCCCAGAACTCCCCATCTCAGTCCCAGTTAAGACAAAGGGGGAAAGCTCAGTAGAAAATCCAGGCTCGTTGAGCTGGTGGCAGAGCAGAGATGCAGTGGCTCAGTCAATGTGCTGTACCCAGGCTCTCATTGCCTGCACCTCGTGGTGTTGTTCCTGTAGGCAGCCTCAGCCAACCCTCATTTTAGCCTGTGCACAAATCCTAGCAGCCTTATGGCAGAGAAATCTCTGAGCAATTTAGGGAGCCTTGTCTGCCAAAAATCGGTCAAGGAACGATGCTGTAAAGATGGGTGGGACAGATGATCCTGCTGGAACAGGAGCTGAGCACCAGGCTTGTGCCTCAGCCAGGAAACTCTGCTCCTGTGGATCATTTGTGGAGGATGAACTTACATTTCATCCTCCAGGAGCACCAGGTGATCACCCAGAAGTTTGTGCAATGTGTGGACAGGCAGCAAATCTAGGTTGAGGTTGCTGCTGCAGAGCAGCACTGGCAAAGCTGAAGAAGCAAAGTGACCTTCTCAGAGTCCAGCACTTACACAAGTTATTTAAGACAAGTTGATAATTTTTCTTCCCCAATGTCCATTTGGGGTTGGAGATGCTGGTGATGAGAGGTGATTTTCATCACAGGCACAAGCAGACACACACACAGCTTATCCTGCAGTGCTGCCAGGAGCAGAAGGCAACATGGAACTTGTGATGATCTTCCCACCTCTCCCTGATGAGGAGAGAAGCTGTGCCAGGGAGATTTAAGACTCCCTGAAGAAAACAGAAAGGACATAAGGAAAGCTGAGGAAAGCACCCTTGGGAAGGCACAAAAGGAATGTGACAGCTGAGGGAGGAGAAGCAACTGCTAAGTAAGCAGGAGTGTTACCAGGCTCAGACACTTGGAGAGCTCAAAAAAGGCAACAGGAATGAAGCACCTGGGAGTGTGAGAGAGCCTGGGGGATCTGAACAGAAGTGAATCTGTGCAGACCCTCCTCAGGCTCCCAGAACACCTGGTCTGTGGGCTGGTGAGAAATTTCCAGTGTGGTCTTCTGATCTCTGCATGGCTGTGTGTGTTCCACAAGGCTTTCTGTGCTGGAACACGGACTGTCCTTATCTCAGCTCCTGATTGTTCCACTAACAGTTTGCTTCAATTTTCCTATCTGCCAGTAATCTTATTTCCTTTTTCCTAGTCTTTTATAACTCAGCATTGCCTCTCTGTCATTGAGTCTCTCCTTTGCCTTCCCAGTAGCTTCCACACCCTCTGTTTAACCCATCCCATATAGAAACCCAACACACACAATTCATGACCCTTGGATGACACTTGCATCTCTCCTTGCAGCTCTCCTGCTACCTGCTGTTCCTTCCCCATATTTTTATACCTCTTCTGATATTCTCAGCTTTTTCTGCTGTACACTGCCCTGTCCTCTTTATACAGCTCCTGGCATACTTATTTCTCTTCCTACCTCATGTCTCTAGGCATTGCCTTCATGCTATTAGCAATAATGACCACGTGGCTTTTTAATTTCTTGATGCATTTTTAAGAAAACCTATGTTTAGCTCTTAATCCTGGCATAGACAGCATGTTCTTGTAGATAATTGGCCTATTAGGTTATGGGTACAGCTGAGTAAATTCCATGCTTATAAAACTGCTTGAGCAGGCAATGCATTTAGCTGACTGCAGACATGTATTTACCTACTTTCAGGAGAGTAAATAAAGCTTTGGGTGGCCATCACCATAATGTTATTTTACTCCCTCCTTCCTTCACTCTCAATTTCATGCAAAAGCCCAATCTCATGCACAGTCTCGTTCCTCCAAGAGAGTGTTCCATTTCTTCAGCTGCTACCAAAATGAATGGCACTGGGAATGTTCTCTGCCCTCCAGGACCAGGCTCCAATTCCCAAAGTGTAAGCAGTTATGAGACTGTTCCTAATGTCCATTCCCACCCCAAGTGATGATGTTCAGTGCAGGACTGGTGATGCCTTTGCCTGTTGAGCTCCTGTTGTGGATTGTATTGATTCTCAACACCATGTAAGGGGAGTGTTTTGGAATGCTGGGCAAAATTGAGATTCCACATTTTTTTCTTCTAATATTTATGGTTGGAATAACTTTTCTGCTTCTGCTTTTCTTATCTTGTAAGTCATTTGCAAAACAACCTTGTACAGGAGATGTTTATTTGGAATTCATTAAAAAGAAGGCTACAGTCCCCTGTATCCCCCAGGAGAAGTCGATGTACTTGTTGCTATTGGTATCTGAATGCCAGCTCTGTAAAACTGTCAACGTGTGCATTGCCTTCTTTCAGTTTTAACAGTTTAGGAGCATCAAAGCATGGAATCACAGAATGGTTTAGGCTGGAAAGGACCTTAAAATTCCCTTGTTCCAGCCTCTTTGCCATGGGCAGGAACACCTTCCACTAGACCAACCCAACTTGGTACACTTCCAGGGATGGGGCAGCCACAGCTGCTCTGGGCAACCTGTGTCTCACCACCCTCACAGTAAAGAATTCCTTCCTAATATCTGTAATATAAATTGACTGTCTTTCTGTTTGAGGCCATTCCCCCTTGTCCTACCAATGGCTGCCCTTTTAAACAGTTGCTCTCCACATAATGTTCCTTTCCAGAGGATTTCTCTCAAGATGCATGAATGGACCTCTTCAAACTTCTGTGTAGGTTTAAAATTAAGCACAACATTGTAATCAATATTCTAGGTCTGTGTCTCCAAAACGTTGCCCTAAGCAAAAAGTGATCAAGTGGTGGCTCCCAAAATAATGAAATCTATCTGTTTAATAGAAACCCACTATTTTTTATTATTTAGGAATTACCTGTCTTGGTACTTAAAATAAGCTGATATAGGCAGAAATGAAAGCATATAAATGTACTAAAATTCATTAAAAGCAGATTAGTAATGGCAGTCAACAGCTTAATTATCAGAGACTTACACAAAAATGTGGAGAGTTTCTGAAGGTAATGAGACCCTGGCAGCTGCTGGCACTTTGGAATGAGCCTTTATCTATTCCCAATGGACACCAATAACTTACTAGCTGATACCAAAACAATTGCCCAGTTGCAGACATACCATTTGCTTGGACAAATAAACTGAAATTAGGTTGTTGTGTCACGTAAGATGCTTGTAAGAGAGTGTGTGGAGCCTGAGGAAAAATGAGAGTCAATCAGTCCCTCTGGAAAGAGAAGCACAGCTGGAAGCAGAGTGAGCCTACAGAAATAGCCAAGGAACCAGATAAATACATGACAGCATGAACTGCATCTTAGCTGGAGATTACAGACACTTGATTTTATGGCCCCAGTATTTCCCAGCCCAGCACATCCTTTTATGAGGATTTCCTCTGTCTTTTACCATGTTGCACTAAAAGTGGAGGTTTTTTGCTTTTTCACTGCAAATATCTCTTTCTCTTTCACTTAAGCAAAAATAACTGACTGGATTGCAGAAAATTTATGTGTCAATTTCTGTGTTACACCACAAAGTCAGGGCAGACAATCCTAATGGTGCCCCCAGATTTGCCTGCACTCCCCCCATTATGATCAATCAGCCTGGCCTCTCATGTCATGTGGATTGGGGATTTCACAGTGGGGATTTTCCAGCAGCAACCCTGTCCCTTCTGATCTCCAAATGGATGCTTCTCACTCTCCCAGGCTGACACATGGAGACAGTTGGTGCTTGGAACAGAGTAATCCAGATCTCCTCACTCCCACACCCCTGCTGTGGTGCCGTCCCTCCGACAGAGCAGAGCAAACACATGGATCAGCTCTTCTGGCTCCAGAGAGCTGGTGGTTCCTCTTGGCTGCACAGGCTTAGAAAAGACAGGGAGAATTTTTCACTATGAATTATTTAAAATGAGCCTTTTTGACCTCATTTTCTATATGCATCTCCTAGCAGAAAGTTGAAGCTAAAGTCATTTGTCACGGCTGAGAGTAAATCCAAGGGGAGCAGATGGGGGTTTCCCTGCCACGTAGCCATGCAGGCAATGTGTGCATGAAAATGGACTGCCTGGGATGAGGCAGGCAAAACCTCCACGAAACAAAATGGAGCTGCAGCTAAATGTTTCAAAATCAAACCCCTAATTTTACTGGTGGGACTTTATTCTCCTGTAAACCTCATCCAGGTTTTGGTCAGCCTGGAGGCAATATCTTCATCAATTAATTCAACATCTTCACTGATTTTTTTTCACTTTGAAAAAAAATTGTTGTCCAATAAACTGTTTTTCTTTCTGGGATGTGCTGGTATTGGCTTTGTAGCATGCTGTGGAATGGGCTGAGGAATTTTCTGGGGCTCAGTAAGAGCGTGGAAGATTCTCTGTCGTTTGAAATCTTTACACGCAGCTTAGTGCCTTCTTGTGCTGTCATGCATTTACAGACTTGGTGAAGAAATTATTATCAAATAATCAGTGAGTTCCTAATGGTGATAGAATAGCTTTTTCTCTTCCAGGGAAGCCCCTTTTAGCTTTCATTACTGTGCATAACTGCAGAGCCTGCCAAGGAGCAGTATCGATTCCTGCGCTTGGAGCAGATCAGGGCTGGGTTTGTTGTGCAAATAACAGCCCAGCAGCAGCACTGCAGACACCAGGAGCAGAGTGAGACACAGGTCTGTGTCAGCCATTTGGATTTATTCATTCTGCCTGCTGTTTGCAGTGCAGCATGGTGAGCTGCCTGAGTCTCCACACACATTTTCCATACGAGCTCGATGCACTGTGGGGACTTCTGGCTGTCAGCTCTCGATGGAGCATGCCCTTGGAAAGGCTGGCACCAGCTCTTAAAGATGAATTATTTAGACAGCTTCACAAACGTCTCTGAGCCCAAGCTAAAGATACATCTGCTTGTCATGGGCCGTCATGAACCTGTGATGGGAGCAGAGGGGTTTCCCCGTGCACAGCCCAGCCTGTTGCTCTCTGCTGCAATGCTGCACAGCAGGAGAAGCAGGAGCAGTAGGAAAGGGAATGCTCTCCCCATAGCTGGGGTTTGCTTTTCCTGTTGGCTGTATCACAACAGGAGCATCAGCTGAATCAAAATGTCACACTCTCAGACCTGGGTTTTGCTGAGTTTCTGGCTGCAGGACTGGTTGGTACTGGGAGCTGTCACTGGTGCTGCCCCTAAGGCAGTTTGCACGTACAGACAATGCATTTAATCTGAAAATAGACTCTGGTGGGGTTTGCAGCAGTTTAAGCCCTGCCCCGAGCCAATGCAGATGACTGCATTATAGATTTTTCACTGATGTGGTCACATTGTAGGGAGTTTCCTCAATGCAAACACAGCCCTAATGCCTTAGGCAAATAATTAAACATCCTGCTCTCCTTTACCTGTCAGAATGACAAGGTGCTGCCTGTCTGCCTTGGGTGATGAACAATAACTTATCATTTTAGCTTTAGCTTCCACATAACGTGAGGTTAGAACAGAAATTTCCTTTAGGTTGAATTCCTCTGTTCTGGGTAGCTGTGAGATTTCTGATACCTTTCTCTGAACTCTCCTGTGGGAGGTGAGATGCTGTAACTGAGGAGACCTAAGGTTGAGCTGAACTGGCAGTTCCTCCCCTCCTGCTGGTCTGGGAATTAATTAGTATTTTTATGCTACGTGCAATCGTGCAGTGAAAAAGCAAAATGATTAGTGATTCATCACTAAGCTTGTTTTAAAGATATTTCTTGGTGCAAAACCTCTTTTTGACTGCTCAGTGCTGTATTTTGCACTGCTTTGAAGCCTGTCTGGAGGAATTGTAGTAGTACTAGTAATAATAATGATAATAATAATTTCTAGCTCTTGTATAACCCCCTTTTGCAAGATTTCTGGATGTGCTTTTACAAGGAGAATAATGTGTTAACAGAAAGAGAAAATTATTTTCTTTGGATCCTTTGAAGCTCATGTGATGCAGGTAGGAGTGGAAGTGGATTTTTTAGGCTTTGTATCCTGGCAGGCACCACCTCTGGGGACACCAGCTGTTGTAGGTTACTCCTAGAAATTGAAATGAGGTGTCTGAATTGCTGGTACAGTGGGTTTGGGCTGTTTGTGCAGGCTGCAGTGGGAAACTGGGGAAAAGAATTATAGATGCCTCACCTGCAGGTTTTGGGGAAAGAACAACAGCCTCTGCACATCTCAGTCTCTCTGCCCCAGTTTTCTTCTCTCATGCCTGGGTTCTTCCATAGTTTCAGTAATTAACATCCTGGGTGGGAGGCATTAAGTAGAGCAATGATGACTCTGATGCCTGACTCAGTTTGACATTGAGTGTCAGGAAATGGTGTATTTTCATTGGGAAACCATGAAATCTAAGTCAAAGTTAGTCTTAGGCAGGAAACTTTAAGACCACGTCTCCACCAGTGCAAGGACTCAGGGTTTAGCCCTGCCAGTGCTCCTGGGCTGAAAAGGGCAGTAGATTTCAGGAGCTTTTTCAGACTAGCAAAATATCAGAGGAAGAATCAGGCCTACTCCTGATTCCAGGGATAAAAGCTTTATCCCATGGACAGGTACCTTCAAAGCAGAGATCCTGAGTGAAAACAGCTTCAGGCAGAGAAAGGGGAGTGAGGCAAGGGAAAAGGGGCACATAGGGACAAGCACAGGAGGAGTGCTTGCACCCACATTGTTCCCACTCCTCTCTGGGACTGTTAAAATGGCTCAGTGTCTGTCCCAAAGAGGATTATCTGAGCTGGTGGCTCCCTGAAGGAGAATCAGGACCTTCTGGACATGAATCAAAGTTAATTCAGAGGTTAATCTCCTGGAGAAATGTAATGCTGAAAGGCAAGAAGATTGAATTCCCCATGTTGGTACTAAGATACAGAAATTCTTCCAGGGGATATTATTCTGTGTACAATTTGAGAAGAACCTCTGAATTGAGCTTTTAGTTAGATTTTCAGTTTTATTCAGTGCTGACTTTGTTGTGTATGAAATGCTGTGTACAGGCTCCAGTGCACCATGAGTCAGCATTGCCAACAGGTGTGCTGCAGGGTTCATGTGCTGTTCTCATGGCTTTTTAAGAGCTGTTGCTTCTTACAGGAGCAGCACATTCTGGTGAGATACATTTCCTGCCTGTTCACAGAGAAAAAAAGGAGTAGATTTGAGGATTCTAATTTATTGGGAAGATAAACAGTTTATGGCTAGAATCTTACAGCTTCTCTCCTATTCAATCACAAAATACACATGCTTCTCTTGCTGTTGAAACAAAAGATGAAATAGTTGCTGGGAAGATTGAATATGTTATTTTCCAAACCATTTTGTTTTGATGTTTTGAGGAACAGGGAGGGTACATTTGTGAACAGCTTAATTTTTTAGAGAATACTTTTGTTTGTTTGATCTTGCTTTTTTTTATTAGGTTATTACCAATCTTTTGTTATGCATTATTAAAACAGATAAGAAGATACAATTCTTGCTCCAGGGTATTTTCCATCCTCACAACTAAAGGATTTACAGCTAAAGAAACTACAATTAACAAGACAGACAAATGAGGGAAGGAAAATATTATTGTCTCCAGTCCTGAGGTAGGTAGCAAATTACAAGGAGATTAAAGATTTAGGTTAGCAAAACTCTTAAATGCATATATCATACCTAGATCCAGTCCATAAAGGAAATGAGGGTGTCTAAGTCTTGGTCATCTTGGGTGGCTTCTTAAAAGATCCATGGAATCCAAATAGCACAAACAGTCAGACATGAATTTGTTAGTTAAAGATATGCTTTTGGACATTTGAACTTTATTATGCAGCCTGGGATTAAACACATACTTAAAATGGGACTGGATTGGGTTAGACCTTTGGGCAGGGATTAGATGGGATTAGATCTTCATGGAAGATTTCAGGTTCTGATGCTATTTTTGATGGTGACAGTGTGAGTGCTTCTTCTAGGACCTCCTATTTTCTTGTCTCATCTGCCAATATGGACAATTTTCCATCTCAGAAATGTTTTTATCCTGCCCTAACACTTCCTGTTGCTCCTTTGTCCACAGGAGATACAGTTTCATGCTTTTGAGATTTGCTTCAATGTGACTTTAAAATCACTATTGATACAGATAATTCCCTTTTCAGGATAAAATAATCCCTTGTAGTCTCTTGGCCAAGCAGCTGAAGGGTAGGTCAGGCATACTGATTTTTTCAGTTGGTCAATCCTAGATATGTGTTCTATCTACTCTCTTCTTTCAAATCCTTTAAATCTCTCTAAACATGGTTTAAAAAAGGCTGTACTATTATTTTTTTTGCATCCATCAAAAGACAAAATTTCCCCTGGATGCTTTCTGCTCTTGCAGTCAGACTCTGCATTGAATTCTGCCTTTGTTGTTAGGTCTGTAGACTTATTTTCCAAGCTTTTATCTGCTATGCAAAGGATATATCAGCTGCACAGCCTCTGCTGTGGCCCTAGCTGAGTCATTCCTGCATTCACAGATAGTCTCTGTCCTGCTGTGCATTGATTATATCAGTGCTCATTGATGACCATTGCCCCTGGATCTCTGTCCTGTTGGTGCTGTCCCACTCCCCTTTCAGGCCCTGCAGTGTTAATCTGAATTTTCCTCTCCTCTGTGCACTTTGGGGTCAGACCTCTGATGAATTTTCTTCTCCAGGGGATGGTCCTGCAGCGGTGCCTGGTGGGACCCATATCTGGACAGATGATGTGAGGAGGTGTTGGCAGCACTCAGAGGTCACTGGGTGGTGCTGCTGCAGTGGGGAAGTGCCCCCTGCCTTGGAGGCACCTCCTGGAGCTTTGCCATGTGCCATACTTCTCTCCTGCCTCCATCCCGTACATTTCTCTTGAGGCTTTTCCCTCCCCCATCTCCATGCTGGGGACAGCTGGCAGATGGCAAAGCACTTCTGCTTGTTCTGAGATGTCTGGGGACACAAGGGAGGTCTCACCCATGCACTGCAAGGATGGTGCAGGCATTGTTTGGAGAGGAGGGAGCAGTTGTGGGAGCCCTGTGCTCTATGTGTGACCTCTAAAGGTCTGTGGGACAGAAGAGTTTCATTTTCTGCTTGACCTGAGGCACAAATGAGGTCTGTCCCAGCCTAGCAATGCCCTGCTGGTGCACACACCCTCACAATCCCTTCTGGGCTCAGTTTGAGGGCTGCAGCTCTTGCTTGAGCTCCACACTTGTGCACCCCTTGATGTTGCTGCCTCTGCCACTCTCAGTTAAGCTCCTGCTGGCAGTGACAGTTCCCACATTGCCTTTTCAGCCCAGAGAAATATGCTCCAGAGCATATCCCCTGCAATATTGCCTCAGGAGACAGAGCCCAGCAATCTTCCCAGCTTTGCCTTTTGAATACCTTGATTTTTTACCCTGTCATAGTCCTCCAGTCACAGCGTGTGCCTTGGGCTTGTGGCCACTCTTTTAAGATCATCTATAAGTTTTCACAGCTTTTATCTCCTTTCCAGAGCTATAATAAATTCCTGAAGATGGAGTAAGTAAGTGAAGAAAGTTAATTTCAATGTGTCCTTCCCAATAACCCCATTTGCACGAAAATAGCTCAGATATTGTCATTAATCATTCCTTTATGCAATCACTTGGACAGCTGACTTTCTTCTGTTTTCCTGGTCAACAGTTTTATAACAGACTGCTCAGCTGAGCAGCCTGGGGCAGGCTGAGGAGGGGAGAAGTGGGGAAGGGGGGTACCTTGTTGCTAAATCACAGCTAATTTGTCCTGCTGAATGAAGGGCAGGGTGGTGAAGGGGTTGGTTAAAACTTCTCCCTCCTGTGGTGCTCCAGTGAAAGCTCTTTGCTTGATAATGAGCATTTCCTACCTGCAGATCAGACACCTGAGCAAATATTTTATCAGCCCTGGAGGGTTTAATAGAATCCCAGAACAGTTTGTGTTGGAAGTGACCTTGAAGATCACCTGGTTCCAGCCCTCCTGCCATAGACAGGGACACCTTCCACTGTGGAATACCTTGGGTGGGAAGAGGCTCAGAAAGGTCGTCAAAACTCACTCCTGAGCCTACACAGGTGAACACAAAAGTTACACCAAGTATCTAAGGGTGTTGTCCAAATGCTTTTTGAACACTGGCAGGTGTCGCAGACATATTTTCTGAAAAATCCTTTTGCCAGGATCTTTTCTCCTGAAAAGCTGAGAAGCTTCAGCTTCTCCATGTTTTGCTGCTTTGGAATGTGATTTGGAGAACTGTTTACCCAGCATGTGAAATT
>JAWWEY010000115.1:144121037-144205469 GCA_035582745.1 Loriotus luctuosus | reverse complement strand
TAAATCAGCCTTCTGAAACATGGAGTCAAGATTCTCATCTCTTCCCTCGTCCTGGGACCCCTGTGAACACCACCACAGGCAGGCTCAGGGCTATGACCACTTGCACAGGGACCTTGTTCAGAGCTCATCCATCTTTTCAGTGCAGCTCACACCTCAGAAGAGCTGTGTGAGAATCCAAGCAGAGGTTTTGAATTGTACATTGCTGGCTAGAGGTAAAAATGTATTGGAGATCTGATTTGGGAGAAAACACAGAGAGAATCACACAAGCAGGGCTGCCTTATTTTTTCATGAGCTTTAAATGCTATGCAAGTGCTAACTAAGATTACTAGGTGCTGTCTCCTTTTCCATAGTGAAGCTTTTTGGTAATAGGATCTTTCTTCCAAAATAAAGAGCTTTGGTTTGTTGAGGTGTCCTTGTTTAGGTACAGTTGCTAATGTCACCCACAATGAAATTGTATTTAAAGCAGAGCATCTTACAGTTACTCTACAAAGGACAAGACTCTCTATCCAAATTTGTTCCATTCCTTGTCCTACACCAGGATTTCACTCCTTTGCTGTTTGAGGTGCCTTTACCTGCTTGGTCACTTCCTTCCCCACCAGTGTTTCCCTGCCCAAATTCAGACCAGGTTGCTCAGCACCCTGTTCATCCTGGCCTTGAACACTTCCAGGGCTGGGATTTGCTTCTCCAGCTGGAGGGACACCACCACAATTAGGGATATTAAACTGGATAAACTGGGTGCAAAGTGTGAAGAGAGCTGTGCCAGCAGTGGTCCTTGCACAGAGCATCTGAGGCCAGGGGAGCTGGCTATAAATAGGCAGATTTTTGTTTTTCTTCCCTGAGTGCAAGCACAGAGGTTTATTTTCTCTCATTTATTTGCATAATTCCAGCACATATTTTGACAAATATCTTTTCCTCTTCTCATTTTAATTAGATTATTTGTGGGAGATGCACAAGATTTCCCAAGCTGTTGCCATGTGACGTATGCACGGGATAACCTCTGCATCTCAGCTCTCCTGTTGCCATTTGAAGCTCCTTCCTGGTTTCCATTCAGCCACAGAAACAATTAATTTTTAGCATCTGGCTGTAAACAGCATTTTGTCTGGCTGTGACAGGGAGGCAGGGAGCCCAATTAACACTGCCTTGAATTTCTGTTAGTTTGCTTTCCAGACCCATTTCTATTCTGTGTTAGAAGGCTTAAAGCTTAGAGCAAAAGGAGAATAATAAATTCTAGATGCAGTACTGTCTTATTTAATATTAATTTGTGAATATAATATGATAAATACTGTTGAATTCATTAAACAACTCTTTCCCTCCCAGTCATACAATAGTGGTAATTACATGTGCAGAATGCAGTGAAATACTCCCTCCAGTGAATTGCTTTCAGAGTCATTTGGTGGGAATTTTTGCCAATCAATAGATAGCAGGGAGAACAGATCCTGACTGTAGGAGTTGGGGAATCTTGAGGAGGTAGCTTAATTTGGTGGACACTGTACTGTATCTAACTTTAAAAGAGCTTGTTGAAAAAATAAGAAAGGTTTTGGTAAAGTCTTAAGAGACATACGTGAGGTTTTCAGAATGTCTCTTTGAGAAACACACCTCAGAAGATGGAAATATTTAATTTATTCAGGGAAGCATTTTTGGGTTTGTCCTAAATTTATTTAAGACTAGTTTGTGGAAAACTACATGAGGAAGACATTGCTGGGAGTTGATTGCTGTGACAGAAAAAGCAAAAGTGAGAGAGTTGTTAGAAACTGAGGCAACTGCTATGAAAAAAAGACACAGAGATGATATCTTGTTCTGAAAAAAACTTACTGCATGTGATCCTGGTAGATTGTCCACTGGTTTTAAAGTTGCTTTGAAATGTGTTTCTTCCACAATAACAGGCACAATGTCAGATACAAGGTGGTGTTTTAAGCAAGGTCTGTGGGGAGGAACCTGCACAACCTTGAAGTTACCTCAAGGCTTAAAAACTCCATGTGTTTAAGACAAAATATCATTTCTCCCAGAATGTTTAATCAGACCCAGACAGCATTTTTGGCTGTGGTACCCTCAAGGGAATATCTGTGGGAACAGAAATCTCAGTTTTCCTACTTTGGATGTTTTCCTGAATGAATCACACGAGTTTTGGACTGTAGTGTGTCCACTTCAACCACTTAGAGCTGTGGGTAGTCACCAAAAAGCCTGGAGGTGAAAAGGGCGTTTCAATACTCTGATTTTTATTCTCTAGCCCCAAAATTTTTCAGGGTCCATGACAGGAAAACACAGGCTATTTTTCAGCCTTTCTCAAATATTATGCAAATATTCAAATAGATTCAATTATCGTAAACAAGATTGTTATTTCAAGAGGCCCACTGACTCTCCTGAGGATGCTTTCCAGGATCTGGATCCAAAGAAAATTCCTGCCACTTGAAATGGGACCCCAGCACAGTAAATTGTGTCAGGACCATCATAAGGGCTGAAAAGGAACTTCTCAGGCTTTGAGGAGTCAGGTTCCAAGTGGAAAAACATCCCAAGACTTCCAGAAGTCAGGAGATAACAAAATGTGTGGTTGTGCTTCACCAGTGTTTGAGCCACCAGGCTGCTCTGGCTTTTCAAGAAGCTGTGACAAAAGCAGCACAGTGAAGATTCATCTCAGAGCAAGGTTCATCCCTTTATGTTTTCACTGCCATCAGAAATTATAAAATGTAATGGAAGGTGCTAAAGTCATCTCTTTGGCATGGGTAAGAAAGTGCCTGTGCTGCAGGATCAGACCCTTTAATTGCAATTTCAAGTCACAGAGACATTTTTCCATTTTTAACATATATTTGGACACTTACAGCATGACCCTGAATACTCACTGTTGAATTTTGTAAAACTGATAGACCTAGTGGAGATATTTCTGAAATGAGCAATTTTCATGCAGCAGAAGGAGTGTTTCGTGGAGAATTTCATATTGAAGGTCATTCTAGAAATAAAATTTGGTTTGAACTTTTCTCAGCTGTAGGTGAAAACAGCAGCTTTCTGCAAGTTGGTTGCAGAGAAGTGGTTTGTGCAGGAATAAAACAGACTTACTGCAACATCTGCCCCACTTCCCACTCACTGCTTGAAAGCTTTTAATCAGAGACTGACAGCTGAGTTTTTCTGGGTGACTCTTGTTGGGAGAGGGGGCAAATGCATCCTGATACACAACTCAGGGTCAGCAGTACTGTTAGGAGAAAAAGAAAATAATTCAAAAATAAACTGTATGTTCTGAGATTGCTAAATTCTCCATCACTTACTTTTCTGCCAATTGCTAATTCTTCTTCTGGGCTCATTAACTCTTCCTTGGTCAATTAATGAAGCTCATTTTCCTGAGCTAAAACCCCTGTATTATGCTCATTCGTCTTATACCAAGTGATATCAGTAGCTGAGCGGAGACAAAAAAACCCCCAAAACCTGGTCACTATGACAAGTTTCAATGTTTTGTGTATTTATCTATGACTGGAACTTAGAGTTAAAATTATATTTTTGGGGGTTTTTAGTTGTGGTTTGGGGTTTTGTTTGGTTGTGTTGTTGTTGCTGTTTTAATTGTTTGAAAGTGCTCAAGAACATTTTGAATGGGAAGCGTCAAAACAAGAAGTATCAAGTTCTTGGACCAAACCAAAAAAATATTATTGACTCACCACTAAGCATTTGAGATGCTGATTTGCAAATGACTTTTAGCTGAAACTGATGATCTTGAATTTAAATTTCTTTGGATAACTTGAGGAAGCACATTTGAAGGAAACATAAAATGCTACCATATCAGTTTTATTTTGCTTGTGTCAGTGTTCCCAAAGCAAAGGGTTGTGTCTCAAATTTCCTCTTAAGACCTTAAAAGCAGATTGTGCAGAATCCCACAATTCCCCAGCTGAGGTTCCCAAAGATAACCAAAGCACAGCTGAGGAGCAGTTGCCAGCTGATACATCTCCATTGTTGCTGGGCTTCAAGCTGTGGCCAGACACTCTAAAGTATGATCTTTGGCTCAAAAAAAAAACCAAACAATTCACAGAAAATAACTGAAACACTGGGGGCTTTCTGGTAGGAGGGAGACTTTCCAGTGTGAGCCAGTTCACTGATGCTATATTAGGTCCATGTGGTTTGAGAGAACCTGGCAGGGATGTGTAGGATGGAATGATTGCATTAATGCCTGACTCTTTGCCCACGTACACTGTCATATTGATTACCTGTGTCAATCTCTCATATGCAGCATCTAATATCTTCTTTTGGCATCCCCAGCTTACTGCAGCTGAGAGAATGGTATTAAATATTGGTTTTTGAGAGAAGAAGGAGCCCACAGACAGGATGAGGGAGAAGCCAATCCTTAACAGCCCCTCAGAAATCAAAGTTGAGCCAAACTTAAGGGTCACATCCACGCTGCTGTTCCAGGTAGTGGTCACCAGGGCATAAAGTGTGATACTAAGCTGTCTGACAATATAAATGTACTGAAAGTGACAAACTAAACCAAAACATTGAATTTTTTGTCAGTGTAAGCATTGTGTATGTCAGTTGAAATGGATGAAAAGCAATACCCACCCTCACCCTCCTGTGCCCACCTTCCTGCTCCATTCAGTCACAAATAGGGCATTGAGCAGATGCAAACAACTGCCCCCACACACATCCTGTTCAAGATCTACACTATCAAGCATTAACATATTTTAATAAATCAGCAGATTCAACTTTTCTTCCCACCTCTTCCCAATAACTGACTCTTAGATCTGACTGTTATCTCTGAGATGGTGGAGGTAAAACCTCAGTTTTTACAAAATGCAGGACTAAATCTGGGATGTTGTGCAGGGACCTTTTCCCCCTTTCTGTTTGGGCACCCTCCACTCTTTACTCCCTGTGAAAATGTCCTAGTCTAAATAAAAATATAGATGGCAAGAGTAAACAGAAGGTTCTTGCTGATATCAACTAGAGTACATTGGAGGCACATTGACATCAAATAAACCCCAACAACTCTATTTTAAACAAGTCTTCTTCCACTGCATTATTTATCCCTTAATATCTAGGGAATGTTCTTTCCCTGGACATTCTCCCATCCTTTGCTAGAGCATGCCATCTGCCTCCCCATGTGAAAAATGGATGCACAAGTGGAGAGGCATTAAAACATTAACATTCAGAGAGCTGTGGTGCAAAGGGATGCACATGAGAATGGCTTTTAAATCATGAGAGATGAAGGACATTCTTTGAAGACTGGGCACTGCACAAATTTAGCACAGGTCCATTCTTACTGAGATATTCTGTTCAATGGAGTGTTGATGTTTAAGTACTCATACAGAGTAGCCCTTAATGCAAACCCAGAGGTCCTCAGGCTCATTAACAAAAAAAAAAAGAAAAAAAACATGGTAAAATAACATACTTTTTATTTTTTATAAAAATAAAAAAGTAAAAATATTGCCAACCAAGCACTGCAGCTGTGCATCACAGTCCAGTGCTCAGCCTGCAGAGCAGCTCTCAGTGCTCAGCTCTGCCAGTGCCCTGCCAGCTTGCCCTCAGTGTGGCTTGGCTGTCCCAGTGTTGGTGGGAGATTGAGCTTTAGTTTCACGAATGCTTCAGATGAGCTGATGAAGGAGCTCCGTGGGAGCCCTCAGAGGTAGCCCTGGCCCCGTGCAGGAAGGTAGGTGGGAGTTGTTTGCTCAGCCTGAGCTGGCTGTGCAGCAGCCCTTGCTCACGCTCCCGTCTCAGCAGCTGCTCAGCTCACGTTCGGTGCAGGGCTGCTGTTACTCAGCTCCTGTTTGCCTCAGGGTGAGCAGAGCAGTGTCATACCTAGCTGGGAAAGGACTGACAAACCCACACTGCTTCGTGCCATAGTCCTCTGAGTGTTGCCTTTCCTTAGCACATTGTGAGCGTGCAGCAACTTGCCGACGTGCACAGACAAGTTTATCTAAACTTTTCACTGAAAAGGTGGCCAAGCATGGGAACAGGCCACCCAGGGAAGGAGTGAAATCACTGTGCCTGGAAGGATTCCAAAGACATGGAGATGTGGCACTGTAGGAACATGGTTTAATGGTGGATTTGGCAGTTCTGGCTAATGGTGGGACTTGATCTTACAGGTCTTTTCTAACCCTAAAGATTCCATGATTCTCAGAGCAGGTAACTAAAATGGGTTACCTGACTCTTCTAAACCCACAAGCAGATAACATTTTATCATGTATGTTACTGTTGACTCTTTTGCAGTTCCCTTTTCTAATGGTTTCAAGGTGAGAGAACCTGTCCTTGAGCACCTGCCCTTCCTAATCCCACTCCCCTTTCCCAGCGAGATTTAGGAGAGACTCACCTTTGACTGAAGTGGCAGCTGGAAGTGATGCTACAGCTTTTAATTAATCAGCTGAGTCCTGACTGCCTGAAGAGGAAGCCACACACTGAATTTTGGGGTGGTTGCACCAGCAAGAGCAGCAGGAGCCAGCAGTGCACAGGAGCTGGGATGCTGCGAGGCAGAGCCGGCAGTGGGAGCTCACGCAGCCTTGGTGCAAAATCCTCCTCAAGTTTCTGCTGCCTTGAAACTTCACATCTCAGCTGTTCTCCTGCCTCTTGGCAGGTAATAGGAGAAACGAGAGACTCAATGAATAGAGGAATCTGGTTTTTTAAAGAAAAAAATTTAAAATTGCTGCACTTTTGTATCCCTTGGTGACTGTAGGTAGGCAGATCCTTCTGCATCAGATACAGGCAGGCCTGGTACTGATGTCTGTCATTAACAATAATTAGATAGGACTGGCAACATTTTGACCATTGTCCTCATCTGAAAATCTGATACTAGCCTTTTTAAAATTTTCAACAAAAAACAAGTTATTTCAGAAAATGAGATCAGGGCGTATTTTTTGTTCATGCTAAAAAAGGGATGCTACAGTGAAACGTACCACATTTTTATGACTGTGGGTTTAGTACTGGTAAGAAGTATTGTCTGTATGTCTGGGATAATTAATTTGGTGTTCCTGTAGAAGTTTCCATATGTGAAGAAATTATGAACTTTGGAAAATTCTGGTTTGTTACAAGAAACTCATGGAAATTTGGTAGCTGACTTCTTGCCAGATCCTCCCAGCTCTGATTCTGCTTAAGGTGGAGGGTCTTGGCTGGTCTTCCATAGAGAAAATTTCTTCCCAAGGAGTGTCAGGAGGCTGGAAGAGGAGAGTTGCCTTACTTTCCTCCTTGATGTCCCAGAGAGGAGGAGTGGGTGTTTATCTGGGAGGAAATGGGACAGCACTTGTGCAAGTCAGAAGTGCTCATCACTTCTGGCTGCAACCAAAGCCAGAGAGAGCTGTGCTGTGGACTGATAAAAACCTTGAGAACAGAAAAATGAAATATGGTGTCCTTATTCTGAGATGTCAAAAATTAAATTGTTCTTTTGATCCTGTCCTCCCGGCCTCGGTTCCTCCCTCAATAAAATAAATCCAGGATTGCTCTGATGTCACAACAGATTTATGAAAAGGAATTTGTGTGTGTCTGTGAAGTGTGCAGGAGTTTGCCAAGTTGGGAATGAAGAAACCAATTGTCTTATTTCCCAGCAGGGTTATGAAGCATGCAGCAAGGTTATACTCAGTGCAGATACAGGGTGCAGAAAGGAGGAAATCAGGAAATCTGTTCAGAGGTTTGCCCAGCATCCCTCATTCTCTCTGTGCACTGAGTGGTGAAACCTGTAAAAATAAGAATATATGTTCACTTATAATTAAAGGCTTCATCATAATGCATGAGCACAGGGAAGGCAAATAAAGGTTTGTGCACGTGCAATTATTGAATAACTTTCTAAACTGCAGCATCTTGCTAAAGCAGCAGAGGTTCAGGCAAATTTAGGGAGTCATGGAAGAGGTTTGTAATACTGTTCTGTGCAGGAGTTACCCCCTGCAACAGGATTTTATTTTCTTTACTAAGACTCAGTGTATTTACTTCAATTTTTATTTTCTGGATTTAGGAAAGGGAATGTGAAAATATTTCTATGGGTTTTTGCAGGGCAGTGACCACTTGCTGCTTTGCAATTGTACATTACATGGCACCAGGGCCACCATTCTTGGTGGCTCTTTGGTCCTGCCCTATGAAACATAAGAAGTAATATTTTGAGCTCCAGATTGCAGTGTGATTTGATGTTTAGGCATATATCTAAGCTCATGTGCTCCGAAGAGTGCTGTACTTTAATTTACTGTTATGTTTTTGTTTAATGGCCACAGTTAAATAGAAAAAAAAAAATGGAATTTTCTGACAAACTTTTTCTCAGGAGGTGTGTACAAAATTGGATAGTGAAACATTTCCAGAATGTCAAAGCTGAGATGCCTTTACCTCAAATAAGGAACATTTGGATTAAATTTCTATTTTTGTGTGAAGACATTGGAGAAAAGAAATAGGAGTGAAATCCTGACCACACATAAAATTAATTTCTCCACAGCTTTCAGTGAAATTGGAGTTTTGCCTTAAGTATAGGGAAGAGCATTTAGCTGTAAACATTAGGCCTTTGCTGCATTTCATTCTCTTGAAAAGGTGAATACAGATATTTCTTAGTCTTACTGTATTTATCTGTGGCTTCTGAAGTTGATGCTCTTGTGCAAAAGCAGTACCTGCCTCCCATTTTTTCTTGCACAGAAACTTCTACAAGGCTGAGATATGCCTGAAAGGATAAACTAAGAAAGTGCATTTACTGTGGAGGGAGCTGCACACTTGACTCCCTCTGGCTCTTTAATATCCCCATCTGTGCAGAGCACACCATAAAATCAGCTACTGCATTCCTGGACTTGCAGTGGACACTGGAGAGGTCAGACTCTGCTTCCAACAGGAGTATGAAACACTACTGTTTTCCTGCACCATTTAGGAGCCCTGGGCAAGGTTGTGGCAGCATAAAACAGTTTTGTGTTTGTCTGCAGTGACCTTTCTTGAGCTCTGAGAGGAAATCACTGTGCTGAAGTCTCCATTTTAGTGCAGGTGAATTGGGTGAAAATGCTGCAACCACACAAAAACATTCATTTGCCTCTGCAGCAACTCAAATGCCCCATCCCTGGAAGTGTTTAAGACCAGGTTTGATGGGCATTTGAGCAACCTGGTTTAGTGGAAGGCAGGGGCTTGGAACTAGATGGTCTTTAAAGTCCTTTCCAACCCAGCCCAATGTGTGATTCTATGAAATCCACTGTGGGTAACTTTCCAAAAGGATTTTGATCCCTGACACTCACCTGTCAAGTTCCTTTCCAAATCAGCTGAGAGAGAAACCTGAGAAAACCCTTCTGGAAAAGGGTTAAATGTGGACAAATTCTGGTGTACCACCAAGATAGCTTACCATCCCCAATATGGGAACAAGGCCAACATGAAAAATGTGGAAATAAGGAATCAGCTTCCATCACTCCTTGTAAGGCATGTAAGATGTTTCATACAGGCAGTTTTATTACATTACCCTCTGGTCTTATTTCCAGATTGGAGACAGAAAGAGCAGCCCATGACAGAGAGGAAGATGACTTTAGGATGCTTGGCAGTGCTGCTTGGATTCATTGCAGTAGTGCCCAGTGACCTTTCTCAAGGATAAAGACCTGATCCACTGGTCAGTGTGGAAACTGTAAAATATTCACCACAGTCTCTGTCCAGGGAATCTCACAAGCCACACATGACCAGTTGTCAAAGCAGGGAGGTGAAGAAAAACAAGAATTAAAGTTAAGCAGGACCTTTCCCTGGCAGCTGTTCTAGATTACAGAGGTGGGCAGTTCCACTGAGGTGATTTTAAGAGTCTTTATGTTTTTTTGCTGGATGCTTGGTGTTCCGTTGTTGCAGGACATGTCTAAATGTCAAGAGAAGTTTGTTCCAACATATTCCTTTGCCTGGCTTAATAAACCATTAGAAAGATAAGAAATTTAATAATAACATAATTTTATTTTTTGAGTTCCAGAGGCCCAAAAATCTAATAAGAGAGGAACACTGGATTTCATGTTATTTATTTATGTTGGACCTTTGCTCCAAAGTAACTTCAACAAATAAAACCAGAACAGCATAAAAGCAGAAGGAGCATCCTGTAGAAAAATAAATTGATGGTCTGGGCACAAGTCATATTTATTAGAATGATTAGGGTTATGGACTTTGAGAAAATACAATATTAAAAGCAAGTTTTTAGTCTGCAGCTGTGGATGGTGGTCTTGTTAGAGAGAGCTTGACCTTAAATTGTGCAAATGGGCTTGCTACAGATAAGAGTCACTTTTTAGAAGCCAATTAAGAGTATTAGTGTTCCAACCATGGGATTATATTATAATGTCAGTTTGGACAGCAGAATCTTCAAATGCCCACACATAAGCACTGCTATGCTTATTAGGGAATCATCTGGAAGATTATTAGGACAAAAGCGATCTGGAAAAGAACTGGAAGTAAAAAACCTGTTTCTGTCATTGAGTCTTTCATTGGTTTGTTTGGTGTAACTTGTCTTTTACCTCTTTGGGCCCCAGTCAGGATGTGGGGACTCATGAGAGTAATTGTGGTGCAGACAAAATGACAATGTCACCAGAATCTCCTGAGTGGCTCGGAGTCTATTGTATGGAAACAAGAAGGATAGTGACTTCTACCAAGCAAAAGAAACTTTTTTGTCCTCCAAACCTGAAAATTTTTCAGTCCCAAAGTGACAGAAGTTGGGGAGAAAATGGGAAAAAATGGCTCCTTGGTAGATTGGAATCCATTTTGACGTCAAAATGAAATTTTGGCAGAAAACATCCTGGCAGCTGCACGTCAGTCTCTTTGGAAGAAGCAGGTAGTTCTCATGAGCAGATGTAGGTGGCAGAAAACAGTAAGTAGGGCACAGTCATCTGTGGACTTCTTGTGCTGGGCTGTCTCAAGGAATTCCTGCCAACCCTGTGCTCTGCTCCTCCTGGCTAGCACAAGTATCCTGAGGCATGTACATGTGCACTGAGGCCAGAGACAAATATTGCTTCTGAGGTAGCAGATTTTCAGAGGTTCTGTTGAGCTTCCTCTCTAGTTTAAAAAAAGGTCTGATCAAATTAAAGCATTAGTTGTATCATGATATTGTATTCTTTTTCATTAGTAAATTAAAGGAGTTTTTAAGTTGTATGCATAGCTGAGAATGCTTTATTGGTTGTTTTTATTTCCATGAATAAGATCCACTTTAACAGTAGCATAATATTTATTTTCTCACAGAGGGATTAATATGTCATAATAAAATGCAGCTTTTGTCACATTGCCATATTCATGGCCACCTATACCCTGATTTGAGATAACATATAGAAGTACATCAGGGAACATCTGATTTTATAGCTTTTAAATTCAGTATAATAAAAACTCAGCTCTCTTAGTGAAAATTAAAGTCGTTGCAGGACAGATGATTTTTGAACAAAGAACAAATCCATTATTCATTATGCAGAGATCCAGACACAGTGTTTTCCTTTAGATTCATTGCCTTTGTGCAATAGTGCCTTTATTTGAAAAACTTCGGGTTTTTCTCATAATATGAAAGTAACTTCTCTGAGTAGTGATTTTTATCTTGGTTTTTTTTTCCTTTTTTTTTTTCTTAACCAAAATGTTTCAAAGAGATTTGTTTGCCATGTTACGTGATACTGAGAAATCAGAAGGAGGAACATGAGATCTGAGTCCCAAACTCTTTGCATGTTTGAGACAAGTCAGAAATCATGGATGTGATTTTCAGTGTCCAAGGCAGTTCCATTGTTTGCTACAGAAGCTCTTTATGTTGTAACCAGGGCCTGTCCATTAAGTAAATAGTTCCCAAATAATGAGCAGTAAATACTAACAACCTGTGAATTAATTAATTCCTGAAAGAAGTGGATACAAATGCAATTTAAGCCTGATTAAGTGCCAGTTTTTAAAAACAGATCAGAAGAACTAAACTTTTAGGAATCAATACTAATTGCAGTCAGATCAGCAAAGCAATTCTTATTTGTGCGATCAACACTATGGAGCTTGGGGAAACAAGTGGACACAGATTCTGGAAACTTCTGCATGAATTAGGTAAAAAATGCTTCTGCAATGCATTTAAATGAAATAATTTTGATTATTATGGTGCCAGTTTTGTTTTTTTCTCCAGATCAAGGCCTTGCTAGAGCCCAAGAAGAAGCTACAGGCTGTGTTCTCTGCTCCTTAACTTAGCAGTAGCCCTCCTGTCAGAGGAGAAATGTTCATTTCTCCCATTCACCTTGCCTAATCATGAATTCTAACCACTTGTTCTTGAATGGAACACAATGTTTTTCAGTCTGCCTCATCATTCATTTTGTTGCAAAGGGAAAACTAATGACTCTGAGGAGAAACCTTTGCAAAGGGATGTGGCATTTTCTAAACTAACAAATAGCCAACAACTTCATTTATATATTTCTTTCTTGGCTTGTGCTTATTGCTGATGGGATGTAGCATCAGAGTTTGTTTTGCCTCTTGCTGGCACTCCCACATTCATTTTACTCTATTACTCATACACATTGCCCCTTGTATGTTTCAGTGTATTTTGAGGTATCTTCCCCTTTTAAGTGACTAATTAAGTGCATAGTGACCTCTGATCAGATGCCTTTGTAGGGAGCCTGAAAACAGAGAACAAGTTTTGAGACTCCAGGTGCTGTTATCAGAGATCACAGATATGGTGGCAGCTCCTTAACCTCCCTCACATCCATGTTCCCTCAGAGCAGAGAGCAGACATGCAGTCTGCAATGCAAATGGCATTTCCAGCACACAAACATTGGAGTGTGGAAGCTTACCTGTGATAAACTGGAAGAAAATGAAGTTTGCAACAAAAATGTGAACATCCTGCCTTTGGATGCACAATGGCTTGATGCTGTTTTGGTACTTGCCAGTTGGTGGAAAGCTCCAACAATGGCTTTGAATAATTTTCCTTGCTATTAAGAACTTTAAGTGAGCTTCACCTTTTGATGTATCTGTGATATATTCAAGGATGTGTTTTTTCCTTGGAGGTACCAAAGGGAGGTAGAGAAGTCTTGGTACTAAGCTGGAGAAAGTAGCCTGATACAGATGATTGACTATAAAGTCACGAGTGCTTTGTGGACCAGTGGCTGACAACTTACAAATGGCATCTGTGCTGCCATGACTGTGAAACTCATTATTTGGGAACTGCCTATTTAATGGACACTCCCTGTTTGGTTTTCTGCAATGTCCATAAATAAGAGTTGTAACCAAAAGGACTTTTGTAGCAAAAGGTAGAGTTGCCTTTAACCCTGGAAATCACATTTATGAGGTTGGTAGAGATCAGTTTGTCTGAATGTTGTTTTAGATGAGCCTTAAAGTAGCTGAAAGTTTATTGAAAAAATTATTTTCACTAATCAAGCAGACAGTTGATGTCATTGCTGTGAATTCAGTGGGCTCTGGAAGGAAACTTTTGTTGTTGTGATTGATCTGAAGGGTTTAGAGAAGCAGTTTCATCCCACAGTTTCCCCCCTTCATTTTATCAGCAGCTCTGTGCTTTCTCCTGTGATCCCAGCATCTGTTTCCTGTTCTTTCTGGTTCCTTTTCATCACTGAAAAAGAAAGGGTGAGACAAAGAAAAGAGACATGATGAAGGTAAAGGGATGTTATTAGTTTAACATTTTTGGGAATGTTTTTGATTTCTGCAGAAGGTATTTTTGTTTTTCACACCCAAAGGAAATAGTTCATTTTTACCAACCTGTCTTGCACAGACTAGTGCTTTCAACTTCTGTGGAAGATAAATGAAGTGAGGCTCATCTGCCTTCTTTATATGTGAATATATGTAACTAAATTCACAGTGCCTGAAACATGAAAGGGCTCAAACAGAAAACTTAGGAATAGCTTTGCAACTGGCTTTAGTGTTGACTCCACTGACCAAACATGCTGGGGTCACCTTTCATCTCTCTGAGCCATCAGAGCTGCCTTGGGATATCCAGCCCAGGCTCCAGCTGCCTGTCCAGAAGGATGTGGCAGGCTCAGAGGTCCTCAGACACTTCAGAGCATCTAGATGGCACTAGCAGCCTGTATTTAGGCACATGAATTGAGCCCCAGGGCTGTGATTCAGCTTCAGAAGTAGACATTTGGATGTCTGTAGTGTGCTCTTGGTGTCTGCACTCTCATGCTGAACAGAGATCTAGGTCTGAATGTGTCTACACAAATCCAAAGCTCCTGAAATTCCCAGGAGCATCTCTGTGGGGCTGGCAGATCCCAGAGTGGCTGAGCTGAACCCTTCCAGCTGCCCTGGGTCCCTGCATATTGCTCCCAGCTCTGCTGGAGATGTTTCCATTGGGAATCCCAGCCTGGAGCTGGCAGCCCTGGGGGCACCTGGGCTCTCCCACCCTGCAGGCTCGGCCAGGAGCAGATGGAGAAGGTGCTGCAGAGCAGATCCTGCCTGTCCAGGCAACAGCTCCATGGAATGACAGCCTTGGCCCCTCCTTTGACAGCTGATCTTGAGAAATCAAGGCAGAGAGCCAGAATGCCTCAGCCAGGGTGGGAGGAAGGAGCATCACCGTTCCCTTTGACCTGAGAGCTGGTAACAGCCATGACCAAGTGACTCCCTCTAGCTCTGAGCACCTTCTTCTCCTGCTGCTGATCTGAGTTTGGCAGGCAAACTGATCATAAAAGTGATTTATAAGGGAAGAGGTCACAGGAGGTCCTTTTACAACACAGTTCATCTTGTATATAAGTAGGAGGCCAGGGCAAATTTTTGACACATGCTCCCAGGCTACTTTTTGCAATGATGAGCGGGTAAATCTGCATCATCCTCTGAACTGGACAGAAGTAACACTTCACTGGGAAATGATCTCATTGTAGAGATTCTTGCCTGACTCCCTGAACTGTATCAAGGCTAATAGTTTCAGGGTCACTCTTCTGAGATATAATAGAGAAAGAAAAATAGAGAAGTGTGAATTTTAAGTATCTCAGAAAGTTATATTTGCAGGGAGAAAAAATTTACCTGTATATCCAGGTGACAGAAAACCTTGAGTTATGCAATGAACCCTAACAACATTTTTTTTCTCCTGTGTTTTCTCACACAACAGGTAGGGAAACTGAGGCAGGATACAATTGCAAGTTTTCCATTCAATTCCTCAACTGGAAAGGCTGATGTGAGCCTCACATGTGTATCTTTACATTGGTCTCTTCTGCCCAGGAGTCATGTTGGAGTGTTATGATTCTCCTCTCTAGTAAACCCTGAAATGCACCAGGAGAGTGTGTGCAGTTAATTAATGAGTTTCAGTTTAAACTTTCCTAACTAAATCTCCACGGTGAGAGTGCAGGAACACTCCAGACTAGGAGCCCTAATGAAGGAAATTCATTCCTTTTCTTAGAGAGTGAAATGAAGTGGAAACTTCATCTCTTCACTAAATTCTTGATGAAGAAGACTCAAGACTAATTTTCCAAGTTCCCAACTGTGAAATATTACACACTTAATATTTTAATAACACTATAACCGTCCCACATAGGGGAGGAATAGATTATGACCCTCCTTTTCACAGTATTCCTGATTTATACCCATGTGAGATGAGAGACTCTGGAGGTTCATCATAAAAGTGATGACCCAGCAACTTGTGGGGCTGTGATAAATATTGCATGATATATCCATACATGAAAAAATCTTTTATAGAACATTAATCACTGCTAAGTTAATGCTGTGGGATGTTTTACTATTTTGTAAGTACTAAATGATTCATTAAAAAAGCTGACTTACTCTGAACTTTGACCCAAACTTTTGGAAGGGTCAGAACACAGACATTCAGGAGCAGCCAAACCACTTTGCATGTGAGTTTCCTCTCTTTTTTTTCCTGTCCTTTTTTCCTTCCCATAAGCTTCCTGTGGATTTCCCACCTTAAAGTGTGGGTGAGCTCACATCCCACTTAGAACCACAGAGTGTGAACACTCTCTCCTTTAATTTATAATGCTGGACCTCAGACACTGCAGCAGCACTTCTCATTTTCCCTTGCCAACCTTTATTCCTCTTGGTACATTTTTCTTACCCCAGGCTTAGCCCAAGCCTTAGGCAATATTCATCTGAGTGAATGCAAAGGCAGGATTCATCTCTGCAAAGGCAGAAATCTACTCTGACAAGTGTGACACCTTGAACTTGTGTCTCCTCAAGCCTTTCTTCAGCTGGAAGGGGAATGTAGAAAGGAGCCTTCACCTTTATAACCATCCCCAGCAAATACTGCTCTGCTCAGATGACATTATGTTCTTGCAGTTGAGAAATTCCAATTTTAGCTAGGCTACCCCACATCTGAGCTTCCCATCTAATCAATGAAGAGAAACAGGTCTTTTGGGGAATATTTCTCTCACCCTAAAATAGGCCAGAGAAGCTGTGAAAGCTGTGATCTACATGCACCTGCTTCTCTTCACAGTCTTAAAAAAAAGTCAAGGCAATTTGCTCAGATACAGACATTTATAGATGGATGAGGTGATCTCCTCCCTCAGCATCAGTTTCAGCCATATGGGCCATGTGAGATACTTTAGAGCATCGTGGCTACCCCCAGTTTTCCCCTTTGGAAGACCCTGATCCTGTCCTTCAATCAGCCAGTTCTGAGCTCTCTAGATTATGTGATCTCCCTTGGATATCTCCAGTGGCACCTGACACCCATATGTGGGTAAATTAATTGAGTCCTTGGTATCATTTATTTGTTACTCCTCCACACACCTTACACAGTGTCTATTTGAGTTAGAAAATTAATCCCTCTTTTCCACATTTTAAGAAAGACATTATTTTTACAGAAACTTGCTGCAAATGCAGCAAAATAGAGTCAAAGTTGAATTGTGGTCTCCAAAAACAAGGCTCCATTTTTACCACTGATGGGCCAGCAGATCAGCAGCTCGTGCAATCCAGGTGCAGGGCAGTGGTGTCCAGGCTGGAAGGGTTTTGTGGCTGACTGAACAGATACCAGACATCTTCAGCATCCTCTGGACCACGGCTGACCTTCATGTGCTTGTTTCTTTTCTTGGCTGACCCAGTTTATTTGCTTCACTCCGTTTGATTTCCTTGGCAAATGTGGAAACTTTCTCCTTGCTTTTACTGCTGCCCCAGCAAGCAGCATCTGATGAGCTGTGGGCACCTGGCAGCTGCAGCTCTGGCACAGGTCTGCTCTGTGCAGGTGTCTCATTGCACTCTCATCTTACAGCTGAACACCTGGGTGGCATCAGACATTCAAGGATTTGTGGAAAGCAGGACAGTATCTGTATGGAAAAAAAGCTTCTGGTTTCAGTATTCTTTTTAATTTTTGATGGGAGAGCTTGAAACAGAGAATTTGGGTGTCTCCTGGGGGCTCAGTGGGGCTTTTCTTTTGTTCCAGAATATCCTTGCTAGCAAACTGCATGACTAAAACAACAGGAGTTTATGACTGCACCAGATTAGGAAACACACAGAGAGGTAGGAGGAACAGAACAGACAGGATATCTTGTCTCTTTTTATAAAATTATCCTTGTATGTCACAATTTAGACTTGATTCTTCATACTGAGTATAACTTGACCACAGCAAACCTTTAACACAGACCAGAATGCACAGATGTTCTTTTATTTGGTTCTGGGTAAAGTAAGTTTTAAGATAGAAATCACTTCAACTAATTCAGAGATAAAAATACAGAGAAAACCTTTGCTTCATTTTAGCAATGCTGGAATCTCTTTCTATCCCTTTTATTGTAGTCTTCCATTTTCCTGTCAGTGTCTGTATTTTTGAATTATCACAATATCCAGCCAAACAGAAAAACTCATACTTTAGGTTGGCTTAAAAGAGAGGTAACCTTGTAAACATTTTGCTGGAGGTTTTAAATGTTAATGAGCCAGAGTGAAGTTCTTGCTGTGGGCAACCTCTGCATCCCTGAGAAGTGTAAACAGCAAGAAGGAAGGGGAATCACAGAGGATGGTTTAAGGTGGTACAATTATCTGGAATGGGCTGGAATTACTGAAGGGGAGATTCAGGCAGGTTTTAGGAAATGTCTGTGAGCACTGGTGTGATGGGGCTGTTCTCTGGTTTGCTTGGACCAGCATTGCTGCAATGGACAAAAGATAACCTGGTAAAAGGGCATGGAAGTGTGCCATAAGGAAAAGTTGTGCAGCAGCAAAATAATGTATTTAAAGAGTGGTTCTCTACATCCAGCCAGCTTTTTTGGTCCCATCCCTGCCATGTGATAATTTTATATCTGGCAACATGAGAAAAGGGAAGTGAGGAGCTGGTTGCCACCGCTGAAACTGTTAATTTCTCTGTCTGCTCTCTGCCTCACTCCAGAATACTTTGAAGGACAAGGTTAACCAATCATTTTTTGCTCCTGTGGTCAAACCAGGACTACTGGTGCATGTATAATGCAAACAATGTGCATTGAATGTCCAGGAAATTCAGCTTTTCTGGGATACCTTAAATTTACTGAAGAGATTCTCTATGTTGTCCCTACACCAGAGATCTAATCCACCCAGAGGAGGAACCATAGCACAGAACCTTTCATACCAATGCATCTTGATGAGCAGTCCTTCCCAGACAAAAAACTGTATCATTGGTCAACAGTAGAAGGTTTTAAAAGAAAATTCTTGTTCTTTGAGATGTTTTGCTGTCCTGAGGAGAAAGGAAATCAAGAAACTGTTCAAATTTCATGTAATTTGTTGAATAAAGAGAAATTGTGGCTATTACTAGAGTTAAACAGATGGTTATGTTCATGCAAAATTATAAAAGGTTGGAAAGGACATTGTGATTCTGAAGTCAGACTGGACTGAAATCTAATTGCTAACATAATTCTAGAAGAAACTAAAGCTATTACAGAAGAGATTTCCCACTTGGAAAAGTCTGTGGAAGGCCAGACTTCCCTGCCTCTTATCACAATTGAAGGACCTTTTTAGAGAGAGAATTTTCTCAGGTGATGAGAGACAGGACCTGAAATTCTTCCTGATCTGTGTGGTTCAAATCATGGACCAGACCTCAAAGCTTTACTTTCTTAGCTGAAAAAGAACCATAAGAGGAGAGTGGAAATTACCCTGATCTACATGTGGGACTGTGGAATCATGTCACAGGTGGTGTGACAGTACCTGGGGTTGATGGGGAGTGAAAGAGGCCATGGTAGCAAATGCACAGCCTGTCCCTCCCTCTCTTCTCCAGGTCAGCAGTGGCTGGGAATGCAAAGTGAGCAATTCCCACAAGAAGCTGGAGAGGCCAAGGAGAGCCTGGTTGCTGGAGAGGGTTTACAATCCAATCTCTTCGTGCTGTTCTCTCTCCACCTTTTGCATTTTAATCAAATGTTTTGTTTCTGTTGAAATTGGTACAGGCATCCCTTAAAAATGGCCCCATTGTGAAAGATTCTCATTTTCCTGCCAAAAGTCATTTTAGTGGGACATGCTGGGAAATCCTTTTGTTTGCTGACAGTCCCTCCTTGTGGAAGGCCAGCTGCTCATTCCTGGTAGCAGAGCAGGTATTAATTCCTCAAGGGCAATGCATTGTCATGGCCAAGCCCAAAGGCAAGTGCAAAAGCCCAGGGAAGCCACTGGGAAGGATTGCAGAGATTTAAAGACAGAGATGATTTTTGGCTGCAGCAGTGTGTGTTTTTGCCTAGGAAATGACTCATGACCTTGTGGGACTGTGCAGGGCAACTCCTCCTCCTGTTAAGAGCATTTTTGGCCATGCTGGGCCCCATCACATCAGCCTGTGATGCTTCTTTGGGCTTTTGCCATTGCTCCTCCAAGTCGGGAGCTTCTGACTGACACCCAATTCAGCCAGTTCTCTAGAAGAGGCTGTGAGAAGCACACCTGGGCAGAGTGGCCTCATGGGGACACAGATGGTTGATGTCATCTGTCAGGAAATCAGTCAATAATGTACAAAACTCTGAGTACTGCAGACTTACTGGCAGGAGTTTCAGATGCAGACATCATACAGGCACCAATGAGCCTATGTCACCTAATAAGACAATTTTCTCACCAGGGGCTGTTTCATTCCTTTTATCTAGTGTCTCTTTTCCTGGCTGCTCTTCACTTCCCTCTTCCCTCCCCTCTCTTTAGTCAAAATAAGCAGAATTAATTTTTTTCCTTTATTGTAGATGTTGGTTGTCTTGGGAAAAACCTGCTTCATCTGTCTAGGTAATGAACCCTTTGTTAAGAGCTGTGGTATTTTTAGGAGTTGCTTGCATACATAATCATGCTTTGCATTGCCAGGTGTTCTATAGCATACCAGATTTTCCAACATTGTCAGACTCTCTTTTTTTCTTTACTGATAAATAGGCATGTATCTCACTGGCAGTGATGATAAGCTTAGCTGAAGGAGCTACAAGAGTAGAAATCAGAGACCAAACATGACTTTTTTTTGTATCAAAAATCCTATTTTCCATCATTGGGCTAATGCTGGTAGAGAGGCTCTAGACTTACCCAGGGGAATTTGGAGAATATAGATTTCTGAGAAACTAAATGTGTCACAGACAGTGGCAGCAGCTGCCCTGCACTTAACTCAGTGAATGCTGGACTGCTTTGCTTCTGAGATGAAATAGCTCAATTAATAAATAGCTGTATGCCTCTCCAAAAATAAGCTCTAATATGCAATTAAAGTGAAAGGTTTCCCTTTTGAAGGTGTGGGGAGCTGTTAGATAAAATTATAGGAGGACCAGATGTGAAAGGTACTGTTATTTAATATATTTAAAAATGAGGATAATTAAAAGAAATGAAATGTATAGAGTCTGCCTTTAAAGGAGAATGCATTTGTAAGCTCCCCTGCTAACATTTGTATCACTGAGGAGAGTGTAAGGACTGGCTGTGCCACGTGGCAGAGAGATGACTAATTACAGAACATGCACACACTTGGGTTTCCTTAATATAATAATGAGAATTTATTAAGCAGTGGCAGGGAACTGCAAGCTCAGTGCTGCAGCATTATTATTATTATTATTATTATTATTATTATTATTATTATTATTATTATTATTATTATTATTATTTATTTCTGTAACAGTGCTGCACATAGGAAGGAATGGAAATGGGAATGCCCACTGTGTTGGGTGCTGCACAACCACAAATTGGGTGTTTGACTACTGCAGTTTAAACACTGCTCTTTGTAGCCCTTTCCTGTGGGGATTAGAGCCCAGCTCTGAGGATAGGTAGAGCATTTAGCTTTTCCACTTTGACTTGTGGGAATCAATTTTCCATTAGGTGTGTCAAAGGTTTGAGCAGTTGAGCACTAGCAGGGGGATCATGTAGATCTGAGGGTGTACATGAAAGGGTAGAAATGGAAGGTGCATTGGATAAGCAGGGTGGTAGCACAGGCATATAAATTAAACTATTCATACATCCTGGGTGAGGAGGTTGGATTTTTGCAAGAACTGCTTATTTCAGGGAAACTTAGAAATTCAAAATTCCTGTGGGTTCCTGTGTGTCCCAGAGACTATGAAATACCTAACAACATGTCTCCATGATGGAACCAGTTTCTAATCCTTTCTCTTTTGTTGGGACAGGATTTGTTTGCCCTCCTGGAAGAGAAAGGGGTTTGAATAAAAATGAGCCATGGACCAGCCTAATCCCAGGTGATGGTCAGGAGACTCAAATTCTTTTCCAGTCCCTGTCCTCTGCTTTGGGAGCCCAGGGCCATGCTCTTCCTGCTCTGTGGGCAGCCCTGCAGCAGGCTGACAGCAGAGACAGTTCAGAGGAGTCCCACTGGCCAAGGCTCATTCCCAGCTGCAGCTCTGTCCCATAATCCTTCTACTGCCACCTGTGAAATCAGAAAATGTGTAGAATCTCACCTGTGAGGTCACAAAAATATCAAGAAGTTTGCCTGCAACTGAGACATCTGTCAAGGGGAAAAAATTTATTTGGATGGTATTTCCTTACAAGTCTTCCTTCCTTAGGAAGTCTTAGGTCTTTTGCAATCCTGCTGATTTGCAGCCTGTGATGTAGGTTGTGTAGAGTAATAATTGAGAAAAGAAATCAGGACACATTTAGGTCATTACTGTCACCAGTATTTCTTTGTTTCCAAAGGACACTTGCTGCATTTATTACACTTGCACTTTGCTAATCTAAGAGTCTTCATTATCAGAAAATATTTACAAGCTCAGGATGTTCTTCCCAATCCTTACCTGAAATGGATGTAAAGAAAGAGATTAAGGTTAACTATATCCTGATCTTTCCCCAGGATCTTTCCCCTGTTTTCTAAGACTTTTGGCTCAGTAATTTCCAGATTCTTTTTTTTTTTTTTGGTAAAGCCCATCTGTTTTTTCTCCCATTATATAATTGATTCTATCTACAGTCACTTATAAGCATGGCATGTAAAGAATGATCTCATTTTTTCTTAATCTTTTTTAACTCACTGGTTTTATGTTATCCCTTCTATTTTGTTGGAAAAGGCAGCTGGAAGTTGTTCAGCCTTTCACTGTCTCTTATGTGAGACAATTTATGACATCACAGAGCTTTTTCCTATCAGTCGTTTCATTTCTAGGCAAGTAAATGAAGCGGTTCCTCAAATTAAGACTATAAGTGTACTTTGAGAGGTATAACACTATCTTGGAATGAACCATGTTTGTTGGGGATGTTATAGATTTCCTTTGTCACTAATTGGAATGTGTATGTAATTGGGTTTACTTTGGAAAGTCAGCAGTGATCAATGTCTTTGGTCAGGATCCAGTATTGACTCTGTAAAATTCTGGAGTTTCCAGCACTGCCTAAGCATGCAGTGCTGCTTGGTGGAAATGATTCAGCTGCCCAAACCAGGTGTGCAGTGTGGGAAGTCCTGGCATATCCAAGGTAAAGCAGGGAAAGTGAGATGGGGTCTAAAGGGAAACTAAGGTGCTGGAATCTGCTCTGGGCTTTCTCAAGGCCAGTGAGATAACCCAGGACACTTCAGGTGACATATTCTGCCTCCTTTTATCCAAGTGGCTCTTCTCTACTCTATGGACAGCAAACCCTTCTTTATGAAGGCACATACATAAGGAATTAGGTGCCAGCTTTCAGATAATTCAGTTTAAGATATTTATTGCCATAATTCTCACTTACAGACAATTTTTAACCTAATCTATATGAAGAGAGGGAGAGTTCCTGTAAGCAACTGTTTAATGAATCCACATTTGGTTAGCGTTGCTGTCATTTCTCTGGATGCTCTTGTGTGGCTTGGTTTGTATGTTCTAATTAAAAGAAGTTAGAAGCTCTTGGATGTCTTCTTTATTTATGCATCTTTTAATTAGAAAATTCAATAGTTAAGAACTGGGGCATGTGAAGATTCAGCCATTTCATCTCCTGCTGTGATCTTGTTATATGTCCCGAATTAATTGATACCAAGCCAAGTTAGAACTGGATAAAAATGCCATTAGGGATTAATCCTGGGTGTATTTGCAGGTCAGGCTGATGATTTAATGTGTCAGCTGTATGAGACTGCTGAGTCTTGCATTTGTTCTTGTCTTGTGGTGCCAGACACCCTTGTCCTGGAGATACACACTCACTAAACACGCTGTGGTGCATTTTCCAGAGGAGGAGGTTTTGGTGTGGATGGCCCAGTCCATCTCCAAAGGCCTTGTGGCATCCAGAGCTGCTGTCACACCTGTGTCAGTGGGGCATTGCTCTCTTTTGTCTCTGCCAAGGCCTGAGAGCTCTGGGGCCAAGGGAACTCTGCCAGCTGAAATGGGCACGACCATCTGGTCCAGCTGGGTGCCACAGATCTCTTCTGAGGGGCCATCCTCCACTCCCTGCAGATAAGTAATCACCTAAATCAATTGGATCCATGAGAAAATTTGTTTTTAAAGCACACATATGATGATGTCATTTCCTTAGAGAAGATCACTGCGCCCCAGTTTGTGGTTGTAGGAAGGAAAAGCTGCTTACAGCAGTGTTTTGGACATTTTTATCTTTCTGTTGCCATGGATGAGTGAAAGGAACAGATCTCTCCCTGCTACTGCTTGCCTGGAAAGAACAAAGATGTGGACAAAAGACTCAGCTGGTTGGATACCCACTTACTCCTGGAAGTGAACCAGTGTTCAACCAGCTGTTTGGATGGCTGGAAGAGTAAAAAGGATCAAAGGGCTGGGGACTCCCACAGGTTCCCAGCCTGCTCAGTTTCTCAACTTTTTTCTTCACTTGCAGCCTGTGAAAAGGAAACACACTGACAAATATCATGAAAGACAGCATAACTCCACAGCAGTTTTCCTGCAGAGAGCTGAAATTAAGTTTTTCACCTTTTCTCTTGAGCTACCTCTGAGAACAAGGACAAAAGAGCCATTGTTTCAGGCAAAACTGAAACTTTCACCTGCTTTCTCCTGACAGTGATTCTGCGTAGCAAAAATCAGGAACTATGCCAGAAGAATGCTTTGATACTCTGCTATTTCTATGTATGCAATACTAAATGAATTAGAAGCTATCTTAGATGATTATAATGTGTCAGCATCTTGGAAATGATAGAAGTAAATGACACCCTTGCTCACAGACAATACTGAGGAAAAGGCTTGAATGTGTAAAAAAAAGTGGGATCCCCATTTTCCCCAAAGGAGAGAAGGCTCAGAGTAAAGCCCATTGAGGCAAATCCTGCATCATGATTCCTGCTGCTGTGTCTCTGTTATAGAGCCATGGAGTTACAGGGAGGAGGACTTGATTGCAAATATTGTTTCCTGTCAGGTCGATTTCCCTGGTATTCTCCTGCTGAGTGTATTCTGAGTTCTGCCTTTGGTCAGCTTCTCATGCCATTAAATAAACAGTAAATCAAAGTTATATGTCCCTTTCTCATTCAAATACCTGTAAAAATGCAACTGAAATTGATCAGAAATTCATGGTTGGGGTCTCACCACCAATTTGAACAAGGTCACAATCTGATCCTAGTGCTGTTTTTTGGGGTTTTTTTGTTACCTTCGTTTGATTAAAAATCTCTTTCTTAAAGCTACTGTAAACATGTGTTCTTTAATTCTATTTTAAATTCTCAGTGGACTAAGAATGTGTCTAATTTGTCCCTGCATAATGTGTCTAGAAGAATGCTTTTCAGTGCTAAAATGCTTTATAGAGAATTTTTTAAATCCTTTCTGGAGATACTAATGGAATTTTCCTCCTTTCTACCCAGTATTCCCCTTTCTAAAACTTAAAAAATGCACCAAAACAGCATAATGTAGAACATGAATTGTTTAAAATCAGGCATCTTTCCTCTCTCTCCTTCCCCCATGTAAAGCAATTTTCTTTTTAAATATTTCAAAATTTGCAGCTGTGCACTTCTAACAGGATGTCCTTAGCTATGGAAAACATGTGAGCATCTGTATGCTTTCTGACTCAAATTGTTTTAATTCAATTTTAGTGTACACTTGATGTGATGAATTCAAGTCATGTAACTATTGAATAAGCATTGGGGAAGATGGATGGAGATGGGGAAAAGTAATGTGTCATCAAATGACAAATTTTCTTCCACCCTATCTCAATGTCAAGGACATGAAAGGGAATGAATTAGTTTGAACAAATATGCTCAGAGATCTGTATTCTTTTATCTGCTGCATTGGTCCCAGTTTGAGTTCAGACTGTCAAGGATGCATCTGGGTACTGAACTGAAGATTTACAGGGAAGAGGTAGCAGCTAGGGGAGAAGTATGAATAATGGGGCTCTTGGTGACCTCTCTGTAATGTTTTATATTCACTGGAGTTGCCAGTCCTGCCTTTCTCCAGGTTTCCTTTGAAATGATGAAGGATGATCCCAAGACCAGAGTGCTGTCAGCCAGGGAAGCCCTGCTGCCTGTTCTTTTTGTGTCACAACATTTCCTGGTGATCTTGGGCTGACCACACAGCCAGGCTTCTCCCTGGGAGAAATGGGGAGGGAATCAGTGCAGCTCAGTGCATGCTGAGCTGGCTGGCCACGTTTGTGCTTTTGGCTGCCCCCAGCTCCTGCCCCAGGAGGGGCTGGTAAAAGCAGAGTCTGTGTTTTGTGTACTGTCACCACTGAAAAAATCATCTGCAATGCCATGGTAAACAATAGCTGTGAGTAATAATCTGACAGTGCAGTGTATAATATATGGTCAAAATTATTATCCATTGGTTTTAAAACAAAACTGACAGAAATTTATTTAAATTCATCCTGATTTATTAATTATTCAACAGGACACTTCAGTTCCAGTAAACGAGGGGACAAACTCCATATTTCATCCTTTTTGAGGGACTGGGGTCAAAATTCTGACTCAAGGAAGAGTCTGGTTGTTTAATATTCATATTTAGAACCTAGTGCTGCTGTAAATCCTTCCTGTGTTGGTTAGTTAACTGGTGTTTTTTATTTCTGATGTATTGATTGAGAGATTAAATTAAATAGCTGCTGTTAGATTAGCAGTTGTTGGAGCATGGTGTAAATAATGCCGTGGTTGTGGGACTGATCTCTGTAAGAGCTGGGCTTGATGATCCTTGTGAGTCCCTTCCCAATGGATCCCCATTGGTCTAAAAAGGCAGACTTGGTGTTGTGATGGATGTGCAGTGATTGCAAGAGCCTGCCATGGGTGCCTCCCAAAGTTTGAATGGAAAAGCTTCATAGGAGGGGAAACATGGCAGGGTAAGAGCATGAATCTTCACAGTTTCTGCTTCCAAAGGGTTCAGGAAACCAGTCATAGCATAGCAGAGAATCACTGACTGATGGCAATGACCACTGCCAAGAAATTCCAAATCTCAACAGCTTTTCCGTCTGTGAACTCCACTGATAACTTTATTAAATATGATGGGGCTTCATCTGTGCTTTGCAAAGTGCTTTGCAGGTCTGAGGTGTACAAAATGCCTGATGCTTGCAGGACACACTCGCTTAGTAAGGATCTGACCTTGGGCCACCAACAGCTTTCATTCAAGGCCTCTGTTCACTGACAGCAGAAGTGACCTGGTTCCAATCCAGGCTTGGCTCAACCAGGTTTTCTCATGGATTTTTTTCCATACCATGTTCAGTAATTGTTTTGAATAAGTCACCTGGTGCCTCCCTGAATCTGTTGGGGATTTTGTCTTACTCTATTTTGTTTCATCAGCTGTGATGGGTGGTGGTTTTGAACAAAGCTGCTCACAGCCAGCTTATCAAGTTTTCCTGTTCCTCAACACACAGCCAGCAAAACACCTCTGCCAAGATGCACCTGGACATGCAAACAACATCCAAAGAAAGGGGTGGCCCCAAGCAGAGCCTACAATGCAGCTGGTTTTTAATGGATGTGAAATAAAGGAGGCTCAGGGAGGCATTGTCACTCTACAGCTTCCTGACAGGAGGGTGTAGCCAGCTGGGGGTCACTCTCTTCTCCCAGGTAACAAGAGACAGGACCTGAGGAAAAGGCCTCAGTGGATGTTTAGATTTGATATTAGGAAAAATTTCTTCACTGAAAGGGTGGTCCCACATTGGAACAGGCTGTCCAGGGAAGTGGTGTGATTACAGCTCCTGGAAGTGTTCACAAATGTGTGGATGTGGTGCTTGGAGATGGGGTGGGTTGGGCAGGTGGGTCAGTGGTTGGACTCAATGACCTTAGAGGTCTTTTCCATCCTTAAAGATTCTACAGTTCTATAAATTGAGATATTACCTGGGCTCAACATGGCATGAATTTCCTCTCCCTTTTCTCTGTACCTCAAGCCATATCCCATAAGCCAAATCTGTCACTCCATATAATTCTTGTAGGTATTTCTTAGATAAACCCAAACCAAATTGCTCCCTGTCCAAAACCAATTGCTTTTCTTTTAGAAAAATATAAACATATAATATCTCAGTATATCTTGTATACTAAGGAGACAACCACAGTTATAAGACAATCTGATTTTTGTCCAGAAGAAAATTACAGACTTAAAACTGTGAAATACCACACTCCTGACAAAAATAATGATAATTAAAAAAAAGGCTGAGATCTCCAAAGTGGAATCAGATTTTAGATATATACTGTATTCAATGGACAAGTAAAAAAATCAGAGAAGTATCTGATTTTTTTAGATTGCCTCGAAAGATAGTAATAAAAAATGGCAAAGACCTCTTCAGAAGTTCAGCATTAGGATGCAAATCTGTGGGCAAGAGGGCTTGGTTTGTAATTATCTGCCAAGTCAAATAATAGGGACAAATCATACCTGAAGAGAATTTGGATTAGTTGAAAACCATGTTTTGTCTAGTCAAAATGATGAAATTTTTTTTTAATATATTTATGTTTTTTCCAATGTCTGGAAGAAAAAACTGAAAAATGACATGTATTCACCCAGGAAAACCCTATACTCTGCAGGGGCTGCATTTAACAGCTCACAAAGTGATTACCTCATCCTTTCTCTTTCTCTCTCTGGGCTCATTGTGCCATCAGACACTTTTCTAAGCCTCCCATGATGGTGTCAGCATCTCTTACACAGGGGAGCAGTTTTGTCAAGATAAAATACGTGATATTTTAACAGCACTATATTGTTCTAAAGAAGTTCACAGCACTGTCTGGGTTCTCCCCACCATGCAGTGCTTCAGCAGCAGCTGTGGAGTAAAATGGATGAATTTGCTGCTGTGGGGAAAACTGCTCAAGCAGGCAGCTGGGATTGCCTCTTCACTGAGGCCCCATTCTCCTGCTTCAGGCTCCCTCCTGCCTTTGCCACCCAGAAATTTGCTCTTCCTGCTTCCCATAGCACCCCTCCCACCTCTCTGTCCCATTCAACTCACTGCACCTGCAAAAATTTATGTCCATCCTTTTGCTGAGGTTCACTCTTCAGCCAAAAAGCTCAGCATTTGCAAACTTTCATGGATGCCCTCACTGGGGTGAGGTGCACTGGGGGATTCCCTCGTTTGCTCCATTTTAAATTTCTGAGTTGGGAGAGGCAATAATTCAAAGTCTGTATTTCAGCAGGTTTTTTTCTCCCTTGAGGTCTGTGTTATTCTGAGGATTGTCCCAAGCCATTTGAGAAAGCAATTTACCTGTGTGCAGTTTTTAGTGTGATGAATTGTCCCGTGTGTTTTGTGTCAGCTATTATGCCAGATCAACTCTCTGAGGAATTTGCTGTTCCTGTTAGTGGCAAATGCTGAAAAGTTACCTCAGTGACATAACTTGATTTGCTGAGGAAGCTGCTAAGAATTGGAGTCATGTCTGTTACTGAGCCCATCCATCCTTTTTAATTTTGTGCACAGTGGCATTTTCTTGTTATATAAGAGTTTGCATGCCAAGGAGGTCAGCTTGGTATAGACTGCAACAGGGGATTTAAACACCTCTTGAGTTTTGTGGAAGCAGAAACCAGAATTTGGGGATGGCATAGAGCTTCAAGTGAAAGCTGAGGACTTTTCAGGTTTTAGCCTTTCAGAGTTCTTTCCTGGTAAAGATGTTTTGTTGTTTTTCTGCTGATTAGCAGAGGAAATTAATCATAAAGAAGAGCAGGAAATTATGGGAAAGCCTGCTTTCATGACATAGCATAAATAGGCATGAAGGTTCATCACACAAGGAGTGAAAAATCCCTAGAGGGTGAAGTTTAATTTCTAACAGTAACAAAACTCAAAAGAGATTGAAGAGCACCCTCTGAGGCTGAGCTGGTGGATGGAGAGGACCCAAAGAGCCATGACAAAGCTCCTACCAGATAAAGCCTTGGGGTCATTCTCCCAAGAGAGCAGGAGTCTGGCTGTCAGAATTTGTGATCTGAGCTTCTGCCTGTGGCTTTTGGCACCTGGAGCCTGGTGATGGCTGGGCACTGACAGGTTTGGGAATTTTGGAATTGTGCAGTACAATTTCAGCAGGGGAATTCCCATCAGAGGTTTTCCTCACCAGAGAAATTCATTCAGTTCTCCTTCCTCTTTCTGGACACCAGCAATCAGGAATCTTGTGGGAATTTCTGTCTTTAAGGTTTTCTCTCCCATCTTTGAAGTGTTGAAAGAAGATTGAAATGCAATAGGAGAAAAGGGCAGAGGGAATCAGACTAAGATGTGGGAATGTGATAATGACAGCAAAGAGGCTGATTTCAATGTAAAAAATCTAAATATTAAAAAGATAAATAGGTTAAAAAAGATAATTGCCCAAGCAATTTTATGTTTTTATTTTCAGTCTTGTACATGCTTGCAGACATCACAGCATTTTTATACTTATGTTTCTTTCTTTTTGCTTTGTTCCTTGCCTCTAGCACATTTACTTTTTAAGCCTAGCAGGTTCTTGGTGTCTCAGCTTTGCAGCAGCTGCATTTTTACTTTATTTTATTAGAAAACAGACACACAACTGAAGAGATGGGAACAAACCTTTTAGCAGGGCCTGCTGCAATAGGCCAAGGGGTAATGGGCTTAAAATGAAGGAAGCTGGACTTAGCTTAGATGAATGGAAGATGTTATTTAGAGTGAGGATGATGAAACCCTGGAAGAGGTTGCCCAGAGAGGTGATGGATGCCCCATTCCTGAAGACATTCAAGGTCAGGTTGGATGGGCTCTAAACTGGGGATTTAAACGTCCCTTCCAACTCAGACAATTCTGTAATTCTAAGGTGTTTCAGATGGACAACACTGGGCTTTGCCATAGACATGAGCACTTCTGCCTCCCTTGTCAGAAGGTACAAATCTGACTGCAAATACTGCAAAAAGTGGATACAATGTGAGTGCATGATCTGAAAAAAAACCCCACCCCGCAATCATAAAAAGCATCAATGCAAAACTCTCCTCTAATGCCTTCAAACCAAAGTTATTAACATTACCATGCTCCAGCTGATGGCTTTTCTTCAACGCCCACCAGGGCTACACAAGGGAACCTTGTCCCTGCTGTCCTGGTGAAAGCAAAGCTCAATGTCACCTTCTGCTTTCTCTTGCCCCTCCTCTTCACAGCTCTCCTTTCAGTGCAGGTCTAGCCCAATTCTGCTTAGTTTGTAAAGCTTGACAGGATCCCTGCTCAAGGTGCTAAGTTTGTAAGGTGCATTCATTTTTCATTTCAGATTCTGCCTCTCAAGCTGTCCATAGTTCAGCATTTAGGCAGCACATAAAGCTGTGGCTGGTGAGCTGAGCAGAAAAAAGGGATGATAAATGAGTTAATACTGAGTTTGTCACAAGGCAATTTGCTGTATGAATTAAAACACAAATTGCCCCATGGGTTTAGGGTTTAGCAGCCCTGCTACAAAATATGTTAGTGCAGAAATCTGGTGATAGTGTGTTTGAAGGTCTGTCTTTCTTAAAGCTGGGCAGCCTGGCTGTCCTCTCCCTCTGGCACAAAGTCAGAAGAATAGAGAAGAGCCCTGTGCTCATATGAGTGATGCTTTAAAAGGGGAGTGTCGTATACATGCATTAAATTAATCTCCTCTGGTCAGGGGAGCTGTCTGCTGAGCAGCATCTGTCCATAAAGTATTATGTACTTGTGGTCCCATTTCCTGAGGTCTAGTGCTTTTTTATGTTTAATGGTGCTCTGAGCTGGCCTTCTCTTCTTTTGGCAGGCCCAGTGACCATTGCTGTTCATTAAAGTAGTTGCTGACTCCATGCCAGAGGGCAGGACCCCATGCCATGGTCCAGTCCATTCCTACAGCTCACAACAGCTCCTATCATGAAAACCTGAGGACAACCTAGACCTGTAGGAGAAAGAATTTAACATGGAAAAATGATAAATGCCACATTAACCTCCATTGTTTTAAAAAATTTGATGCAGTGCAAACATGTCTAAGAGGGCAGCTCACCTTGCACTCCCTCTCTTGCAGCCTGAAGACATCAGGCCTGGGTTCATGAGGTTTGTGCTCCATCACAGTATCCCTCCATCTCAGATTGTCTCTGAAGGGCTACACTTTTCAGCCACAGTCTGGCTTCACTTGGTGACTAAAAGTTCATTTTATCCTGTGGCAGCCTCTTCAAAACTAATAATTTCCTTTTCACCCATGACAAACTGAATAATAAGGAAAGGAGCACACAGCTGTGTGTATATTTGGCTAATGCCAACCATAAATGTCCTAATGGATTCTCATAAATCTCAGTCACTCCATTTCAATGCATGAGAGTCTGTAGTTACATATTCTTCCCTCTTTTACACATCCCATTGGGTCCATGTGCCTGCAGGGCATCCACCAACACTAAAGTCTTTTCACCACAGGGCAGCTGTGGTAAAACATTCCCTAAATCCCTGCTGTAAGCTTGGGAAGAACAGGCTGTGGAGGACAGTAGGACCTTTCCATGAACTACACCACCCCCTTGTTTTTCCAGGAATTGATCACTGTTAATTTTTTTTTTTTATTTACCCAGCCATCCTGGGCAGTAATGCATACATGTAAAATAAAATGCTTGTTAAAAATAATATGCAGAACTCCCTCAGTCTCCTGGCTGCCTGTTAGGTTACCAAGCTTGCTCCCACTCATGGTGCATTTATTTTCCCTAACCTGCCCTCAGATCAGGGAACTCTGCCTTTATCTTTGAGAGGGGAAGCTGAAGCAGAATGGGTAAAGCCTGGATCTTCAAAGATGCATGGGTGAAATGGGATCCAAAGGAAAGCAGCCATTCAAATTATGAGATTCTTAACTAACTTGAAAGTTTTGGGCCTATGAGACTTCTCAAAGTCTCTGTGCAAAAGCAGGGAACTGAGCCCAAGGTTATGTGTGCTTAAACAAACATTTTGTGGTGATCCAGACTTGATTATGCATAGGGGAAGGTAGGTAGCTATTCAAGTGCTAAATATTCTTTTCTCCTGAGTGAGTTTGTGAGGAGCTTTGCCCTTGTCAGCTGCAAATGTGAAGAAGATTAAGCCCAGGGAATGAGGGTACTTTGTTACATGTCAGGCCGGGAAGTTTTCTAAGAAGCAGATCACAGAAAGAGGCTTTCCTGCCTTGAAAGGCAGGTGCCAGCTGTGGCTCTTAGCTCCTGTTGGGGTGTTTCATCTCTGAAAAATTGCCTGGATCCGTCAAAGATCTGAGATCTTCATTTCTGTGGCCTCCTGGAGACTGAGGAGATGAATTCTCCCACAGGTTCTAATTATGTTAAACTCCATCCTTCCTCTGCTTCTTCAGCGGTGTTGTTGTGATTTGCATCCAGCCTGCTCCCCATGCTACTGAGTCAGTGCCAAAGCAGAGGCCCCTGGGTTCCTGATCTTCGACACTGCTGTTTGTTTGCAAATACTCAAAGGCAGAATGACAATTGTTAGTGTTCCCAGACCCTCTCATTTTGTTACTAACACAGTGTAGAGGAAGAGGGGAAGAAGCTCTGCCTCACCCCTGGGAGGGCTGGGTGTTAGGGGAAGTTGTAAAACAATTAAATTGTTTTAAACAAGATTGCCTAGTTAACCAGAGGGCCACCTGCACAAAGCTGATTCTCACTAAGCCTTGAATCATATTTTTATTTAAGAGTGGCAAATTGTAATTTGACCACAGTGGTCCTCTTTGATGAAGTATGTAACACTTGGGGCTTGGGGATCAGAAGAAGAAAGGTCAAGCACCGGGATCTTCAGCTGAAATCTGTGGCAACTGGTAACAAGATTTATGGACCTGAAGTTACTGGTGAGTTAAATGTATGAAAATCAAGTTTTTTAGTTCTAATTGGCTATGATCCAATGATCCTGGGTGGAATGACAAGGCAGGAGATTCCAGGAAGTGATCAAATTGTGCTTAGATAAGACACTTGTAAATAGTAAACAGAAATTATTCTTGCAAGTGCAGAATTGATTAAATGGGCCAGTCCTTTTAGTGTATTTATTTTGGAAATGTCTTATATAAGGTTATGATATATAAGTAGTGATAAATTATGTTTGCTGGGGTGTTCACATAGAACCACAGCCCAGCTGGAATATAGGAACTGAGCAGAAGAGCCTTACCCAATCCAGATGAAGATATCATTGCAAGGATATTCACAACAGATTCCCACCAGCAGTGGCAACAAGAAACTCCATCTGTTTGAGAGATTTGACCCCTCACATCTGCTGTCCTGGGCCAATAAACTGTTCCTTTCCCAATAAAGTGTTCTCCTCTTCCACAAACACTGTCCAGGAGTGTCTGTGTAACTATGGACAGAGGTGCCACCAAAATGTTCCAGAAGGATCAAATCATGGGCATAACACACTGGGCTCTCAAAGCTGATGGTGTATTTCACAATATCTCCCTTGACCCCAGTTCCTTGTATTTAAAATGGGGATAGTAATACTCTTGAAGTCTAATGAAAACAAGTCCTTCTTGAAGTGCATAAGGACAATCATGATGAACTCAGAAAAAAGTCAACAATGATTTCAAACTGTGCAGAGTTTGAATCAGTCATGACAAAAATGGTGCAGAGCTGCCATTGAACAGGGGCATTGAGTTGGAGTCTTGAATACATACCTGGTCTTATGTGCAATGAATGGGGTAGGGGCCCAGTGGAAAAGCTCATCTGGGATTAAGTCATTAAAGACTTTCACAGTACCCATGAGGAATTAATAAAAAGGAATGGAAAGTTACATGGTTGTTCCATTTTTGGTATTTGCTTGCCTGCTTAGTGCTTTAACCGTAAATCTTGCTATTCTGTCACATACATTTCTGGACATTAGTGGTAAAAAAAATCAGTTCATTAGGGCCAAAAATCTCATTTACCATATTCCCTTAGAACTTCTTGATGGAATACTTTGTGTCCCATGAGACTGGCTTTATAAGAAGTGGAACATTTCTTTTTCTTTTCATAAAGTTTTACCATGACACATGCAATAACAAACACTGTGCCATACCAGGATGTGTTTGTGTTTACTCTGCCTGAGATTCCCCATCAGCCCTCACCACTGTTAATAATTCTGTCATCGAAGCTGAGATTTCCATGGGAAGCATATAGGCAAAGTTAAACAGAGTGAAGAACTAAGGAAAAACAAGCAAATTGCATCATGGAAATCTGTGTCCCTGCTGTGTGCTAACAGCATACCAGCATATGGAAGAGTTGCCAAAAAAGGGATTAGGGAACTTCAGAGTTCCTTAGAGAGGAGCCAGGGCAGACAGACCTCACTAAAATGTAGATTGGTTTTTCTTGTGGATGCAGGTAATTCTTTTCTTTGAGCTCATTTCTGTCTTCCTTCATTCAGTGTCACTCAGAGTGTCTTGATGTATTTCTGTATTTCTGTCTGAGCTACCCCATGATTTTAGATTTATTTTGTCAACACTTTATCTGAGCTGATATCTCTGCAACAGCTACGTTAAAAAAAAATCAACAAACCATCAAAATCCCTTACAAAACCCCAAAATACCATGTGGTGCTAATGTCAAGTTTGATTTAAGAATCAAGTGGACGTACCCACCTCGAGCAGGCATAACGCAGTCCATAGCCTGTAAGTTACTGCTACTGTGAGAAAAAGTAGAAACTTCCCAGAGTTTAATGAGCACCTTGTAATTGCAGAGTTCAGGATTGACAATGAGATATTTGTAAGTAATGCTGTATTAGTCATGAGTTGCAGCTTGCCTTTGTTTTACAATTAATCCTGAAAGACAGGAAGGGATGTATTGTCCTTGCTATGTAATTGTGTTGCAGAGGTTCTTTCATTAAACTCCACAATGGCAGCTGAGCACTCGTTGTTGTGCAGTGGGTGCTTGTGAAGCACAGCAGTGACAGCTGCTTTCACCTGCACTTCAGGGCACCAGCAGGAATGTGCATTCCTGCACATGCAGCACAGCCACAGCAGAAGTGAAGAACACCTCAGAGAGAGACACTTCTGTGCTTCTGGCTGTTTCCAATGTTTACCCCAGAGAAAATCACAGAGAAATTAAAGATCAGACATGTTGTAAGTGATGTGTCCCTGTACAAGACACCTCTGAGGCTGGTGGTGTTCTTTGCCCATCATCAATCACATTATGGGATGAGCCCTTGTTGGGCAGCAGTCTTTTTCAGCTGCTGAGTTCAGACCCAGCAGCTGGGTGCATTGCAGTTGTGGTCATGCTGGATTACAGAGATGCCTGGCTAGAAGCAGGCTCGTCTTTTAAAGCTTCGTGTCATTGGTTTGATAGGGGAAGTTTTCTCCTCCTCCATTCATGCTGAAATGCCAGCTAACAGAGACAAGTACTTACCTGCTCTTCAGTCAGGTTCTTTCCCAGTTCTTTCCCCTGCAAACATCAATCATAGATTCACAGAATGGTTTGGGTTGGAAGGGACTTTGAAGATCACCCAGTCCAACCTCCCTGCCATGGCAGGGACACCTTCCACTGGACCAGATTGATCAAAACCTCATCCAGCCTAGCCCTGAACACTTCCAGGGGTGGGGCATCCACAGCTTCCCTGGGCAACCTGTTGTAGTGCCTCACCACACTCACAGGAAAGAATTTCTTCCTCACATCTGATCTAAACCCGTTCTCTTTGGATTTCAAGCCATCGCCCCTTGTCCTGTCACTACATGCCCTTGTAAAGAATCCCCCTCTTGCTTTCTTTTCTGGTTAAAGTGGCTTTCCCTGATCTGAGCTAGGTTGGCTTGTTAGGACAAGTGCCAAGGATCAGGAGGGCTGTGCCCTATGTGAAAAGGGTTCAGCCCCCCTTTGCAGGTTGGCTCCTGATGAGTGCAGGAGAAGGAGCAAAGCAGAGGAGATCAAGCTGTCTGACATTGCATGTTCCCATCAACCTTTGTCTAGGCAGGCTGAAGCCTGCCAGTTATAGCCAGGAGTCAGAATAAGCTTCCTAGCTGGAGCTGTGCATTTTAATTAGCTGCTGTGCACTTGGTGGCTGAGCAGTGACATAAAGCAGCTTTTTTAGCTGGATTTTAAAAAGCTTTGAAAAGATACTTTACAGGGAGGATTTTCTCATTATATTAATTTTCTTTGGGCAGGTGCAGAGTCTCTTTAGGTAAATATTTCTTAAAACAGGAATGTTAAATTTTTTATGTGCCAGATTTTGAGATACTGCACACCAATACCATGCTGTTGAAGCCAGGAGTTCTGATTTATTTCAGCAGCAGATACAATCTGCTCAGGAAAACAGGTGGAAAAAATAAAACAAAAGAGAGAACAGGGAAAGTGAAAAGTAAAGGACAAATTCTGGCAGTTTGTTGTTTTAATTACCTTCACTTTTCAACCCCCAGAACATTATTTTGGCCCCATTTGCCCTGCTGTAGTTGGAGTGTGATAGCTTCCAGGCAGTCATTGAAGAATCTTTGGCTAAGCTTGGTGGAGCTGATGGAAAGGTTTGCCTCATTTCAGTGAGTCTGAGGATAGACATTGGTGGATGTTTTCAAAGAAATACAGACCCTTATCAATTTTTTTCTCCCACTGTGCAGGAGAGATGTCTTAGGGCTGTTGTTGCCTTTGTTCCTTCACAATGCTCCTCTGCCAGCCTCAGTGTTGTCAGAGGCTTCTTGCAGGGGAGGATTCCAGCTCTGGAAAGTGATTCCCATTTCTTTTATTTTTAGCATCAAGATGTCTTTTATTCTGGCTGAAGGACAAAATCCCTTTTCACAGAGTCTGCTTGAACAGCAGAAATGAGTGGCTATTAAAAGAAGGCTTACTGTAAAATAGGATAATAACCTAGTTATTTTGCATTTCTAAGTCATTCTTGAATTGATATTTCCTTTCCTACAATGGACACCAATTAAAAGCCACTGAGCAGTAAAAAAAAGCAGTCTATGCAATAATCTGACAGAGAATCATGAGCTGTGAAATGAAAGAATTATTTTGTTGCATTAATGTAAGAAACCATAGCAAATTCTTACAAAGCAGACTTTGTCCCAGACAATTGCTACAAATTTCTTTTAAGTCTTGTAAATGTCTTGTATATTTTAATGCCTTTTATGTACAAATAAACATAGGTGACACATTAGGTTTCAGGGACTGCTTCTCTTCTTGCTAGTCCCCTCAATGCTCCTTGAATGTCCTTCATGCTTCTACTTGAGCACAGGTACAAGGTCTGTGCAAGGCTCTCTTAATTCTGATGCATTAGATCAGACAATACAAAAATATTCCACCAAAAAGAGGGGGGAAGTTTTTTTTGGAGGGCAAAGCAATGACTTAGGAATGAGTGTAGCAGGATATTCTCTGTTAATTGCTAATAGTTAAGAATGATGCATTTCAGTGCCCCTGAGGTTAATGGGAAGTTTGGGGCAGCCCTCGGTCAAGCTGTTTAGCAAATATCATCAAACCCCAGCCGCAACTGCGCTGCAGATTTGGATTCAAGAATGGAAGAGGACAGATGAAGCTTGTAAACAGACAAGGCACTCATTATGCTAACTTGATTGTAGCTAATTAAAAAGGGATATTAGCTGATTGGATTACAGGGGATGGAGCAGAATGACCTTTGTTCATGCCTGTGCTTGCATCAGTAGGATTCTCTGTTCTGTCCAAGAGCGCCTCTGCATTATCCTCATTCCCGTTTCTTCTCTCCTGCTTTCAGGGACAGATGCTCCCTCACAGTCTGCTCTCCAGAGCAGCATGCCAAGCTCCCCAAAAGCTGCTGTGCCAGGCTGGCTGGTGCTCTTGTTGCTGTGCTGTCAGACCGTGGCAGGGAGAAGCTGCCGCAGCGCTGTGTTGCTCGCTGGCTGTCTGCGTGGGTGTGCAGAGCTGCCTGCTCTGATCCCAGCTTGGAACAGAGAATCAGGAAACCACATCCAGCACCTTTCAACACCATGCCAAGCAGGGCCCTTATTTCTTCCATGTTGTTTGACATCCTCAGTTTCCATAGCAGAATCTTTTGCCACATCCCTGGCGGCGTTCAAGGCCAGGCTGGATGGGGCTTTCATCAAGCTGGTTTAGTGGAAGGTGTCCCTGCCCATGGCAGGGGTTTGGAACTGGGTGATTTTTAAGGTCCCTTCCAACCCAAAACCTGCTGTGTTTCTATGAAGTTTCTTGTGCAAAGTTTTTAGAATAATTAGATGGAAGTATTGTGCACCTACTAGATGTGAGACGTTGCAGACACTTACTGTCATTCTGGTTAGAAAAGCAGCAATAACAGAATTTGGATTGTGGAACTAAATATGATAAAAGCTAAAACAAAGCCTGACATTCCTGTTTTAGTCCTTCATACAAAATAACAGGATACCATTTCATAATCTTTTTAGTTCTTGACCTGTGAAAACACAGCTCTTAGAAATGCAGTCTTGGCTGGGTACTAATTGTCTTGCCATTCAGAGGACTGAGGTTGTTATGATTTACCATGGCTGTCTCCTGTTTTAAATTCAGAGCAGAATGGCAGACAGACAGAACTGCCAGAGCAGGCAGCAATCTTAAGAAGCCTGAAGAGAGGCTTGCATATATACTGGGCAAGGAGAGAGGGGTGTGAAGTCTTTTTCTGCAAAGAGATGAGGCAAGCAAGGCTATTTCCAGATTTTCTAGCTGTCCATGCCTCTCTCATTCTGTTAAGAAGGCAGACGTAGAATCACAGTATTGACACTAGAAACTGCTCAGTTCATTGATCATTTGAAAATAGGGTGACCACCTGAATTACAAAGAAAAGAGGAATGATAATAAAAAAACTTGGTGTTTATTTATGACCCAGCATATCTTGGAGCTGGAACCACACTGTGGTTGATTCACTGTGAACAAGTGTTTGTTAAAAGCATTATTTTTACCCCATTTGGTGTTTCTGTCTGTTAAAGTCACAGAACTTCAGTTCAGATCTCATCTCCCCCATCTTTAGCCCTATTTATGAGCAGGTCCCCAATGTCTACAGCTCATTTAGGCCCATGGAACAAGCATGGAGAAAGGCCAATGCTTCTAGAGGGCTGTGATGTCAGGACAGGTGTCTAATACAGTTGAACATACTCTCTTCTGGAGATGCCTTTCTCCATAAGCTGCAGTTAATGTCTTGGTACAAGGAGACTCTGGGATATCCAGGGTAAACTTGGCTGACAAAATCTTTAGGTATTTATGATCGGATTGGAAGATTTAGTTGAGGCTTTTGTTCTAGTCAAGGCAAGTAGAGTGTGACAATCATCTGAGGTCTTCTTGAGATCATCTCAGCCTGTATGAAGATTATTCCTATAACTCATAGTTTGTATGAACAATAAGAATAATTTACTGAATCTCATCCTAAATTCCATTGAACACCCTGGTTAGGTGTCTGTTGACTACAAGGATGCTTTTGGTGAGTTGCTCAGATACAGATATTCCCAGTTATGGATACTCTTGTGAAATAAGTGAAATGCTATCTCACAATTGATCTAAAGTTTCTTATCAAGAAAAGTGTTGATCACTCAGTAGTGGAAAAAGTTTGGATTGCCATTATCCCATTGAGAGATAGAACAGTTGTCATAGTGCATGCAAACATCAAGACCTGAGAACACAAACCCATGACTTTTTTCATTTTTTGGTGACAAATAAAGTATTTATTGCCCCTTGCTTTTAAGGCTACTAGTTATCTAATTTTACCTAGGAAGTTTAATTTCATTCAGGGATCCTGAAATGCAGGGAGAAAAAAGAATCCCTTTGAACAACAAAGGATCAGGACCTGGTACTGAAAGAAAACCTTTGATATGGGAAGGATTCAAGAATGATCCAAAAACTGTTAGGGGAATCTCAGTCAGATTCCAGAGATGCTGCTGGCATTGTGGTTAGAAATGAAAGGTGCTGACATTATTATTCCTCTGAATCCTGGTGGATTAGATTGGTAACAGCATACCCTGATATGACAAAGTAGGGCAGACACAGCAGGGAGCAGGACTGCTGAACAGTAGATTTTTGGCTGCCCTAGGACAGGTGAATAGCAGCAGATTTTGTAGTCACAAAGTAGGGCACTCTTACTGTGGGGGGCGTGTGACCCAGCAACAGCCACCTTGTTTGAAGGGAAACACAGTCACTGATGTCACTCCAAACAGCAATGCAGGCAAGGGAGGCCATGGAAATCTGCTTTGAAAGACGGAAATTTATTTTAAAAGTGGTTTGATTTTTTTTTTCCTTTATTACATTTTATTTGCTGGGCTTTGAAGAAATCTTTAAGCCTTCTGCTTTGTGTGGATTGGTGCCTATTTCATGTTGAAAATACCATTTAGTTGCAAATCCTATGAAGGCAAACTCATTGCTTTGTTGCCTGGATAGTTTTTTGTCTTGTCTGCAAGGTCTAAATGAGAATTCTTCCACAAATATCTGTCTCTCTTCAGTGAGAAAGTAAAGATAGTGATAAAAGGATTCATGTACAAAACCTTGATGGATGGTTCCCTATTCTGCTTAAGTTCTGAGTAGTGTCAATAATGCTGCTTTGGTTTCTCACGGGTCCTTTCCAAGTTTGCTGTTTAGAGTTTTTACAGTCTGTCTAAACTTACATGAAGTTCGTGTCCTCTGTTCGGAAATGGGGAGAATTCAACATCTAAAAGCATTTCAGTAAGGCATTTTAAATTCAGTAAATGTGTTGATTTTATATTTTAAAGTTCAGCTGAAGGTGAGGACCTTGGAATGATTGCTTTGGAAAGGTAAAGTAGCCTAGCATGAGCAGCTGACACATCTAAATTATATATTTTACTCTTGAATGCTGTAATTGGAAGAAGTTTGGATAAGAGTGGATTTTGCTGCGTGAGTGTACACAAGATGCCCCTTTAAAGACCTTTGCCATCCTATTTTCTGTAGAATGAATTGGAAAGTATGTAAGGAATTTGACTGAAGACTTTCATAAACCCCCAAACTTTCTGAAGGTCATTTTCTTGACTGTGTCCCTAGGCATACAAATTTGGACCACACTGAAAAACAGATTCCCCTGAATGTGGGATTGAGATAGGATGAATATAGAACAGTTTAGCTACTTAAATTCCAATGCCTGTTTCCCACAACTATAAAAGCCATTAAGTATCTACCCTACACTGTCCCTCTAAAACTTGAAAATAAAAATTTCCTACAATTTCTTAAGAAGTAAAAAACAATAATGAGTGACATAATTCCATTGTATTCATCATGAGAATAAACCTTTGGTTTAGGTTATTTTTGTGGTTGAGTTTATTTGACTGTTGTTTTCTTTGGTGATTTTTTTTTCTTTAGTTGAAATAGGTGAGATGAGTTGGTACAATTTATTTCATCCTCCTGTTAACAATAACCAACCTGTCCATCTTTACCTACACTTCATCTAAACCCTGAGTTTTTTTGATTTTGAGAAATGGTCCATGTTTTGTTCTGGAAGTGAAGTTATTGTCAAACCATACTGAGAGGCCGGGTATGTGATGGCTCTAAGAATTCTGTCTTTAGGAAGTGCCAGAAACTTTTTTTTCCTTTTTTTTCTTTTTCTTTTTTTTTCTTTTTTGGTCTGTGATTGACAATTTCAGGAAGAACTACAGCTTTCCACCTTCCTTGCAGACATTATCTCACAGAGGCATCAGCTGTTGTATTTTCCTTTAACTTTCTGTGAGTTATGTGCCATGCTTCCAGTGGCAGCAGAATCATGCCCCCAGATGTCTGTAGCTATGAATCAAACACAGCTTCTCCACATAAATGGATTATTGACTAAAAGAGCCTGGAGTTGCTGTATGATTCATTTTGCCATTCTTTTGAACACTGAGCTTGTGTGTCATTTGACCTACATACTAACCTGGGAAACTGCTCTACAAAAGACATTCAAAGTCAGATTTTGCCTAGTTTATGTTAACAGAATTCCCTAGAGATTTCTATCATGCAGTTGATTAATTTATTACTAGAACAAATTATAGGCAGCACTGAGATCATTCTTTTAATTTACTTCTTGTGACCCATTCTGCCCTCCTTCTATTTCAGTAAATTTTATTCTCTGTCTCTGATTAGTAGTTTCAGCTTAGGTTCATAGAGTCTGCATTTGAAAAATACATATTAGGTCATCTAGGACAACTTTGGTCATTACTAAAGCTGCTGTGTAGGTAACACATGGGGGCATCATCATAGGCATTTCTGTAGCAAGGTTGTGTCAGAGTGTTTGGCAGTGAATTCACATCACAGGACAGAGTTAACCAGACTCTTTTCCATCCCCTGCTCTTTGCTAGGTGCCTCTGCCTTCAATCAGTCACAGAGTGAAAATTCATCTGAGCCTCTGATTTGACCCATATTGCTTCTCTGAGCTACCTTGTAGTGGATTTGAACACAAATCACACAATAAGTGGCTGTAGAAATAAAAGAAGAACCCAGGGATCTGGGTGAATATAGTATTTTGTGAGTCATTAGATCTGTCTTTTCTGTGTGATTCAGGCACATTTCTTGTCTGCCACATTTTCAGTCTGAGTTTCACAGAGTGAACTTGTCTCTCAATAAAGGAAGCAATGATATTCAGCCTCATGCATTACTACCAAAAATACCCTTCAAAACAGCTAAATTCTGATCACAAATATCTTTATTCCTGGTGCAGGGGAACTAGGCAGAAAGGTCACAATTTGACTTTCAGATCTCCAATTACATCTGAAAGGCTGGCATTTGGTGCATGTGTGTGAGGATCATTTCACTTGCAAATCGAGCATATTTATTGACGGATTCTCCTTCTGTCTGCCTCTTTCATACATCTCCTTGTCCATCTCATTCAGACATTCTCAGAATAAGGATTACATTTATGGATTGGAGGGGTGAAAGAGAGTTACCAAAGGCCAGTTCCAGTGCTGTCATTTCATATAGCACCTTACTTGAAGATATCAAGCCCAGTTTGAAAATATTTTAAATATTTCGCTCTCACAAGTCCAAAATGACTGTTAGTTATGGAAGTACCTGATATTTAATAACCTTTGTCTATATGCTATTATTCCCTCTAGGTTTTATCAGTCTTGGTTTGTGGCTTGAACACTTCATCTTGCTATCTACTATTTATTTTCCTGATTAATTAAAAAACCCTAATTTAGCAAAACTGACCAGATTTTTACCTAGTACTCTCTTCTTAGATGAGCCTCCATTCTCTTCTCCATGCCTTTGGTCTGTGACTCACTTTAGCATGGACTGCTTTGTCTTGAACACCAGTGACCCCACCTAGACTTAATGTTTCAGAGGCAGCTATACCAGTTACACACCAGTTTGCAACCACAACAAAAATTGAGAACTAGTACCTAACATATTGAAGCAGCTTCTAGAGCAAGACTCCATCCTTATAAGGGAAGAAAATAAACAGATAGAAACCCTTTTTTTGAGAGTCAGGGAAATTTTAGTAATCTTTAGTAATCAGTCTCTTACCAGTGCATGAATAGAATTAAACAGTAATATTGATGTGTCTTGGCACTTCCATCTTCAATAACCTTTGCTCTCGTTATCTACTTGTTCCTCACTGCATACATGAAAAGCAAAGAAAGTTGATTTCTTAACAGAGACACCCTAATTATAACATCTATGAAATAATTTGGCTATTTAAAATAGAAATATTTCGGAAAAATGTGCAGTGACAGAACATAAAAGAAAATTATATGCTGAAAATTATATATCCCAAAATAGGAATGGTGAACCCCTTCCCTGAATGTTTAATTCTTTTCTTGAAACATTACAAAATACAAAAATTACTGAAATGAATAAAAAAGCCTCTAAACTATTGTGAGAAGTTTTTTTCATAAGAAACATAATATTTCTCTTTAGCATTGGTGAAATGCTTCAATACTGAAGCAATACTGATGATGGAAGAGTATGACCCCATGATATCAACTTGAACCCAGGGCACCCTTTGACTCCCCAGCTCTGTGCCTTAAGACAGGCAGGAGTTTCAGCCATCCTGGGCCTGACTGTGGCTCCCTCCATCCTTTTAATACTGATCATGGATTTATTGATCAACTGGCAGGAGAGACCAGCCATGCTGGAGATGGAGATCTTAATGCCTCGTGGTTGGGGTCACTTGGTGGCTAACTAACTTCTTGGGGCAGCTTAAGACCAGCTTCCAAACCCAAACCATGCTTTTTTCTTGTCTCAGAAGATCCAGATCAACTCACTAACCTTGGATCTGAGGATTCTTGGGAAAGGCGAGTTCCTGTGAGATTAATTAAACAAAAAAAATATGTAAAAGTCAATCCCTGGTCTCAGCTTGGGTTTGAGCTATTATCTGGATCTAGGAGTCTTCACTCATTATTAAAGTATGCAAACTGTTCCCTATGATAATCATTTCAGAGCAGCAAGAAACAGGGAGGAATCCAAAGCTCACTGGGTCAAACAGGTTTTGCCAGTGGATTTTTTCAGGGATAGCACCATGGTGTCTTAAATTAGATATCAACAAGTCTGACTCAAGTTGGTCCTGAAGACTACAGCCAGATTGTAAACCGTCTGCTCCTGATGGGAACAGATACTTCTGAAGAGATTTCAGTGTGCTCTTGCTATCTCTTTTCTGCTCCCTAACATAATTCCTACATCAGGTAGGATTTCTGTATATATTCCAAATTTCCAGATAGAAGATGATACCACAGGTTTCCTAGATGGTTTCCTAGACCATGGAGGAAGATAGAACTGAATGTTTCTGTAGAGGTCTAGACTTAACAGCGCCCTAAGTAACTAAAGACTGACTCTGATACCAGAGATTGTTCAAATGTCAGCAAGAGCTAAAGACACATCACCTATATCCAAATAGAGGGTCTGTGGATCAAGGACAGTGCCAATAGAGGGTCTGTGGATGCCAATCAAGGACAGTGCTGAGAGCCTGTTTTGTAAACAAGTGTGGAGCTGGAAATCAGCAGATTAAATTGGTGCATTGGGAAATAGGCCTAACTAACAAAAAAAGAAAATGAGTCAATGGGAACTACAACATTTTTTCACAGAATCATGGAAACATAGAATACTTTGGGTTGAAAGGAGCATTTAAGATCATATAGTTCCATCCCCCCAGCATGGCCAGGGATGCCACTCATGAGATCAGGTTGCCCAGGGCCCCATCCAACCTGGCCTTGAAGACTTCTTGGCATGGGACATTCACAGCATTCCTGGGAAACCTGTTCCAGTGCCTCACCTAACAAGGTTTGTTGGGCTAATTTGTTTGATATTATATGAGTGATAACTGAAGAAGAAATAGAAAGGATCAGAGTCATTACTTCTGTGTGCTGAACTCCAAAAAATCATTGATGTTGCTGAACTTTTATATATTCACTTTGAGTGATGACTGGGCAAATTGGATGTGAAGAAATGTATTTAGCTTTTTTCCTTCTTTGTCAATTGGCTTTTGCTGAAGTTTGAATGGCTCAAGGTTATACAGTCTCTATCTTATCTTTTCTTTCCCTTTCTACACTTTTTCCCATTTTTTCTTGCCATGTGCTTAAAAATGGATCATGTTCAGAGAACATTTGGCTGTGAACTCATCACCAAAAAGGCAGCTAAATAGCAATGTTCTAAAGAGCACCACAATGACATAAGTTTGCCAGGTCTCCAGGTGGCCTGAAAGTATGTTGTGTCTGTCTGTCTCCTACAGTGAGCATGTTTACAAGAGTTAGCACCAAAATCAGAAATGGCAGGTTTTATCCTTGCTGTTCTTTTCTCTCTCCTATGTGCATCCTGTTGTTACTCTGTCCAAGGAAACTGCTTACAACTCAAATAAGAGCAACAGAGATAATTCTTATCTTGTCTTATTTTTTTCTTCCCTAAAGTCAGTTGCATTTGAGGTCAAAGGCTCTTTCTAGCTATTACCTGCAGGAGAAAAAATGAGGGATGCTGTTTTTCCAAAAAGAAATTTCAAAATCTGGCAATATTTTACTATTAAATATTTGCATTGCTTTTCCTCTCCACTTCACTCTCTCCTTCCTCATTTTTCTGAGGTCCAGCATTGCTCTGAACCAAACTATCAGTCCTGTGAATTTTAGTAATCTGATGATTGTAGTCTGTTATGAATGCACTACTGGAATTGAAGAGTAATGCTGATGTGCCTTGGCACCTCCATCTTCAGTCTTCCCACACCTGAGATTGTCCTTCTTCAATCACCAGATTTCACAAGGAAACAAGCTGCAGGCAGAATCCAACCACATGAATAAAAAAGAATTATTCACAATGTGAAATCTGCTGCTGACTTTGAATTAACAAGATTTCAGACTTCCTGAGCCATCCCCCTGCTTTTTGATGGAGATGTTAATGCTTGTGACTAATGCATCACTGCCCAAGGCTGGCTTGTCCTAGTCAGACTGTATACAAGAGGCCCTCTGTCTCCCAGTTTCTGAGGTGAAAGCACCATTGTAGATGGAAAAAGCTTGTTCAATTGCCTCGAAAATCAGAAAGGTACAAGCAATGTGTTTTCCATTCTGGGGTAGCCACCTGTACAGGCTCTTCTCTCCCATGGCAAGTCTGAGTTCCAAAAACCTGATCCAGTGCCACAGGAAAGAAAGAAAAGTCTGTCACTGACTTCACTGCACTTTTCATCAGGGTCTGAGTGGGTCAGATGTCAGTGGTTTGTGACACCACAAACATCCACAGCCCCTCTGTGGGGATGTTCTTTGGGAAGATCAAAATCAACAACCGCAAAACACAAACCCAGGAAAGGGCACAAATATGTCTAAATGTGAAGTGATTTCATGGTGTTGTTTTTACCTTTTGCTTTACCTGGTACATAAATCTGAGGCACAGAGTGCTGGGCTGTTCCTGAGCAGTGAATTATGGTGGTTCTTGAGGAGGAGTATGGAACAGATGTACCTGTCTGACTGCTCTCCTGTGACTCAATGTGGGAATGAAAACCTGATCTGACATCAGAGCTAAGGATGGAGCATTTCCCCTGGTTAAGCTAGAAAGAATCTCTTTTCTATTGCTTATTCTCATCTTTTTATTACATGTTTTACATGGTGGTTGTCTTCAGCATTTTTTGCAAGTGTATGCTGGGAACCTGATCCTCTGACATGAATAAGCCTTTAGTAAATTGACTTAAACCTATCAAATTGCCATTCTCACTGCTGTTTTGAATACTTGAATAGTCTTGAACTTTTGAAGTTCCTTATCTCATTAGCTGTGTGTGGCCATGTGATGTTCCCTTTGCCTTCATGAAATCCAAGTACAATATAAAACTCTTGTTCACTATTTGCACCCATGCTCTGAGCCAGAATGGCTGGTCTGTTCTTACCTATTACATGGAGAACCTGCTTGGCAGCATCAGCCTGACCAAAGCTGGTCTGTATTTGTGTGCCTGACACTTGACCTCCAATGAAATTGCTGTTATTTTGGATGCACTCAGTGCATCAGCACCATTTACAGCAAGGGAGATGTTCAGTAAGAAGCTGTAGATCTGAGAAATGTCCCTTCAGAGAACAGGAGATCTCTCTTTCTCTCGCACACAAATTTCTTATCTCACCTCAAGCACTTAGTGATAATGCTCATATTTTCACTTACAGTATTGCAAGTGTGCAGAAGGCCAGAGAATCTTGAATATGCAGAAAAATAGAAAAATATTCTACTGTTCTGGCAAGTTTTATCACAGAGCAGTGGAGAAATAACTTTCTCTACTTTACTGGCACACAGAATAAAGTTTTCAAATATTGATGTGTCAGCATTTGAAAAACTTTAAAAAATAATGTTGCTGGACATTTGTTCTGAAATGGAAATATAAGAGAACATTTTAGAGTTTTCTGCTGTATTCACTTGCACATCCCATAGGGTTTTTTTGTGATTATATCTACATGCAGACTTATCTATGATGCAAGAAATACAAAAATATGTAGACATTGAAAGCTTATGGTAAGTAGAAATGTGTTTAAATCTTATAAATCTTATCCTAGACATTAAGTCTGGAGAAACTTGCCCTCAATAGCTTAAGCTGGAATAAATAATAATATCTGCATTAATAAATTAAACAGGGGTATGGCATGGGTGCAAGAACTGTCCAGACTGTGCCGTGTCACCTTGCTCCTTGGCATGGCTGTGACCAGGGCAGGTTCCTCAGAGACCACACCTTCAGGAGCAGTACAGGCAAGCATGAATCCCACTGAGGAGCAGGGATGAGGCCAACCTGTGGCAGGGGGAGAGAGAAGTGACCATATGGGGCACAGAATCCCAGAATCCCAGAATGGGTGTGGTTGGCAGGAACCACAGTGGGTCACCTGGTCTAACCCAGAGCACATGGCACAGGATTGTGTCCAGACAGTTCTGGAATATCTCCAGTGAGGGGAAACCCTCTCTGAGCAGCCTGTAATGCAGTGCTGTAACCATGCAATGCTCTGCCATGGTGCCATTAGCAAGAGATGCCTCTGCCCCAGGTAAGGTGCAAACAAGACCACATGCTAAAGACAATAATATGGATTTTATTTAGCTATGAATGTGAGAAGAGAAGAGGAGAAGAGAAGAGAAGAGATCCAGCAGAATATTGTCACCATCCATGGATCCAGCAGTATCCCATTGGTCCTTCTTCACCCTGGTCTTCCTAGTGGTGGGGGCCCCAGAGTCATTCTTCTGAGGCTTTGAACCTTTATACAGTTCAAGTTATGGGTGTTGCTGGGGTGGTTGCAGAACCTGTTCCCATAACTTGGGGTGATATGTGTAGGAGCAGTGGCTTCCTTTCCCACACTTTGCCACAGTGGGAATTTCCATCTGGATGGAAGCACTCACCAGATCTTGGCTTCCCCAGGCCTGAAATTTGTGCCTCCCAGTCAGTAATTCCTCCCCTCTGTGCTTATCTCCAGTTCCTGCTGTGGTGGCTGATCATATGGCAAGTTCCCTCTGTGGCTTTGATGGTGTTTGAGACAGTCAATGTGCTCTTTAAGTCCTTACCTGAGGGGCAGCTAAGGTGTCCTGGTCCTTTGTAGACTCATGCAGACGTACCTGGTGGATCCTCATAAACTGTCTGGACAAAACAGATGTCTAATGGCAGCAGCAGCTCTGAACTTCTACTAATGAAAATCCTGAGACTATCAAAAGGACAAATTGGAGGTGCAACCAAGGCACAGAGCACAGAGAGGAATTGCTAAATGGCTCCTGCTGACCTCAAGACATCAATTAATGCCTCCTTGGTCACTGAGGGACTTTGCTCTATGACTGGAAGACAGAAGAAGACTTCCAAACCCCACAGCATTGTTGGTTTTATTCCCTTGAACAGCAAGGAACTATTTTTTTCTTAGTCCATTCCTACAGGCCATGTCTTATTTCAAAGCAGCTTTACAACCTCCTGCTAGAGGTAAGAGAAGGTGAGGTGACTTTGAGCTCAGTGCCCAAACTGAGGAGCCAGGAGGCTCAGCCAGTGCCACAGAAAGGGCTGGATGAGGATGGGAGCTGGAGGGCATGGTGCTCTGCACTGAAACTTGTCAGTGCTTCAGAAGTCTTGCTCTACCAGTGGGCAGGTTAGATGTAAGAGATGTCAAAAATGTTGCAGTGATTGAGGGTTGGACTCTGCTTGAATCCCTTGAAGAGGTGTTGAATGGAGTCTGGGAGCTGAAAGCACCAGAAAAACAAAACAGGGTGTGAAGGAACACCCCTAGCCAAGAATGATCAGCATTTCCCAATTAATTTTGCCCTGTTCTTCCCTCTCAGGGACTCCAAACAGCATGAGAAAAAGGCAAGAAGCTTAAAACTTTGGGTTTCCTCCTACTGTCAGGGTAAGCAGGTGGAGCCCAGCTGGCGTTGCTGTTTGTGGGGTGCTGCTCTGAAGCAGCTTTGCTGCACTGCTCACAGGGGTGTTTTCTTTTTGGTGTGTTGCTCTCAGAGATAAACAACATTATTCTCCCCTCAGCTAGCCATTATAAGGAGCATTAGTCCTACTGTTTCCTTATATTGTCTCTTTGTTTTCCATCTTGATATTAACAGCTCTGATGTGCTCAAGGAAAGCAAATGCTCCTGCTTGAGAGCCCTTAGGGGAAGGTGCTTTGTGTCCATTGACCCTGTGCTCTGACCCAGGTTTCTCGTGGACAACAACGTGTCTGTCTGTCTGAGCCAAGGGCCAGGCTCCTCTCTGGGGAGCTGAGATGTCACACACCATCTGCACAGAGAGCCTGAACCAGCCTGCAGAGAAACCATGTCCAGCCAGAACTGAGCTGCACACCATGGAGATAAGGAAACCAAACAAAATGAAGAACACACTTCAAACATCTTTCTTGCCTTGCCTTCCTTCCTCAATTCAGGCTGTTCTGGGCATTACACATGTGGGCATTACAGATCTCAGAAGTAACCACATTTTTAAATCTGGACAGTTTTGGATGTTTTTCTGTCCAAGCTTTACTGCATTTGGTGAAGACAATACCACACTGGTTCTTGGTTCAGGACTTGATTTGCTTTTCTAGTCCATAGGCATTAAATTTTAGCCTTCACTGGATCCCTCAGGAACTTCTTCTTTTCCTATTTATTCAAAACACACAAATCACAAGCACTTTCCCAGCACAAATGTAACTCATTCTAAATCCCTGCTAATTCAAAAAGACACCAGTTTTACTAATTGCCACCTTGATTAATCAAAGTGGAAATAATTTAAGATGCCATCTGCTTCCAGATAGACAGGTCATTTAAATTTGTTTGTTAACTGAGTTTGAAATACAAAATTTGGTCAACATCCCTCTATTATTCAAGCTCATGTTGTATATTATCGTTTTGCCTTCCTGATTACCTCTTCAATAGGATCATATGGTTGTGTTCATGACTTCAGCAGTGATGGGGACTGTTGCCTAAGGCCTATCATCCTTGCTAGAGGGCCCAGCAAACTGAAATTGTTATTCTACTGCCTATCAGTGTAGGCTTTTAAAAGACCCAATTTCTTTAGTCCCAAATTCAGCTCCAGTGTGTTTAGATCTTAAAAACAAAGCCCTGCAAAAAAACCCAGTTTAGTTGGGGAGATAAGAAGATTTGTCACCATCACATTGGGCATGTACCCACAGATACACTCAGTGATGGGAACAGCAATTTAGAAGTGTTTGAAGTTCATCTGTCCTGCAGCTCAGGTCTGAAAATGCAGTCAGTCCCTGGGAGTGCTGGTACAGCTCAACACCATTGATTGGTGACACAATCTGCCTGCTCCAAAGTGAGTGTGGGCGCATCACTGTGCCAGGATGGATCTGTTCTTATTGATGGGAATAGTGACACATTGCTCCTTTATAAAAAATTTAAAGGAAGGGTCACATCAGGCCATAAGCAATCTGATCCACAACCCCTGATACCTGCTGGTCAGACTTCTGCTGGTGTTTGTGGGTTTTGGGGTGTGTTTCCTCACAAGAGGCTGCTGTGTGGAAGAAACAAGTGCTTCAGTAGTTTCTCCAGTGTGCACTGTGAGAGCTTGAGGGTAGAAGCTGCATTTTGACAGCAAAATTCTTCTATTGAAGTATCTTTTATGTACTTTGATCACAGTGCTCAAAGGATATGTTGGCTTTGGTCTTATCTCTTACTCTCCTCCACACAGGCATTAAGTGAAGGATTTAAAGCAGTCACCAGTGTCTGTTTAACAGGAATATTTTCTGAACTGACTTTTACAGGATTTTAAAAATTATTATTAAACACTAGGAATATCATATTTGACAGGTCAACAGATTATTGGGTTTTGGCTTAAATATCAAAAGCCACAATTCTTGGCACATTTCAGCACGCTGAGGAAATGCTTGAAATTCACAGCAAATAAAATATTTAAAAGCTGATTACCTAATCTTCTGCAGGGAGACTGATGGGGAGGCATGCTACAACTTGGCACCATGTTTAGCTGAATTTTTAGCTTCTTACTGATCCACTTTTACAAAATGTATGTGGGAATAATGTCTAACGTCTTGGAGACTTCAGCAAACATGAGGGTATTTCAGGCCTCTCTATCTCTCTATCCCCCTGCTTCTGTTGGAAGGGACCTTAAAGATCACCTAGTGACATTTCCACTTTCACGGGAATGTGTTGTGATGAGGAAAATGCACAAAGATTACTCCACCTATCTCACTCTTTCCAGGAATTGTCCAAGAGACCATTGCTGTGGTCTCTGCCAGCAGACTCCTGTTAAAAGAACTTGAGAGGCAACTCACAAAACAATGAGAGAAATGGGATGAGACCCTGCTAATAAAATTTCAGACGTACTGACTTCTACAAGCCTGGAACAATTTAAACTGAGCTGAGGAGTTACCTTAACACTAGATATTAACAGTGACAGTCTCTGGAAGCCACTGATCTTTGTGGGAAGTTTGCCATTTGCCTCCAGTCCTTGGCTGCTGGACTGGAGTTCAGGCACATTGGCCAAGATTCACAAAGCTCTGGTCTCCCATGAATTTCAGTGGGATTCAGGCAGTGAAATTACTTTATGAATCTGGGTCTTCATTCCAAGAAATTTGAAAATTTGAAGAAGCTTATTTAGCACACACTGTTCTCAGAGACTGTGGGTCATTCTATTTGTTTGTTGAAGCCAATCATTCTTTCACACAGCTAATGCACAAATTTATGGGATTAATGGGAACCTACCTCCTTCCTGATATCAGGGGTCTTTAGATACCATTGCTGGCTCTCCTGTTAAAAGCATAGAACTTGGCTTTTGGCATAAAATGTGGGTCAAATCTCAGAAGCAGAAGGTCAGAGCAAGGCCTGGTGACACGTGAAGAGCCATCCTGGGAGGAGATCTGGTCATAAACTCCAACACCACATGTACTTCTGGAAGCTGGGTTTTTTTATGGGTTTCCCATTCTTTCTGAGCTTCTGGCAAATCATTTAGGTGAACTGATCAGCAGAGTGGGGCTGAAACCCAGGACTTCTCAAATTCCTACCCAGCATCATTAGTTGCCCTTATGCTCCCAAGGCTGGTGGCCTTCAATGAGTGCAGCTTTCCTTAAAATGGGAGAGGAGGGTCTCTATGATTGATATATTTCTCAGACACTCCTTCCTGTTGAATTTGATAATTTTTGCTGATGAATGGCACATACAGAAGGTTTCTCTGTGCAGTTGTCCTCACTGTGTAGTGGAGCAAGACCAGTACACAGCAGGGTGACATCTTAAGGGATGCATCAAAGAAGGAAGCAGCTGGGTAAACATCTGAGCAAGGAGTTTGGGGCCTGGCTGTAACCCGGGGCTGTTCTCTAATCTCGTTCCAGCCATTTTAACAGGGACAGGTGCTAACAGGGAAGAGATCCCACGTTCATCTCTGCCTCAGCTCTGCCTGGATTTCTATTCCTGAGTCAGTGTAGAAATGTGATATATATCCTAGAGAAGGGCTACCAGAAATAGGATTTTCTCTTTGTGGTTCAGCTGGCCCACTTTAGGTCCTTCAGACTAAAGGAAGACTGGAGAGCTTTTACCTGTACAGGGCAGCAAGTAGAGAAATGATGCAGTAGCTTACTGCTCTGTGGGACACTGCAGGGAAAAGCAAAGGAAATCACAAATGACACTGGATCATCCAAATGACACTGGATAAAGGCCCACATGGACTGAAATGAACCCACTGTGCCTCAGGACCCCTCTGCTGTCCCTGGAAGTGCAGTCAGAAAAGCTGAGGCAGCCCAGAGAGAATTCAGCTCACCCTGGAGTGGGCAGCTGGTGTCTGCATGGCTGGGTCACTCCTCAGGCCCCATCAGCTCTATTGACCAAAGGTCTTTGCTGCAAAAAGTACTTAAAATAGCCAGCATTTAGACAGGTACCTTTGAGGACAAATGTGTTTCTTTACTCTTGAACTGTCTTCCACCCAAGACAGCTTTGTTTTTTTCCAGGGTGAATGGCTGAGTTCAAATCACAGGCAAAAAGTCAGCTATGAGCTCAAAGTGAAAAAAAAAAATTCATGCCAAGAACTTAGTTTTCTGTATAGGACAGGTATTTATACTCCTTTATCCCACCTATAATATAAAAAGAGAACAAAAGTTCCCTCAATCAACACATTTTTGTGTTGGATTTTAAATTTATTTTAGTGCAAAGCACCTTAATTGGGAGCATAATTCCTCTTTTGGAAGTGTTAAGTCAAGGAACAAGGACTTTTTTGTTGATAGGTGAGACAGTAACACCAACCCAAAGATGCACTCAAAAGACTTAACAGCCCACATCAAAAACAAACAACAGAAGGAAAGGAAAGATGGTGTTGGGAAGTCAGTCTGGCAAAACAGGAAACTAAAGGCAGTGTTTCAAGTAGGATCTAGGCAGGGTAGGGTTTAAAAAGAGAACCTTAGATGAATCTAGAGGGAAAGAAAAGTTTTGATTTTCAAAATATGGCATGGCACCTCTTTCAAGCTACTGGTATAACAAAATAATGCAAGACCTAGAGATAATGGATTTGAGGAAAACTGCTTGAACATCTCTGCATAACAGCCTGGAGAAACCTACAAAAATGGTTTATTGTGAATGGAAGTCAGCACTGGCCTGTCTGGCCTATTATTATTTTCACTGAAACCCTAGAGGATGGAATAGGAAACCTAATTAAGCATTTTGCAGGTACCACCAAGTGAGGTCTGGTTAAACCTGCTCCTGGGTGGTAGTCATTCAGTTCAAAAGTTATCTGAGAACTTTTTAAGAAAATGGAGAAATTGCAGTGCAGAAAAGGTTTCAGACATAGCCCTTAGGCAGAGAGTCACAATTATACAAATAAAAGTGGGAGAAAACAGCTCTGCAGGAGAAGTTCTGGAAATTGCAGTGAGTGAGAAGCTGGCTTTGACTGAGTAACCAAATTCATGCTCCTACAGCAAAAGCAGACAAAGGAGGACAATAATCATCACTGAGCAAGACCTCAGTCTGAGGTTTTGTGAGCACCACGTGGAAACAGAATTTGGGGAAAGCTGGGGAAAGCCCAGGGAAGAGCCATATGTCAGATAGAGACACTGTGCTAGTGACATGCATTGGAAGGTGGACAGGACTGGGGTTGCTCAGTCTGGGGAAGACTGATATCTGTCAAGAAACAGGGGTCAATATACAACAGATTGCTGCAAAAATCATCTGTTCTCCATGTTCATTCCATGTGGGACATGATGCAATGAGGAATATGGAATGCAACATAAAGCAATGAGGAAATATCTCAAAAAGAAGACTTATTTGGAAATTAGAAGAATGTTTTCAGCAGTGAATCTAGCTAAATAAGCAAAAAGAATGTGGGAGGCAAGGAAATGTCTCTTCCAAGAGGTGTAACATTTGATAGCTGTCTATGCAGAACAGATTCCAGCCCTGGGACTGCCAGCTGTGTGCCCCCTCCAGCCTCATTTCACTCTGATTCCATAGTGCTGTAACATGGGGATGGCAGAATTGATGGATGTTCATCAGTAGAACTTGACAGCCCACTAATGTGGCACAAAATCACAGGCAGCCCAAGGATTTGCCTGTATACAGGAAGTTCAGTAGATAATTCTGCAAAGAGCTTAAATCTTTAAGGAATGTTCATTTGTTTTCCTCTAAATTTCATTTTCTATTTTATGTTGGTTTATTTGTAAGCAGGTTTCTCCATGAAGTGCAGCTCTGTTGTGTCCCACAGGCTGGTTTCCCTGTGGTTATTAACCCTTTGGTTTCTTGTGACCGTCAAGTTAGTCCTTTCCAAGAGGGTTGAGGGCATACAGCTGCAGGTGTTGGCTGCACTCTGCCTTGACTGAGGAAAGCCTCGGTGTGGGCAGCACAGGGGGAATGAGGCTGTGTAGGGAACCAGTCTGTGCTGGAGTTTTTGGTGCCTCACCCAGGGTTGGCCCTGCTGGGCATTGCCAGGGATGGCTGACGGCACGAGCCAGGCACCCGCTCCCGGCCAGGCTTTTACCAACATTTAATTTAATGGACCTAAACTAACACAAGTTTGGGTATTGGCCAAATTAACAACCTGAGGAACAGGTTCTAGTTCAAGCAGGCCATGGAATTTAATTATCTTGCTGTCTCTTGTCACTCCTGCAGTTTCATTAGAGGCTGTGTACATGGATCTGGCTCTTACTCACTTCTTAATGGGAAGAGACAGAAAGGCTGAAAAACCAATAAGTGTTAAAAAAACCCCTTAATAATTTTCCCAGATCTGCTTTATCTTCAGTTTTGACTGTGTTGAACAGACAATGTCTGACTGGCAAGAATAATACACCCATAATCCTGAGCTCAGGCCAGTATTAGAGCTTTTCAGTAATAAAGCTTTGGTGAATTGATTTCCAGCTGCCTGCATTACCTTTCAGGGCTCCTTGCCTGGGCCACATTCAGCTCTTGTTTAAAAAACATGGGGTGAGTAAGGGTAAAGTTCTCATGGGTCAGGAACTGAACTTGGACAGGTGTTTATGGGCTCCTCTGTGTGTGTCTAAACCTAAATGACCCCAGCTGAAGCCTTATAGAGCTATCTGGGAGTCCATCTGTGTTTTCTTTGTGGTCTTTTCCAGAGTGTGAAGGGTGCCCTTGGAGCCAAAGCCAAGCCAAATTGATGTTATGGGCTGATAAGAGAGCCTAAAGTGACAAGATGCTGATTTCACATTGTGTAGATGGGTGCTTAAAGCTTCCCAGGGTGAGCCCTGGCCCAGATCTGTTCCCTTCCTCCTGTGCTGCTTTGAACCTTTCCCTCTCCAGGGTGACTGAGTCCTGCAGTGGCCACCTACACCAGGATGACAAACACCACTGGGAATGCCACTCAGGCTTTTTGGATCTCAAGAGAGATGGAGTGGAATCCCAAGTCATCCCAATTGGGATCCTAAGGGAAATCAAGTCCTTGAGGAGGAACTGAGGATATCAGGCTGCCCTGGGAATGGAGATTTCCTTCACAACAGGGAGGTGGAGTCAGAAGCAGAGAATGTCTGCTCAGATATTCTCAACAATAACCCAGGAGAAGGGAAACCCCCACCTCAGAGGGAGACTTTTCTTCTGTGGGTAGAAATCTGCCTCTGACATCCCTGCAGAGGAGGGTTACTGAAGCCTGGATTGCTGTAGGACTGATCCCTGGGCATGACAGGCACTGGAGGCATGTCTGTATTTATGTTTTTTCTCTTGGTCTCAGCTTTCACTTCTGGCTTTCCTGTACACAGCAGATAACACCAGGCAATACATTTCTTGAGCACTGCATAAGGAGAATCATGCACTAGAACATGAAATTATTGCATTTCTTGACTTATGGTCAGTCACTTATACAATTCTTCATTCCAACATAATAATACTGAGTCTTTAACAAAGGAAGATAGGTAACGTGCCTCAGTTTGTCAGGAAAGTTTGGAAACTGTCAGGTCTTGCCTGTGACCTGATAGAGTCAAAAAAGAGATGATGTGTTTTAAAATTGTCATAGTTGGTCATTGAGACAGGAGCTAAACCAAATTTACTTCTGTCCCAGTCTTGCAGGTCTGTCCCTGTGTTTACTGGGTAAATCTGGAGTCACCCCAGGCAGATTATGCAGCTACTTCTGTGACTAGAGGGGAGGGAAAAAACACCTGTCTTGGTAGGAAACTAAAAGAAAAAGGATTAGCAACTGCATGATTTCTTGGCTGACTTTTGTTAATCAGTATGTTCTGGTAAAAATTGAATCTTCCTAACATTATCTTTGCTTTTATGAATTAGCTTTTGTTGCAAGTGGTCTTGTTGCCCAGAAAAAAAAAAAAAAAACAAAAAAAACCCACCAAAAGCAACAACAACAACAACAAAAAACCTGTTAAAAATCTTTGGTTCAGTGTTTACAGGGCTCTGCATGTATAAGACATTTATGAAACTGTTGCCTGGTGTGGAACTCATGAAATGGCAGCATTTTATACAGCAGCATTTTATACAGCAATTAAACCTCAGAAGTCAGCACAACCTTTCTAAGTAGGCTGAAATTGCAGTGGGAAGAGAGAAGGCACCTGCATTTACCTGACCTCAGGAATAAACTCAGGTTTATTCCAATAAACCAGTGACCAATAAACATGGTCAGCCTGTGTCAGAACAGTCTGTAGCTCTCACAGATGTGGGCAGAAGCTTCTACAATGCACTTCTGCACTGCACAGTGACCCCCCCAAATCTGCTGTAAGAGCAAAGACATTTCAGAAATAATTAGAAAGGCCTGCAATGGGCTAAGGCAGGTTTATTTCCCTTTGCATCAAGAGTTTATTGGCTTCAGGGTGAGCTGTGGGTGTAATTCTGAAAAGGTCAGCAGCATAGCAGAGAGAGTGAATCACTTTTATAGCTAAATAAAGGCTGACAATGGCCATGGAAGGGTTCTTCCCAGCCATGAAGGAGTGTGGTGGCCCTAGATGTGTGACTTTGGTGGGGATTGATTGGGAATCCATCCTTGCAACTGTGGAGGATGCCTGGGACTTTGCTTGCAAGGAAGGAAGATGGAATGTGCAGGGAGGAGAAAGTGGGCTGTAAAGAGGACATAATGCTGCAGAGGCAGGTAGAAATATGTCTTGGGCTACCCTTGAGGCACCACAGATGAAAACAGGCAAAGGCAAACTGAAAAGTTCATCAGAGAATTAATAACCAGTGATTTCTTCAGCTGCCCTTCTTCTGACACACCAGACCAGTACCTCACTGCTGTGACTGGCCTCTAGACTTTGCTGTGGCTAGAAGTGAATGGCAAGAGTTCAAAAATATTGTACCTTTACAGTTGAGCCAACAGGATCCAATAGACCTTTCTTTTTTTATTTTCTTTTTTGTTTTTTTAATTTTAATTAATATTCTGTCCATCTTTATAAATAATTGGAAAATGTTAAATAAAAATAAAGAGGTGTTAAAAGCATATTGGTAACAGAAGTATCCATATTTTATGCGTGGTACAATCCCATTACATTAGCAAACCTGTGGACCTCTTAGATTATTAACTGTCATACCCACTGACCAACCATTTATTGACAGTCATTAAGCATTTATTATCTCTGCTTGAATTGTTTCTAAATGCTTCAGTAATATAAATTTTTCTTTCAAAATTCAGTAATGCTGTTGAACCTTACCTGGAGTGCTGTCTTTGCCCAGCATTAACATGTTTAAAATCCCCTCTGAGTAAAAAAAATTCAGTAAGAAAGTCATTAGAAGGAGAGTGTTCTTTACCACAATAATCCCCCATGCATGTATCTCTGTTAATTGATCTACTTTTCTAGACAATGTGGTAATTATAGCTCATTGAAGAGCATCAAAGAGCTTCACTGTTATTTTACCCTGACATTTTCCCCCTCAGTGTGAAGGCTCACCAGCATAATAGGGATTTTCTCCTTTGAATCACAGGGCACAGGTAGGAACTGTGTTGTTTTGTCAGTGAAGGGAAACAGTGTCACAGGCATGGGCATTTTTTGGCATAAGATCATTTTACACAATCCCTTCCATCCATGCAGGCACAGCCCCGACCACACTGAGCTCTGTGGTTGTGAAGCACCTGCCTTGGACAGCAATTCTGTGTATCAAAATAACCAAATAGATTTAAAAAAAATCTTAATGTTTTTATCTTATGATATTTTAAGATCAGAGACATGTAACTGTGTTTGCAGAGTGGGATTTCTCAAGTGGTGAGCCTGACTGTAGAGTTTGAGTTTCCTTTTCATGTAAGACAAACCCAACCAGGATGGATTTGTTCCTGCTGGAGGCAGTGGTTGGACCCCCATTGTTTTGGCCAGTGACTGTGCAGGGAATCAGATTTAGCAAGTGCAGCATCTTTGGCTTCCTGAGCTTGGAGCTGCTCTGCTTCACAGATCAGAGACAACACAGATGAACATCAGCAAAACATGAAAGTCAGGTTAGTCAGAGTACAGAAACAGGGCATGGGAACAAGACTTCATGTTGAGTTTTTTGAAATGTTTAACATGTGAGTTGACTTTTGTGGTGATTAGTTTTCCTGTTCTAATAATTTACTTGATCATTAAATCTGCTTCTCTTCCAAAGTTATGTAATTCTGGATCTAACTTCTGGAGAAAAGCCATCTGTTTGCTTATTAATAGTCACCTCTTAACAATATTGAGTACTTGTTAAAACTTATTTGAGTAATGTACAGGCATGGAGGAAGGTTTGTTAAATATATATTGGATGAGAGTTTTGAGGGAGAGAATAGATCAAGTAATAACAAAATAATTTTCAAAGTTAATTAGGTAAGGGCCACAAAAGTAATCATTATTTATCAGCATCACTTCAAAGCACATCTACAGTAATTGATGCTTCTCCCATTACCATAAAGAAAAGAATCCAGAGAAGAACTCCAAACTGCAGCAGGGAACTGAAGCCTAATTAAGGATGTGGTGGCTAAAGGTTGTTGTTTTCTAATGGACTGTGTGGCACATACTGAGCTGGATCCAAAGTGCTGCTATTAAACACACGGTGTAGCTGGCAGTGTTGGTGATGCACATAAAGAAGGATTTTTGGATCTGGATGTTGCCCTGAACCATTGTGAATGTCTGGCAAAGCTCTCTGGAACCTGACAATCCCCTCAACAAAGTGGGGGACTGGGCAAGCTCCCCATTAGAGCTGATTGTTGTGACACCAGGTTTTCCTTAGTCTGTGCTGTGCCTTCTCCCTGCTCCCTGCACACCCTGCCAGGGCCCATCCTGGGCCTTGCACTGCTTGTTTTGGTAGCCCTGGCTGCCAGCTCCTTGTCCTTGCAGAAATGCTGCAGTTCCTCGGGCACAGCTGGGCTCAGATCCTGCAGAGCCCAAGTGAATTGTGTTGTGATCCAGTGGGTGAGCTTGCAAAAGAGGCTGGAGGAGCTTGCAGAGCTATCATCCTTGGTAGATGAGCCAGAACTCATGCAGCTGCTATTGCTTTGTAAACTGGAAGCTTTCAGCCCCACAGTAATTATATCTTACTTTAAATTACTTTGGAGTGGCTCTCAAGATGTTGTCATCAAGGCTGTCATCTTAAGGGACAAGCTCAGACACAAGAGAAATAAGCTAAAGTGAATCAGACAATGGTGGTGGCTGACTTCATTTCATGGAGCTTGTGCAGTCATCTTGACCTCTATAAAAAGTTTTCCATTTCAATTTCTGTCTGCTGAGGAAAAAGCTGCATCCTTCCCCTTCTGAACTTTTTCAAGTGGAGGAAAAGTAGGAAAGATTTTTTTTTTCTTTTAGCCAGAAACAAGAGAAGCCTATCAATGCTTGGACAATAAAACTCCACTTAGAATTTCTTGTTGTTACCTGCCAGGTAAATAAAATTTCATCTTACCACACATTTCATCACAGAGCTGACAACTTTTACCCTTTCCTCTATTGCACACATGAAGAGCAGTGTAGAGATCTGATATTTACTGCTGAATTTTTTAATGTGGAAGTAAGCATGATTTAATAATTGCTCTGGCCACTGCTCTTTTAAGCTGCATCTTGGACAGGATGCTGTTCAAATGCCCTTCTGGATTCTATTTTGTAACTCTTCATCTCTAAACAATAATGTGCTTAGAAGTGAGATCTGTCAGGAAAGTTCTAATGGTGCATAGCAATGGTAAACAGCCTTTAAAAAATGTGTTTTCTAATGAGATACTAAGCAACAAAAATAGTATTCTGAATCTCTGATGGTCTTGTAATTGTAGCATTTAGCTCAAAAACGAGACAAAAATGAAATTGTTTTGCTCCATTATACTTGATAATTTGGCCTTTGCAATTAGAAAAATCTGGAGTAGTGTATTTTGTACCTTTCTGTTATGAAGGATTATAAAGGCTCCATGAACACACACAAAAGGAGCACTACAGTGAGTGAATTTCTGCCTCTGAGCATCTCCCTGTATACAATCTGACAACTGAAAATATGAGGGCTCTGAGGCTGCCATTGTGCTCCATCATATCAATGATCCATGGATAAGGAACTGGCACAAGCACACTGAAGAGCTCTAAAGGAGCTGTAATAGCCTACCTTGTCAGCAGCCAGGGGCTGTGGGTTAAATAGGAGAGCACTGAACCACATAGACTCCCTTGCTTGTCCCATGCTGTTCACCTCTTAGGATGGGAAGCTTGTCCACTTTTGGAAATATGATCATCAACAACTGCTGGTGAAAACTGGATGCCTTTTTGTCATAAAAAGAACTTCTGTGGGCCAGCTAGGGAGAAAACTGTTGCTAAAAGTGATGGTGGTGGTGGTTTGTAAATTGCAAATGGGTTTGTGGTCACTAAATCATTCTGCTGCTGTCGTGTGGCCAAGTGCCCCTTCCCTAGTCACATCCCTGGGCTGTTCTCCAGCAGTGTTGGCAATGACAGTCCCTTGCCAGGTCCCTCAGCCTGCCCAAGGACAGCCATGCCCCTTGCAGGGGAGGCAGAACAAGAGACTCTCCAGGGCTCGGTCCAGGCTGGCTTTGCACAGAGCAGGTCAGATGCTGAGCAGCATCTCTGCCCCCTGCTTTGCCTTCCCAGTGTTTCCTCCTCTGGGACAGCAGGCTGGCTTTGCACAGAGCAGGTCAGATGCTGAGCAGCAGTGCTCCCTCTGCTCTGCCTTCCCAGTGTTTCCTCCTCTGGGACCGCAGCCTGGCATTGCAAAGGAGCAGGCTCTGTACATTTGTGCAGTGGCACACACCCCCCTTCACCATTCTTTGGGACTGCAGGGGGCTGGAGGGACCAGTGGCTTTACAAGGAATAATCCAAATCCTGCAGAGCTGCAGCTGAGAGCTGATGAGTCCTGCAGGGCCCAGAGTGACTGTACAGGACCAGATGGATGCCTTTGCAACTTCTACCCATATCACCAGTTCCTTCTGTTAGTGCAATTACCTGAACCCACCATCCCCCTGGATAAATGAGGGCTGGTCTTTAAGATAATAACCTCAGTGTCATGGCATTTCCAAGATATTTTAGACTTTACCTAAGAAATTAGGTGAAATAATAATTACTCATTTAAAGTTTTATTGGAATCCACTTTAGATTTTCGTATGAAACAACATTTACCTTTGTCCACTACTGACCTGGAGCAGATCCAGCTCAGTGACCTACATGGGAAAATATCTATATCTATTGCTGAGCATGAGCCAAACATTCCCTACTGCAGGGGATTTACAGTCCTTAATCCTGGAAATAAATTCAGAGAAGCAGAGTTTTATGACAAGGCTAATACTTGTTGAATGTCTGAGGTTTCTCTGAGAAGAAGCAGGGACCACAGTCAGGGCTTTCAGGAAAAGTAGCATATCTGTGTCAGGTAAATCCAGGATGCTACAGAGCACTGTATGATCCAAATCTCAGGGCTTCCAGGCACACAAAGTCAGAACTGTGAACTGCTGTATCAAAGTTTGATCTTTGCCATTTATATCTTAGTCCCCTCCCCTCCTCTTTATCTTCTCTTTTCCTCAAGTTTAGTGGAAAGACAATTTCATTCCAATTTCATAGCAGTTGCATTTTTAATCTCTTCTATTCTTTTATTTTCTAATTTATGTGACACTGTTAAATTAATGCTCCATTAATCTAGCATCATTAGAATCTCTGTATTCCTTGGAGAAGATAAATAAGAGTCACTCTATCAGTATTATATTTTTCCTCATATGCACAGTTGTGAATTTCAAGACCTGAAAGGATCCTCTGAAACCTACTACAGAGGGAGAAAGAGATTATCTTTAAGCAGAGGGAAATCCAGTCCACCTATGATAGTGATCTATGCCACTGCTTCATCTTAAGATGTTTTTGTATTATTTCCAGTCAAAACTTTCTGCCCAGCCTTAGAACCCCTTTTCCATTTTTCTGATTGTTAACATTTTCTTTTTCTTTCTTTCTTTCTTTCTTTCTTTCTTTCTTTCTCTTTCTTTCTTTCTTTCTTTCTTTCTCTCTTTCTCTCTTTCTCTCTCTCTTTCTCTCTTTCTCTCTTTCTCTCTTTCTCTCTTTCTTTCTCTCTTTCTTTCTCTCTTTCTTTCTCTCTTTCTTTTTCTTTCAGCCCTTAGTTAGTTCCACTATGCCTTGGAAACCAATGTACATTTAACTCCCCTTCACATCTCTCAATCACATTGCAGTTACATAAGAGATGTAACTATGGTTATAAAATGTCCTTTACTCTGAAAGAAGGAGTTTCAGTACAATAGGGCTGAAAGAGACCTTGTTTTTTTATATAAAATAATTTGATTCTGTACTTTTTGTCCTCCAAATCCTAGGCATGCCCCATGTTTTTGTCTCCATCACCCCTTTTTTATGACTGTGTGAGAGCTGCTGCCATATCATTGTTAGCTATTCTGTAGCCTAAAGTTTTCATGGCCAAAATTTACTTTTTTTTTTATTTCATTCATTTGGAGAGGATGATCTCTTACCCCAAACAGCTTCTTTTGCTTATCATTGTTTCTACCTGAGTCATTGTTTTCATCTCCCTTGTTCAGGGAGGTTGATGGTTTCTCATATCAAACAATGCAGGTTCAATCACATTGGCATTTATGGAATGCCAGGACTGCAGTGTGAATGCAGGGCAATAGTCTGAAGTATGGTGGTTTCATGTGTTAGGTACACACCCCTACCTCTGCACAGTCCAAATATTCACTGTCTGTGATGTCTCCATCCCCACACAGCCCTTCTGTCCCCACAAGAGGTGACCAAGTGCATTGTCCACTTTGGAAGGGGAAGTCTGGAGTCCCAGAGGGAGCTCCCCATGGACCAGGCAGCCTCAGCACACAAGGGCCTGGCTGCTGGAATATCCTCCCTACCTTCTGAAGTTTTTGTAGTCACTTAAGGGATTTGATTCTCAGTCTTCATTAAATTGAATGAGATGAGGGCATTCAGACATGTGAAGTTTGCTCTGAAAATCTCAGCTGTAAAAGGCAGCTTATTAGGCCATTTCCCCCATATCTTACAAGCAGAAAAAGAAGAGCCATTTTGAGTGAAAGAGAGAGACCAGTACATCATAATAAATAAGAGAAATATCTACTATTTTGTAATTCAGTTGTAACTTCCTATTAAATTTAATAATGCATACACTTTAACTTCATTTTGTTCTTATTAAGAGAAAAGAAATTGGTCCAGGGAAGCAAGCAAATAATTAAATAGAAATATTTAAAAATGCATGAACACTGTAGAGCTTAAACATGTATCACTTTTACAGCAGCAATGATTTAAAATCTGAGTCCCTAAAAATGAAACATTCTTCAAGCTTTTGAAAGCTCTCTAGGAATTCCAGCATCAGAAATGAGCTTTCACCATGCCAGTACCTCTAGAGACATAAGGTTCCTTATTTTCCCACTGTACCCAGCATGGGCTTTACTAAACACAGGAACAGCAAGGGAAAGTCCACACTAAGTGATAGAAGAGGCCACAGCACAGCACTGGAAATACCTGAGCTGCCTTTGAATTACCTGGGATATTTTATTGGGATCCACTTTTATTGGGATCCCTGCTTCTTACTAGGCTGGTGGAGGACATGCTGTTTTCCAACTGAAGCAGCAACTTATCAACACAACAAAAATCACAAGAGTTCCCTGCAGTGATTGCCTGATGGACCAGCCCTACCCAAACAGATCACAACATTTAGAGTCTGAAAATAGAGACATCAAAAAAGTCGCTGAGCAAAATTCCAGGGCTCTCTAAGGGGCTTCATGCTAAGAGAAATTTGCCTGAAGAGCTTGAAGTGAGGCCAATGGAGCCGATTTCAGCCAATTTTATCTTATAAATACATCTAAACCTGACCTTTTCTAGCCCTAATCACATTGGCTGCCAAAGGATTTTCCAAACGTCACAGATCTCCTTTTTCACATACATTTCTTCTTCAGGCAGAAAGTTTTCTGTCCCCACACCTGACAGAGAGAACAGACAGAAAAAAGGACAAGAACATTTAAATACACATACAGAAATACCTGCTTAAGCTCATTGGCCTCTCACTTACATGCCTGTTGAAAACTTTCTTATTCTTTCAAAAAAAAATCCATTTGCAGTAGATAAACATTATCTGGATGTTCCAGATCAAATCACTGCCAAAAAAAATTAAGCCTTGACATTGAAATGACCAGATTTATCCTGTTAAGGAGAATTGAGCATTAATTCTTTAATAGGCCTAGATCATCTTTTATATGCAGAGTACAAGAAATGCTGCTACAAGGCCGGGCAGAAAGGCAAGTTACAGGAGAGGGAATCTTTGCTTCCCCAGTGCTATCTCTGCAATAAATGTTCACCTTGATGGTTGAAATAAACTTTACTGTAACAGTATTCCTCTTTATTTCCTTTCCTCTGCTGGGGAACATTACACTGCATCATTCTACACGCTGATTACAAGTCCCTGTGGGAAAGGACAAAAACCTGTGATTCTTTCTGCTTTAAAATAATTTCTGTTCTGTTGCCAGTGTATCCAAGCACTTGGGCTGAGCTGTGTGAGCTTTGCCTTTGAGTCTTGTTTTCCTAAGGGGTTTGTGGTAAGGTGGGGGTCAGCCCTTTCTCTAAGGCATCTGGGAATAGGATAAATGGAAATGGCCTCAAATTGCACCAAGGGAGGTTCAGGCTGGATATTAGGAAGAATTTCTTCACTGTGAGAGTGGTTAAGCATTGGAACAGGCTGCCCAGGGCAGTGGTAGAGTCACCATCCCTGGAAGTGCTCATGGCACTTTGCAATGTGGTTCAGTGGGCAGGCGGTGTTAGTCAAAGATTGGACTGAACAATCTTGGAGATATTTTCTAATCTTGGTGGTTCTATGATGGTTTGTAGACATGTCTGTGCTGATTTGGGTCTGGAAGCATCCCCCTGCATATAGAAAGTCTAGGAGGTTTTAAATGCCCGGGAATGGAAGCACCAGAAATTAGTGACTACTACTGGCCTTTAGTGTAAGATGGAGTCATTAAAGCCAGCTAATACAAGTACCATAAATGGGTCAGGCAAAAAAAACATCCAAAAAAAACCCAAAATAACTCAATGCTTTTAGGGAACCCCACAGCAGACAGGGAAGAGTGGAAGTATTGATCAAACTTAATGCTGCACAAAAAGAAGAAAAGTGGTGTGAGGTCAGAGCATTGAAAGGGAGGTGTGTGTTTTGGTAAAGACTTGCTCAGCACTGGAGTGAGGGGGCTGGAAGTGGTGTAGGGCTCTTTTACCAAGGGAGGATATGAGGAGCTGCACAGGCAGAGCCAGGGGTACTGCACATTGCACTGCACAGCTGGGAGACAGATTGGGTTCAAAAGAAAATATGTGTCCCATTTGCTAAGGACAGCCAGAGCAGCAGGCTGACCACTGACAAAGGGGAAGGTCTAATTTTGAAGTGTCAAGGCAGAAGCAACAGGACAGGCCAGAAAAAATATCAGTGAGATTGTTGTAACCAGGGGTGAAGTTAAAAGCCTTCCCACCCCTTTGTTCTGCTGTGTTATTTCCCTCAGTGACACTGTGCTTTAATGCTGTAGGATGCCCAGTTTTTACTGGCTATTTCCTAGTGAGCACAGAGGTTCTGGGAATAAAAAATAGATTTGATTTAGTGCCAAAATCTACAAATCACTTTGAATTTCCAAACAGGTGAACACTATTCATGGCAATACATGGCCTGAGCCTGAAATAGAGCAGGACATGACTTTGTTCCTGTCTCAGTCCTGCAGTGGGGACAAACCACATGAGAATGACTCAATCAAAGGTGAAAGAGCAAAAACAGAAAGCCATGACTCCAGAATTTCACAGCCTGAAAAGCAGATCACAGGGAAATCCTTTCTAAGCATCACAGCAGGAGCAATATTTGCCTGTATTTTATCAGCCCAGTGAGAAAATCAGGACAACCTCTTTGCCTTGGCAACCTGCCTTGCCACCACCTAGGGCAGTGGTTGGCTCACAATATCAGCATGTTTGAAGCACTCTGCAGAAAAGCCAATTTTTAAATAACATAGGGTCAGGCTTCAACCACCCTAGAATAAATGGAACTCTTACCATATATTTAAGTGAGTTTTAGATTAAGACAAAGGAATGTAATTAACTTATCCCAGAGCCTTCAGAAACCTCCATTCAGAGAAAGTTTATCAATGAAAGTTCATTGATAAAAAGGACCCAGAGAACTGGACTGTTGGTTGAATAAACGTCCTTATGTACTGTGAGGTTGCTGGAAGAACATCTGATCTTTTGAGCCCACATTCAGGTATTTATTTACTAAAGAAAATCGCAGTTTTATTATTAAGATTTTTTTTCTGCAGTTTGTGTCATTATGAGTCCAATGTTCTCCCTTAATGTTGCAATATAAATTTTAAAATAGGGCAATATTTTAAAATATTAATTTATCAGCATTGAAGAATGTATTAGTAAAAGACACAAACATGCATCTTTATGGGAGAATTAAAATCATAATCATATGCCATTTTTGCTATGTATTCTAGAGTTAGAATGAAGAACAGAGAGATTCCAGTTTGAGGTGCAAAACTAATGCATCAGCAGGATAATTTACTGTGCCCTGAAAAATGCATTCATATTAAAAAATAAACTGGAAAAAAATTCGGGGTTATTTTAGAAGGCATTTGTTTTAATTTAAAAAAGAACAACTTAAAATGGAACTTTTTAAAGATAAAAGTATCAATAATCACCTATGAATTTAAAAAAGATATTTCCTTTCAGTTATGCAGAGAAGCCTGTGATGACGTTCGTTGCCTCTGCAGCTCTGGAAGCAGCAAGATCTGGAGTCAGTATGTCTGATAGCTCTGCCAGTTTATAGGGACATAAATCAACAGCTTGCTGACCTCAGAATTGTCTGTCCTTTAGCCATTTCTGTGCTCTTCACTGATTTATTCCTTACCATATTTTATCTGGTCCAGACTAACTACCTGTTCTGAGTGCACTGGTTAAATATGAGTCTGATTCACAGCCCAGCGGATCCTTGTTTCCCTGATTTTCATTCCGTATTTTTTGTCTCATATATATTGTTTTCTTTGGCTTTTCCTTCACCCACCATGCTGTTTGTTTTCTCTGGTAACATGACAGATGCACTTTTACAAGGTGCAGCTTTGTAGTTAAATCCTGCCTAGATTTACACTGGATTTTGTCAGCGCAAGCCAGGAGCAGGACTGAGAGTCTGACCCACTCAAGGATTTAATTCTTTTTCCCACTGAGTCCCTGCCCCACTGGAGCAAGACAGTAAACAAGTGTGTGTTAACAGTGAGTTCTGGTCCTCCTCTTCTCTTAGACTGTGCTAATCCAACGACTACAAACTCTGATTTCCCAAGTGAGAGGATGGGGGCAGCCTTTTTCATCCCTACAAACTCATGGGACTGCCACAGTCCTCTCTGCTTCGCTGCCATGGGTCCTGAAGGTGCTCATTTTAGTTTCTTCAGCTGTCTTAGTAGCTTCCTTGATTTAAGACTTAGCTCATGCTGGGCCCAACAGAAGAGACAGATTTGGAGGTCTTAGGTTGTGCTATAATTTTCTATAGGTTGAACTATAACTTATCTCCTTCCTAGAAGAAGGGGTGAAAAAAGACAGCAGTGCAGAGTCCTTAAATAGCATAAAAATTATTATAATTTCTGATTTAGATGTTAAAGGGAAACACCATCAGTGAACTACCTGTGCTTTTGAAAGAATAATTTGATATAGCACTTTTTATAAGACTGAGATTGCAGCATTTACAGTTGTGATTTTTAGATAAACACTTTATCTTCCTCCTCCCACGTTGCTAGATCCACAGCCCTTTTCACACCCATAATATGGGCTAAGCTTTGTTAATCCTTATCAATGCTTCCAAATAAGACTCTGGTGAAAACTACCTGGTATTTTGGTATTTAGGAAAAGCAATCCAAGAATTAAATCTATACAAAGGTCTGCAAGAAATGTATTTTAAATGAGGGATTTGTGAAATTTGGTGATTGTAGAAATCTCAAACTCTACTGCCAGCAATTATTAAATCTTCCATTGCTTTTCTCTATTCAAGGCAGACTCAGACAAGGAATTATTCTAGTTATGAGTAGATGGATATTGCCCCATCTCTTTTATCAGAATGGGGTTATCAAGGCAAAGCAAAACAGAGAGATCCTGGTGGGGATCAGAAATAGTGAGCATTAGCATCTGTGCAGTTTTAAGACAGTGAAAAGCATGTCAGGTTCAAATGTGAAAAGAGTAAGGGATGATCTAAAATTTGCAAATGTCAATGCAATTATTCTTCATTTTCTATAAAGCAGGAAAAACATTTTGCATTCAACTCTATTAAATAAGTTTCACCATTTTCAGTTTTTGACAGCTTATGCTCCAATGTAATGTAGTTTAGATTAAAACAGAAATGTTTGACAGATTCATTCCAGTACTTGAATGTACAGTGAATGTACGGTGAAAAGTCTCTTGTGCCTTTGCATATGGTGGGGTTTTGGAAGAAATCATTTATACAGAAAGCAATTGAAACTGCAAAATATCTGCACTAGCAATTGAAACTGCAAAATATCTGCATTAAGCTGGTAAATTAAATAAGGTCTGGATGCTGCCATGCAAAAACAAGTCCTGTACAGGCTGTGGGAGTTATATTTCAATATGACAAAAAGGACAGGTTTTTGTGTTTCATTTCTGTTACGTGGTTGTATGTCACTGTGGGAACTGGACTCAGTATCCTGATGGACATCATGCCTTCCATGCAGACCAGTGGGTGCTCAGATTCTACATCTGTTGAGAAAAAGATTGGAAGTCAATTACAGTGGATTTTACCAGGGATACAGAATCTGCTCTGGGTTGTTTTTCACTGCTAAACTGCACTGAGCAATTAAACCAAAGTGTCAATTTAAGTTCTATGGAGTTTTACTCATTTTATGGAGTTTGAGGGAGATTTAGTCTGGAAATGAGCACACAAACAAACACACAAAAAACCCTGCAGTTGCAAAAATCTACCCATGCTCCAACAATCATCCAAGTGGAAATCAAGGCTCTCAGAGAAGCCAATGGAGTCCTTTACCAGGATAGGATGTAAAATCCCAGCTGTTCATATGAAGAGCTTTCTAAAACAGATGTTACGATTCTGATTCTTGACAAGTGTTTCTGGAATTCACCATTTGAATGACAACAGATTTGTGCCTTAAAAACCTATTAGCATGAGCTAACTTAGAATTAGAAGCATGTTCTTTGAAAATATATTTATTATGAAAAATAAAAGGCAAAGAAGGGAAGGCAGAGGTGATATGAAATTGCATCCATGTATTTCAATAGGTAGTAATCAAAAGGTGAAATATTACAGTCTTGTATCTATAATTCAATTGACCTTACTGTCAAACTTGGCATCCCTCCAATTTAATTCTAAAACTAAAATTTCAAAGCCGATGTTGAGTAAAAGAAGATGAACTATTAGTCATTACCTCATGGATTTATTTATAACTGCAGTCAGTTTTCCAAAAATATGACAGGCAAAGGGCAAACCCCATCCTGGGCTGCATCAAACCCAGCACGACCAGACAGGCAGCAGAGGTGATTCTCTCACTGAGCTCAGCCTTGGAGCCCTGTGTGCAGGGCTGGGCCCCACCAGTTCAGAAAGATGTGAAAGTCATTGGATGTGTCCCAAGGAGGGCAAAAGAGCCAGTGAGAGGGCTGGAAGTCATCCTGTGAGGAGCAGCTGAAGGCTCTGGGCCTGTCTGGTTTGGAGAAGTGGAGGCTGAGGGGTGACCTCGTGGTTCTCTACAGGGAATGGAGGTGCTGAGGGCTTCTCTCTGGGGTTCAGTGATAGAATATGTGGAAATCATCCAAAGCTGCATCAACAGAGGTTCAGTGTTGATATTGGAAAGCATTTCTTTACCAAGAGGGTGGTCAAACAGTGGCACAAACTTCCTAGAGACATGATGAATACCCCTTGCCCATCACTGTTCAGGAGACATTTGGACAATAGAGTTAATAACATACTTTAACTTTTGGTCAGCCCTGCAGTGGCCAGGCACTTGGACTAGATGGTTATTGTAAGTCCACTTCCAATTGAACCATTCTATTTTACTCCATTCCATTCCATTCCATTCCATTCCATTCCATTCCATTCCATTCCATTCCATTCCATTCCATTCCGTCGCAAATAATTTCAATTACACAAAGGACCTCACAACTGGACAGCCAAAGTGAACATTTTTCTTAAATTTCTTAAGTTTGCTTCTTGTTTCAACTGCTTTTCATATGAATGGCTTTCCACTGGAAAGTGCTAACTTAAGGTTTGCAAGCTCCAAACCTGCAAGGAAGATTGTTTTTTTAAGGTGGATCAGCATTTGAATTTAAATTGCTCACAGTCCCTGGAGGTAATAGCCTCATTCACTCTGTAACCATTTTGGCTGTGGTACCACAGGCATTGCAATGTGATGCATAACATTGGGTCTGAAATACCAATGGGCACCAATATACTGCTCAAGTCATATTTCTCTTTTGTGGCAGTGTTAATAAAGCAACTATGGAAGCTATAAACCGCAAGGAGGGGGAGAGTTACAACTGTGCAATGTTTCAGTGAGGAATTTGAGATGGCTATAACAGTTCCACAGTCCATCAGTCATTTCTGTAAGCAGGAAAAAAAAATCAAAATCATGATGATATGTTCTGAAGATTAAAAAAACCTCTCAGTCTTGGGAGTGAGCAGTAACCTTTGAGTTGCTGCTAATTTGTCTGCCTGGCAAGTTTATCAGCCTGCTGAGGCTGAAGACTGAGACAAGCAGATCTTTAAGGAAAGGTTTTAACATATTTTGAGTGTTCATTGCTTTATTGACAGAAAGTTCCTACCCTTCTAGGGCAGAGAGAGACAAAGCTGAGGCTCAGTTTGTGCCCTAGAGCTGCTGAGCTCTGGCTGGAGCTGGCTCTTCCTTGGGAGTTACTGCATCCAGATAACCTGCAGCTCCTGCCTTGCTCTGCAGTAGTGTTGCTAGGCAGTTGCTAAGGCTGTTTTTGCTCCAGGCTAGATGATCTACCTGTTTACTGCACTAAACTGTGGGATTTAGGGATGGAACATTATCCCAAGCCTGGGTAGTGAGCCCTGGCTACTCTTTGTGGATAAGCAGGATGCCTGGTTGCTGTGCCCTGGCAAAGGTCTGCATAGCTCTAACACCCCTCACCTGAGGTAGGAGCCAGGCTGCAGCAGGAGACTCCCAGGGCCACAAGGAGGGACCTTCCTTGTGGATTTAACTCCTCAGGATGAAGACTGGCCTTTCTTCCTCTGAGAGTAGCTGTCACAGATCAGCACCTGAGTGCAAATACTGGGGTCACGTAACAAGGATCCCGATTGTTCTGCCTGAGTTTTCCTGGGAGTCATGGCTGATTTTGTTGCTCTAATGTTTTATCCTGTTGTTCTAGTCATACCCAAAGCAGTTTTCACTTAAACAAGCAGAGGTCTTTTATGCCATAGAGAGTAGCTTATATACCTTTGGTGATTAACAACATTTTCTGAAAAGAATTTAGAGCAGGGCCAGGTTGGTCAGATCTACGTTCAACCACTGATGACAGCACTCATTTTTCTATTGCCAAGGCATTGCCCTGGACTTGCATCTGCCTTACAGATAGATAAATGGAATGTGATTATCCCTCAGTCCTGCAGTCCCAGTAGAAGTTTTGATAAAATTTAATCTGACAAATTGGATTCAAGACATCTGGGATTAATTCTCAGTTCAGGTTTTGCTGGATATCTATCAAATGAGCCTATCAGGCAAAGTTCTGTGCACTCTCAGGTAGCTCACTTAATCCACTTTATGGTTCCTCCTCAGTGAAATAAGGCCAGTACCTTATAACTACCTTAGCAGAGGAGTCAAAAAGCATTACTGAATATGAACTGTTCAGATGTTTGGAGAGCTGTGAGACAGAGAGGAGAGTATCAGCATTTTTTTCTTATTTAGTACGGTGATATTTTCTAAGGGAGTGTTCAGTTCTCAAATTTCATTCCAGAAGAAATATTTCACAAATAATTCTTTATCAAATCAATGCTTTATAGTCCCTTTCTAAGAAGGCTCATTTTACAGAGCTTTCTCTGTTCCATCTCTTAGTGTAGTTGACATCCCACTTGGTGCTTCATCACTTCTCCCCACTCCAAGTTTTCAAATAGTTTTCATTTCCCTCATGATTATCATGATCACTGGTGGTAGCTGAGAAGATGCAACAAAGCAGAGATGCTTCCTCTTTTCCTTGAGCCACGAGTTTGCATTTTTTTTCCTTTCTATGTGATTGATACAAAAGTTGATTCAATTAGAAGTAGAGAGAAAGATCAAGCACCTATGTGATAGGAAGTGAAATGAGTGTTCACAAAATTAGTACTGTAGGGGCTTTTGACAGATTTATGTAGGCTCTCTGCATCTGGGCATTGTCTACTTCAGTTTCAAAACATTTCTTTTACAGGATACATAGCAGTTGCTTTACTGAGCTTTTTATAGGCTTGTGAAAAGAGCTGGCTGTCAGCTCCAGATTGCATCCTCCTGTCCCAAAAACAGGTATAAGATCAGCCCAGGAGGGATGCAGAGATGTTGCCTTGGCAGTGTTATGCCTGAAGGAAAGCTTAGCATCACAGAAATTGTTTTTGACTTGTCCTTAGCAGGCTTCAAGTGATGGAGATGGTCACTGGCTGTGAATCAGGTTAGTACCAGTATATTCCTGGTTTTGGACATCTCTGCTGATGGGCAGATGTTGTTTGCTGTCATTCTCTCTGTCATAACATCATCTACATATCTCTACCAAATTAATTATTAGGGTTATAGAGGCAAGAAATTACTCTTTTGGGAATTACTCTTTTGGCCTTTGTGCTCTGACCACTAAGAGTACTCTAATTAGTTTCAAAGAAGATAGCAGTAGCCTTAATTTAATGGATTATTAGCCAGTAACAGCTCTTTAGCATTTGCTGCCCTTCTTGGTGCCAAGCAATTGGAGAAGAGGGAATGGGCAGAAACTGATGCACAGAAAATTCCACTTGAATGTGAGTAAGAATATGTTTACTGTGTGGATGGCCATGCACTGCAACAGATTGTCCAGAGAGGGTGTGGAGTTCCTCTCACTGGAGACATCCCAGAACTGTCTGGACACATTCCTGTGCCATACATTCTGAGCAGGGAGGTTGGAGCAGATGACCCACTGTGGTCCCTTCCAACCTGACCCATTCTGTGATTCTGTGAAACATCAAAGAGATATATCCTTGGGACTCGTATTTGCTGGATACACACCAGATAAGCCTAATGTAGAACTGTTCCTGTTGCTGGACCCTGGATCACCAGATATTACAGAAGTTTCTTTGCTCATGGCTTAGAGGTGACAATTGCTCCTTCTGCCAGTTCCCTTTCTTCTCAAATGCTCTCCACAGACCTTACAAAGCTTTCTCTCAAGTAGAAGTTTTCATCTTTTGGTTTCGTCCCCCCATCCCAGTCACATCTCTCTCAAAAGGTGGAGATTGTTCCTGTGCCAGATTCCATGTCCATCCTACAGATGCATTCTTTCCTAGATTATTTCAGTGGGGCTTTGTCTTTGGAGTAAACTACTTGCACTGGAGTTGCTTTTGCATATTACGGAAGTTGGTTGGAAAAAGAGTTCCTGTTATACTCGCTTGTGAAATTCTGGGTAAATGAGGAGAAAGCTATAACAATGCACATAGGTATGGAAATACACATAGGTATGGAAATACACATAGGTATGGAAAGCCTGAAGAAAGGGAGTGATTTGGTGGGCGGAGAGGGGGGAAATTAGAGAGTAATCAAGTGCCACTGAGAAATAAAGAATTTCAACTGACTGCTGTTTACACCAGAGTAGTTCAACAAAAGAAGCAATAGAAAGTCTGCTAATCACAAGCAGATCATATCTGACAAAATGTGAGATAGTGAACAAATTTGTTTATCTCCTTGCCTGTTCAGCCAGAATTTATTCTCTCTAAATTAAAGCATAGAAAGTGGGTATGGCAAGAATTATTTTGCTTTGAGCTCCTTATATTAGTCAGAGGAGAGATAAAGATACCTCTGGAATCTGCAAGAATGAGCAAAAAGTGGGTAGCTTCCCCAGTAAATGGGCAGAATATACCCCACAAAGCACTTCTTGTCCTTCATTCACAGTTAGAATAGCCTAGGAAAATTATCCATTTTGAGGCAACCTACCAGATTAAGGCCAGTTTACTTGTATGACCCAGCACCACTGTACCTTAAATCCTTACCCATCAGATGTGCCTTTTCCTCATGAGTGTGAAAAGTGTTTTTAAAGCTCTTTTCTGGCAAGGTAATTTGAACACGTTAAGGATGATTCAGCAAAGCCCTTAATTGAATGTCTCAGCCTATCCCTAATTAGCAGAGATCTTAAATTCTTGTACCATCCTAAGCATATCCTTGAAGTTAGCTCAGGCACATACTCAAACTGCTGAGTATGCCTGGGGGAAGGCAGGTAAGTTGAGCCAGTGTTTCAGTAGCAGGCCATGTAAATGGCCAAAGATACATGAGATCTTTGGTAAAAACAGCAGCTGAACCTAGAGCACCTGAATTTCTTCTTTATTTTATAATTACAAAATTACCATTCCTAAACACTTTCTAAAACTTCACCTCCTTTCACTCTTCTACTGTATGGACATATGAGTTTTCTCCATCTTCCTGACACTGGACCGTTGTCTGCATATTCCTGGGAGTTTTGTGCTCAAGAATGTTTTGAAATACAGAAGTTTGAAATATCTTTGTGAATCTGTTTCTTTTCACTGCACTTTATTGAACTTGACTGCCTTGTGTGGCAGTCTGAGAATGACTGACTCTCTTTTTCCCAGGGTTCTGGAGTTCACTTTTCCAGGGTTGGGAGGTCACTAGCATTGACTTTTTTCCACCTCAGAGTTCCTGAATTTCTGCAGGAGAGAACATCAAGTTTTAATAGTGAAAATTGCTCAGTATTGTCTGGTGTTCTGATGGATGGCAGTATCCTTGCTCTGTGTCTCTTGGTACAGCAAAACACTTCAGCTGAAGAGGTTTTAAAAATCTATTTTGTCTGCTTGAATGCATGAGTTCTGTGGTAATGAACAGCTTTCTTACCAAGGTCAAATTACACTAATTGCCACTAAGTATATTTATTAGTGAAAACAAGGCTGTATTATTTGATAAGAGAGTAAGGATTGGGGTTTTCCTACCTCTTGCTTGTTTTGGTATACATTGAGAATTTGCAGGAAACTGGGAGGTTTATTCCTCTTTCTTTTACCCTTCTCATTGCCCAGTGTGGGCACAATCTGCATTTGTACTGGCAAAGGCCCTGCTATCACCATTTATACAAATACCAGATCCATTTATACAAATCATGGTCAGGATGCAGCCCAGTGCTATGAATAGTCCTGGGACACCTGAGTCTCAGCCAGCTTTTAATTTATTTATGACATTTATTTTGTTCCATATCCATACTCTGGCTGGTTGACTGTGACAAGTACTACAGATATCCTCCACCCTTGGTCTCCCAAACCTGGCATGTCATTTGGCTTCATAGAAAAAATTAATTGTCACCTTTATGTGAGACTGCAGAGATTGGCTATGGCAAGAGATGAGATGATGGCCAGAACCACACTGCTGCTCCTACAGGTGCTAGATGTCTTGTTTCAGAGTTTTATTCATTCAACATGGGTTAAAAATCTGGTTAAAACCATCAGATATATGGTTTAGAGGATTTTTTTTCCATTTTGGATGGTTAAAACCTGGAGTGTTTTTTGTTTTTCCTCTTTCATTGTTTCTGCAGCTTAGAGTGTAATCCACATCCTGAAAGGAGAGGGTATTTTCACTTGAGTGCTTTTGCAATTGCAGGAATGATCTCCTCTTCCTCTCCTGTTCTCTTCCCCTTCATTGTGTAGTTCTGGTCATTCTTAATCCTTTGTACACTTACATTGCTGTAGTCTGCAAAGATGACTTGAGCTGAGGTTTTGTGGGTGCTTCCAGATGAAATGTTTCCAGAATTACCTGCAATTGCAAAGACTGAGTACAGGCCCAGCTGATCTCATCCATCCTGTGTCCCCAGTGTACCTACATACCCACCCAGCAGGCAAAGAAGCAAAGTTATTTTCAGAAGTCCCTTTGAACATCCTTGCTTAAATTCTGCCAGTGTAGCCTCAACTTTCATTTCTGCCTGGGGCTGTCATTCTGGCCCTGGGTGGTATTGCCTTCGCTGAACTTCATTATGTGTCATACGAGGGAATTCCTTACACATTAACAGTACAGACCTTTGACTGGGACAGGAAAATGACTGCAGCCTAATTCTTGGAGTATTTCTAACAAAACACTGCGTAGTTGTCACAGCTGTAGTTGCCCAGCACAGCCATCCAGGATGAGTTGTTTAAATGACAGGGTTTTAAACCTGGGATGTTTCCAAAATAATTTTATTTAATGAAATGAGATAATCTGCTCAGAAGAGAAAGGGCACCACTCCACTGCTCCTGAGATCCATGTGGCATGAGTGAGTTTGCTTTTGAGATAGGTCCTAATCAGCTGGCATGACCAGAAAATGTTTATAACTCTGGTTTTCCTGGGTAACAGGGTGAGGCTCCATGTGTTGGCACCTTTGTGCAGCTCTAACACAATGGAACACTCTGGTGATAATATCTGGTGGTTTCTCTCCTGGAACTGTAGTGAGGCTCATGGCAAGGAAAGTTCTCTCAATATACTCCTGTCTGTCCTGCCTCTCCTCCCAGCTGGGAAGGTGATTTTTACAGAAGAAAGAATGTCTGTCTTGCAGAAACCTGTGCAGCAAGCCTATTCTTCTCCATTTTTTATTTTCTCCTTTTTAATTTGTTTGGGTTATTTTTTTAGTAAAGGCAATTCAGAATTGAGTCAAGGCAGAATCAAATGCACAAGGGTGGGGTAGGGGATTAGAAAGGCACAGTAAGAATTTACCCAGAGAAAATTAATTTGAGGATCTACCTGAAATGAAGTAAATGAACCTCAGAAATACTGTGGAATTAAATTACTGTAAAATTTCTTCAGGCTTAATCATTAAAGGTCTAATTAAAAGAACATTATTTGGCAGTACAGTGTCCCACTACCTCATGAAATATATTAGTCTGGGATTTCCTTCCTTCCTTCCGCCACTTCCGCCACTTCCGCCACTTCCCCTTTTTTCCTCTTTGTCCCTTTCCTCCCATTTCTCATTCCCCATGTCCTTCCCTCCCTTGGTGTCTCTCAGCAGCCTGTGCAGAAAAAAAAAAAGTTTTATTTTGAATGCAGAACTGCAGTTTCCAGCCTGGGGTTTGCAGACCCTCAGGGTTACTTGTAAGAAGGGGAAAGTATGAAAAGGAACTAGCAAAAGCAAATCGAGATACTAAATCCTTGTATGATAGCTACGCCCCTGAAAATAAAATTGGACCTTCAAAGAGTAAAATGGTTCGAAGCTACAAGTAAAAAGGGAATTATTACAAGAAAAAAACATCAGGAGGTTTGGAAGGTCATTATGGTCAAATATATAGCGTAGGTAAACTTCAGAGGAAATCTGTTCAGTGTTAATACAATTTTAGATCAAAGAAATAACACAGTGCCTGAGCTGTAGACAGTTAGTGGAATTAAACTTTTGAACCTTTTTAAGACTTTCCTGTCATTTTATGTAGCCAGTAAAAAAGAAAAATCGTAGTTCCTTCCCTGCAGTAAATTTACAGAAGTTCATTAATAAATCTGAACTCAAATATTAAAGCTCTGAAACACCATGCTTTTGCTTATGTAGGAACTTGGATTCAAGTGGAGCTTAAAATGATTGGTGGACATGCATTTCATAGGGCACAGGTGGCATCAGAAGCCACATTTCAAACAGCTGTATCTGGTGTAGCCATAAATAACTTAGCAAAAATATTTAGGTAGAATTTTTTAAGAACTTTACAAACAAGTGATTTGTTTACAAAACAGAAAACTGCACGAATATGCCAGGTCTGGAAGTGACAAATTCTTCATCAGGTAAAGGCACAAGGATACAGAATAAACACTATTTGCAATTCAAGTAACTGAAAATAATAACAGAAGCATTATATAATTAAAGCTCATAGGCTTTAGTCAGGGGAATCTTTGTATGCAAAACTGTCCAGCACTTCTTGAATCAGGCCACCAGTGTCCCAGCTGTTTGTCTAAGGCACTGCAATTTAATAGTATTTGCTCTTGAGAAAAGGTCTCAGGCTCTTTGCATAGAAAGGTTTAAAGGAACACCACTTCCCCAAAAAGAAAAAAAATTACTCCAGAACAAAATGCCAAATCATTTCACTGCAGATGTTTGCCACACCAGGGGATGGCACAAACATTGTCTGCATCCTTCCTACCCTTACCCCAGGAGTGGGTTAAATGCTGGTTGGCTTTAGGGCTACAGATTCTAAATCCTTTTGGATTTAAAATCTAAACCAAAGCAAAGTCACCAGCTTTCTCAGGTTGGAGCCTTCGTGTCTGATTCTCTCAGGATTTTTCTGTATAGCTGTCACATCAACAGATCATTTTTTTTCTTTATTTTGCCCAAAGCAGCGATTCTTGTGTAATCATATAACTCAAGGAGCTGGGGCTTTAGAAAAATGCTGAATATTATGTTATACTGCTGCAATTTGTCAGAAGAATAGCTTCTCCAAGCTATTGAGATCTACAAGGTTCAGTTTAGATTATCCAGAATAAATTGTCCCTTGACTGACAATCCAAAAGAATAGTGCTGTGATTAGTGTTTTGGGACAACCTTGAAGTAGGATTTCCCTTCCTTTGCCCTTGCCCTGCGTGCAGCCTCCCTCAGCTCTATCCAGCAATCAGGTAATTTCTTTACAGAGATTCCCCCAGCCATGAGCTGAGTGTCACAGGGGTTGTGGGAGCACAGTTGCCTGCAGCAGTGAAAATGTGTACAAGGAAATCAATACTGTGTTTTCTGAAGCACAGTCTCAGTAGTTGTACAGAGTAATCACCTTTCCTATACCCTCAATATCCCTGTTGGGCAGAGCCTAAATTTGGAGCTGGGGAGCAGTTGCTGAAGGGTCTATTGAAGCCAAACCTCTGACACTGCAGTGCCAGGGAACATTACAGAGGGCCACTTCCACTCTGTGTTAACCATTTTTTATCCTGTCAGGGCAGCAGGAAAGGAAAACCCCTCATGTGATGGAAAATCAGCCTCTTTCAGTGCAATCCCAGATCTATTTCCAGCTGCACAGATGAAGACTTGGTCCACCCTGCCCACCCAGATCCCCACTGACCAGCCAGAGAGAGCAGTGAGTCCCTGCTGCCATCGTGGGGAGCCTCACACGTCTGCAGACACTCATTTATTTGCCAGCCAGGACCTTTGTGTTTCCAAAGGGGAGGATTTATACCCAAAGAGTTCTCATATCCCTGCAGTGGGGAGCCAAGACTTGTCAAATCCGCTGCCGGCTGCTGGTGACTCATGAGATGTCCAAGACAAGCAACTTAACTTTCTTTTTCCTCTGTTTCTGTTTTCAAAGAAACCACTTCTCAGCTGCACACCAGGGGGCTGTTGTGAGTTTGAATTAATTTGAGGCTTCCAAATTAAAATTGCTGCAATACAGCAATTCATTTCACCCTGTGAGGAACATCCCAGATCCGCTGACTCTTCCTGTGGAGGCACCTGCTTCTCTCCAAAGCCAGCTCAGCTAACAAGCTCAGGCATTTCACTGACTCTGATGAGCTCTCTCTGAGTGTTAACTCTTCTCTTTGCAGGTCTTAGGACCCCACAGACAGGAAACAGAATCCTGACTTGCATCACATGGCAAGTTAACTGAATATTGTGAGCAGAGCCTATTTCCAGCAAGCACAGGCCTGCTGCTGTTATATTTATGCCTTGGCTTAAAATCATTCAATTGAAGATGCCATTAGGGGGTTAATGGAAGCATTGTACTTAGAAAGTCTCTCTGTGAGCTAGGCTAGCCTCCTTACCTTACTGTGTGATCAAACTCATTATTTTCCAGCTCCTGCTGGTATTGTAAACAGTCAGATTTGAGCAAATGAGCTGCAGATGTATTTATATCAGGACAATAACATCAGGGGGGTTTGGAATGGCATGCTATGACCTGCTCAGGAATTAATGTAATTAAATTATTGTTTACAGAAAGAAAACTGGCACTTCTGGGTAGACGGTTTTTTAAACTTTCTTGAAAAGAAGCTCGAGTCTGGAGCATCCTTTAAAAACAGAAATTAGAGGTCAAACACTGAATGAGAAAGCAAAAATAGAGGAATTTCATCTCCAGAACTTGATGAACAGCACATACACATCACACACACAATTATATCTTGTGTTTGTGCAGATCTTAGGTAGAATGAGACCATCTGTACTTTGAAGGCATCCTTCACTTAAGGTTGTGTGGGCAACTACTAAACACACAATTTCCCAAACTTCAGGAGACTGAGTTTGCCTGAACTTGACATAAAAAATGGGTGCAAGATGTCAAAATAGTGTCCTTATTTTATCAATGAGGGAATGCATTGCTCAAGGGCTTTTTGGCTTTGTTTTTCTTTCATTTGGGGAGGACGGGAGTGGGGCAGGGGCACACAGGACTTTGGGGGAGGGGCGTTAATTTTATTTCTATGTATTGTCTGTATGTAAACAACTGGTGACATTTGAGATGAGCCAAAGTATCAGTATGGCATGCTAAGTAGGACACAGAGAAAATCTCCCATTACAGCACCCTGTCTGTGCAAACAAACCAAGCCCCACATCTCCAGTAATGATAAGGGGAAATGTAGGCACCTTGCCTACACGTAGGTGTACACACATATGTTAAGTCTCAGAGTTAACCCTGCCTTTATGTTTGTATTTTGTTTGGGATTACTCTTTCAAAGATTGATCATTTTCACACTCACAACTCTCCTAACAGCTGGGTTACTACTGTGAACAGGTAAATAGTGCTGAGTGACTTTCATGGGCTCCTCCTCACTGCCAGTTCTCCTGGTTTAATGCTGTCATGACACAGGGGAGGTGTGCTGTGACCATGCTTGAACACTGTGCAACTGTTCAATTTTCCTATTTTAGCTTCTGTACCACATCCTAGACAATCTCTCCAACCGTGGATGCCAACCCCCAAACACTTGACAGCTTTATCTGATGGCATTTTGTCTGAATTGAAACATGTGCAAAGCTTGGCCCTTCTCCAGAGGCAAAGTAGAGAGCCACCTCCACCACCACAGGCTGTTTGCATCTTGTTCCTGTTTCAGGAGAAGCTTGAAGGCCAGGAAAGACATGTAGTCTACTATGCAGTGTCTATGCCACAGCTTATGCAGCCCAAACCACTCATCCCTGTTGTGCCTGTAGCAGCTGGGATTGTGAACTCTTGTTTCTTCACCAGACTTTATCAGGACCATGGCTCAAAAATGAGTCTCTGCTGTAGGTCACCTCCTATCTCCATTCACATTACAACATCACCTTTAATATCTATTGACCTTTTTCTCAGAAAACATTTGGATGGGCCACTTTTTTTTTCTTCCCAATCTCAGTTTGATCAACCCTCCAGTTTTCAAGCTCAGATTGTGTTTTGTTCCTCAGAGTGGAGATATCCAACGCTGCTAACACAGCAGTTGGGTGTGTTGGAAGAGTGCAGAGAGCAGGCTGGAAAACATGTTACACTCTTAGTGTTGTTCCTATACAGTTCCTACTTTGTTTCTGGAAAAAGAACACCTGGATGGACCAGTAGTTTGAGCTAGCAGGACACCTCTATGATATCTTTTTTCCAGACTGTTGTGTACTCAGGCGGACCATGCTGCTTACCTGAAAACTGGTATGGGAAGAAGTTTTTGGTTTCTCAAGTTGCAGACAACATGCATTGTAAGGAAATGTGTCAGATAAGGAGGTTAATGGCTTTTTCCCCACCTCAACTGAATTCCTACCTCCCTCCTTGACCTGGAAATCCACACTTTTCCACCAGGACTGGTGGAAAAGATGTGTGATAAACTCCTGCCCTGTTTCTGTCAAAGTGACCCACACTAGAAAAGACATTCAAGCTATCCTGAGCAATCTAACACCTTTCAACTTTCCTTCCCAAAATTAAAGCAGATATTATCAATTGGATAAATCACAGCAGCAACTGAGAATACTGTGGGCAGGTTCAGAGGTGTGGTTTGATCCTCAAGTCTGCACAGAAGTCTGTTCCCATTAAGGAAAGAGGTGGGAAGGAGACTGAGAAGTTGTTGTGGTTTAACCCCAGCCAACAACCCAGCCCCACGCAGCCACTCTCTCTGACTGGGGAGAGTCAGGATGGTAAAAGCTGGAAAACTCGTGGGTTTGATAAAGACAGTTTAAAAGGGAAAGCAAAAACCAAGCACACAAGCAAAAAAACCCTAAGGAATGAATTCTCTCCTTCCCACAGGTAGGCAGGTTCTGCACTCTCCAGGAGAGCAGGGCCCCATCACATGTAATGGTAACTTGGGAAGACAAATGTCATCATTCCAAATGTCCCCCCTTCCTCCTCCTTCCCCCCATCTTATACACTGAGCATGGTGTCACATGGTCTGGAATATCCCTCTG
>JAWWEY010000115.1:144028010-144120937 GCA_035582745.1 Loriotus luctuosus | reverse complement strand
GTCATCACTCCAAATGTCCCCCCTTCCTCCTCCTTCCCCCCACCTTATACACTGAGCATGGTGTCACATGGTCTGGAATATCCCTCTGTCCTTTGGGGCCACCTGTCCTGCTGTCCTGTGTCTCCTCCCAGCCTCCCCTGCACCCCCAATTTCCTCGCCAGAATAGCAGAAGGAAAAGCAGAAAAGGTCTTGGGTCTGTGTGGGCCCTGCTCAGCAGTAACAAAAACATCTCTGTATTATCAACCTCCTGTTCAGCACAAATGCAAAACACAGCCCCACACCAGCCACTGAGAGGAAAACTAACTCCAACCCAGATGCAACCACCACAGAAGGCAAAAAGGGAGAATCTCCCAGTGAAATGCTCCTACCTGTGGCAGGTGTGTACACTGCATTTCAGATAAAGTCAACAAGTATAAAACATTTTGGTTAAAGAGAGACATTTCATTCTTAAACTAGAACAGAGCTGCTCTCCTTTATGTACTGGGGAGAAAATCAGCTTTTAGGTTTTTGCTCTTTTTGAACACTACTAAAGAGGTTTCACAGTCCTGAATGTGCCAAAATAGAGTAATATGTTACATTTCTGCTTCACCCTTCAAATGAAAACTCACATGTTCTCATACTTGAATTCCTTAATTTTTATGTGAAAAAAGGATCCTTCAGGCCACTAGTATAATCAACCCCTATAATGACAAGAAGGCTCACAATGTCATTCTGCATCCATGGAAGAATTCTGTGAATTTGGTTTTCTTTTCAAAGCATCTTTTTTAAGAAAGAATCATGTTTCATTTTTCACTAAAGTCTGTGAAGGAATTTCCAGCATAGTACTCCCAGTATAAAAGAAGCAAGCAGGAAATAAATTTGTCTTGTCTTTTATAACCAAAATGCATTTAATAATTTGAACACCTTAGATAATTTATTTTGCTTCTAAATTGGTACTTTGGTCTCACTAAGTTTTCAGAGAATGCTTGATTCACTATCAGAAACTGAAACAGGGACCACAAGTCCTGATTCTCAACCTCATTTTAGATCCAAGGGAACCAGAACTGTCCCTGAGGAAAAGTTAAATGAAAATTAATTTCTAATGCACTCCAAAGGCCACAGTTCTGTGGCTCTCTTCATCACTGGAATATTACTGACGATCTGTTCCAATTTGGAACAGAGACAAGATGACAATTATGCTTCCTAACAAGTCTTGAAATAACCCATCAGCTTTGAGGTACTACAAGAAAATTCTCTTTTCACATATTATTATTGGCTGGGAACACCAGGTTCTAATCCCATTTCTCTGCAACTATCTCTTTGCAGCAAATTCCAATTTCTAACTTAATTAGTGAGCACAGAGCCACAAAAAGCCAAAAAAAAATACAAAATAAATACATGATAGAGGAAGCTATCAGATCCAATATGGAAACAAAATTCAAAGAACTCCAAGACAGACATTTAGGAGAACATCATACTCCTTGTCCCAGAATCCTGGCAAACTGGCATGTTGATTGTCATAGGAGTGTTTTCAGCAAATCTATCAAAGGGATAGAGGAAAGCCAGCATGTTACCTGTAGTCAGATGGTGAGAAATGGCCAAATGGTCTGTGCAGAAACCAGCTGGCACCCCGGCCTCAGGAGCAGACAGATCTGTAAGAGTTTCTTTCTTTTAAAAGACAGAGGAAAACAGAAAGTGTAATGTGACTATGAAAGAGTAAATGCACTTGTAAGAAACATCAGAAGTTTTTGTCCTGGAAAGGGGAAGTATTGCTAAGATACTAAGATCTAAAACACTGCAAACATGTGGTTTTTTTATTTGAGGTCCATGGAGAACTTTTAGAAATTGACCAAAAGGCAAATCAGAAAATCAGCTTTGCTTTCCAGACGCCTGCAGGCACTGGGAAAGGATGCCCAACTTCATTCAGAAATTTCCAGAAAGATAAAGACTGAGAAAGCTACAGTCCATATCTGTGTAAGAATCTGGCCATGTTCAGAGCAGAGAAGTTCAAACTAGATCAGGTGCAGAGGTGGACCACAGGACAATGACAAAATTGAGAGATTATTTTCTTATGAGGAGAGACGCACTGAGTCAGCTTGTTTAACTTCAGCAAAGTGGAGGCTGCAGAAATATATGTTGTCTGTCAATACATCAGTGTGTGATCACTGAGGAGGCAAACACAGTTGTTAGCAGACAGGACATTGTGTGCTGGCACAACCAAATGTGAATATATTGCTCATGATTATTTTAGGCTGAAAACAAGAGGGTTAGACTAGTTGAGGAGTAAGATTATGTGACACACTTGCATCAGAAGCACCAGAGGAGAGATGATCACACCAATGGAGACGCAGCCTGACCTGCTTTTGCACAGGATTATATGACATCCTATGGAAGGAGGGATGTAATGACCCAAAGGATTAATTTCCCTCAGTTGTTTTGCTTTTCTGTAACTTGCCTCACTGCTCACTGGTCTCTTAATCCCATAACCTGTTAGACTGAAAAATCCCAGTACCATCAAAGTTAAGAAATTTCCTAATCAGTTTAGAAGCAGGAAGACAGGGCTAAACCATGTCACTCTAGAATGTCTTGGACATTGGTAGATGTCACAGACTGTGTAGGTGAGGCCCCCCAAGACTGTTAGACCTGTTACACATTCAAGCCACCAGAAATTGTAAAAAGATGTGATTATTCAGCTACAACCACCAGACTTGTCTTCCATCCTAGAAAAGGAGGGCCAGAATAAACAGCAGACTAGAAAATGGGCAGTTCACCAGTCTCCTTCCCTGCATATTTTAATGTTGCTGACAACATCAAAGATCCCTTGTCATGGGTGTAGCAGAATCATAATGTTAAAGCAAGTGCTCATTAATACAGTGGGACAACTTAATGCTAGAAAGATAACAATGACAGAACATACAACTTAGTTGAATATGTGCTTTTAAGATCTCCTCACTTGAAAAATTAATTCATTCGGGCTGTCAGATTTTGAAACATTAGGGAAAATCAGCAAGAATTTTAGAAGCTTTTAGGAGACAAACAACAAGCTTTTATTTGCCATGTTGTGACCTAATCTGTTAATGAATCAAGAAGTGTTGTTGTGTGGCTCCTTGCAATAAATGAAAGAACATTTTGCAATCCCTCACACTCCTCCTTTGTGTGGGGTGTTTGCTTTTAGGGGTCTGATTTGCAAAACAGCTACTTGGTGACGTATCAGTTTGTTCACAGGATACATTCCCTCCTTATTACCATAAATTCTGGGAAATTTTCTATTTGGTGACATATCAGTTCGTTCACAGGATACATTCCCTCCTTATTACCATAAATTCTCGGAAATTTTCTGGGATAAAAATAGATATTTGTCTTGCTTTACAAGATCCTCTAGAATCACACAGAAACTCATGTAACTCTGGGTGCATACTCTGCAGGTTTCCTCTCTCTAGGGGTCGGCAGTAGAATTTATAACTGGGTTTTAATTTGAAGCCATTCATTCTTTCAGCTCTCTTTCAATTGCCTCTTTTCATATTTTCTTGCCTTGTCCTTTCCTCATGCAGCTTAACACCATGCTTGTGGTTGCCCAGCACAGAGCACTGAACAGATGTTTTCTTTGAGCTGTGCTCAGCCATATCTAGGCCCTTTCCCTCAGTAATTACAGTTAATTCTAGGAATCCTTAGTGAATATTAATGGTGGAAATGGTTCATCAAATATCCATAACATTACACTCAATGCTCTTTCACAATGCAGTGCTCAGTTAGGCAGATGCATTACATCATCCTGAAGTTGCATGTACTTTTTTATGCTTAATTAGATTGAAAAAGAGTGCCTGGAGGAATGGGGGAATGTGCTCTAGCTTCCCATAAATCCCTAAAGCACATTATACCCCACACTCAGAAATGTCTTTCTCTCTAGTGTTCCCCTCTATTTTTTGGTATTTTCAACATTTATCATCTAACATGATATAAAGGAGCTGGTTGCCTTAAAATGTGGAAAGGTTTTCCCACCTGTACCCTGCTCAGTTTCTCCTGTTTGATCCAGCAGTGAAAATTCAGATCTGCCATCATTACAGCCAGACCAAAATACTGCTTATAACTATGTCATTGACTGTCATCATCACAGGCTTAGCCTGTGACTTCATCCCGGGGCCAGAGAGGGGAGTGGAATGGGAAGCAAAGGAGAATTGGCTGTGATTAAGTACAAATCACCAGAGCAATTGGAGAACGTGAGCAGACTGTGAAAAGCACATGGAGACATCTCTCAGTCTGATGGGTTCACAGGTTTTTTCCTACTTAAAAAAGCCTATTTTTGATGTTTGCCACCTTCTTTGCTCCTACTCTGTTTAAGGAAGGTTGGCTGGACATAAAGGAAACCTACAGAGGCAAATAGCCTGGTCTTTGTACCTGGCAGCTGCAGCACTGCATCCATGGTGGAGGGCAGAGGGACAATTCTCTGAAGCACACGGTGCTCCCTGAAGCCAACAGGAGCATAGCTCCCTGTCTGCCCTCTGACTCAGGCAGGCAACTCTTACAGATCTCTCTTTACTGGCTGATTTATTGAAATAAATCTCTGATACATTCCTGTTGGCTTCTGTTATCAAAAGAGGCACTCAAGACATGGTTCTCTTGCAGTCATGCAGAAATTTGCTCTATAAAGCTGGAATCATAATGTATGTAATTAGCCCTCTAGGTAATTGTCCATACCTTGAGGTCAGTCATTAAGCAGGACTGAACACTGCACAAAGTCTTGTGAAAATAGGACTTTTCTTAACACAATAAAAATTTGACTATGGGTGTTTCAGATCAAAGAAAGAAAGACTTACTGTAAAGGATGAGAAAGAAGCTAAGGAATTATATATTGCAGGGATGTCAAGCTGTCCAGGTGACTCTGCAAAATGTTGCATGCAACAATTTGGGCAATATTTGGGGTACCGTGAACATCAAGGTAATTGTTTCTTTTTGTGAAAAATGCAACCAGTGTCAAGTATAGTCCTTGTTAAATGACACAACCACTCAAGGATGCTGTTGCAGTCATGCTCTGTAAAAACAGAAGAGAAATAAACCCAGTGGCCCAATGCTGTCCAGCAAAGTGCATGCAGCTGCATTCAACTTGCATGCATTATGTTATGGGTTTGGCTTTCTCATAAATATTGATATTGATCCTTGAGCTCATTTTGTCCAAGGATCCCAAAGCAGTTGACAAGTACGAATTACCAAAGCTTTGCAACACCCAGAAGAGCAGGGTAACTGCTCCATCCTTTAAACACTCAGGCATAAAATGGCAAAGTGAGGTTAACAGGCTTGTCTGGGGTCAGGTAGTGAGTCAGAATGGGAGCTGGAAAGTGGGACCCAGGGCTTATTGTTCTGCTGCTGCTGCTGAATATACACAAGAAGAGGAAACTGGGGAGTTGCCTGAACAGTGTTTGCTACAGCTGGTGCTGAGTCTCACTGTCCCTGATCTCTGTGCATGTGCCCTCAGGAGCTGGAGCACAAACACTCTCAGCCCATCTGCTTAGGTGATGGGAATACCCCAGAGAGCTCCCACCAGTGCTGTGAAGAGGATTCCTCTGGGCTGATGAATGTAGAGAATGATTTTAAACAGTGTAGGAGGTCAGTATGGAAGGGAAATAGGCAGGACTTCTTTTTCTAGCAACTTCTTAATTTCTGTTGCCACAGTCCTCCAGTTAGGAAAAGGTGTAAGGAATTCTTTTGTTTGTTTTGTTCTGTTGTTGTTTTTTTTTTTTAATCCTGCATTGCTAAAAACAACAATAATATTGTTATGTTCCTGATTTCAATTTGCTAAAATTGCAACCATTTCACTGGTCTGAAACATAGTTAAATCATAGAATTTGCATTTTACAAATGAGGCTAAGGAAGAGCATCTGTAGTAGATTTAAGAACCAGAAATCCTTTATTGACACTGGACAGTTTTCCTTTGGTGGCTACAGTGAAGTTTTAGATACATACATGTTAAAAATTCAGATTAATCTGCTGAGATATTACCCTGTAGACTGACATTAAAGACGCTGTCTAACCCAGAGAACAATAAAGATCATTACCATAATTTCCAGCCTAGCCAAAGCTATTACCAAAGCCAAAGCTATGGCTGAAATCCCTGATGGTACCATGGTTCAGAAGTTCCTGCTCTAAGCTGGAATGTTTCATTTCACAGCTGCAGAGGGCTGTGGATGCCTGGCCACCTACAAGGCCCAGCTGATACCTGTTAAACAATGATGCACTGATTGCTTTGGCTTAGGCAATTGTTTAGAACTCTGGTCTGAATTTTGGCTACATTCAAATCACCTTCATCTACCAGGTTTTTTCTCAGTGTGAGTGGAGTTTTTCCTGTCCCACATAAGCACTAGGCAGTGGCTGCTTTCCTGTCAGATGGCCACTGGCAATGGATCTTCCACTCTGTGTCATCCCAAAATAAATTCTGCCTGAGTGAGCTATAAATCAGTAGATGGCCTCTGAGGCACAGTGGCTCTGTGTTGCTCAGCCTACACTGATACAATGGAGGGCACAGTGCCACTATCCAGCTGTTGAGATATGAATAAACGACAAGGAATTATGTACAGACAAATTTAAATATTGCTGACTTAGGGGAAATGAAATCACTAAGCCCTGAAGGATGCTGGCAGGCTTGAAGCCAAAATCACATTTGCTTTTGTTCTGCTGTGACATGGGGTGTAATTGGGTTGCAGTGAAAACACTGAAATAATCTTTTTTTTTTAAGGTGAAGAACACAGTAACACTTCTGGCAGTGGTCAGTAGCATGTGAACAACACTAATTGTTCATCAAGAATCGGATCGTTGATTCATCAGAATCACAGAATCATTGAATATGCTGAGGTGGAAGGGACCCATCAGCATCACAGAATCCAGCCCCTGGCCCTGCAGAGGACACCCCAAGAGTGTCACACTATGTGCCTGAGAGCCTGATTGAACACTTACTGAGCTCTGTCAGGCTTGGTGCTGTGACCACTTTCCTGGAGAGCCTGTTCCAGTGCCCAGCACCCTCTGGGCGAAGAACCTTTTCCTGATATCCAACCTAAACCTGCACTGACACAGCTTCAGGCCATTCATTGGGTCCTGTCACTGCTCACCTGACAGAAGAGATCAGTGTCTGCCCCTCTTCTTCCCCTCATGAGAAAGCTGTAACTGCAATGAGGTATCCCCTCAGTGTGCTCTCCTCCAGGCTGAACAATCCAAGTGACCTCAGCTGCTCCTCACACAGCTTCCCCTCCACATCTTTCATGTGGTCCCTCCTTCCCCATCTCCATAGCTCCCCTTTGGGTACTCTCTAATAGCTCAATATCTTCAGTTGTGGTGCCCAATACTGCAGGTGAGGCTGCCCCAGTGAAGAGCAGAGCAGGACAATCCCCTCCCTTGCCCAGCTGGCCATGCTGGCCCTGATGTCCCCCAGGACAGGGATGGCCCTCCTGGCTGCCAGGACACTGCTGGCTCATGTTCAGTTGTCCCTTCCCAGAGCTCTGCTCTCCAGCCTCTCATTCCCCAGCCTGTCCACACAACCAGGGCTGTCTCTGACTGACTGTGCCTCTGACTGACCTTCCAGACACTCAGATAGCCACTGGTCATTACAGTCCAGGTCATTATAGTTTACTCCACTAAAATACTAAAAACAACAAAAACCAAAACCTCTAGAATGCATGTCCAAATAATATTTTATTTTTTTTCCCTTTTTTATCTTTTTTAAATAATCCTTTTTTACCTTTAAAAAATCCTTTTTAATCTTTTTGATCTTTATCTTTTACTTTGGGTTAAGTAACAAAGAAAAGACATCCAGAATATATAAATCGTTTTACCAGTGATAGCTGCCCCAAACTTTCTAAAGGGAAATATGAACTGAAAGCACCTCCCCCCACCTTGAGGATGGGGCTGTGGTTGGTCCCACAGCCCCTCTGGGCTGCTCCTCCTGCCTCTCCCTTCTCCCTGCCCCAGCACAGGCCATTCCCTGGGCTGCAGCCCTTCAATGGGGAGCTGTGCTCACAGGCAGCTGGCACAGCTCCCTGGGACAGGCAGGAGAGCAACAGATGGCTGAGACAGAAAATTGTGCTGAGACTGGAAAGGAATTCCATCATTTCAAAGCCTTTGGCCTTTACAGTGCTAGGAATGGGTTTGGAGGACAGTTGCAATTCTGTTTTTGGTTTTCTGGGTTGGGGACTCTTGGTTTTGCCAAACTCACAGAACACCAGGCACTGTCTGCAGGAACCAAGGCAGGTCCAGCTGTATCATCTCTTGGAGCCAATCCACCACTGCAAGAGACAACTTCCAACTATTTCACTTTGACATTTACTTGGCTTATGCTGTCTCACCATTGACACAATTCTGGAGCCTCCTTGATAGATACACAGGACAACAAAAAGCCCTTTGAAACACCTGTTTCAGCCATAAAATTCCATTAGCTAAGGGTGAGTTCCTGTCATTGAGTAACACTGGTCATTTCTTTGTGCCTGCACCGTGCCCTTGGCTCTTCAGCCTTTCAGACTGAGTGGCTCACCCTGGGCTGCCTGGTGGCACTGCTTTTACCCTTGTGAGCACTTGCAGAAGGTGTTGAATTGCTACCTTCCTCTGCACAGCTATTATTTATTAATGTATCAGACGTTCACTCACTATATATTGTTGGATTTAGCTTTCAGTGAGATGCACAGATATTCAGCCTGTTCAGCTAACCGCCAAAAGTCAATAAAATGCTGCAACCCGAGGAGGGAGAGAAGTTGCACATTCAAGGGTCTGAATCAGTCCACCTGACACCACAGAGTGTATCTTTCCCAGTAGGATTAGAGGGGTGATTATCCCAAGAGAACTGGTAGGTGAGGGCAGACTTCATAATTTTAAGTGTTTAATCTCTCAGAGCCAGAAGGCTATATATTAAAATGAAAGAGAAATGGATAAATATTTAAAGAAGACTAGGAATGATTCATTTAGATTCTTTGAAAGTGGTAGCAATGTTTTGCTAAGATGAGAAAGGAGTTGCTAGACAGATATCTTTTTGGTTTGATTTTTTTTTCCCCAGCACAATGTTTTGTTTTGTTGGTTTTTTTCCTAGGACAAACTCTGTATCCCTTTGTGGTGTGCAGTATGTCCTCAGGGTGGGATGGAGCAAGCAAGAGATTAAAAAAAAAAAAGCAGTGGGCAGTTACAAGATAAATTTCAAGGTCTTTTGGCACTGAAAAGCCTTAGAGGCGAAAAAAAAAAACACATTAAACTGTCTTTTGTGTACATCCCAGGAGAATGTTTTCTCCTTTGGTGTGTTGAACTTCTGTGTTTACTCATGTATTAAAATTGCTGCTTGGTCTGCAGTGTAAAGATAACATAAAATGAATCCTAAATGCCAGATATAGGTTTACAGGCTGAGATGCTCTCTAGAGTTGTCATCATTTCTGGGTTGTGGCTGTGATGGGATGTAATGTTTTGTGCTCTGCAGCTTCTGGACAAAGCCAAGGCTAAAGGGATTTAGAGAAACCAACCAACAGATTCAGGCTAGGAGACTGCTACAGAAACACTCAGCAAGTAATGAGGAATTGCCAAGGAAGGGGAACATCCAGAGGAACAAGATTTGAAAAGTAGGCTATCACCTTGCAGAGTTCATTCTGCCTCACTGTGTTAAAGCTGTGTCTGTGGATTGGAGCTCTTGGGGACCTGGGGACACGAGTGGGTCCCAGACTGTCATGGGGAAGAGGAGGGGAGCAAGTCACAGCCCTCAGAGAGGCAGAAACTGATCTCATTCCTTCAGCAAGGTCACAGCAGCCACTGTGATGAAGTTGTTTTGCCTCTTATTCATAGAGCCCAAATCACTTCAGTGGGGCTCAGAAAGGTCAATCTCAGAATGCAATGGCACCCTTGGGGGCTGTTTTTGATGTGGTCCTACATAACCAAAAGTAACTCAGCTTTTGTTGTGATGGAATTCCCTGTGATTTTGTTGCCAGTGTCAGCTGTTACATACTCGCAGCCTGGGGAGTCTGCAGTGCTGGAGAAATGAACTTTGCCCAAGGAGATCTTTCTGCTTTGTCTGACATACCATGTCACATGTCCCAGAGATGATTTTTACCCCAATTCTTGGGAGGATGAGTGCTCCTGCAAGTGGGAAAGGAGCTGTGGTCATCAGAATGGGCTGTGTTGGTGAACACCATTTGGGCCAGGTGACATTTGGGGAGGGAGCAGGTGGGGAGGGGACATTTCCCTGGGCATACACTTCCTCCTTGTGCTGTGAGACAGTGGCTGCTTTATGGCAGGGTTTCATTTGTGATTAATGAGCTATTGTCAGCATCGTTAGAAAATCCACCATGGCTGTCACCAAATAACATTCATCTCCTACTCAATTCCTGCTTTTGGCTGTCAGACTTTGGCTGAAATCAGATGGTAAGGTGGAAACGTGAGGAAGCAATGGATGGCTTCAGTTTAGGTTGCATAAAGAGACCAGTTGCTCTGTGAAAGCCCACCAGTGTGTGTTTGGTATTGATAGCATTAGTGCAAGGCAATTAATATTCCAAGATCGTAAACCTGCTCCAGATTCAATAACATGTCCTGCAAAGGAAATTACCAGGACATTGTTTCTTAATAACAGTGAATAGGCATTTATTTTCTTAATGGATTTTTAGTACTAGCCTCAAAGTTCAGCACTGTCTCAACAAGCCTCCCTTAATCAAAGTTTCATTAGTACAAGGGGTCCTTGAAATTTCCAGAAAATATTGGACCTGTAACCCTTGTGAATTTGTACTTCCTGAAGTCTCCTTCAGCCGAACTCTGGATTTGTGCTGCATGCTGTGGTTACCTGAGCAACTCAGGGGAAAGCAGCTCTAGGTTTGGTCTGAGATCACCCAGGAGAATTGTGAAGATTGAAGAGTTAATTTACTGGGTTACTGTTACCACAGCTCCAATAGAAACTTTGTAATAGAAATGTTATCTCCCCTGTTTTGGATCCTGCCTCCGTGGAGTGTTTCAGAATTATGGAATCACAAGACCACTGCCAGACTGCACTGAGAGGCTGTACAAAGTTACCCCTCAGTTCTCTGTCTGCTGGAATAAATTACTGAGGCACAGTGCCTTAAGTATGCTGGCAGTCAGACATCAGACTGATACCAGAAAGCAAAAAAACCCAAAAACCTCATAATTTTAAGAAATGTGATTAGAGTCAAGCAGCTTCTTTGAATTATTTTATATTCAATCGTGTGGACAATGTCTGATACTCAGAAAAGTGTAACAGTAGATCTTCTGGCCTGTATTTGTGTGACAATTTCAGTTCCTGCTCGAGGTCTCTTCCTTGTCATCAGCAAGCAAACATCAGGCAGGTGAAGTAACCTGCTGTCAGCCTGTGGAAACCAGCAGGGCATGCAGCACACAGAGTTTAGGTATGTCTTCATCAGCAGTAGGGTTTAGATGTTTGGAACATGGACATGTTGAATTAATGCAGCTGTTTCATTTTGGCTCCAGGTTCTATAGAAGCCAGGGGCTCACTCTGAATGTAGAACTATCTGCTGGCTGTACCCCACTCCTCTGTCCTGTTCCTCCTTCTTTCCTTCCATCATTACCTGAAAGACAGCAGAGATCTTACCCAGCTTGAAACTTCTCACCACAAATATTTGCATTAAAGAGGAATGCAGAGACAGCATAACGCTGGGCTTGCATAAGGATGCCTGCCACTTTCTGGCTTTAAATAGTTTTCAGGTCCCCTTAGCAACTGGGTTTTGCAACAAAGTGCTTTTCAGGAGTGCAAATCACCCAACGTTGGTGCCCATGCTGGAGAGTTAACACTGATGCTCTCTGCATGCTGCAGCTGATATTCAGAGATTTGCTCACATTATATGATTTGATCAAATGATCCTCCCTTTAACATTTCCTTGAGGATGAACGAAAGGTTTTACTTAAGAAATAATTTTGTTGTTTGTTTTTCCCTTAGTTTGCTCTAGCTTTGGAAACAGACACAATTTCAAATCAGCACTGATACTGATGGAAAACTTTACTCCATTAGTTTGGGTGGGATGCTGTCCCACAAACCCATGAAATGATCCCCACTGTTTATTGAATCACCACATTTTAAAATAATTGTTTATTGTATCACCATATTTTAAATTAACATGAAGCATCATCCACTTGTAAGTAACTCTTTTCAGCAGGTAATGCCTCCTTCCTTGTTACTTCATGGTAAAACCTCCACTGTGTTGCCAGACAATTTGATCCAGAGCTTGATTTTGCAAAAAAATAACCTGAAACCTCTTATTTTTCTAACACTTCTCTCTCTCCACTTTAAGGTAAAATATTCTTTCTAGTCTTTAACTGTCAGTTGCCTCCTAGAACAACAACTGCTGATTTTTTTTAGAGAATTAGTTAATGGAGGCAGGGAGGAGAGCCTACAATGCTATTTCATATTCTCCTGCAAAGGGGCACTGAAGCATCTCAGGCTTTTAACCTTGACTTGGAAATGGTTTTGTAATTATGCCTTCTTAAGACAGTAGGTTTTAAAGTCTACTCATCACTGGCTGAGTGGGAGAAGGAATCTTGTCATTCATGATGGCTGATAACTCGCTTGCCAGATCAAAATTAAGAATAACCTTTCACCAGCAGCTCTAGCACAGACATCATCCTTGCTGACTTCTCAGTGGGTACCAATGAGATTACAGCCAGATTGCACATGACAAACCAAAAATATCCCCAGCAGTCTGTTAAAATTTAACTCCCCCAAAAGATTACATCCTCACAAGCTCTGCAGCTTGGTGTAGTTCAGCTGATCAATGGGAGCTGAATCATATGTTTTATTATTTCAAAGTTTTCAGAAATCTCAATTGGAAAAAATTTTGTGCTGCAAACAGGAAATGATGTGTCATGGTGCAACATCCAGCACAGATTGCACAGTAAAGTCTTTGCAGGATTAAAGCCCTAGGCCTTCAGAAGTCACACTGTAAAATTCAAAACTAATTCTTCTAATAAAACCTTAGCTAAATCCTGTCTGCTTCCCTTCCCTGAGCCTTTAATTGCTCTAGTAGGTTTCTCCTGTTCTGTTGGAAAACACATAAAACTACAGCATTAGCTAAAGGCACCTCAATTTACTGGGTATTCCAAGTCATTACAATGAAAAGGGATTTTTTTACAGTTTAAGATCCCTCTTTAAGACTTCCCCCAGCCACCAGAGACATAGGTACTTAGAATTGGTGGGGTAAAAATTCCTAAGTTGACAGCAGATAGGCTGAAAAAATGAAAAGAGAAAACTTCAAAGAAGAATAAACAGCAACTTTGAACGTCTTGAGCTCAGTGCACAGTGACAGTAGGTTTGGGGTCATCTTCCCCAAAGAGGGAAATTACCAGACATCAGAAGTGCTTAGGTCATTGAAGTGTGGAGATTTTCACATGAAAGAGTTTGGCTTTGGGCTTTGCTCTCTGACTGTCACTATTTCTCTGTGCCTACTGTCTTTCATCACTGCCCTGTCCTTTTCTTCCCTTCTTGGGCTCATACTTTGAGCTTTGGTCTTTTCACTATTAAAGTCACCAAGACTTTTGCCAGTAATTTCTAAAAGCATAAGATGAAGCTCTTAATTTTCTTTCATATTCTTGTTTCCTTCTAGGCTTCATTCCCCAAAGCACAGGTGTTCATTCTGCTTTTCTTTTGCGTTTTTTTTTTTTTTTTTGTGAAAGAGTAAAAACATTTCAAAAAAATCAATTAATAATTTGATTTGCCAGATTTTCCCAAGAATTCTGGGAAATTCTCTTTAGGATAGGGGTGAGGATCAAGGTAGTTTAGATTTCATCTCTCCTTGAAATAGCAAACCAATGTCTGTAGGATGTTTAGTTGCCAGAAAATAAATTCAGAATACACACACACATGCTCACTCCCACATACAAACTTTGCTGAAAGTAATTTGGTATTCATGTTTAAAAAGAATTAAATAATTTCTGGTTGCTCTCATCTAAGCCCTGTGAACAATGTATGCAGTCAAAGCTGCTAAATTAAACCCTCCTGACTCCATAATGCTGGTGCATCAAGCAGATGTGTTCCCAGTGCTACCCACTGCCTGCATATCTCCTGAATAGCTGCACATAAAGACAGAACATTCATGTAACGCTGTCTATAAATACAGCAGCCAGAATACACTCCAGAGATGTTGTGAGGGCTCCAAAGTTAAGTTTGGTTTGAGGTTTTGAGCTCAAATCAGAGCTAAAACTGATGTTATAATGATTGAATACACTTTCCAGATTTAACATCTTCACAACCTTATTTAATTTCCTGTAATATTTTTAGCTCACATGAAAAGATGTTCTCCCTATTCATCAAAATTATTTTAAACCTGACAGGAGGAAAATGAAGTTACTGATGTCTGCTTCCTTTATTTAGTACTTTTCACTTACATCCTGTGCTCTCACATCAGTTTCTTACATCGGTTCCGGGAACCGGGGAGACCTGGTCAGTAAAATTGTAGGAAGTTAGAATAAGGAGACAGATGTGCATCTTGGACCTGAAGTTATACTGAGTAAGTTTAGTGGTGACACAAAATTGGAAGGAGCTGTCGACTCCCTTGAGGGCAGAGAGACCTCAACAAATCAGAGACATGGGCAATCATCAACCAAGTGAAGTTTAGCAAGGGCAGGTTCTGTATTCTGCACCTGGGACAAGGCACCCCTGGTTGTGTGGGGGATGAGACGCTGGAGAACAGAGCTCTAGGAAGGGACCTGGGGTCCTGGTCTGTGGACAGTTGAACATGAGCCAGCAGTGTCCTGGCAGCCAGGAGGGACACCCCTGTTCTTGGGGACATCAGGGACAGCATTGTCAGCCAGGCAAGGGAGGGGATTGTCCTGCTCTGCTCTGCACTGGGGCAGCCTCACCTCGAGTCCTGTGTGCTGTTTTGGTCACCACAGTTAAAAAAAAAAAAAACCACATTAAATTATTAGAGAACATCCAGATGAGAACATGAGGTGGTGAAGTGTCTTGAGGTGAAGCCAAAAACGATGCAGCTGAAGTAATTTGGATTGTTCAGCCTGGAGAAGAGGGCAGACCCCATTGCAGCTACAGCTTCCTCAAGAGAGGAAAAGGAGGAGCAGACAGCAACCACTTCTTGCTGGTGACCATGGACAGGAGCTGAGGGAATGGCCTCAAGCTGTGTCAGGGGAGGTTTAGGCTGGATAATAGGAAAGGATTCTTCACCCAGAAGGTAGTTGGGCACTGGAATAGGCTCCCCAGGCAAATGATAACAGCACCAAGCCTGAGACAGTTCAAGAAGCACTTGGAAAATTCTCTGAGGCATAATTCTTGTGGTGCCCTGTGCAAGGCCAGGATCTGGATTTCATGATGTTGATGGATCCCTTCCAACTCAGCATATTTTATGATTCTCTGATCCTTCTGATTTATTTCATTGGTATTCCACTGCATGTGCAAGAGTTACAGCCCCTTCTGCACCTCTGACCCTTCACAGTCAGGCTCCAGGATATGAAGATGGGGTCCTCTGTTTCATTGCAAGGGCTACAAGGACCAACAGCTTCAGTCACATGCAGTTACATAAAATTAAGTATTTTCTGAAGATGGTATCAGAGACAATCTGCTTATGCACTACATTCACCACAACAATGACAGTTACCTCTACAATGAGCCTGAAACATTGAAAAAAGGCAAAAGACCTGTACTGAAGACCAAGTGTTTCAAGAGTGAGACACTAATTATTTCCTGCCATAATAAAATAACTCCCAGATTAGCCTAAGAAATAGGCTATGCCTTATGTTCTAGGCAAAAGAAAAGAAAATATCCAGGCCTAAACCAATGCTCGGTGCCAGAGCGAAATGAAGACATATCCCTCCCAGATGCCAAATCTGGTGCTTGGCTTAAGTCAGACTGTGGAAGTAAGATGTAAGAAGTGTGTCATCCTGTGCATCAAAGACTTCCTGGATTTTATTGCACTTCTGCTCAAGCTGTCATTACTTTCCTTAAATGGTGGCCTTTGTATATGTACTGCTTCTAAGAAACAAAAAATACAAATATGGAACAGATTTCAGTGGGATGTAGAAATACCTGAGCTTTCTTTAACCAGGCTACAATGATAATGGGAGCAGATTAACTATGAAAACACAGGATTTTGTGCCCTCATATTCATTTATTGCTTCTTACTATGAAAAATTAACCCATTCCACTTCAGCTACATTTGTCTTCATGCCCCTGATAGACTCTAATTCTGACACTCTCATACTAAAACACTGTATAATTAGGTTAGAGGTACTAACTAGTAACTGTAATAGTATGGCTTGCTGTTTTACCAGATCTGGTTCTCCAATTTAAGGTAAAGTTTTAAAGCTGTGTGTTCACAAACTTCTCAAGCACCACAATAAAGTTATTTTTTACTCACTGGGATTGCAATCCCATTGCAGAGTAACCAGAGGGATGTCAATGTAAATTTGACAGCTTAGTGAAGACTGGGCAATAGATTTGCTTGGCCTGAACTCCCCCTAAACCCAGTATTGCCAACGTGATGAGATCCAGCCCAAAGGGTTGGAGTTGTCTGAATCTTTCCAGTTTAATATTTCAAGTTTTATCAGTTCCCATTGGGCACCAAACAGTGACAGAGAAAAACTTGTCATCTTGCAGGTGGAGTGGATGAAGGGGAGAGGAGAACCTGAGGGCAGGCAGAAGCACACAAACCACACCATTGCATGCTGACTCTTAAACAGGAGCTGGTAGCTCCCAAAAGCATAGTGATATGTTTCATGTATACCTGTGAAATAAATGTGGATTTTTATGTCTGAATCCTAGAAAATAATCTATACTTTATTTGTTCCCAGCTTAATGGAGGTAATTATGGAAATTCATGCATGCAAAAAATGTCTGATCTGATGCACTGCTACCTTATCAGTTAGGAGCACTGTGTGACTCCAATCTAGCTAACTTGCTGTACCATAAAAGCAAGTGGAGAGGAGCCCTGAATTCAATCTGGTTTTAGCTGTTATTTCTTGTTTCTCCTTTTATCATCTCACTCATGAAGTTTGGATCTGTGGGCCATCAACTGACTGATTGGGATTGCTGCTCAATTAGCTGATGAAGTCATTGCTGGATCTAATGGTTGCAATTTAAACCCTGCTTTTGAGCAGATAATGGAAAGGTTAATGCTGTAATAAAGGATGAAGAGACAGACATGTGCCATTTATTCCCTGCTCTGTAAATTAGGGCACTAATAAAAAACCTGTTCTGGAAATAAATAAGCAGATTAAAAGAAATGAATAAATAAATAACACAGAAAAACCAGAACTACTTCCAGGAGGTGAGAAAACATTTCTATATGACTGCATCCTCTAACATAAAGAACTTCCACATGTTAAATAATTACAAAAAGAATAAAACTGATGTGAGTTTAAGCAGTGGAGCAAGATTGAAAAACGCAACACAATGCACAAAATAACAACTGCAATATTAATTTCCACTGTACAGGCTCAAGGCAAAAGCTGCTCCTGCGTTTGTGCACAGTGTGACATTTCTTGCATAAAGACAGTGACTCAAAATTCCTGGCAAAACAATATTTGTGTTTGAAATGTTTCCCACACTTTTGTATTCTTCTGTCCTGTGAAGGAAAGAACATAATGATCCTTGCTGGAAGAAGGAGCACAAGTTCCCTCAAGAGTCTGGAGGGTGAAATATTTCTTAGCCTGCCCCATAACTCCAGTAATGGTGTGTGCAGACCTTAATTACGTGCTTTCTATTGTGGGAATGTTGAATCACTTGTGTTAGATGAACAGCATCCACAGCCACATCACATCTGTCTGGTGTGCACCTAAAGCAGGCACCTTGAGATGTATCTAATAACTTTACAAGCAAGCTGAGTACAACCATGTGTTTTTTTAAAATGCCACAGTGACCAAAATAGTGTCAGTAATTTAATGTGAAGCATTCACCATGAAACTTTTGAATTTTGTTCTTGTCAGTAATTAGCTTTATCATTAGACTTACCACAGCATTCCCAGAATTCAAATGACATGAAAATTTATAGTTATGAGGTCTTATAATTCTACTGGCATTGCTGTACTTGTTGGTTTTGTTTGTTTTTTTTTTTTTTTTTTTCCTAGCTATAGCTCTCCTTCACAGGAGGAGCTAAGCTTTCTTTCTTTGGAAAATCTTACTTTTATAGTTGTCTTGTCTGTGGAAAAACAATAGAAGTCATCTACACTTGGGTGTAAAAATGGTACAGGGAGGTATTTCTGAGAGCAACTCATTATTAATTTTGGCTCCCCAGAACTGCCTGGGACTGGCTCCTAATTTCCTGTTTAAAAAGAATATGGATTACTTTGAATATAGACCAGAATCCTGAAACTTTTTGGGACTACTGCTGCTGATAAGCAATAGAACAATCAATGTACAATCAGTCATGAGCATCTTGATCAAGATTACTAAGAAAGCACCCCTGAAACAGTTACAGCCTATGAGATAAATAATTAATCAGTGTAGACAACAACTTCAAGCCATATTATAGCAAATAGAAATGTGTAGCCAGTGCTGTAGATAGCCAAGGCTAAGATTCCTGTTTAATCACAGAATTGAGGTACTGGAGGGATTGTCTGAGTCAATAGGTTGTTCACCCAGGGAAGAGTTACAGCCTCATGCTCACCTACTAATGTTCTCTGCAGCCACATGGCAAGTGTAGCTCCCTATGCCTGAACATGTCCTGGTGGGACATAAAGGGAGAAAAACCTGACTTTTAGATACCTTATAGATACCTGTGTCAACCACCATGGTTGTCTGAGAGGTCGATAAAAACCTAGGCCTGAAATTTGTCACTCTGCAACAGTCTTAATTTTACAGATAAAGGGAAAAGCTCTGCATGTCTGATGCAAACCTTCTCCAGCACCCCAGTATTCAGAACTGGTAGAAGCACTGCAAGCTGGGAGCAGAGCACCAGTATTGTTACTTGCTGTTCCAGACTTTCTGCTTCTGTTCAGCTGCAAGAGATAAGATTTAAGGCATGATTTGGATATTCAATTCAGGCACCCAAATATCTGTGTGTGTTCAGATGATTTAAGTGTCTGCTGTCCCACTAATGTTGCTGGTACTGCCTGTGGAGCTCAGAGGGTTGTTCAGCTCACTGAGTGGGCTTTACTGGCTCTCTGGCTGGTCAAATCAGTCATGCTACACCTGAAAATGGATTGAGCTCTCCACCCTTCTTGATTCATTATTATGATGAAATTTCAGTCACTCTCTGCACTGATACCACAGCATAAAAATGTGGCAAAGCTTGAATTAAGAATAGGAATTCCTGTTCCCATGGATGTCAAAAAAGAATAGGAAAGTTATGCCAAGACTGTGTCTCACTGTGCCCAGTATTCCTCTGTTACAGAAAACTTTCCTTCTGTAAGACCAGCTGTTCCATCCAGGAGACACACAAAGATTCATGGATTTTGAGGACAAAAACATGGTAGTCCTAACAAAGTTTCTTAGCACAGACTTAACTGTTTTCTATACTGCATTCTACATGCAGGACTTCTCATTACTGCATTTTTTTCTATTTTTCTAAATGTAATTTACATATGCTGAAATCTCTGCCATTTTCGACTTATTCAACTCACTAGATTTCTTTTCTTCAAATAAAAACAAAAATCTCTCCTTCCATATTGCCATTTTTCCCCGAGGGTTTGATAGAATTGTCATTGTTTGAATCTGTCAGGTTAAACAGGGACAATGCAATCTGAGACATTAACAAGTCAGTTGAGCAAAAGGGCCATCATACATTGTGTTGAGAAGCATTGTTGCAGATGCTGGTGAAACATTTCAGGAATAAAAATTGGACAGGTCTGGAAAAGACTGATAACCTCCTCCAAAGACTTCAACTTCAGGCATCAAATGAAATGTTACATGCTTACAGATGATGCTTCTGAATTTTGAATGCTGATTAATTGTTTATGGTAATGGAAACCAGCAGAAATGCTTTAAAACATCATCAGATTTACATAGGTACAAATCCTGTGTGCTGATGACACCGTTCCATCGTGTCACTCAGAGTCCTGATGGTACAATGACCTCCAAAGAGCTTATCCAAAGTTCACCTCCAGTGAGGCTGTGATTCATTTGCCATGCTAACACAACTCATCGTTTGCTAATGAATGTGAACTGGAGATGGGAAAGGAGCACAAATAACTCATCTGCTCCTCACACTTCAGCTGTTGCTGTGTTGGCCTCCATGCTTCATCAGCACCATGGGTCTGCAGCTGCAGAACCTTCAATGCTCTTTCCTAAGGAGATGCAGATCTTACAGAAATTCCACATAACACAACCTCTGTAAGCACCTTTGCTGAAACACTTAAAAGTTATTGACATATTCTCATCAGGCAAGATGTTGAAAAAAACACTATTATAAAGGGATTTGCCTTTAAACAACTGATCATCCCCCTCACATTTGTATCCAGACCACATATCTTGTCATGTGTTAAACCATCAAGGCAGCAGCTGACATTTTAGGGTCAAAATCCACTTTTTGTCTCTCTTTTATTTTCCCAACCCATAGATATTAAAAAAATTTCCTAGTGTTCTTATAAAAGTATCTGAGAAGAGAAGCCCTCAAATATATTTTGAAAGGCAGGTATTCAAAGACAGAAGACCTGTGGCAGTGGTTTGATTGGTGTGAAGCTGAGTTACAGGGAGTGGTTTTATTTCTACAGTGAGAGAAAGAGCCTGACATCAAACATCTTGCCATCTGGGGAAGGTGTGATTGAGAAACCATGCTCAGGTTCCCATCCCAAAGGGATTTTCATCCTTGTGACACTGTGCTCAGGGCTAGGACTCTGACACTACGCTTGGTTGGTATAATGGAGCCATCTCCTTCAAAAACATAAAAAATCTGGGCCTTGGGTCACATGTACCAGGTGGTGCACTGTGAGACTCCATATAAGGCTGGAAGTATCCAACAGAACCTAGGGCAGGAACATCCGTTTCCCCATGAGGAGCACATAAGAGAGGAGTTGCATCATGGCGTTCATCATTACTGGAGAGAAGCCCATCCCTTGGGATCAGACTGAGACAAGGTTCCTACACTTGCTTAAAAATACTTATTTTTCTTAAAAAAGACTGTTTTATCTGAGATAATCTAGTGCTTCTGAAAAATTCCCTGTTCTGTTCTAGGGAGAGACTTAAGAATATTCTGCAGTTGCCTTCCCCTGGCTTCCAGATAATGCCATTTTCTGGGGTATTATTCTGGAAATGAGCTAGTGCTGTGAATCCTTGTCATCTGACTGATCAAAAATGCCAAACTATAACCTGCTATGGAGCACAAAGCAAAGGTGAATAGTCTGGTGCAAGAGAAGGTTTATAGGAACAGCATAAAATCAAACTGGATTAAAAATCTGGTTTAATTTCCAGTGAAATTTGGTCTATTAACACAGTTTTGCCTGTGTCAATTTATGTATTCCAAGAAAAAGCATTCTTCTACACCACCACTGCTCTTTTTATCCACAGCTCCTGTGACTTGAAGTTTAGTCTTTGCATCTTTTAGCACAGATACTTTCTTCTCTTCTTCTCTCCCTGTGGGTAAAGTGAGAGCAGCTCTTTGCGTTCTGAACAGTAAGAAATCCTTCCCTGACTGATTGATGTGAGTTTGTTGTGCAGCACCACTGGATGTGTGAATGGGTCGTAGTCTGCAGACCAGATTGTTAAGAAAAGCTGATGTGCTGTTAGGTTGTCAAATAACCTAAGTTCCAGTAATGACTCTGAACGCTTATAGAAAAAATTCAGAAAATCTTCCTGGATTTAAAAAACCCAGCAACTGGATGGTTCAAAGTAAAGATCTGAGACCTTTGTCTGATGTTCTCCACGTCAGGCAGATTAAACGCTATGTGGAAAAGATCTGTCTTCCATTCTATCTGCAAAACTTCATGATTTTAGCTGAAAAAACCCTGAGTCAAGTGCCCTGTGTCACAAGCACAACTGTGACCACCTCAGGTGCGAAATGATAGAGCTCACTGTGGAGTAAATGTCAGAAAATCCAGAGATCCTACCTAATCTGAGAGAACTGAGCCTTATGTCTGGCTCCACAGGAGCTGCATTATCAGGACACTTCATTGCCCATAATGGAAAACTCACTAAGCTGTCACCTGGACCTGGAGTGCACTGGCAGAGTTGTTGTTGGGTGCCAGTCATGTGCAGCCATGCACCTCTTCCTCACACAGCTGCAAATCTTTGACCAAACTAAAAATTCTATTGGGAATGGCACCATGCAGCTTTTCTTCTGAATGTCCCCCTCCAAGTGAGAGCTGAGATCCTTGCAGAAAGTGCTCATGTTCTCACGTAAGGATGATTGTCATGAGTTTGAGAAGGCACAGGCAAAGATACACTCCCAGCTGAAATGTTGTTTTGTTTTGTTTTTTTTTTTTTCAATTGGCAGTCCCACATGGCTGAATTGCTACATTGAGTTGGAATCATTGGCATTTTTGAAAGTATGGAGTTTGCAATGTATGGTCAAAAATAGAAAAAAACCCAACTAGCAATACTCCCAAATGGGTTGAAGTCTTGCATAAAAAGCAAAGATTCTCTTTCAGTTCATTGTAAGAATCTGTCTGACCACCAAAGTATTATTATCAATTTTCTATCTAGTAACACTGTATTGGAGACTACAGAGGCTTTTTCTGGACACTGCTGCTTTCTTATTAGAAATTCACTTTCAGCTGTGCCAGCTTTGGAGGACCTAATACTTTTGATGTGTGTGCGTGCAAGAAAAGGCAGTTTGCTCAGGTGGAAGAAAGGGTGGGTGGGCTCTTTGACTGGGTTTTTCTGTTTGTTTTCTCTGTCTGCTACAGTCTTCTGATCTTGATTTCAAGTGGGAAGGTAGAAAATACCACAACACTGTGTTCAATCAAGGTAGAAGTCACAACTGTGTGTTCAGAAGTTACTCTCATTTGCATTTTTTTGAGATTTCTAAAACTTTATTCAGAGGGTATAGTTCATTCTTCTCCTTTCTAAAGAAACAAGGAAGGGTTTGTGGGGGAGATCAGTGAGACATCCTAAATCTTGTGTGCCCCTGAGATTTTGTCATGTTTGGAAGTAGACACAGCAGTCTTGGGTGACATTTGAAAAGGTACCTTCCTAGAAATTTTTCTCCAGATGTTTAAACATTGATATAGATGATTACTAGTCTAACCTTAGGCTCTTTCTATCATCTGGATTCACTTCTTCACAGAGTTTGCTGTAGTCTGGGCACTTAACTACTCAATTACAGGTTGGCCTTCAAAGGTCCAGCACTTTTATTTTGCAAAATTTAGCAGAAACCAATGTAGGAATCTTAAGGTTCAAATGGCTCCAAACCAATTCTTTAATATCTTTTGGAGAATGCCCTGTCAGAACTCATTTGATTTGTGGTTTTTGCAGCTGGGGCTGCTAGGTGATGTGGTTTGGCTCTGTGCTCTTCCTGCTCTGCTGCACTGATGGATCACCATGTTCCTTGTCTGTGTGTCTCAACTCAATTAGCAGCTTGCTGCCAGCCAGAGATAAGCCCATGGATAGGCATTCTGGGCATGGCAGATAAAAGCCCCAAACAATAGTTCAGTCTGATATCCTTCACTTGATATAAAAATAGAATTTAAAACCACTAATGAAGCAATTCAGGGTATTTAGTTGCAAGTCAGAAGCTTTTGCATCCTTATTCAAGCTGCAGGGGATAGGAGACATGCAACCCCTTGGTAGCTAATGCTGCCATTGCCTCTCTTTTGCTTCTGCAATCTGTCCCCCACCCATGTGAGAAGATGCCTTGGTCTCTCCCAGTAACTTACATGTGCCAGGAATATTGGAGCACTTTTGACACTTTTTCCAGGAGGGAAATAGGATCTTGGTATATGACTCTTATCTTGTAAGCTGAGAAAAAACAGGCAGGGAAATGTAGTGCTCTGGGCTGTTTTGCAGGCTCATCCCAGCAAACCTGGGAAATGTGTCAGGCCATTCTTCTGACAGAAATGCAGATTGATGACACTGCTGACCCGAAATGTACCAGCATGCCAGACCCCTTGTTAAAGATGGCAGTGGTGGTCAACAGGGCTCAGAAGAAAAAGATTTTTCAGACTGGGCCTGAAAAAAAGCAAGACGAGGGAGCTTTAACCTGGTTTGGCTAGTACATGGAGGAGAGGAATAAGGAACCATCTGATATAAAAGCTGTTCTTTTGCACCCTAATGCCCTGCTGTGAAGCACAGCTTTCCCCTCCCAGGTCTTGATTTTAAAAGCTTTCCAGACTCATGGACACAGCAGTGAAGCCCATTCAGAGGCCTTCCTGCCAAAGAGAGTTCAAGGCCATCAAAAACCTGGCATGAATAAGGGTTTGGGCTTTTGTGCCTCAGCTTCCTGCTGTGCCAGGGACAGTGTCTGTCACTTTGTCACCAATGGACAAGTGTCATTCTGGGCTACCACCTCAGCACCTGCCAGGTCAGCTTGTATGCCAGTTAGACCAGGACTCTTTTGGGGATCTTTCCTTACTTCCTAGGGTTTCCCTCAGCATCATGTGAAGGACTTTTTTTCTGCCTCTGCTATTGCAGGAGAGCAAGAGTGCAATACAGCTTACTGAGCATGGCATTTCTGCCCTGTCCTTGCTGCACAATGGCACTGGGACAGGGATTTCTGCATGGAGCTGTGGGTGTGCACTCAGGGAAATCTGTGGATGCAAATAAAGAGGAGCCTTAGAACATCCCTTCTGCAGGACTTGCTGCTTTTTCTCTTCTCTTCCAGGACCTCCACTAAGTTTCTCAGTGCTTTTCCAGGCATTCCCCAGCCCTTTTGTAGCCTCACAAAATGTTTGGATTTTTCCTGTCACCCTTATCTCAGTACTGATCTCTGGCCTATTGCTTGGAACTGCAGAGATTCAAGAATCTAAATATTAAACAGCGAGTATTCCAGAGTCTGTGGAAATCAGGCATGCATTCTCTTCTCTCTGAAGAGCTGTTCTCAAATATTTGGTAATGTCATTTTTTTTAGTGTTAAAAACCCTGACTCAAGTTTCTCATTAGCAACCATAAAGCAATCAGTGCAAGATACTGCAGATGTTCTGTGAAAAATGAAGTTCTGAAGAAGAGAAAAAGATGGTGGGTAGGAATATAGAGCAACTGAAAGAAATGTGAGAAAAGATGCATTTTTAATCCTTATGGGTAAAAGCCAATAGCTGAAGAAAATAAGGTTTTTCCAATATGAAATTTGGGAAACTGTGTGGGAATCATGGTTTAGAACCATATTGCTTTGGATACCCTAAACCAAAAATTTAGCAGAACTCTGTCAGATTTTCCTTACATATCACAGTCTTAGAGAATTCCATTAGCATTTACCAGGTGGCAGAGCATAATGAAACCAGAGCATAAGCTTTAAGGGAAGAAAATAAAATACCAAATGAAGCAAAGCCGAAAAATCTAAGATTCATAAGAATATTTGGAGACAGAAAAGTCCCAATGTCTTGCAAGAAGCGGTATTAAAGATGAGAGAGCAAAAAGAAATCTGTGCACTGTTGGACTGGGGTGATTTCTTACTAGTAACTGTTCAGTTAGAGGCTGGAGGCTTTCTTACCCAAAGCCTGGGTTATAATTTTGTAACCAGGATTCCAGGCCACATGTAGATGTGATACCTACATTTGCAGCAAGGGATTTCAGACATACCAGAAATGCTGTGGCTGGTTGGCTAATTTCAGTAGCAAAAATACGTAAACATTATGAAGAGGTAGTGTTTATAATTATATATCCAAACCAGGGGTAAACATAAGGGGTGGCATTCAGCTGATTTACAGAGTAAACCTCTCCATAGGAGCTCATCACCAGTCTGTCCTTACAGTTAAAGAGAAGAAATATCTTCTCCAGGTGCTCCTGACCAGCTTGGAGCTATTTGGTTTTAATCAGCCTGAGCTGTACACTAGAAGCACACATTCCTCTCTATTAACTGGACCTCATTGAGGCTTGACATTTTGTCCCACAGCACAAAAATTTGTCAAAATGATACCAAATGCAAATGTAGTTTGGCCTGCCTATGACAGATCCAGTGCTCAAAACAAGTTCATAGGAAAGCTGTTTTGGAATAGATTAGAGGCAAATTCCTACAGGATCTGCTTCTACAGTTTTGAAGGAAGGGATGGTGAACAGAAATGTGATGAACAGATGTATGTATAAAACACATAAAGGTTCTCAGCTAGATCTGTGTTCTATTGGCTTCAAATGAAAACAGATAAAGAAGAAAAACTCAAAGAATGGGGAATAGCAAAATAAGTAAAAATTTACCAAACAAAACAGTCTGTGATGTTCATACAAGAAACATTAGATTCATGATCATGCATAGTTGTAAATTACTTCTTTTCTGGGAAAGAATTTTTTTTAATACTCTTTTTAACACAACAAAATAGTGAAGTTAGAAAATAGGAGTATTAAATATGTAATTTCTAAAACTAAGAAAATATATTGACCTGAATAATATGTTATTTGTGACAGTAACAAACAAGCACTGCCTTTTGGTGGTCTGGAAATTATGCATACAACAAACTAATCAGATTTTTAAGGCATAATGCTGCAAATAGGAACCATGTAATATGCTGTGAAAAATTATGTAAAATAATGGCAAGGATGATTCTAAAAAGCTGAAGAACACATTCAGATCCTCATTTGGCATAGGTGATACACATTCTTGAAGTCTGGACTGCCACCTGCTGAAACACAGTTTAATAAGAATCTTTGACTTGATAGGACTGAGTTTTCATTTTAAACCTTGATTTTCACCCTATTTCTTTCTTCCAACCCTTAGTGCTCTATGTCCCATGAATCATTATAACTGTGAGCAAATTTCAGATTTTCTCACCTTCTGTCCCCTGATTCCCCAGGTCAGTGGCAGTCTTCCTCCTGCTCATCCTCTGTGATTTCAGCAGTTTCCTACCCTGTGATTTTCCTGTTACAGTTTTAGAGTCAGACTCAACCACTCAGCCCACACTGATGCCTCTACAAAATGAAATTAGGCAGTGCAGACTCAGGCATTGTCCTGTTGCCAGCTGTCTTTATGTTTGCATGGCCACCACATGGGCATAGGTGTGCCCAAAACAGGGACAGTAGCAGCAAGGGGAAGATGAACCTTCTTATCTTTGCTGAGCAAGGGTGACTGATGTAAGAAGGGTGGAATGAGTGACATCTGATGTAAGAAGGGTAGAATCTGAGTGACATCTTCCATAGAAAGAGGACACAGGAAGACTTGCAGGCTTCAAAACCATCAGAATCCAGGCCAGAAGAGGCTGAACTGCACAGCATCAATGCAGATTAAAGTTGATGGCGTGCTCTGAGCTGCAGTGATAATTATTGCAGAGGCTGAGGAGGACTGCTGAGATGTGAGCTGATTAACTTGTGGGTGTTTGCAGTTGGAGTTCACCCTTCAGATGTGGTGCAGCAGGAGGAAAGCAGACCCTTCCAGGATGGGTTGTGGGCACTAACATGGGCTTTTCATCCCTTCTTACCCCGAGTCCTGCAGGAAGGAGCCCGGGGTGAGGCTCTGGGGGCTCCGTGGGTTTGGGGCCTGCAGCTCTCCCTCAGTAATGGCGCCTCTGAGGGGCTTCATGCCCTTCTTGCAATGGGGGGTTCAGGCCACCATCTCTTCTCATATTTGCGTCAAAATTAGTCACAACGACTTTTGATCTTCAGTACGACCCTCTCACCCTACTTTTAGTGGGTGTTTTGTCCTGCATGGCCTCTTGTCCTCATGGGTGGGCTCTCACGTGGAGCTGGGGCTTGCAGCGTGCTAAGTGCCACACAGAGGAACTGAACAGGCAGCACCCCCAAGAGCACTGAGCAGCCCTTGGTGTCAACATCTGGGATTTTTATTGTCCAAACTCTGTCATCACTGTAAGACCCCTTTCCTTATATCAAATACGTGGCTGAGACCACCTGAGCATCTTCGAACTGCTTTGAGCCTGTTCCAAAAGGAGGGAGTTGCAGCTCCTCGCTCTGTGGAGCACCGGTACCCTCTAGTGGTAAAACCGCAGGCATTTTTAGGCAAAAAAGATGATTTCACTACTAATTTATCTTCTGTCTTCCTTTTGGACAAAAGTCTGTACATCATCTTTAATTGACAGTGGTGTTTTTTAAAATGACATCGTAATTTCATGCCTTTAGTTTAAGTACCTATGATGTAATACGATGATGTAATTTCCTTGGACTGCTCTCAGTGTGTTTCACCTTTCATTAAATCATTAAAATGATACTTGTGAGCTGATGGGTGACTGAATTTTCACATGGTATAAAGAAATGGGTGTAGTGGAAAGTACCAAGCAGCAGCTGCTCAAGGCTTTAAATGGGATGTGGGTGATGGCACCACTCTAAAGGCTGAAGTGTGGCAGAACATAGGTGGCTTATAGTTAATCAAAGAGATCATGTTGTCTTTGCTTAGTTTTCACCTGTTTGCTCTTGGAGGTTCTGGATCAAGGGTCTTGGGAAGCCAGGGAACCACTGGCTTTTTAACTGCATGGAGGGGACAACAGGATATTATGTGACAAAACCCAAGGGCATGGAAGGAGCACTACAAAATTGCTAAGTGAACTGCCAAATGTCTTGAGAAGCAGTAGTGTGGTTATAGGTAGATGGCAAAAGACACATTTTGGTCTGTTTCCTACCAACTGCATAACACATGCTCTAGAGTAGGGCTGGGGAGTGGGAAAAGATGAAACTCGCCAAAGAAATCCAAAATTATTTAGCACGAGCAAACACATTTACTTCTCTTCTAACCTTGCTCAAAATGGCTGATCTGAAATTTCCCTGGCATAGGAACAGTGAATTTCAGAGAAGCCACAGCAAAGTAATCCTTCAGGGTTTGCTATGAAGTGTTTCACTGTTGTTGTTTCCTTGCCTGTAAGGTGCTGGTGGACTCTGCTTGGAGGAAATTCCCCCCAAAAACCATCAGGAGCTATCTGGAGCTCACCTCTGTCCTTTCACTCCAGCTGCAAATAATTTGCACATTCTCAGAATACCCCTCTTTAGCCCTAGGTTTTCTCAGACATGAAGGAAATGAAAACCCAAGGTTTTCATGTTACTGAGCTGAGCTGAGTCCCTTGTCACTGCCTCCTCTGCAGGCTCTGTTTGCTCATTTCACCCAGTGAAACAAAGTGGAGTTTTTCTCAGCAAGAGATGAAATCACACTACAGGAACCAGATTGAAATTCAAAGCAGGTAGTACACATAAACACAGCTTGATTCTTCACAAGCTTTTTTCCCTGGGTGATTTCAGTACCTAATGCCTATCATTTCTTTGATGTACCCTAGCTATGAAAGCAGGGGATCCAGAGCTTTTGCAAAGACATCTTTCTAATTTATTCATTAAACTCAAAATATTTTCATGGCCACCTGCCCCTCTGTTCCTGTGGATCAAGTTTTGGAAACACATTAAAATGCCCATGATCTGGGTACATGAAGTACCAGAATATGAGTTTGCCCCTTTTCTTCGCAGTAATCACTTCTGTAAAAGATTTTGCATAGCTTGAACCTGGGAATAATTTTGCAAAGCAGATCAATTAGACTGAATTGGATTTGCCAGCTGTGGGAGTTAAATTTTTAGTCAAATCTCTGTGTTCTGGAGCCTCACAGGCAGAAAATAACACAGGGGCAATGATTTATCATATACTTTGTTTACTGGAGAGCAGAAATTTATCCTCTCTTGTTACTCTTTCAAACCTTTTTGTCTTTTCATCTGCATAGAAATGAGTGCAAAAAGAGAAGAAAAAGGAAAAAGAAATGCAGTTTTCAAGGGAGAGTTTGTCCCAGTGCTGCCTTGTAGTGAAGCATTTACTCTTTCCCAGCCCTCAGGATGTGCCAGGGAGATCCATTGGCAGTAACTGCAGTGCCATTCTGGCCAGCACACAGCTTGGAATAGACCTCCTGAGCAACACAATCCTCTGCATATCATACAATCCCTTCCCAAAATGCACTATCACCCATCTCATGCCTGAAGAATGTGGGTTGATTACAGCATGTCTGTCCCAGGAGCATTCTGACTCTGGATCTTGCCATGACTGCCAGTGCCCCCTGCTCCAACCTGGTTGAAAACTTGTGATCTTCATCAGAACCCACCTCATTCTTGCCAACAGGGAGCAGCCACCCCATGGAGGTCTCTGCTCATGATTTCATAAGCAATATCTCCAGTGCAAATACAGAGAGGGTTAAAAATGCTGTGCTTTTTATTTCATTTCAGGTTTCTGATTGTCTTGGGGTGTCTGATCTTAGCAGTCCTGACAACTTTCAAGGAGTATGAAACAGTTTCTGGAGACTGGCTCCTCTTGCTGGTAAGTAAGCTGTGGCTGCTGCATCACCCTGGTAATGTCCTGGAACTGAAATCAGCCCCATCAGCAGGGATGGAAACTTACTCCCAGCTGTGCATGCAGTGAGGCTTCTGCTCCTGCTCCTGGAGCAGTGACTGTGCTCTTACATATTGGAGAGTTCCCAGTTCCCAGTGTTGCCAACACCAACTGAGTAAAAAGTAAGTGAGGTTCCTGAAATAAAATGAAAGCAAAGACCCTAGCCTGAGGCTTTTAAATAATGGCTTTTCAGCATTTGTCTAACAGTCCTTCCATCAGATTATCAGGAAATTTCTTACTGACCACGCCAGACTTAAGCACACTTGAAAAATAGTTTTTGGAGGAATCTTTCAACAGTTTTGATTCATTCTATAGTATTCTATTAATCCTAGTATTTCTTTCAAGGGAGGCCATCAGAGTTGGACTCATGCTTTTGTCCAATAGCAGCATAACTGAAATTGCTGCAGGCAGTGCCTTTTAGAGAAAATATATTCACAGCAAACACATTCCAGATTGCTTGTTCTATAAATGCTGAAATTCATGCTCAAGACTTTATTTCAGCAAGGCTTCCCATTTAGCAGAAGAATTAAAAAATAGAAAAAACCCTCACTAAATATAAAATTGCAAATTAAACATTTTATGAAAATGACCCTAAAAATGAACTTCCTTTGCTCCCATAGCTATCATAAAATACAGGGCACAATGTCTCACTTAACCTGGCCTTGTTTAAAGTATCCCTAGAGAAACTGCACACCAAAATTAGTTCCAGGATCTCAATTTCCATTTCCCCTTGTACCTCCAGAGACATATAGATTCGAGCAAGAGCTAAATACCAAAGGAATGAAAGGTGAATTCCCTTTGCATGTTCTTTCTCAAAAAGTGCCTGTATGAAAACACCTTTATCCCTCAGGAAACTTGCTTTTGGTTTCTGTTACCCTGCTTAGGCCCATCTTTCACATTTGAAAAAGCCTGAGGTTATCTTTCCTTCTCCTGTGCTTGTTTTTATGTGGCTCTCAGCAGCTTTTAGAAGCTGTGGGCAATGAGCATGAGGAAAAATCCCCTTTTCCCTCTTGCCAGCAATTCACAGAGAGGAAAAGTAACCACGTCCCCCAGGCTGCCCTTGGCACCCCACCCTGCTGAGCGCCTCAGAGAAGCTCTTTGCTCCCCATTCCCCCTCCCCATGCTTAGAAAGGGTCTGGAGCAAGGTGGAAAATCCCATTCTTTTCATCCACCAGAAATTTAAGGGAACAATTTGTCTTACATATGTCTTTCTCACTGCTTTGAACTTATGACCATGTGAGTATCCTGTGTCCTGCCCTGTCTGGACAGACGTGGCTGCATGAACGAGCTGCTGGTGGCTGACCCTGGGGGTGGGTACAGAGTGCCCTGGGGACTCTGCAGTCACCCCTCACATACATCTGCTCATTTTGTGTGGAGCAAGAGGTCTTTCTGTGAAGTAATTGTCCTGCCATTAAGGCAGTGTAACTTTCACTTTTACCCAACAGCAGGGACAAATCCTTCCTGCATGGTACTTAGCAGGCTGGAAAACTGTGTCCCCTCTTTGCCTTGCCTCTGGCATCAATCTCGATTCTCCTCCATTTTTTCCCTCTCTCTTACACATATCCTAACACTTGCACCTTGTCTGTTTCCTTCAGCTGTATCCTTGTGTCCAGAATTACTGCAAAACTTGTGAGACTAACAAGGTTGTTTGTGTCTTGATACAGGAAACTTTTGCCATTTTCATCTTTGGAGCAGAGTTTGCCTTAAGAATCTGGGCTGCTGGCTGTTGCTGTCGCTACAAAGGATGGAGGGGGAGACTCAAATTTGCCAGGAAGCCTTTGTGCATGCTGGGTAGGCACATGCTCTCTGCTACTGTTTGCCTCATTAATGTCCCTTTTCCTTTTAAGCCAGTTTGGGGGATGTCAAAGAACTGGTGTTTGGCAGTGCAAAGAGCACTAAAATCAGATCTGTCCTTTATGCCAGGACCTGTGTCCTGCTTGGGGTAATTATTTGTAGTACCCAGCAATAACTTGTAATTAAGAGACACTTGGCTATCTAGTCAGTGAGAAAAAAAAATGAATGCTTCTACTCTTCAAAAACATTTTCCTTGTCCTGAGCCCCATTTCACTTTTCTTAAGCTCATCCTCAGGAAGACTCTCTCTGCCTTCAGTTTCAAACCCAACTCCATACCATCTCCCCCAGCTCCCTTTCATATTTGTCTTTTGTTTTACAATTGTATTGTTGGTCTTATTTACAAACAAGTGTCTTTGTGATTTCACCCATGTTGTGTTTCAGGCTTGGAAGGCACTGCCTATAATTATCCACACAATTACTCATTATTCATGTTTGAATACCCTTCTGCAACTACTCATTATATCCACAAACCAACCAGCCAGCATTCAGGAGCTCACTCTGCCCTGAACACTGGTCATCCCCATTCATTCACTGATTTTAGGATACCCTCACTTGTTTCAATTCTCTTCAGGCCAAGCACTGGATCTTTTTCTTTATTTGTACAGCACATAACACTCTGAGAGCCATGGTGCTGCATGAACAAGCCTCTCCTTTTGTTTATCTCATTGATCTAAATGGTAGACAAAATTGTGACAAATTTTCTTTGTGCATCTGTGCTGTCCTCAATTTAGTGATGCTCCTTTGGGTGCTACTGTTGTACAGATTCTTATATTCTAGTAGGTTTGTGAAGGCAGCAGATGTGAGCAAGTGGGATTGATTCTGTCTCATTCCTTCTCAGTAACAGTGTCATCTCACTCCTGAGTATGAGTCTTCATGGATATCTGGGTAAAAAACAGAAGATATCCTGGATTTATTAAAATAATCTCTCATTTGTCACTGGTACAAGTTTGTTTTGAGAACGATTGGAAGTGAATAAATCTGAAATCCACTTTTTTTGGCTGGAAAGAGAATATAAAGGCAATTCAAAGACTGAGTGCCCAGAGTTTGAAGCTGTTTGGTACCACTTTCTTCTTGGATGTGTATATACAATCAAAAAGCAGGGGAAAACAAGGAAAAAAAAAAGGAAACAAAAATAATTTATTCACATTTCAAACCTCTTCGGTTATCAGCAAATTGCTTCTGTGAGCATTTAGAGAAAAACAGTAGTACTGACTTCACGATTTTAGTGGGAAAACTCAGCCAAGAGAATAAAATGGTACCATCAAACCTGAATTTCTCATCTGCTGACCTGTTCACTGTGGTGTTCCAGTGGTTCAGATAAGCTAAAGCTGATTTTCTGTCAGCATTAGGGATGTTTCCATGCATCCCTAAGCAAGCTCAGTGTCTCAGGTCCAGTCCTTGATCTGTAAATAGATCCCAAGGCTTTCCAGGAGGTTCTATACCTGATACTGGTGTGTGGCAGCTGCAGATATCTGATTAATTGGCAAGAGAAGGCATTTTCAGGCAGCTCTGAAACTCACCTAGGGAAATTTGCAGCACAGCCAGATGGGATTAAGACGCAGGTGATGGGGCCACTTTTGTTGGCAGGCTTTGTCCTTTTTGCCTTGCAGATATCTTTGTGCTGATTGCTTCAGTGCCAGTGGTTGCTGTTGGGAACCAGGGCAATGTTCTGGCAACATCTCTCAGAAGCCTCCGCTTCCTTCAGATCCTCCGGATGCTGCGCATGGACCGGCGCGGCGGCACCTGGAAACTTTTAGGATCGGCTATTTGTGCACACAGCAAAGTGAGTGAGGAGCTTGCAGGGCTCAGATGGGGCTTGGGGAGGAAGATTAAAAGGAAAGAGATAGGGTGCACAGGTACAGCAGTGCCTTGGGGTTATGTTTAGCAGTTCAAAATACAGTTTTGCTCTTTCAGCCTTTTTCCATTCTCAGAACCATTTTGCCCTTTGTTTTACCATTCTGTGCTCAATAGTGGTGCTGGGAAGTAAGACCATGTTCATTCCCAATGTTACAACAAGAATTTTGCCTTTACTGTGAATGGAAAGCAGGGACATCCCTTTTGTAGTCAAGGATGCTGAAATCCTTGACAAAAAAAGCCTGGGAAGTTGCAACATGTTTGTAGTGGCTTCTCAGACTTGTCTGATCAGCAGATGGAGCAGGCCTCTGAAGGGATGGAAAGAGACTGAGTAGCCTGAGAAATGTGCACAGAAACATGGTTTCCAAGGGAGCTACTAGTAAAATTTCTCTTTGGAAGCTTAGGTCAGACAATACAGAGATGGACACAGTGTGAACCCAGACAGGCAAAAATTCCTGAAGTCATCTTTGCTTGGCCTAGCTTGAGGCTGTAGTCAGACACACCCTCTCTTGCACCAGACAGCTACTTGTGTTCTTGCATTTTCACAAAACATTATTACAAGTTTAAAACTATCTGCTTAAAAATCTTCTAGATGAGATTTCTCATCTGCACAGGATGTAGAAAAATGACATATACTCCACTACATACTGCTTTTTCTTACCCATGAATGACATTCCTGACATCTTAGGGGGTTTTGAAAGTTAAAATGCCAGCTGGCGTAGCATATTTAGACTTTGCTTCTGTGCACAGGCTAATGGGGATGCCCACCATACTTCATTTCTTATGAACTTCTGCTTCTTCCTCATATAAACTTGCTACAAGACACGTGGCAGATAAACAGTTATGTCAAAAATGTTTTTCAGGAAACAGATCATGGAAGAAGTCTATGTAACAAAAACATTGTTTAGAAATTGTTAAAGGCTTCATGGTGTGGGATTTCATTCAAATATTACTGCTTGGTTCCCCACCATGCACTTTTAGACCTCAGCTGGCTGGAGGAGATTAGAGGGGGTTGTGAGAACTTTGCTTTACTGGAGACAATGACAAAAAAATTTTGCTAATTTCCTTCTGTGACTGCACACCAGAAATTAGCTAGAAAAGTTTTTCACTTGTCTCAATATTCAATTCCAAAGTTCTCAGCTACAGCCTTTTTTCCTCTCCCAATACAGCGAACTGAATTGGATGAATGACTAATATGAATGATAAAAATGAATTGGAATATTGATTTTTTTACCTACCTCTAAAGACCTAAAAAAGAAATATTTCTGCCTTGTTTCAGATATTGCTGGCATTCTGGGATTTTAACTTGGGTGGTTGCATGCCCCACCTCTGTGGGGCACTCCACTTTAGTCATTCTCTCTAAAACATCAAAAGTTGGGGTTTGCTTGCACACAGAATATTTTCAAGGTCTATTCTTATTACATGAATTCATTTTGAAAACATCATTCATGATGGGATCAGCTTTGTTATGGCTGAAGAGATGGAAGTGCACCCTGCAGCCTTGGCTCTCTGAAGGTAGGGAGAGGGCAGAGCTGTTGATTTGTTTGCCAGGACTGACCAGGTCCAGGGGCAGAAGGAGAGGAAAGGGGCAAGGTCAGGGTCAGAGCCCTGCATCCCCCTGTGCCATGGGTGCAGCTCAGCCCTTAGCCCAGCTTAATGCAGAGCCACAACTGCAGATTCCTCCAGGCTTCTCCTAAGGAAGGTTCTGTGTAAGGGCCAATTCTTGTAAATCTCTGCATTATTTCCCACTAAGTGCTGAGCTGGGCTGGTCATGGATGTGACCAAAGCCAGCAGTGACAGTTCTGCTGTAACCCTCTGTGCTTCTCTCTCCTCCTGATGTTTACTCTGCTGCTGTGGATATTGAGGCTCTTTTCAGCCCCTCTCTGTTCATCTGTTTCTTTCGCAGGAGCTCATCACTGCTTGGTACATTGGGTTCCTGACACTCATCTTATCCTCATTTCTTGTTTATCTGGTTGAAAAAGATGTTCCTGAAAAAGATGCTAATGGGGTGGAGATGAAAGAAGAGTTTGAAACCTATGCGGATGCACTGTGGTGGGGGCTGGTAAGTGACTCCAAAATTACCTCATACACTTCTTAAAAACTTCATACCCAAGAAGAGATAAAGTTTTAGGGATTACAGTGCAAGTGCTGCTATATTTAGGTGAAAGGCACATTACACAGTAACATTACCAAAGTAGGGGTCCCTCTACAACTAATTAACAGAACCTACAACCCTGCTGATTTTCAGGCTGATTTTCAGAAAAAGGCCCTTAGGTGCTTAAACCACCTTCAGAAATCAATCTGTGTTCCTGGTGTCTGGGAAACCTCTTTTAGAGAAGCATCTCTTTAGGTGTAACTGCACTATGGATGACTGAGCTCTCATGCCAGCAGCATCCTGCAGTGAGAGCTGTGTTCCTCAGAAAATGGCAGAGCCAGAGCTGCCCAGTGGATGGGTCTGTTGGGCTGTCAAAGAGCACCAAACTTGTGTGCAGTTGAGGAAGACACACATAGCAGGTTTAGTTCTTATGGAGTCAGTGACTGAAATGCCTCTGGTTTCAGATGGAGGAAGTAAAAAAAATATTTCTGGAAAGGTTAACATAACAATTCCTGTGTCTTACATGCATTCCACAAAGATCAGGGAATGCCACTGGTGGTAGGATACTGAACAAGAGGGACTTTTGATACATCTGTTCTTGTCTCTTCTGATTAAGAGAGGAGTATTGGTTTACACCATTACTGATTCAATCACAGATATTCCTGCCATTCCAGAATTCGTGTTGCTTTGTTACTGATAGTTAAGGAAGTCTGTCATGCTGTGACTTAAATTCAGCAACATATTTTTTATTCCATGTAGTTCACTCATAAATGTAAAATACTCCCCTTCCCCCATTATTAGTCAAAAGATACCAAGTGTTGCCTAGAACACCTGGATGTTTCCATGTCCTTTTATATCCAGGACATTTAGATGGAGTCTCAGTGGTGAGAAAATGTACACAGTTGGAAATCAACAATTGTTCCAGAAAGGAGAATGTTTTCACAAAGACACCTTTGTTTTAAAAAGACCAGGACTTCAGGTAGAACTAGTTCTGACAAGTTATTAAGGGTCTGCAAGCTGTTAAGTGGCAAATCCCATTCCTGACTCTGTACAGATGGTGGGCAGGAGATTTATGTGGAGTTCACTTGCAGCCAATGCACCCGAAAGAGGCAGCTGCTTTGAGACTAAAGCCATTCTCCATGCAGTGCCTTGGGGCTATGATGCCACCAAGAAATTTGTTGACCCATCCTCAAGATCCTATTTCACCAAGCTGTGCATGAGCACCCTCAGGGCTAAGTGAGTTACACAGCTTTCATGGTGGCATTTACACAGAGCTGTTGGCTTTGTTTCCTCACATTAAACCCTGGTTCTTGTGCCCACAGATCACCCTCGCTACGATTGGATACGGCGACAAAACCCCTAAAACATGGGAGGGACGGCTGATTGCAGCCACCTTCTCTCTCATTGGGGTGTCCTTCTTTGCTCTTCCTGCTGTAAGTACCTTCCCCACCTCTGTTAGACACAGCCCAGCTCTATGCACTTGCAAAAAGAAGATAAAGTTAATAAAATCACCAGTGGAACCAAATCCGTTTTAAAGTACTTCAGATTCTTGTGTGGATCTGTATCAGTAAATGGAACCTGTTTCTTCCCAACTTTGCACAGAGCCTATTGGGAATAATATATCCCCCCAATACTTCTCAAATCATTATGTGGGCATCGTCTGACAGTGCTAGTTGGCACAGGACAAAATTAAACCAGCAAGTGAAGAATCTGGGAAACCACAAGGCAGTTCATGAGACTGTACACTGGCACGTGGTAATTTACTGGTATTAGCATAACCCCCATAAAACGTATTTTTAAAGGATTTGGAGTCCACTATTGTAATAATTAGAATTTGACCCATCTTACCCAGCCCTTTATTTCCTTTGTCTGCAATGTCCTCAGATAAGAATGAAACAAAATCTGACTGAGCTGGGCTGAATAGCAACAGAAACTGCCCCAGTCCTAGATTTTAGGATATTTTTTCTCTAGATCCAGACTTGTAAAGAATTTCACAGAAGATGACAAGTCCTGCACTCTCAGATCCAAAACATGGTCTAGCACAGCCCTTGTATCAGGCAAGCAGAGTTTCAGTGGAAATGGAAAGTAACACAGCAGCTGGACACCAAGAGCTTGGAAAGGCAGTAGACATTCAGGAAGCCTTTTGAGGACCTTTAATGATTTGGTGTGGCCTGTGGTCCTTGAGAGGATCATGACAACCTCCTGTCCCATGAGTGGAGCAGCAGAAAGGCATGGGAAGTGCACAGACTCCATGCAGCCATCTCCATCTCCACCCACAGACCTGCAGCCTCTCATCATTCATCACTTTTGTTCTGAGTAAGAAGTGTCTAAAATCTTGCTTCACTCTATGCTTTCAGGGCATTCTGGGGTCAGGGTTGGCGCTGAAGGTCCAGGAGCAGCATCGTCAAAAACATTTTGAGAAAAGAAGAAAGCCAGCAGCTGAGCTCATTCAGGTTTGCAGCCTTTTCCTCTTCCTTGAAAAAGCATTGTGCATGGAGATTGCTGCATCATGTTAGCAAGGGCCACCACTCCTTCCCTGCCCAAATTCTCACTTCCCATTGCAGGAGGTGAGAATTTTTGTTTGTCAGTTTTTCACACTGAGCTGGATAATCCAGAGGCCTTTGCAGTTCTGAGGAATCTCTCAACTGCCAGAATATCTTTCAGAAGAACAGTGTCTTGCAAAGAAAGGATCTCATCTCCTAGTTTCTGTAAACCAACTGGCTCCTGCATCACTGCCACAGAATCACAGGAAACAAGCTGTTGAAAGCACATTCTTTACAAAATACAGATTTTTTTCAGTTCTCTTGAGAAAATGCTTTTCTATGCAAACAGTTATGTTGTTATTGATGTGAAAAGAGCAAGAGAAGTAACACAATAGACAGTGACAATTTCAATCAAGGCAAATTAACATAAATAGTGTATGTGGGGTTTAAAAACTAAACCACACCCTGTATCCTCTGTTATGTCACTGGATGATCCAGAAATTCAGCGGGAAGAGAGCCCTTACCTCACTTGGACATCAGTTATGGCCTTTGTTATGAATTCAGGATATTAAGCTTAAAATCTGTAGTCTGTGCGCCGACAAATTTGAAATTCTTTATGCTTACTAGCATAAAGTATGGAGCACATCCTGAGAGCAGTTAAGTAAATGACAGCATTTTCACAGAGGGACAGAGAAAGTTTCTATGATAACAAATGGAAGCATTGGTGCTCAGGATTGAATCAGTCCTCAGGAGAAATAGGCTGAATGGCATTAAAATTCATGGCTGTTCTCATTAAAAACACACTTTAGCAAACAGAGGGGCTGCAGGCATGAATTGTGAATAGAATTTGATGGAACTTAATTTTAAATTAAAGCATCTCCACTGATCAGGTAGCTTATGCAGCTAGTGGGTTTTAGGTTGGGGAAATTTTGTTTGGAGAATTTTAATTTGAACTAAATGCCGAAGCAGAAAATTGCTCAGCAAAATTTCTTCGGATGATACATTAGGAGGCAACCTATCTTAAGTACTTCCAGAATTACTGGACAAGTCCAGCAGTGCTTGAAGCTTTTTAGACATACCAGACAGGACAATAAAACCATTTAAGTCTAATGTAATGTCATGTTCTGATAATGGTTCCCTCCATGTTCTGTCTCCTTTAACAGCCCTCCAAGATCAAAATTCAGTGTCAAAAGCTTTTCCATATAGTGGCACTCATTTGGTATGGCTGATTAGTAATTAATTTCCAGACAGTGACTCAGGTGCATTGTTATGTTCTTTGACAGAGTCTGGCTGCAGTCAGCTGGGAAATAAGTTCACCTAACACTAATTATTTCCTCTTCCTTGTAATTTAGGCTGCCTGGAGATACTATGCTACTAACCCCAACCGGATTGATTTAGTTGCTACTTGGAGGTTTTATGAATCAATTGTATCATTTCCATTTTTCAGGTAAGTGCATTGTCCACCTCTCCGTCATCATTCTCTGCGAAATTTCATCCAGGACAGGGAACACAGACTTTTTATAGATCTATATATCTATATCTATCTATATACATATATATACATATATATACATATATAGATATATATAGATACATGAGGCTTTTATAGGTAGTAGATGTTTTCCAGAAAACTCTTCTGAAGAAGGGGAGTCTTTTCTGAGGGGATGGTTTAATTTCAGTCACCACTTCTGAGTTCAGTGAAAGTACTCCATACATAAAGACATTCAGATAAAATGGATGCTTATCTGTTTATGGCTATTAGATTGATCCTCACTCTCCTTGCCTGTCCAACAGGCGTCTTTCTCACATTTAGGTCTTAACATTTTAAAATGTTTTTTTAAGAAAACCTGTATGGCCCTATGAAAAGCCAGGACTTTTAGCTACAGATTATCAGCTCATAACAATGGGCATTACATATCCAAGTTGGTGCTGTAAGTGTTCCTCCTGGTCTTGCTGTTTTTCCTCATTCTGAAGAAAAGTGCCCTTAAACTATTGTTCAACTAGGAGGTCTCCATGCATAGTTGTGCTCACTACCCTGACGTGGAAGTTACAGCTGTCACTCAAAACTGACTTGAAATGTTTCAGACTCCTGCTTTCACAAAGGGCAAATTACAAATACTCACTCTTTCTTTGTTTTAGTCACAATAGATTTTTAGAATCAATTTCATGTGCTTCCAAAAGGAAACCTCTACAAAAAACCCCAAAAAAGCAAAAAAAAAAAACCCTAGCACCAAAAGTGTTTAATTAAGGCTCAGTATATTTCTTTCCTTTTCTTTATCTCTTTCACTCCCTGTCTATTCCCACATTTTCCATTACAGAGTCATTTCTTCAGGTATTCTTGACTGCAGGGTTTTTCAGAGAATAATTCTCAGATTCATAAGGAGTCTGGACTCATTACTGTGACTTCAAGCTTGTTCATTGTTTGTAGGTTCTTCTGTGGTCCAAATGCAATCTGAAATTTACTAGGTATTTTGCAAATCAGATCCTGGGAAGGAGGGCAGGGGAGATCACTTCTTACCAAAGACTGAATTGCCAGTCTAAGCAGCACAGACTGGTTTCAGGAATCTATGTAACTTATTTTTTTCCTTTATAGCTAGTTGAAAATGTAGCTTTTATTCTGCTTTTTCTGTCAGTTATGGTCACAGAACAAAAGAGGTATAAGGTATTAGTAGTAGATAAACAGTTTATATTTTAAAAATATGCTGAATTTATGATGTGATTCTTCTCTCTTTGCTTTCTTGTAATGCATCCTCTCTTCTATAAAAGGAAAGAGCAATTGGATGGTACTGCCAGGTATGTAGCTGTCATTATTAGACATATATGTTTTAATACAGCTGTTGGAGGATGCAAGCTAAATAGTTCTATGTGGATTCATGAGCTGTTAACTAAATCATGCTACTAACACCACAGGTAACCATTAAAAATTATTAACGAGTCCATTTCCTAACTGCTTGCTTTCTTTCCCTAGTTTAACAACACAGCTAAAATGCTAATTGTACAAAGGCAGTGTTGCTTGCTGATTGTCTGTAAACAGCTTTATTGTTTGTGATGACTAATCATGGTCTAGATTTCTCCTGATCCATGCTGCAGAGCCAGGGTTTAGCATCCAGGCTGTTCTGGGGGGAATTTAAGACTCTGGTTGCTGCTGTTTCTTCACAGTCTTGCACAGAGCAGTGTCGTGGTGTGAGCCAGTGACAGTTCACCATGTGCAAAGATTCGTTGACAATCAATACAGAGATGGGTGTGTAAGATGGAACAGCAGAATAGTCAATCTCTCTGTCAGTACTGTAAAAGCTGCATTAGGTTTGAGGGCCTGGTGCCAACCATGCTGGATAAAACAGGAAAGCTCCCCATCACACCAGGGTATTCACAAGCAAAGAGAATGAAGGAATCCTCAACCCCAGCACTGGCCAGTCACTGAAGACTGCAGCAGAGCAGCCACTGTGGCCAACCTGCAAAGTCTCAAGTGGAAATGATACCTTTATAATCCTCTTCAGATAAGTAGAAGAGTCAAATTCACCTACAATAATTGCAACTCAAAACTTAATGTTGAACCACTATGAATGGGTCACCCACAATGAAATTCAGTAACAATTAAAGGATAAATAGCTCCACAATGCTGAAGCTACTTCAGTTTGCGTCACCATTTACAGCACAGAGAAAAGGAGCAAAATTGTAGCCACGTTTGAAAAATGTGGGCCAGAGGTCAGGTCTGGAGTTCTAGTCCCTGACTTAATGAAAAAATATGTTTTTCTTTTTGTTTTTTAAATATTTCATGTAAGACATGAGAACTTCAATAAAGGAAGTTGACCAAAAAAATAAAGATTACACTTGCTGTTCTCCTAGGAACGTTTGGGGTTCAAGCTTCATTTAGCAGAGAAGAAAAACCTATCTCAAATTTTTCTTGCAATACAGGCAAGTGTTCTAGTGACAAATTATTGGGAAAGGATGTCTTCCTCCTCTTACCACCAAAATAATGAGCTCACCTGCACCTCCTCAAAGATGACTGGGAGGTACCCAGTTTGTGAACTCCTGTGGGCCTCAAGTACTTTACAGGCATGGCACGCCCCAGGCTAAGCAGTCGTGGGCAAGCTCAGTTGCATTAATGCAGACGTTTGAAGATTTTAGCCATCTCCAGTCTTGGTAACAGCTGAATTTTGGTCTTTAATATGTAGGGAAGAGCTTAGGAGCTGAAATCCATAACTTGAGTCAAAATGTTCTGGCTGAGATGCAGCAGCAGATTAAAATTAGGTAAGAGAATGCCTGCTGCAGTTCACTGTTGATCACAGCCCCACTAGAGAAGCTCCTGCACCTGCAGCAGTTTTGAGTTACTGTAGCTCTCAGGCAGTAGAAATCATTTGATGTCAACAGACTGAATTAAAAATGGAAAAGTATGACTCACAGCTCAAAATCTTTAAAGCTATAATCCCAAGGCCCCTCATTCTAGCTGGATATAATTTGGTTTTATTTTATTATATATATAATAACCCTCAGCAAAATCATCAGTACACCTGCATGGGAGCCTTCCTGCTAACAGAAATGTGTTTATGGAATGAGGCATTCAATTAAAGGGATTGGAAACCTTCCAGGTAAACATATGATGGCACTTGTGGGAACATCCACTGACTTCAGTAGAAATGTGATTGAGCCATAAAATCTGGTTGTTTTGACAGTACCACATCCCATCTCTTATAAAACTCTTATTTATAAACAAGATAATTAAAAAAATCTTCTTCCTTCTGCAGTGATTTGGTATAGAAATTATTCCTCATACTCCACTGAAGTTTGTGCTTCGACTGTATTGCAATAAATGAGCACTAAGGGAATGTGGTCCTAATGTGGAGAACAGCCCATAAGTGTCCTCAGTCTCCAGGTTCTTCCATCACTTTAGTACTTAAAGAGAAAGTAAATAAATAATAATGCTGCTGTAGTAATCAATTGCATCTTCTGACCCATAGTTGACAAAGGAGAGAGAAGAATTGGTCCAAAATTTTCACAGAAGCTTTTAATAAACTAAAAATGAGGCCTGTGTCAAAATTTGAGGACAGGAAGTGCTTTAAGTGGCAGAGTTTTTAGTGAGTAGAGTGAAAGCTCTTTAGGAACTCCACAGTTCTAGACTTGAGCTCCTTGGCAGATCCTTCTAGCATCTCTCCTGGATCAGGAGAGAAGCAGGAGCTGGCATGATAAAGTCACAGATAGATACAGGACCCTGTTTTTAGACCATTTGGGAAGAACAGAGGGGTCACAAATGAGTGGAAAAGTCCATTTCAGAAGTTGGATCCCAAGACAGGCCTGCAGGGAAGGACTTTTCACAGCGGCAATCTACGGCTTTACTGAAGCTCCCTTTAAAATAAAGCTGTGAAGATATGAGATGATGAAGAGGACACTGGACTGGAGCTTGACTCCGTCCTGCAAACAGTGAAGGGAAGTGGGAGTTATGATGCTGCTCTTAAGAACAGCATCTTCCCTATGTGTAGTCCCCCAACCCGGGAGGAACTGAGCTGTGCTGTCTGTGCCTCACTGATGAGGAGATTACTGACCTCATGCCAGAGGTGCCATTAGCTTTTTGTTTTCCTTAATCAATGCCTAAACCTCACAGCCCCATGAAATCTCAGGCAGCAACTGCTTTTCTCCCTGTATTGCAAAGCTTTTTCATCTGTTCAGCCCTCCAGAAGGGAGATTTATGAGGAAGAGATACTAATGCTCATTTCTGCAGGCATGCAGCAAATCATTCAGCAAACATTTGGGAGCCTGACCTACATTTAGGATGGACATTTGCTCGCCAGACATATTTTTATTCTAAACAACATTTTATGTCTATGTTTCAGGAGTTAATATTGGGGCCTGATTTTTCAGTGCTGTTGTTAGCAGCTGTTCCACTGACTTTGACCAGAGTTTAAACTTGCATGTACAGGCACCTTAGTGAAGAATTTTGAACCTTCTTCTAGGGTCTTACTCCTGATCCTCATTGTCCAGCTTTAGAACTTGACATCAGGAGAGCATGTTCATTCCTAGATCTATTATTTTGTGACTGCAGAAAAGTCATTTATCCCTGTTTCCCTATCTATACAAGATAAATAATATTTCTGTGCCTTTGGAAAGTTGATTTGATTTTTTAAAGTGGCATAATGAGTACCTGTCCTTCCTGAAAGAATTTATGAAATGTGGTGCATTTTTGTATTGCCAATGCTGACAACAAAATGAAAATAAAACCCTACTTTGCAAGGTGTAAAATTTCACTGTAAGCTATTCATCCTAATACATCTGCCCAAAACAGGAAGGAAAAAGGCCACTCTGATCTGCACACTGCATTAACTACAAATGAAAGGCTCCCATTCTTTTTCACAGAGCTTTTCATGGGTAATCATTAATGTCTCATCTTAATAACTTTTCTTCACTTTACAGTAATGTCATGATTAGTAGGGAGTCATTCTTTGGATCAAGCCTCACAAGAAAACTTAGGTATATATGTTCAAGTAACAGTTGAGCCTTATTCTTTTCATATTTCTTGCATGCCATTCTCTGCCTGCACTTTCTGTTTTTACTACAGTAGTTCACCTAACCACCATCAGAAGCGAGGGATAATAAGACTGAAAAGTTATTAAGCATAAAAAGAAAGTTGCATGACCTTGCAAATAGTTAATTGTTCTACTGTTCAGAAAACATGGGATATTATCCTAGCTCTCCCAAGAATCTGCTTAGAAACAGGTGCTTTTCTCTGTTTCTATCGAATGGAAATTAAACTAGCCTAGTCTGCAAAGAATTTTGAAATTTACTGTGAGAAAAATGTACTGTAAGAGCTAAACACTGTTCCTTATGTGGTCCCAACCCTGCCAACACAATTCATGCAAGTTACTTTGAATTTGAGTTCAGTGGAACAACATCTTTGCATGTGTATTTGCAGGTTCTGGTTCAGCAAATGGAAAACAAGTGGATGCTTTTGACCATCTGAATAAAGTTAGTGACATGCTTAAATATCTTGCTGAACTGTGACCTAAGATCTGGGGCAAGAACTTTACCTTCCTGCAAAGAGACATAGACATAGCTTGTGGCACTTCAGGAATGTAAAAGACACATCATTAGAAATAATATTTTGACTGAATTGCAAAGTATTTCACTCTATCCCACACCTTGCTCTCATTCAACTTTATCTGGTTGTTCTCATTCCAACTTCATTCCACAAACATGAAACCATCAACCTGAAACTCAGCTTTTCTAGCTGGAGCTCTTCAACTTTTGGAGAGCAGCAAGTAAAGCCCTCCATTTTTTCATTTGATGATTGGCCCATGCAAAATAGTGAAGAAACTTTGATTTATCAGTTTTATTTGCTTTCTAGTGCTTGATACATGATATGTTCACTTTGAAGCAAAAAGTGGTTCAGCATCCATTTCTACCTACAATGGCAGCATCCATTGGTGAAAAATATCCATCCTGGTTTCATAGTGAATTGGATTTGGATTATTCTTCCCATAGATTTATGTGACATTGTTTATTTTCATCCATCTCCAATCCCTTTAGAAAGCATGGATGAGAGAAAGGGCTAAGCAAAGGCCTTTAGTGTGTGTAAAAGCTCTTTCTGTTTCTGAAGGGCATCAAAGTTGAGCTGAAGTTTTGATTTGTGCTCAAGTTTATGGGCAGATAGTCTGGATCGTAGGTCAGTCTGTCATAGTCTGACATAGTCAGAGTCATAACCACCCTTAAATACCAGTGAGGATGCACACCACCAAGGAGTGTGGAAATTTGTTGACTTAGAAGGGATGTTTCCTCCTCACATGTTAGAAATTTGCAAATTTAGGCCTCAAGATACAGGGTGCAGAGTGAAGTCTTTAGGTTTCAGGAAGTTGTAGTCAGCTATTTTGGGACAGAACATTATTGTGAGATCCTCTCTGAAAGAAAGAATGCTACTCAATAAAAGGGAAAGTTGATTGACTAAAGTTTAGAACTACTTCAGAAGTGTGGAATGTTCTTTGTTTTATCTCAAGAAATCTCATGGACTGTCTGAGATCAGTTGAACAGGTTCACTGCAGAATTCATGTCTGTCATAACATTAGTTTGGTGTTAATTTCTATTAGGAAGTGTTCAAAGCAGAATATGGAAAACTTCTGGAAACCTCACTCAGAATGTTTGGTTTTCCAAAGCTAAGTTCACCCATATTAGTTCATCTGATAAAGTACAAAAATGCTGGAGTAAACATGACTTCCTTCTGCTTCCAGTTACCTGAGACTAATTCCATCTAGTGTTATTAAACTGTAAAAAATATGGAAAAATCTCCTGATTATCATTTGTCCTTGTTAGGTGAAAGTGGTAAATCCATGGCAGAGGGCTGTTCGGTTCACTCTTAGAATTAATTCACTATTTTTCTCCTCACACATGTACCATTTGTTTATGAAACTCAAATACTAGGAAAAGGATAGAGAGGAGAGTATCTGGCTTGCATGATGGGATGTAAATGCATTATTTCTTTGCATGACTGTTTCTGGAAAATATATCTAGTTCAGTGGTTCCCACTCTTTATTCTCAGCAAGGGTAAAACATGTGCTGCAGAAGCCATCTCCCATATATCAAGCCACCAAAATAATCTCTCTGGTGGTTCAAAATAATTCCCACTGCTCCTGGGGAACAAAAATTTAAGAGCTGAATTTTTCTTTAGGTAGAAAGAAACTGCACTGCTCTCACCTTCCTCCCTTTCTGGTGATTTGTATCTACCACAAAGTTAAGGAATTTTCATCCTGGGTCCCATTTCAAAGACACAGGGTTTGTAACCCATGAGGGAGAGGATTTAATAGCATGCAAGACAAGAAATGGTGATTTATCCAAGCTAGTCAGAGAAACTACCCTGTAGTTTTGTCAGCATGCTTGGGATGGGTTTGTATCTCCCCAGTTTCTGGAACTGTGCTGGAAGTTGAGAATGATATTTTATTGAATGTGAGGAAGCCAAATGAAGTGGGATCACTGTTCCCAGGGGAAGAAGAGTAACATCAGAAGGGGAAGTCTGAAAGAGGAGCAGCAGTGCATGAGCCTGTCAGTGGGAACCACTGTGCTAGCCCCTCTCATGCAGGATGCTGTGACCGGCGCATGCTTCACGCCCGGGACTGAGCCATGCGCATGCTGCTTTAATGAGGAGATCATGTCATGAGAACAAATGTTTCCTCAGTACTTTTAAAAAGATCAATGAAAGCTAAAACCCCAGCAGACCCAGATTTCATTCCTTGGAAATGAGAATAAAGTCCATTTTTTTCCTGATGACAGTTATCTGGAAAGAAGCTTGGGTTTTGTTTGGGGTTCTTTTGTATGCAACAACATATGGTTGAATATTTTGATGTGAAGCTGATGAATTATTGTCTGATGATTTTACTGCTCTGGCTGCCAGATAGAACACAATTGTCTATATTTATTGCATAAACGTACTGTTATGAGCCTGAATGTTACTTCAAGGGTTAATCTTCAGGATTCCTTTAATGAAGAAGGCTTCAGCTCAGGTAACTTTAACTTAGATTAGAGATCTGCTTTTTGGATGACTTCTTATCTAGATCTTTCCATAGTCAATAACAAGAGCCGTGTTCCCCAAGTATAAAGTCATCCCAAACTGAACCACACCCTCCCCTCTCACTGGTTAGAGTTGCTGACTTCCTGCTGATTATTGAAATGGGTCTAAAGAGTACTCTTAGATAGGAAGTTTAACACTTTAACAACTTAGATCAGATGAGTTCTAGCTCATAAACCTAAGATACTCAAGCAACAGTCTTTGGAGAATAGTTTCTTCCTAAACTGACTCTTATCAGCGGGGATAGCTGCAAAACTCTGAAAAGAAAATCTGGAAATGCTTTCAGTTTGTATTATCTACCTTCAGTCCCACCACACTGAAAAAAACACCAAAAAACCCAACCCCCAAAATGAGCATGCCAGCATATGCGGAGGAAAATGGCACTGCAAAAAAGTAGGGTTTTGTGCTGAATACAGAGGAATTTTTTGTTCTGATTTTATCTATGAGGAGAATATAAAATTTTGTTCAGTCCCAGTCTTGCATAGCTCTATGACAAATTTCTGCATATCTTGCTTATATTGCTGTCCTATACGTATAAAATGACACTAGATTAATATTTAGACACTTTGCATCATCTACTGACTCTTTTCCTTCTGGTCTGATCCCTACAGGTCCTCTCCTCATCTTATGCCTCCATTTTTTCTGGTATGCAAGGCAGTTATCACAGGAGTTTTAAGGGGCAAACCTTGGGACAGCTGGATATGTGTTTTGAAGAACTAAGCAAGTTTCTGGAGAGGGAGTTAGAGACCACATGTAATGACAGCTATATTATTTTAATGTAGTACTAAAGAGCTTTTTATAAACAAAAGCAGTCTTTTGCCTCACCTATTATTCTGCTTCTTTGCCTTTCAGGTTCTATTCCTTAAAGATATTTTTCTCTTGAGAGTTTTTCTGTAGTGTTACTAACTCAGATCTTGTGACACGTTGCTCGAAGCCAGTGTGTAGTATGTGACCACTTGACTCTTCTTTTCATTTGAGATTCATTTATCAATCAGTCATCTATTGTCAGTGACCTGTAATCCTCCCACCTGGTGAAAGCTGATCTCCACAACAAGCCTGTTGCACAGTTTTTTCAGATCCAGAAACAAACTTTGTCATTTTATTATCACAGAACAGATCTCCTCCTCCTAAAACTGCTTTGGTTTCTTCTTTATTTTGTCTTATCCCATGATCTCCTTCAGTCTGCACAGATCAACACCAGGATGTCCATGCCTCATTGCTCTTTTTTCTTTATATTAAAGAAATTCTCACTCTCACAAGCTCGTTCTCTCTAAAAGCTTCAGGCCCATCAGTTTATATTGCCTGGCTGACTCTGTTATCACTTAACTAGGTTTTGGTGCATTTCTTTGGATTAAAATGATTTTCAGTGATGTGCCATGATTCTATACTTTTCTTGACCATACTTCTCAAAATTAATTCCTTCATCAGACTTTGATTTATTAATGAGACATGAGAATTTATTTTCCCTACTTTACCTGTCCAAAAATCCCACATGCAAATAATTCTGTTGACTTTTACTTCCTCAACTTTATAATTCGTGCCCTTTTCAAACTTGCTCATTAGTTTTCTTTTCCCGTATATATTTGCCCTATGTATGGCAGCTGAGTGCTTGAAGAATCCAAATTTCACAGAGAATTGAAATATCTGTCTTGTAAAGCAATACTGCTCTCAAACGTGGTCAAACAGAGAAGGGAAAGTGATGCAGAAAAGAGGGTGCAGGATCTCCCTAAGTTAGTAGAACACAAATCGCTTGCTGGGACTCTGCACTCACCATCACTTCAGTGTTGGCAGAACCTTGGTGGGCAAAGCATATCAAGATTCCACCCCAAAAGCAAGAACTATGGAAATAATTTTTAAAGCTATTTTATATTTTAAATTACATTGAAATATTTTAAAGCCATTTTACATTTTAAATAATTTTTAATTTTTTAAGAGTTCTTAAGCTCAAATGTGAGATTTTCCAAAATGTATTTTGTCACAAATATCAACAAACACCATCTTTTTCTACAATTTTTACTCCATACATTTGTCTGCACTTTGTGCATCTTTCCCCTATGCCATGAATTCTTCAGGAAATGACATTAGAGCAAAGTCTGAGTAATACAGATATGATTCATTTAGACTGTTCTAATTCTTCACTCAAATCCATGCTTTTATCTCCTGGAAATGCTGATATATCAGGACTAAATCTGTGTCTCTGTACCCAACTCCTCCTTAGTTACCACTTGAGTACTCACATACACACGTGCTCTTCATCCATGCCATGATAGGGCAAGTGTCTGGACTTCCTAGGCTGCAGAAATTACATTCACAAGTATTTTCATATCAAAAAGGAATATCAGAAGGGTTGGAAAAACTTCCTACACCCAAAGGTTTAGCGCTTGCAACTTTTCTGACAGGGCATCCCATATTTCATTACTCCCTGGGTCAAAGATACATTAATCAGAAACAGACAGTAGAGATGAGAACCCCAGTAATTCATGTAAAAAACCCAAAAAAACCAAAAACAGCACAAAAATCTGCAACAGCTGTGATGCTCAATGCTCAGATAGCATCCATTTTTGTGGGATACTGCAACAGACAGATCTCTGAGATAGAAATGAGTCTTTCTTTCACACTTGCAAGGTCTGCACACACATCTCCATCCTTGGCCATGATGTCCTTGCACAGTGGTCCCTCCCCACGTTTGCCTCTCCTGCCAGCAGGTTTAGTGGCTGCAGCTGAGCATCCTGCAATGATACCTCACCTGTTAACTCCTCCTGGTAACCATGGCTGTTGATCCTTCAGCTCTGCTCTCATCTGGCTCTCAGAAACCTGCCAGCTATAACAGCCTCTTCCCTCCCCTCACTCAACTTAGTTGATCTTGTGTCCCACACAGAACTGCCTCTTGGTTCATGTGTGCACAATTCACCTCTCCCTAGAGCTGTCCCAGGAATGTGTTAAAAAGCTTTCTTCCCATGGCTTTGCCCTGGTTTTCTTTTCTTTTGTTTTTTTTGTTTTTGTTTGTTTGTTTGGGCTTTTAACAGATGTGCAATTAACAAATATTTGAACAGCAAAGCGAACTAGCAAATCAAATATTTATACTATCCATCACCTACAAAGTCTTCAGAACAAATATAAGCTGAAAAACTCCCCATTCCCGTTGCTGTTTTAGTGGTATTAGTGATTACCTTTAAGATCATCACAGTCAGCAGGCTGTCAGGACGGTTAATGGTGCTGGTAAAATGGCAGGTAGATGAAATTCTGTGTTTTCACTGAAGGACAAATGTATTTGGACAGTAAATCTCTAAGAGGACAGACAGTACAAGGAATCATCAGAGGAATAAAATTTGTCACTTCACTACAACTCCTGTAGGTCATGGTGGAGAGAAAACAGGGTATCCTCTCTACCATGTCCCTAATCAGTGCTTGGCAAAGTCTTCCCAGAGTTTTGCTGATGATTTATCTGGTTCACAGCACATCTGACTTTATTTTATTCCTTAAAGTTGAGGAATAAAATAAGAGAGTTGAGGTTGTTATCTCTTTGGATAAGAGATGGCTCTGAGGAGACTTTAGAGCACCTTCTAGTACCTAAAGGGAGACTGCAAGAAAACAGGAGAGGTGCTTTTAACAAAGTTGTGTAGTGACAGGATGAAGAGGAATGGCCTCAAGCTGAAAGAGTGCAGGTTTAGATTAGACATTAGGAAGAAATTCCCCACTGGAACCACTGGAACAGGTTGCCCAGAGACGTTGTGGATGTTCCATCCTTGGAAGTGTTTTAAGGCCAAGATGAAAGGGGCTCTGAGCAACTTGGTCTAGTGAATGGCATCCCTGCCCATGGCAGTAGTGTTGTTTTATGTCTTTATAATAAAACTACTGCTTCAGGTGTGCTACCAGAGCTGAAGCACTGTGACACCTTGCATGGAGAGGATAGCATGGCCCTCTGGTAACATTTTCAATATTGATACCAAAAAATGCTCATAAAAAGCAGTTAATTATCTGTGGACCTTAACTGTTGCTTACAAAGGCATTGATAATTATGGTAGCCCCAGCAGTGTCCTTGTATACAAAACAATTATTTAGCCCATTATGTACTTAAAGCATCATGAAAACAAGTTAATAGTGTACAAAGGAAGAAAATGATTACTTTTGCTTATTTTGTAGCCAAAAGCTGGGTCTCTTGGATCGGGTTCGTGGTACCAATACTAAAGGAAAGCTATTTACCCCTCTGAATGTAGATGCCATTGAAGAAAGTCCTTCAAAAGAGCCTAAGAATGTTGTCTTGAATAATAAGGAGCGTTTTCGCACTGCATTCCGAATGAAAGCGTACGCTTTCTGGCAAAGCTCGGAAGGTAGCCCATCTGTGTTGATTTCTTTCTATGCATCCCCTGTTCTCCTCATTTTACTTTGTTCTTCTGCATATTCTGTTGAAGGTTTGTGACTTTCTGGGACAAGCATGTCTGGTACCTGGTTTTGTGTAGTACGTTTGGGGAAGCCCAAGAAAAAGAGTCCTGGAGTCCAGGCAGCACAGTGCTTGAAATCAAACACCAGCCCTTCTCAAAGCCAGCAATTGATATGGGATAAAGCCAGTGCTGGATTCAGCCTATTTGGCCTGGAAAAAGTGGGCACACTGGGCAGTCAATCTTTATCCCCCAAAAAGTACACACCATCATGGCTTGGTTTATGAGCAAGGATGCTAAGCTGAGATGGCTCCCTCCTGGACTGCATCCAGCCCTGCAACAGCCTTTGTCCAGGCATCTCAAATATGCCCTCACTGCCATCTAATTAAACGTCCTTTATGGAGTCAATGTCTTCTTCCCTCCCCCTCTCTCCCCAAGCCTGCTTCCCCTCAGAGGTTTCCATTGGGTCTCCATGAAACATTATGGGGCATTTTTCCTTCCAGCTTCCCTGAGCACACATTTCCCTCTTCTTGCCCATAACATCAAAATGGTCTTTAAATAACAGTTCCCCCTTTCTTGTGCCAGCTGGAACTAGTGCATGCTGGAAATGCTACCATGGATGTAGCCTGGGTGTCCACACCAGGAACTTGATTTTCTCCTTCATGAAGGTTCATGAGCTCCAGGCAGTGCCAGTGAGAGGAGAACTTGGCCTGTGGCTTCTACAACCTGTTTTAGCCTTTCTGTAAAATAATTTGGGCAAAGATCTATTGGAAAGGAAGACAAGTTCCAAGTGTTTCAGAAATGCTGGAATCTGAGAGGAGATCCTTCAATAATGTGTCTTATAGCTGTCCCAAAATAATTAAATCCCTTTCCAGACCTGACCGGTGAAAGAAGCTGTAAGGGATATTTCTTTATTAAATTGCACTTACTTTATGTAGTGCTTTATTCAGCCATGCATCCTTCTAAATATTGTGTGGTGAAATGTTCACACATCTGGTTTTTTGGCCTCCTTTGCAGATGCAGGAACAGGGGAACCCATGGCAGAAGACAGAGGTGACAGTAGTGATTTCCCTATGGAAGATATGATCCCCACATTCAAGACAGCCATCCGAGCTGTCAGGTAAATGTTTTTGAAGGATGATAGGAAATAACATTACCATGTTGCTACATGTTGATTCACTGTTTCTGTTATTACTTTTTTTAGATGCAATAGATGACATAATTCTAGTGTTTTCAGAAACATGAGACAGACCCTATTCAGTCTGTTGAAAGTATGCAGAAAAGAGAAAGTTTTCAGTAACATTTGCCATCTCATTTTGTGAGATACTCTACAATGTTTTTATTATAAAATAATATTTTGTACTGTTCCTTGTTAAAATGTTATATATCTTTCTCAATTTAGTGACTAATATTTATATGAAACTGGAACTTTTGCTTAACAAAAAACTCTGAGCTGACTCAACTCTTTATTCACAATTATATGAGTGTGCAACCTACTCTTCAGCTGTCATTTTTTAATACATGCTGAGGTCTCCATTTCAGCAGTTTTTGGCTTGTGACATGTGTCACCTCTATTTTCACATCACAAGAGATGTTCCCTAGAGTTAGAAAACTCCTAGTAAGCCTTGGTCATGTGTTTAGCACATCAAGCAAATGGAATTCATTCACTGACGCTCTGTTACTCCTTGATGCAGTACTTTTTACTCTCCTCCCTTGAACAATGCCCCCATGGGTAAATAGTCTGCTTTCATTGCAACTGCTGTTTATTCCAGAAGTTGTTAATTTCGGGGCCAGGGACTTACCACCTTCCAGATGGATTACTGCAAGTCTGGAATGTCTCAGATTTATCTTAGAAAAACTTCAGGGAAGATGGTAATAAAAATATAACCATATATTTTTATGTATATAACTATGATAAGTACTTCTGGTTCTTTTCAAATTGGGTGCAGGAGAATCAGTTTCTAAAAAATTCCAAGTTTTCTAAAGACAGCTGAAAGCCAAGTAACACAGGCTTTGCTCATGTTACCCATGACTTCTTCCCTCCCATTGGAAGATTCTTCATCCCTGTCCTCCACAGCTTTCCCTTTCTTTCCCTGATATCTGCTTGCTTTCAAACATGTTATTGTTACTTTTGAAAAACTCCTTCCCCACATCCTGTCTAAATCTAATTGATTCATGAAATTTCCATTTAATCAGGAGCCAAGATTTTTTTTTTCCTTGTGTAGTGTACCCAGATCCTGAACATTAATTGAGAGTAATTCTTTCAGACAAAGCCACTTAATGGATTTCAGGGTCATGATCAAGGAGATTTTAAATTAGAATTGCTACCATTGTGATCCATATTTTTCCCTTAAGTCTTTGAATGTGTAGTTTTGCTGTTACCATACCTAATTTGGCAAAAATAGGCCCAGGTATAATTTTGAAACCTTGAAATATTTTTAAGCAACAGAGTTAAAGAATCAGCAGCCCTTAAAAAGTTGTAATAGAATTATCTTTGCTAAATGAAAGTTTAAACAGATTTTAAAAACAGTTAAAAACCCACCAACCTTAAATTAAAAAAGTTAGAATCTTAACAGATGACAACAATATCCCAGTTCAAACTAACAAGTACCTGGAGACTCTACTGAGAAAGCAAACATCCAGAACCCTAGTCTAAACCAGATGAAGATAAAGATTTCATTGTTTAAATGAAATGTTTAAATCCTTCTATTTGTTTAATCCACCAAGATATATATATATATAATAATACATAAGCAGTAAAGGATGAAAAATGAATGCCAAACATTTTTCAAGTGCTCTGGCCAGCAGTGTTCCTTGTTATAAGAATTCTGTTGCTAATTACTAGCTCATTTTATAGCAATAGCAACAGTAAGAGCAATCATATTATTATCACAACAACAAGAACAGCAATAATGTGATAGTGCTGTTTTCTTCAAGGACACTTCAGGCAGTTCTAAAAAGTTTTCCCCTCTTCACTGAACTGCTGCTAACTTCTTAACTTCCACATTTATATCTAATTAGCATTTCCTATCCAAAACTTTCCCACGTGCAAAATTAAAACCAAGATGAAAATGATTCAGCATTGCATATACTATAAATTTGCTTTATAATAGACTGAAGCATAGAAGAAGCAGCTTCAGCTTCACAGCTTCAAAATCTCCTGTGACTTGTGTTGTTCAAATTCAGGCTTCAACTGTGATTCTGAAGCTCTAAACCATTTTAAGACTATTAATTATGCAAAGCCAACTGTTATAAATTTTCAAATTTAGTGTTTATGATGTTATAGATTGTAGATGATGTTATAGATTCTTTGTTTATATTTTATTGCCTTGTTTAGAAATAACACATTCAATTTACAAACAAATGATAGAATTCATCCCTATTTTGAAAAAATGGAAATGTTCATCATGTAATTTATATAAAAAATTAATATTTTTTTCTGTTTATTATGCAGAATACTACAGTTTCGTCTCTATAAAAAAAAATTCAAGGAGACTTTGAGGCCTTATGATGTAAAGGATGTGATAGAGCAATACTCAGCAGGGCATCTTGATATGCTTTCCAGAATAAAATACCTTCAGGCAAGGTAAGAATCTTCTGGTAAATGTACAGCTTTGCTGACAAAGTGCAAACATTGGCCTATTTGTGTACAAGGCCAGCATGAAGCCACGCCTTTGCACGATGTAGCTGGTCCATGAGAAAACCTTTTCCCAAAGACAAAAGGCAAGTGAGAGCTAGCAGGGATAACTGCAGGGAGAGACCACTGGCTCAGATATAGAACAAGAATATCAGAGTTAGAAAATCCTGTGAATTTCCTTCACTGTTGCCTTATTTGATCAAGATCAAATTTCTCTCCTGTCCCCATTTTACAGATGATAAATATAAGCAATAGTTGCTCTCCATGAACTTTTCTTTGGGCTGGATTCTCTGATGATTTGGGCCATGAAATATCCCATAAAAGTGCCAAAATACATCAGCACAGAAGGTTTCACTCAGGTTTAATTGACCTATCTGAAAAAAAGTTGGAATTTCAGGCCTCTGTGATTGTTCAGGTGCAATCTGTATCCACAGCTGTTTCCTAGTAGAAGGGGGTCATTGCAATGTGATTTTGAGGCACATCTACAAAAATTTGTGCTTCTCATCCCCTGATCCATGAGCCCAGATCAGAGCTTGGGGCTGGAAATCCATGTGGGCCTGAGTACACGTGTCCAGATGTGTGTCCAGGTGTGCAGATGTGTGCAGCTGTCTGTGCTCAGTCTCTGCACAGCACATTCCCTGAAGCCCTCACTGACTCTGAACATCAAAATGCCACACAATCACCTTCATTTCTCTCCCAATAATGGGCTGAGGGAGTGCAACTCTTGCTGCACGTTTGGGGCTTGTCTGGACTTACCTTGGCTTTGAAAGGCTGCTCTGATCTTTCTGCTGAACTTTGTAATTTCTTATTTCAAAGGGATTTTCCATGCACTGGGCAATCTCTTTTTCAAGCATTTAGTATGTCTGTCAGCAATGCCTGGGGATTCAAGCCAATATCTAGCTGGCTTTGTGAGGCTTGTCTGGAGCTTTTTCAAGTTCCATTTTCAAAACTCTATGGGACACTGTGAAACCATGCAAGGTATCTGCATGGATTGTCCAATAATACTGGTCTGTGGACTAGTGCTGATTGATATGTGGCCATTTTGGGGGTGAACTGAATAAACAGAGACTTACTTGCACCTGAACAGTTGGAAATGACAAATGAAAGAATATTTGATGTAGTAAAAGAGTATAATTACATGTGTTGGAATATTCCAAACAATCTTTCTCCTTTTGTGCTAAATAAAAAATCAAGTAGACTCCTTATGGAACTTCATTTAAAGTTATGTTTTTCAAGCCAAAAGAATAATTAGTAAAGACTAAATATTGCTGACAATTAGAAACAACAACTGACAGAATGTTATTGGTTTGTTAGGAATGTCAGCAATTCCACCTTTTGCCAAGCTCTGATTTTTGTTACCCTGCACAAAATCTGATGGGTCTCCTGACATTTTTAAGAGCAGCTGCTATTGGATATTTTTTGACAATCATGCTGTTTGGCTCCTCTGAAGAAAAAGAAGTTGTATTTCAAATGTTGAAGTTTGGAAACAGTGAGCTAGAGCATTACTTACTATTAAATTACCAGGTAATTGCAATTCAGTGCATTGATTGTGACCCAAAAGACAGCAGACACGTCATGAGCATCAATATATTACCAAATCAACACGTGCTTCCTTTTTGAATCCTTGCTTCAGAGATACACAGCATATTCTGTCATGTGTTAGCATTTGGAGATGGACTTACACAGTTGCACTTTTCTTTTTTTCAGAGTAGATATGATTTTTACACCTGGACCTCCATCTACTCCCAAGCATAAGAAATCCCAAAAGGGAGGAGCTTTTTCTTACCCTTCACAACAGTCTCCCAGGTGAATTCTTTTATACCTAGTATTTAGCACAGCCCAACACAGAAATAAAAAGTTAATTCATTCCAATAAACATGATCTTTGTTCATCAATTGTTAAAATAATGACACTGAGAGGATATGTTGCTATGAGATACATGTGGATAAACAAAGAGCCAGAAAGTCACTAAGAGCAATGTGTGATGGAAATCTAAACAATGGCTTCTTAATTGTCCAGCTCAGCTTCTCCACAGTTTGAAAATATGGTTTTAAATTAAATGCATGCATTTGATTGCTGATGTGCTAATTTTCTAACATTTAACTTGTAAACCCACTTAAAAGCTCAATAAAAATGACTAACAGTTTGAAAGTAAATTAGTTCTCTTCCTGAAGTGCCCACCAAACGGCAAGCAGAGATTTTTATGCTGCAGCTTTAAAATCAGTGATTGGTGAGAGATACACAAAACAAATTGAAATAACAGATTTCTGGGTGTGAAAATTGCACCATATTATTGTATTGCTACATTCCACATAGAAAAAAAATTAATAACAAATGACATTTCTTCTGTTGTTTACAACTATCAATCTGTCAATAAATATCCATCAAGAACCACACAAGACCATCAACAATCTGTCCCCAAAGCTGTTGTGGTTGCTCAGAACAAAAGCAATCTCACAGAAAATAAATTATCCCACACAGGAAAAAATATGAAACCACATAAATGTGAAGACAGAGACCTAGGTATATGGAAGAGGCAGTGATCATTTGGGGAGGAAAGCAGATTGCAAAACCTGCATGAGCCCATATCACCAGTAACCCAGCATGGAAAATCTGACATGTTTTAGGTATAGATTTTGCTCTAGTACAATTTACTCACAGCTGTATTTTGGATTTTGTCAGGAAAGAGGAAAACTGGCCATGTTAAAAGTCTTAGAGTATATTTGTTCCAAATCATGTTAAAGAGCAAGTGCTCAGAAATTGTTTTTCTAGACCTAGGCATAGGTTATGGGAAGATATTGATTCCTTTGACATCAGCTTGGAAACTGTTTGATAAAGGTTTAACTTGATCATGAGAATCCAAAATTCCATGAAGTTATAAATCAAACTCTTTAATTAGAGATCATCTTCTTACCTAATAAATTTGGTCCATCTGATGGACAGGCAAGAGGAAATTGCATAGATGAAAACCTATTCTGGAATCAGCTTTAAATCTCCAGACCAGACTGTCACTTTTCAGCATTTCCAGTCTCTGACACTTACTATTTGATATAATGAAATTGAGAAAAAAAACCACACTCATCCTTGAAACTCAGATTCAGTCTCCAAAGACACTAATTATAAAGTATTAGATTTAAAAAGACATGGCCATCTGTAGACCCACTAACTGCACTATCTCAATAATTTTCACGAACCTGAAATTATTCCAACAAGCTGGAGATTAATTTTAATTTTCTTTTGAACTTCTGGTGCTTTTAAATCTTTATTTTAAACTTGAAAAACAAAAACATAAAAAAATTAAAAATCAAGATTATATTTTTTAGGAATGCATTGGCATCCCATAGAATAGACTTTCACTCCGTTTGAATAAACAGCTAAAAGGGCTCCAAGGATCTATATGAATAAATCAACAAGATGACTATTCTGTTTTCTGATATAAATTGCTTATTGTGATGCAAAGAAATATTGAACACTAATAGAGTTATTAATTCTTTGCAGAAATGAACCATATGTAGCCAAAGCATCTACAGCTGATACTGAAGACCAAAGTATGATGGGAAAATTTGTTAAAGTTGAGAGGCAGGTAAGTAATTTCATGACAATGACAGAGGCTGAGGTGCTTGTTCAGAAATGATAGAGCTGATATAAATTGTGCATGACTCTGGCTGACCCAGGCAGAATTGTGCTGCTGGTGGTGAAGACTCACAGAGATCTTGTTCCAATGATCACAAAACTATGTTGCTAGTTTTTCATGAAAGAATTTGCTTACCTGGGAAGTGTGCTCTTAGAAACTTTTTGAATCAACGTCACTGTGTATGGTACAAGATCCTAACCACAATATCAAAGTGGGACTTTTTAATTCCTGTAGCTTCAATACTCATCACATCTGGTGCTTGGTGTGAGCAAGGCCTTTTCTTGCAGGGTCTGGACTCAAAATGATTGTCCACTTTTGGGCCCTATGCAAAAGAGAAAGGAAACTAGTCCTGATATGTAACCCTGATGTTGTGGGACTGTTGGGGGCATTAGGTTATAGGTTGGACTCAGTGATCTCAGAGATTGTTTCCAGCCTAGATGGTTCTGTGATTATCAGTTAGAGAACAGGTCTGTATGCAAAGGTAATTCCCTGTACTGTATTTTGGTAACAGCTATTTACCACTGGTATCAAGACTTTGTCATAACATTATAGAGTCCTGTTGGATACTGTACTGTTAAATATCCAGCAAGACTAATAATTTTTTTGGCAAGTTCAAAGGGATGGGTCTTCTTCTTCTGAGGCAGTTAGAGGATCAGCTGTCACCCATTTCAGCCCAGTTTTGAGGGAAGGTCACGGTTATCCTATGAACCTCCATGACCAATAAACATGGCAGCACACCATGGAATCATGGTCTCTTTTTAAACAACTGACTTGAGGCAATATCATGACATTGGTTATTTTTCAGGTAAATGACATGGGGAAGAAACTGGATTTTCTTGTTGATATGCATATGCATCACATGGAACAGCTGCAGATACAAGTTGCTGAGATAAGTCCATTGAAAGAAACCGCTTCTCCTGCCAGGGAGAAGAGAGAAGAAAACAAATATTCTGAATTAAAAACAATAATATATAAATACACTGAGCAGTGTTCTCGTGAAACTCCTTACAACTTCCAGCAGGTTCCAGTCAACAAGGTCAGCCCCTACGGTTTCTCAGCACGGGGTCACACGGCTCACTCACAACCTTTGTCAATAGGTGGGCAAAACTCTGGCAGACTGCAAGCCACACCTTCCTCAACTTCATATGCAGAGAGGCCAACAGTTCTGCCTATATTCACATTAATGGACTCCCAGGTTAGCTACCACTCCCACGGGGACCTTCAAAGCCCTTACTCAGACAAGGTGTCCCCGAGGCAGAGAAGGAGCCTCACGAGAGACAGCGACACGCCATTGTCCCTTCTCTCCGTCAACCACGAGGAGCTGGAGCGCTCCCCGAGCGGCTTCAGCATCTCCCAGGAGAGGGACGACTTCCCCTTCGGCCTCAGCGGGGGCTCGGCGTGGATGAGGGAGAAACGCTACCTGGCAGAGGGGGAGACAGACACAGACACAGACCCCTTCACACCGAGCGGCTCCATGCCTCTCTCCTCCACGGGAGATGGGATTTCAGACTCAATATGGACCCCGTCAAACAAGCCAGTTTAGAAGTGTGTGTGGGGGCAGTCACTGGCTGACTTCTCCTTGTAATGTAAGCATACTTTGTATATCTCACTTACTCTACACCCAAAGCTTACTAGTTCAAAACACCAATGGCTGCATAAGATGCATGTGATATTAGTGGTAGTCATTCTGCACCATTTCATACAATTTACTGATGCAGTTTTTTTCATGCTACCAAAACTAAGGAGCTTAGTTTTGAGCATGGTTTGCATGACTTTGCCCTGTATAAATGGTACAGCTGATTTCTTCCATGATTCATATCTATCTGGTACTCTTCAATACAACAATGATGAATTTATAACAGACAAGATACAGTGGTCCTTGCTACATTTTGTAAACAGAGCAGCAAAATAAAAAGATTTTTCAGGAACTATATCCCTTTGTGGAAACATGATGTCTAAGGCATTTTCCATTATAAGCAAATCAATCTCTAATCAACCAAGCCAATCAACCAAGCAAATCAATCTCTAATCAACCAAACAGGGGAAAAGCTGAGTTAAACTATAACCTTCCTTATTGAAATGTTTTTGTGAAATAAATGTTTCTTGTGTGATCTCATATAATTACTCCTGAAATACAATGTTGAAATGAAATTAAGGGTAGGATTTTAAACCATCCAAGCCACCTCCTGGGATTGATGATAGGTATTAATTTATTGTAAAATATAAATAGAAATCCCTCAAAATACTTTGAAAATCTTCACTAGTGCTTATAAAATTGCTCAAAGTAAGATTATAATGCTTTTTTTAAGAAAATCTTTTGCTAAGTCTATTTGCTACTTATGGGGCCAAATTTTCTTTGTTACATAAATAAGGTTGTTCACTGTGGAGAACTCCAGGTTTGTACACTCCACTCTTCTATTGACTTAGGTGCTGCTAAGTAAGAAGCATAATGTAACTCAGCCTCAGTTTCCCAATCTGTTAATTGGGAGTTACACTTCCACACATGCTCACAGGTTGAAAGGCTCAATTCTCTAATATTTGTCAAGTGCTTTGAGCTCCTCAGATGTGCAGAAAATTGCTGTTCTCTTCCCTGCAAGTTCTACAGTGTGAGATGCTGCCAGGATCTGTTTCTCTCTGTTTACCTTTTCTCTTGGAAATGGAGTGCTCCAAATCCATGAATGTGTGCTATATTTAGGATTAATATATGAATAAATAATCACCATTTTTGTCATGTGTCCCTGAGCAACAGAGAGATAAGTATACTCCCTAGGCCTCAGCCAAATGTTATTTAATGGAAGTTGGAAATTATTGAGAAGGAGGAGACCAGGAAAATCACTGGATCACTGGAAGGAAATTAATCAAAGATCTCACATACAAATGAATCAAAGATCTCACATACAAGTGAATCAAAGATCTCACCACTACATTGGGAATGTATTACCTATAAAGCTAGTGAAACTAGCATATCCAAATACCCTGTACAGGTCTTACCTGGTGTCAGTCAATGTGTCCATGAAATACCATCCAAGGGATGTCCAGCTTGGTGGCTGTACACTCTGTACAGCTGGTGGGAAATGAAGGAGTACAGTGAGCACAGGGTACAACCACAAAGGCACACATCAAATCCAGGATGAGATTCATCTCACTCAGTTATCTACAATAACCAAATGTCTACCAACTTCAAAGAGAGCAGAAGGCGACTTGCTCAGATGTCAGATGATCAGAGACCACACAACCAGTGTTGATTGTCTCACCTCTCCCCCACTGCTCCAAGGTGCAGCCTCTGCCATGGCTCATCCCCACCTCATGTTCAGAACCATCCCTGTCACTCCCCACAATGACTTCCCCACTGTGGCCAGGGCATTGACCAACAAAGGTGGCAGGATTTGGCCCAAATAAGGTGTTAGAAAAGGGATTTTCTGTGAAGACTGCTTGTTTTACACTGCAGCTGCACAACTGAGCATCTTTGGCACATCCAGTCTGAGCCAAGAACACGTTACTGGGCTTCCCAGTGCTTACTGGGAATTGCACAGCCCTGGATAGAAAGTGCTCCAATGGATAATATTTTGTTGAGTTTTTCTGACCATAGTAAACTTTTGGTTTAATTCCTCAGCACTGTTGACATTTCAAAGCAATCATTCCATCCAGGGAATTCTGTTCTTTCCCAGATATGGGCATTGCCTTCATCTTCACTGTTTGTTCTATATTGGAAGAGACATCTAAAGGATTAGGATCTTCTTACTTCATCTGATTCTTCAGCTAAATCATGTTTCATCCTTCTGGGATGGATCTTCAGGAAGGACAAATTGCTGTTGTTACTGGATTAAATACTGCAGAGCAGTGACAGCCCTTGCAGACTGGGATGAGTCCATGGAGCTGTTCTGAAGCCACTAACTATGATGGTATGAGGCACAATTTTGGTAATTACTTAATTGACGAAATAGCATTGACTTGAAAGATAATCTGTGTTTGGCACAGTTTTGTGGCTAAATTTACAAATAATAAAACTAAATTACCAAAGTGTAATTTGTTATAATTTGGCATATTAAGAATTCTTTGGCCCTTACAATTCTTGGAAATACTTTCATTGTACCTGTTGCAGGCTTTCTGAAATAATAATATATGTGTGTGGCAACTTGTAAGATTTAACCCTCACATGAGAAGAGAATGGAGAAGAATAAAAAAATTATTTTAACATTGCTACACTTCTGAAGTGTATGTTAGTACGAACTAGACAAGCCTGCTTCAATTTTCTTGTATATAAAGGGGCTGCTGTTCCTACTGATTTCATCTGAGTTTGGTCCTCCTTTAAATGCTTCCTAGAGCTAAACAATCAAAAATCAAGGCAGCCAAAAAGCAGGTGTAGTCTGATCAATTTTATTGTGACTGTCTTTGACAGTGGCTATGCCATGCAGTTCCCTGTCCAATTCCCACTGAAATTCTTCAGTTCAGGTTTCTGTTCTTTTCCATGGCAGGTCATATAAAAGGAACCTTTTCTCAGTATTGCACCTGACTGAAAATCCATAAATAGCCTCCTTATAAAGTTATGTTCTTTCCAAGAGAAAATCTAAACGAGGGCAGAAACTTGGATAAATATTCACCTGCACACAGGGTACAGCCCCAGAGAAAGGATTTGGGCTGCCCTGCACTCTGCACACTTAGCAGATGAACTGCCTTGAAACTAGTGTTTCTCTGGCCTGCAATCACCAATTTGCAAAATACATCTTTAAGGTGTCAGGTCAGCTATTTGTAGTCACATCATGAAATATTTAATTATGCCACATAAGATCTGCCTCTTCTTAAAAAGCACTGATGATAAACTCAGCAAGATCCTCTGCAGCAGACATCTGTGGGTCCTGTGAAGGAGATTCAAGAAATGTGACAGGCAGATCTGATTAGCTTATTTTAATATTTATTTTTCTTTCTTAGCACTGAAAGCTGTCACTGCTCTGTTCATAAGGGTGCTGTTCTTAGCAGCTCTCTGCCAGTTACATCATTGGGGTTAAAAATAGGACATCCATCAGTTCTGCTGTCTGTGATGACAACAGATAGGTGTCAAGGTGTCACCAGCAAGGTGAGATCTGGAGACCATCTCAGATCTGGGATTTGCTCGCAAATTCATCAGACTCCAATCGGGGTGAGTCCAGGGAGTGCATCCACCCTGGAACTGTGGTTCATGTGCCAGCCATAGGCACTGAACAAAGCAAAATAAACCATGTGTCATCCCAGTAACATTAAGAATGTCAAGACCTGTTTCCATACACAAGGAATCTCTATTCACGATTTCATTTGAGGAAGGCATCTGGGTCAATAATAGTCTTTGTAATAGGAATTAATTAGATTTATACCTTCTTCTGCATGATGTTTCAGTTAAAGAGTTATCAATTCTCTTTGGGTCAGATCTTTCTAGCATCTCAACTGACACTAGTACTTTGTTTGCATGTACTTAACAGTAAAAAGTATTAATGACTTTGATGACTCTCATCTCATTTCAGGCCTTGAGATATTTTTTGTAATTTGAAACTGTGGAGCTTTTCTCTGCTCTCCTTGAAGTAAGATAGAAACCTTCTCACAGTGATGCACTGGGAGCAGGGCTGGGTTCTAATCTGCCATTATTTATAAATTTCCTGGTGAAGGACAGCACTGATCTGGAGACATTTTTCTTGCCTACATTTTGACAGTCATTTTCAGTCCCAAACAAATGCCAGATGTCTGGAAGTTTTCAAAAAGGTGAATCTGTGTTTACATTGTGTGCCTCTCTTTGCAGCATTATTATCAATTAAGCTTCCTCATTTTAGATGCAAACTGGGACTATTTGATTAAGGCAAAAGTGATTGCTTTGTTTAAGTATGAAGGTATGATAAATGCAGTTTATGCTCTACTTGGAGAGTTGGCACTTTAGAAAAAAATCTAGCCAGGTAGTGGCTATTGTCCTTGCCTTGGCTTTTCCCTGCCCTGACTATGTCACTCTGGCTCCTATCTAAATAAAAGGGAATTCAACCAATGGAGAGATTGATTAAAAAGTCCCTAAATTGTCCTTTGGCTATATTTGCTCTGTTTTTATCTGTAACATTGCTGCATTATTATGGTCCAGAGTGGAAATAATTTAAAATTTTTCTGCTTCAAATGGTGGCCCATGAGTGCTGCAAACTAAAGCCCACCTGAACCCGGGGGTAGCAGGATCTTGTGGCTTTCAGGAGAGCACCAGGGTCCAACCAGTTTGCAAGATCACAGCCTAAAGCAATCAGAAAATGCAGAGTGAGGAGCACCCTCACCCCTGTTGGACTCCCAGGTGCTGCAGAGGTGTCACATCTGCTTAGGCAGGAACTGAATCCATCCTGATTACTGCAGAGCCTGTGAGGAAAGAGCTGGGTCTGGATCCCCTGCACCCCACAGCCCCCATCACTGAGCTCTAGGTGTTTAAGGGCAGCAAACCTAAATTTCCTTCAGCTTGGTGGGATGTCACTTTTTCAGGAGCACAGCTTGGTGTGAGTGCTCCATTTGAAGAATATTTTAAGAGGTGCAGAGGAAAAAGGGGCATTTTCAAGTGCTTTTAGCTGGGCACTCTGGGAATGAAGACCCTGGGTATCACTTTTCCTTCTGGCTTTTTAGGCTGTAAGATTTGATCCTTCCCAATTCAGCTTCGAGTAGCTTCCCTCTGAAGTTTACTGAAGCAAAATAGTGAAAATGGGCTCGTATTTCCATCATGAAGAACCCTGAGACTGAAGGTTACATAGCCAACTGCATTTTGTTTTCTAGTTATGGCATCTTATTATTACTAGTATTTGTGCCTTGCTCACTGAAATCTTCTCCATGCTACAAAGATGCTTTTCAGATTCTGGCTGACAAGGGAACACAACTTTTATACAAGTGGCCTTTAGTGCTCTTTATAATATTATTTATTGTAATTTTTAAACTGTATGTGTAATTTCTATTCTGGCACTGTCCAATATTTGAACAAATTTAATATGTTTATTTCAATATATTATGCAAACAATACTTCTTAACTGATTTTTTTATGTTCTGTCTTTAAAACCTGCACCACTTATTAATAAATAGAAATTTCAATTATAATGTGGTTGGATTTATTTTCATTTAAATCTTGATATCTTCACACATATTCAAAGAATATATTGTCAAATGTACCCCCAGCAGAGACATTGGTGAAGATCCTTTTGACTTCATCTAGGCAGGACTAAACTCAGCTACAAGCAGGTTTTATGTGGCTTCCACAGCCAGCCCTGTCAACACACAGTAGATCCCATTATTTGTGACATCTCTTGCTCTAGTGGCCATGTAATTTATATGGCTTTGAGCATATGTGAAGGGGAAAATGAAAAGTGGGAGAAAATGCATTCATATTGGAAACACAACGTGCTAAAATATTATGAAATTGCAAACAAAATATAGAGAGAACACAGTAATGGTACAAACATGATCAAAATATCCCCTGCAGGGAATTTGCTTGAATTCTGCCCCTGGTTCTGTTGCTGCATTTCCATGTGGTTCTGTGTCTGAATGAGACAGGAAGAGAAACACGTGAAACATCAACTCTTCCCAGAGTTGCGCAGAGGGCCAAGAAGGTCAGTGGCAGCTGGTCTGGATCAGCAATAGTGTGGGCAGCAGGACCAGGACACAGATTGTCCTCCTGTACTCAGCACTGGTGAGGCCACACCTCAAATCCTGCCCTGAGTTTTGGGCTCCTCACTGCAGGAAAGCCATTGAGGGGCTGGAGTGTGTCCAGAGAACAACAGAGCTGGGGAAGGGTCTGGAGCACAAGTCTGAGGAGGAGCAGCTGAGGGAGCTGGGGGTGCTCAGCCTGGAGAAAAGGAGAATCAGGAGAGTGTCACAACAGGACACGAAATGAATGACATGCACAAGATGAAATGTCCAAGGTAGAAAGAGCGTAGTTTATTTTCCAACTCCAATGTTTATAGATTTTCAGAATTGACCATGGATTGGAGGATGAAATTGCCACCTCTCCAGCTACACTGGTCAAACCAATAGTCCATCAATTTTCTCCTCCTCCAGAAAGGAATGCAAAACAGTCATTATTTACACGAAAAGTGCACGAGAAACTCCATTACAAAAATGTAAACATCAGAAGGCTCAGAAGAACTTAGAAGAACAGGGTGACAGGAGAGATCTTGTCAGTCTCTACAACTGCCTGACAGGAGGCTGTAGCCAGGTGGAGGTCAGTCTCTTCTCCCAGGTCATGAGACAAGAAAAAGAGGAAATGGCCTCTGGTTGTACCAGGGGAAGTTTAGATTGGATATTAGGAACCATTTCTTCAATTGAAGGGTTGTCAAGCGCTGGAACAGGCTGTCCAGGAAGTGTCCAGGGAATCACCATCCCTAAAGGTTTGTAAAAAATGTGTAGATGTGGCTCTTGGGGATGTGGTTTAGTGGTGCTGGGTTAATGGTTGGACTCAGTGATCTTAGAGGTCTTTCCCACATGTAGTAATTCTGAGTTTCTTTGTATAATTTTTCTTTTAGGAGAAATGTTATTCTACTGAAAAAAAGATTGACAAAGAAACAGTAATACATTTAGAGAGTTGTCTTTAATAAAACTTGTGCCAAAAATAAATATAATAGAAGGATATTGGTAAAATCTGAAATTGAAACTTTCTAGAGTTAGTACGTTTCTTAATAAAATAAACTAAATATCTTATAAAATTGTAATGGTAGAGGACTAACAGAGAAGTGTTGAAGTTCAAACAGTTTTTTCAGAATGAATGAAATGTACTCAATTGATACTTTTCTAAGCAAAATTTATTTAACAATCACTCAAAGATGTTTTTGTGGAAGCATTTGCCACAGTAAAATGAAGTGAAAATAAAACTTCAGTGCTCTGGAGTAAACTTGGGTTAAGTTTGCTTCTTTGCACTCTAGTTACAAACAGCATTTCCTTCTCTCTTGCACATCAGCATTGGGTGAGAGAGGGGCACAGCTGGATTTGTGTTTTCTAACCAGATGAATCAGACAATTCAGGTGCCACAGCTCATCTTTCAGGGCAGAGCTGGTTCATAGGCCAGCCAGGCTGGAGGGTGGCCACACCTGAGGACACTGCCACACCAGTGACACACCAGGACAATGAGCCACTGCCCCCCCAGGACAGGGCAGGTGGGAGGGGACACTTGTTCATGTCCTTGGCTGAGGTCACAGGAATGTATGGCTGCAGCTCTTGCAGTCACTTACACATATTGCAATTTCTACAGAGAAATGTGTGCTTTTAATCATGTCTAAAGGCCTAAGAAAAAGCCAGAAGGAAAAAAAAGCTAGAAAGCAGAAATATTTCATTCTGTGCTCTCAGCCCACAGAGAGATAGAGCTCCAACAGCCAGACTTCATTTCCTCCCTCCCTTCCAGAACATCACACCACACTGTCTCTTACAGATAAATTGCAGGCATTTCCTTGAATTTCTGTTTATTTAAATTACATTAGCAGGACCTTACCCTGTGCAACCTTCGGCAAATGGATGCATTTACTAGGCAATTTATATGAATTGTGTGTCTACACTGTGTTACTAAGAGACACTAAAAATGCCATTTTTTCCTGTTCTGGATTTTGGGATGCTGGTTATGGACACAGTGCTGCCTCACAAAGGGATGCTGGAAAAAGGAGGCATGTAAAGACTATACTCCTGAGAAAGCTACTTGCCCAGAGGGAAGTTCTGAGTGAGAACACAGCATTGTCCCCAAGAGTCAAAGTTGGGGCTGAACAAAAGCCCCCTCCCAGGTCACCTGAGCATTGCTCAGCAGCTGAGGAAAGTTAAAATTACAGAGTCCCAGGGTAAAACACAGCATGAGGCAAAACCTGCTGAAAGTCTAATTATCCTCACAGGCAAACATCAAACGGCTGGAACTGATCCCAGCACACACATTTTCCTGGCTATACCTGGTTTTGTCAGCTGTTACAGAGAGGACTTTCATCCCAGCCTTCTTGATGTGCTATTGAGCAACTGGTAATTAAGTCAGTAAAAGTAAGTCCTGTCAAAGCAAATGTGCTTCCATATTCCTCCAGCTGCAGCATTCAGTCTCAAAAATGTTCCTTTTTTCACAGCAGTAAGTTCCATATAGAATTAAATAATACTAGATGCAGGACACCCCACCACATAAAGGTTTTTTGTGAAAAAGAGTGAATGAAAACAAGGAAATATTGTGCATGCACGTGCACAGATGTGTAGGCATCTTATAGACCAGCTACAGCTCTGTTAAATGTGGCTGCTGTTGCCTTGCAGCATCTGAAGTTCTTGGTTTAGGCAGGATTGTTAAACAGACAGAGACACAGCTCAACCACACACATAAAATGGTTGCTAAAGCACTTTTTTTTCATAAACTGACTGTGAACCCACTTAGATTTCCTTTATTAATTGCTAGAACGTTTTGAGTGGTTTCACAAGTTGAAACGTTTAGTGGATTGTGATAAAATTACTGAATGGATGATTGGCTTTTAACCATGCTGCATCTAAAATCACTGATTTCAGAGGAATTCCTTCCAGCCCACTGGAGTAAATGGTAGCAGAATTTTGCCAACTGTTTCCAACAGTGATCTTCCCTTGGATACTAGTGGACGTCACTCAGCAGCACTGAAATTGCCTTATGTCATTGCTCTGACCAGACCTGTCTTCCTCATCACCTAACCAGGATTCCAGGCAATTTTTCCTGTTGTAACTCACATTTTATTCCTTTTGAGATTCCACACTTAAGATACACTTCAGGTGTCATCTGTGCCCTCTTGACAATGTCCCTTGTTTGACCTGAAGGATGTCTAAATCTTTACCAGAGGGACTCACCCTTGCCTGCTTCTCACCATCAAAGGTGCCATGGGTCTAATTGCAGTAAGCAGAGCTGTTCCTTTAAAAGGGGAAAAAAAATCCTCCACAATTCAATTCTACTGCCAAAAGGAGCTTCCAATCCCCACCTGACCTGCCACAGAGCCTTTCCATGCAGGATTCAACAGGCACTTTGTGTGCTTATGATTGTGTTACCTCCGCTTAGTCCTTCAGGGATTAGGATAACAATTTTCACAGGATTTTAAGGAAAGATTATCAAGCCTGTCTACTCAGTTTTTCACAAAGTGTTTATTAACAACTGGCAATAACTTCCAGTGTTATATAGGCTCTGAAGATAATAATTTTTGTCATGAGAAATCAGGTAAGTTGATATTAACTATTCCAGATATTGGTGGTTTTGCTTGTACTTGGAGGAAACCATTTCAGCTGTGCTATTAATGCTCGGTGGAAATGTAGCAAATTAAATTATTTTTTTACTAAATGCATATTTATTGCATTATATTGCATTCTCGCACAAATAAATCTGAACTTAAAAAGTAGTTGTATCAATGTAATGAAGCATGCAGTTGTAATGGGCATATTTTCACATTAACTTGAAATATTTCTTTAGACTTGGTGGATGATGGTGTGCTTAAAATGAGACATGACCTTTAGATGTTGCAACTGAATGAAGGTAAGGAAATTTGTACTCAAGGACTTTCCTCTTTTATTTCTTTGTTCTCTTGATTTCTGTTCTGCTCTGTTAAGCGTGAAGACGTGAGGAAACTGCTTGAGATTGGAGTGCAGCATGTTGGTACAGGAAAAATGAAATCTATTTAAACTTCATGGTTACCTGCCACATTAAAAGGAGTTCTACTGAAGCATAGCTAATAAACACATTGGTTTAAGATTGCTGTTAACCCAGAGTAACAGAGAGGGATTTAATAAGAGGTCTTCATGAGTGTATAAAGGTAATTTGAACTGGATTAAAATCTCCAATTCAGCAGTTCAGGGAACTCTGGATCAACAGTTCTAAATAAAATAGATTCTACTAATATCATTCAGCTTAAAATAAACAGAGGAGGATTGTTATACCAGCAGAGGTGAATGAGAATTTGTAACCAAAGGCTTGACCCCCAGTCTTTATCAGACAAATGTTTGGAAGGAAAACCTTCTCTGAGTCAGTTTATGGGATTTGTCTGCCTGCTTGGGACTGTGAGGCACCTGTGGATCTCAGTATAGTCTGGGATGGAAATGGTGATTTTGGTCTGGAGGACAATGAGGGTTTCATATTTGCAACCTGGACATGTGTTTCAGTCATCACAGTGGAGTCACTTCAAGAGAGATACAGTTGCAAAGCAATAAAGGTTTGTCCTGATAAATAAAAATTGGATATTGAATAACCAGAGTAACGCAAATGTGATGTGTATTACAAGAGTTAATATTACTAATATCCACATTGCTGAGAGATAAGATATTTCAGGCAACAGTTCTAGGAATAGTTGTCACACATAGTTTTGAAATTTGGTTGGATAGCATAAATTTCAGGGAGTTAATGCTGGAAAAAGATTTTGGGAAGCAACTAAAAGCTAATGCTTCAAATTTAAATCGAGCCTCTATCCAATAAGGAGCAAGGGTAGTCCATTTTGCAGTGATATCCCTAGTATTAAGATTTATCTGCAATTTCTTTTTAAGCATTTTGTGCTGGTCAGGGAACACACCAGTGCTAAAAATGGCATTCATGCAAAACAAGCACTCTCATGAATGAAGGATTTTCCATCATTTTGTAGCAACAATACTCAATATTTCTTTGCTAGAAGTAGAGGAAGATTTGTCTTACTGTGATCCATCCTTCCAGGTAATCTTTGCCTGTTGTCCCTATCATTACATGTTTTCCTTGGCTGAGTCTGTAGTGTGATATGGCCAGGTAATGCCTTCTCTGAATTCCTGCTGGATTCAGCACTATGTGTGCAGAGAATTGTTTGTGTTGATTAACACAGAGGAGCAGCTCAGTGTGCAGAGAATTGTTTGTGTTGATTAGCACAGAGGAGCAGCTCTGTGGGGAGGACAGCAGGGAACTGAGAATTCAGGTGAGAAAGAAAGCTTCACCCAGTGTGTGGGGAATGCTTCCAAGCACAATTTGTCTTTCTCTATTCTGTTTGTATTTTTACAACATTTCTCTCTCTCCTAAAATAGATGATCCCTTCATGTGTCAATCCTCTTGCCTCTTCTCTGTCTTTTAGGAATGTGATCTCTCTAGACCCTGCTCTTGCTACACCAAGTCCTCCGTCAAATGATTTTCCCCTGTCCTGCTGCCATGAGCAACTCTGGCCAGTTTAAATAAATCAACACTAAGATCCCTGATAGGAGATTATCTGCTATCTACCCTTTTGCTTATGAACCTCTGTAGAACAGTTGTGCTTTCACATCAGTCTGTGAAATGCTCTCACCAAGGATTTCAGTGCCAGTGTGATTCACTGGTGACACAGGAGAGCCCATATTCCTCAAAGCAGGTCCTGGAAATCAAGTTTCCTCATGGTGGATGAACACTGGCATTGATCTGTAGGGACAGACTGAAAATGGGGCAGGGCATGCCCTCTTCTCCCACCTCCTAGCTCTGGGTCTTTCACCTGCCATGCAGCCAAAATCCTTGTGAAGGGCAGAGGAGTGGGGTCACCCCCCAGTCAGGGCTGCAGAGGCCCTCAGGTTGGCCAGCCTTGCACCTCAGGGACAGCTCAGTGGCAGCACTTCTGCTGTCTGTGTGTCCTGCTGGTGTCCCTTGGGTTGGTGTGCACAGGGACAGCACTGTCTCTGCAGCCTGGTCACTCCTGTGTGTGCATGGAACAGGCACAACTCATCCTCGTGCAGACTTTGCAGAGCTAAGGTGACACTTCTCACAGTACAATCAAAATTCATACAGTTCTATTATAAGCAGCAGATCACCCCACTTCTGACCTCAAACAAAGACACAACCCAATAGTTTCCCTTTAATAGGAGATTTGATTATCTAGATGCACCAGCCACCATGGACCCCTGCTTCAAACCACATCTAGTTACAAACCCCCCTTTACAGGATCACCCAACTCTCCACCTCCCCAAACCTGCTCTCCCCAACAGCCACCTCCCTGCTGCTTTGCAAAGCACCATTTCCTCACACTCAGCTCCACAGAGGAGCATCTCTCACCAACTCCTCTCTATTTCATTGAAACAAACCAAAGACCACAAAAAAAATTATCAGAATCCAGAGATGTGGGTCGGTTTTATACCAATCTCCATGCAGAATACACCTCCACTGCTTCCATCACATCAACCTGTGAGCAGGCTTGAGCTAACACACTGCTCTCCCCTCATTACAGAGTCCACAGATCCATTAAAAACAAACAAACAGACAAGCAAACAAACAATAAAAAGCTGTTACAAGTCCCAGGAAGCTTCATAACACCAGAGAGTGGAAGCAGGGATAGCCTTATAGCCTTGCCAGGGAGTCAGGCCTTGGGATTTTCATGACAGCAACATTTTCATGGTCTGTAGTCTAGCAGTTTGCCAGATTCCAAATACTGTTCCAAGAAAAGCCAGGTTTAGGATTTTTGGCACTAGACTTGTCCATGGGATACCGGACTCTGTCCGTGCACAATTCCTCCATAGAAAGGTGATGAAGTCTGGGAATGAGATTTGGCCAACACTTTCTGCCTCAGTTCCTTTCTTCTGCACATGCTGTGCAGAAACTGTGGATGAGTCCAGGCTTGGGTCTGAGTAAAAAGGATGGGGCAGATGGGCTGAAAAGGTAGGGTGAACTGCTTGAAAGCTCTCAGAGCTTTGCTTGAATTAGTAGAGCTGGCACTTACACACTTTTCACTCATTACACCAGCAAACACAGACATTTCCAACACAGAAATATTTAATATTGTTCCACCATCCCAGGGAAGAGTCTCTTCAGAGCCACTAAATTCAAATAGGCCATTTTTTGAATGTGTCAATTCTCTGGTGACTTCAAGATGAAAAATATTTTAAATGTTATGATAATAGTTTTCTAATCAAACAGTATTACCTTCAAGATAATGTTTTCCTGCATACTTGTAAGATTAGCTGCTCCAAGAGGATATTAAAAAATTTTGGGGTTTTTTTTTTTTTTGCTTGTTTTCATATCGTCCCTCATTTTCTGACAACTACAGAGTTATTTGACATGTTCTGATATTGAAAAAACAGGGGAAACATGAAAAGAAACCTTTTTTTTTCCTCCTCCCTAACCATCTAATTAAATCTTTCAAACCTGGAAAGCAGCTCATAGTCTGAAAGGCAGAACACTGTTAATCCTTACCAAGCAGGGTGGCAAGGCAGCACAGGACACAGCTTGGTGATAGTAACTATAGAAATACAAAACCAGGAGTAATCAGAAAAGCAACATTTCTGTGGAAGAGAACTTCAGTTGTCATTTCTACTCTGAAACTAAACATAAGCAAATTTTATCTTGTTTTAGCAGAACGGCTTTAGGCACTTGAGGTGTCAGGTGCCTTTTAGGCACAGCTCATCCTGCCGGAGAAGAGGGTTGTGTGGACAGCATTACCAATTCTCCAGAAAAGCCAGTTAGGTAGGACTCAAAAATCAAGAGGCACCCACAGGCACAGAGGAAATACTGATTGTGGGATCTCTGCTCCTTTGCCATTTCCAGCCCAATCTTTCTCTGCATCGCAGAAATCAGATATTTCACCTGTGGTTAAATCATTCTGGGACAAGGGCTGGACAAAGTTGCTCAATGCTAAAAATTTTACCACCACCAAAAGAGCATTTCTCTCTCCTAGAGCAGCCAAGCCTGCTGGAAGTCAGCATCCATAATGCAGGGGCTCTGCGGGCAGGTGGCAGCGAGGATGAGCCTGGGATTTCTGTGTCTCTTTCTGGTTTTCAGCACAGGTAAGGACAATGGGCTGGTGCTCCCCAGGGAATACCCCAGTGCCTCCTTCCCAGCTGCTCCCACAGCCCCATTCCCACATCTGTGGCAGGCTTGGTTCCTTCACCCTCTGCAGGCAACACTGAAGGGCTGGAGCTCCAGGGCTGGTGTCACCCAGCAGAGCAGAGCAGGGGATGCCTGTTCCTGGATCCCAGGCTGAGAATCTGGAATCAGAAAGGTTTAAAAGGAAAGAGAGGGAAGGGTTAGAAGAGCTTCTACCACCTATATTGTCAATCCAAATTTAGCTGTGACTAATGGAGGGTTATTTATACAGCTGATTAATACAACATCACAATTTATAAGCCTTGGATTATACACTGCCTACGGGGTATTCCTCCTTTATAAACATAGATAAAGGGGAACTTGGATGGGTTGAGAAGCTAAAGCTTCATAGGAACATGGCAGATTAGCATTTTCTAGCACTGACTCCTTTGGAGAGCCTTTTGGATTACTCCTAGGAGGCACTCAGCTCTCCTCTGGTGGGATAGGAAACCTAAATCTCAAACACATACCTTCAGCTTGTCCTGCAGTCTCTCATTTACTGCTGTGCACCTCAGCTGGTCACCAAGTGATCCCAGAAACCCAGTTCAATCTCCTGAGCCCAGTTTCAGCCCATTCCTCCTGCAACACAGCTCTTGAGGACAATCCCCAATTGCATGACTGCTCTGATAACAAGAATGCACTGAGGAGGGAAGATTTGTTTGGATTTGGCATTATTTTACTCTTTACCTTGCAGCAAATCTGGGTGCAAGCCTTGTGAATATCTCTACAAATATTTGCCATTATATTTTTACTTTGATTATTGAGGGGCAAATTCAACAGGGAAAACTGTTTCTCGGTCTCTTTCTTCCTTTTTCAGCTTCGTGCCTAAGAAAAGAAAACAAGAAAGAGAAGCAATTGGCAGTGCTGGCTACTGCAGGTAACAGGCAGCACATCAGGGACCCCAGAGCCAGGGTGGAAATGGGAGAGGGAGCTGCTGTGCTGGGCATGCAGGTGGCAGCAGATGGGCCCTGCTCCTGCAGAGCCTGTGAGCCCCAGCCCACCCAGTCCAGTCCCTGGCCATGTTAACAACTGTCCTTCCCAAAATCTGCTCTTCTCTTTTTCCTTTCTCTCCTTCCCAGCTCTTCATTCCCTTTTGTTTTTCCTTTTCTCTCTTCTTTGTTGTGGACAAGTGTTGCTTCCAGCCCTGGGGTGCAGCTTGGCTTCAAACTGGTTATAAATAGCACTGATGTCATTGGAAAATTGCATTTCTCCCCAAATTTAATTTTGTTCACATCTCAGCTTTCTGTGCTTCTTTTTCTGTCCTGCTCTGTTCTTCCTCTCTCTGTCATGCTCACACACACCTTCCTCCCTCACACAGACACTGCACTGCTCAGCTTCTGCATGACTTTGTGGGAGGGAAGCAAAAAAAATCTTTGAAAGGACTTGGGAAAAAACAAATAAGCAACAACAACAGAAATAAAACATGTTAAGATAAAAAGAGTGAGTTGGCTACAGCAAAATTTTTCTGTTGTAGCAAGCGGTAGAGCCATCAATGTAGCTGAGAAACAAAAACCTATATTTTCATGCAGAAAATATAGATTTCTGGAGAAGGTGGAACATTTCCTAGGCACTTGCTCTGCCTTTTGTGACCTGCATGGTGAGATCTGCTGCTCTGTTGGCAGCAAACACCCATTGCCCAGCAGGGGAGGGCACCAGCATGCCAGGGCTGGCAGGGTCCTGCAGCTGCTGAAGGGCATGTCAAGGGTACAGCTGGCAGAATTTTGGCCCACCACTCCACTGCTGCTGTATCTTGCTATTTCCTAGACTCATCTCCGTGGTGGAATTTTACTTTCCCATCAGTGTTTATTTGGTGCACCCCAAATGTACATAATCAGCTCATTTTGGTTTTCCTGTTCTGGCAGATTTCTAGCACACGTGAGCAGTGGATGCACAGCTGTTTCCTTGTGCTTTCATGCACCCCTTTTCTTTCAGAGCTGCCTGCAAAGTCCCTGGACCTGGCTGCCATTAACCTGACAGAGCTGGTGAACGGGATGCTGAGCACTGCACTCAGAGGTAAAGGGACACAGCTGGGCAGGTCACAGCTGCCAGCCCAGCAGAGCAGGAGAAAAAGCACTACAGGTGCTGGCAGGAGAGGCTGTAAACACGTGCTGTCAGCTCCAGAGTTGCTTCTAGGAGCATGTTACCTCTGTGCATTTATCATGCAGATGGCTGTCTACCACAGAGGACTTGGAAATTAGTGTGGGTTTATATATAGACACAATATAATTACTTGTGGGATGCCTTTCAAAAGCACTTTCTAATCCAGTGTACATTTCAATTAAAAGAAAAACAAAATAAAAAGGAAGAAGCAATGCAAATGATCCTGCCTTCAGTGGAATGAGAATGGACTGAGTGTGAGGCAACTGTATCACACTGGCACCTTGCGAATCCTTTAGACACTAAATGAGCAGAGTCAAAACATGCTGCTCTCACTATTTATTCCCAGCTCTAATAGCATGGACGTGTGTGTCTGCAGGTACCAAGAAACTCTTCTCTTTGCTGAGCATCACCTCTTACAGCTCGTTTGCCTTCCACAAAGTGTCTGTCACCATTTACAACGGTGAGTGTTGGCTTTGCTCAGCTCTGGAGCAGCTTCTCTCCCACAGCCTGGGCCACAACACACTGATTTTTTTTTCCCCTGTCTCTCCCTCCAGTCTCTAATGCAAAAAATATTGACCCTGGCAAGTTCCCTATGCACTACTGCTACTGTGTGAATAATGTGACAAATGACTTGACAGGTGGGTACACAAAAGAGGTTGGCAATTGCATGTGCTTAAGCTGAATTATTTCCTTTGGAGCTGAAGGCTGTAGTCTGAGTTCTGCAGACTTCATCCTTTTGATTTCCACCACCACACTGATGCCAACAGCCATAGCTCACAAGGAGTGGCTGCTCTAAGTACACAGCCTCAGGTGGCTGCAGCCAGTCTGGGATGGAGCCATCAGTCAAGTGACTGGTGTGGTTTGACTGGCAAAAGCCTCCCTTTCCTCCTTGGAAGTACAAATTACAGCACAGGAAAGACAACCAGCAATATGTGGTACCTCACCTTGGCCACTTTTTCTCTCCTGAGATAATCCAGAGGAGATGAACAAGGGCTTCTCTGCACCAACAGAGGAACTTCCAGTTGTTATAGTAACTTATTCGAGCCAGGTCTAATAAGCTCTCAGAGGCCTATAACACACCCAAGATAGCTCAGATACCCTTGGAGGCATAAAAAGCAGCAGGATGGCTTCTGTTGCAGTGTTGGAAACAAAAAGGTTTAATAAAAGGCAAAATAACAAACAGAAAATCTGAGCCAGCTGCTAGATGTTCTTGCTCCTGGTAAAACACTTTACAAAAGCCTTTGGTTTCTTTATTCATGTCCTTTTCTAGTTAACTGCCCAGGCAAGACTTTTTGGCTTCTGTGTAATTAGCTATCTTTAAATTTGAGGTGAAGTCTCCTGGGTCCTATGAGGTGTCTTTTCACTTAATGGAGGAGAGAAACTTCTGGGCTTCTTTCCTTTTAAGGTGACAAAGGATCTTTTTGTCACTCATCAACCAGAGGCACACTCCTCCATCCAGTAGCCTCAATGAGCCCAAGAGAAGTGAAAAGCAAACACCAACATCTTCATAGAACTGTTGAATGGACTACAAAATACTGAAGGGCAAACCCTTCACCTGAAATCCTCATTCACACCCCTGATTTCACAGAATTTAACATTTCAGGATGCATCTGAGGGTTTGGATTCTTTAGCTGGTTAATGTAGGGCATCAAGAGTAGACCAGCAGCTACAGACCAGACTCCACACCCTCTATGCCACGCGTGGTGACCCTGCACAAGCCACAGTGGCTTTCATGGCTTTCTCTGGACCCACACATCTCACAAGCCTTTATGGATAATTACCCAGTTTGCCTTGGAGAATAACAGAGAAACTTTAATCTTTGTGCTGCAATTCCAGAATATCTTGGGGATTGCAGCATTCTCCAAAGCAGTAACAATTCAGGGGTCAGGTCCAGCAATCCCTAAGTGAGAACAGTGACCTGTTACTGCTAGAAAGTAGCACAAAAACACCACCAGCCATTTCTTGGGCTGACATCTGAATCATCAGGATGCCTGAAGCAGATCCCAGAGGAAAGAATCCAATGCTTATTGGAAGGTCCTACACAGCAGACAGGCAATTACAGCAGGGAAAGCCTGCAGGCTTTAGATCTCCTTCTACATTTAAGCAGACTAAGTACAGCATTACTTTAAAATGTTCTCTTGCACAGATTAATTCCATTTAAGTTTGCTTTTAGACACAAAAATGTCATTTTGGGTATCATCTTTGAAATATACTTCTGCAGTATTCTTGTGGTTTCTTCAGTTCACTCCAGCAAAATATTTTCACCTTTAAAATATTTTAACCTTTGCCATGTATGAGCATATATCTAAAATATCATCACATGTAAGAGTGAATTTTTGACTTGGCATACACGATAGGATATGTGTTTTCAATAATAAACTTTCTCTATTTGTTGTTTAGATTTTACAGCTCTACTTGTTGATATCATTGGAAACTCCACCAGTTATCTCACAGAAATTTTCAAATCCACTTCTATTCTCTCAGGTTTGCATTTCCTTTGAACATTTATCATTGTCTTATCATTTTCTCCTGGCATGAAAACAACCATAAAAATGTGGATAAAAGCCTATTGCTCTTACTCAACAGCATTTTTCTTGCAACACATGGAACAAGATACATATATAACGTGAATGTGTGTAATATAGAGATGTACATGTTTCTATGTTATGTTGTTTGAATGTTTTATAATTAATTACTAAAATTGGTGGGTTTGAGAATTATTATTACATACTGATATTTTGAGCAATTCTGATTCACAGAGAATAAGTATGGGTTGTTTTATCTGAAGATTTTTTCCATATAAAAATACTTATTATTTAGAATTTTAATTAGATAGAAGTTTTTTTCCCTGAAGATACAAACATTTGGATTTGATGCTGGTTTGAGATTTTTGTCAAAAATTAGATCAGAAGGAACATACTTGGTCAGGTGCCATAGCCACATGCCATTTTTTGTCTGTGTTTTCAACTGTTTAAATAATTCCATGTAAGGAAAACTGGTAACAGTGATCTCTTTTATGTTTTTTGCTTTTCAGTGCGTCAGAGCAATGACTCTGATTGTATCTACATCTGTGTGATGGCAGGGCAGACAGGTAAAAGTTAAAATCATTCCACCCAACAACATTGCCCTAGTTTTCCTCAGTGATGATTTTTACTGGAAACAAGCCTTTGTTGATATTTGTAAGCATTTCTATTTGCAGGGAAAAATCTGTCTGAGTTTTTGGAAGTACTAGATAAGTCTCCTGTTATTAATTACACATTTTCCAGTAACACATCATCTGACCTGGGTAAGTACATCCTGGGTAATAAACGGAAAGAGGAACCAGAGTGAAAATCTGTCTATATTGCCCTTGCAATGAGTACTCCATCCTCATTTCCACTACTACAAATATTATTTTATTTTTATTATTGCTTATATATTTACATAATATTACATATTTGGTTATAGTTAGAATAATATTTTATATTGCTGAAAATTTAATACAGTAATTATATCATAAATGTAAGTAAATTTTACAAACCTTCAAATTATTGTTACAAGGTCTTCTGGTGGAGGAACAAGCAAAACCTGCTGGGATGAGAGGTTTTAGAGAATTCAGCATTGGGCTGGGGAGGGTCTCTAGTGCTCAAATCTAACTGGGTGCCTTCTATAGCTCTCAGCACAAATGACCTCCTACTTTTACATGAATTACATTCAGAGTAGAGGTGAATACATTCAGTCATTGCCCTGTGTGGCTCCTCCACCCAAAACTGCTTTGCCAGTTTGAGCTGCACTTCAGGTGCTCACCTTTCATCACTATCTCCCATTTTCAAGGACAGATTAACGCAGGCAAACTGAAATCAGTGGAAAGTTGTGCTGAAAGCTGTAGGATGTTTCTCCTTTTAAAACCAAATGAAAACAAAGTTTACACTTTGCCCAAACCCCCTTTAATTAGAAAAAACAGCTGCTTCTATGGTAGCAGAATCTGATTTTTTTCCTTTTTCTCACACAATATGCAGTGGATAGTGAATGCTCTAACCTTGTCTTATACCTCCAAGACCTAGATTCGATTTTCTCAAGTTTCATGAAGTTGCAGGAAGACTCAAACAAGACACTGGATTCATCAGCAGAACATGTGGGGACATTTAAATGTGAGCAAATATTGTCAGACCTAAATTTGTATTCCCCTTGATTAAAGTCTTGACAAGTGATCATGTATGTTTGCTGCACTGTTAATTGTGATGTTAACTCCAAATAAGCATAAAATTTCTCTGAATCAGCAAATGATGCCAGTAATGCATTGAAGAGCCAGAGAATAGAGAAACTCTTGTGAAAAGCCATTTTACCAGAAAAAAATAAGTTTTCTAAAGAGGCAGGGCAGAAGAGAAAAACTCCTTGTTGTTTTCAAACCAAAAAATAAGATTATTTAAACTATTTCCTCTTATTTTCTATGGGGCTTTTTTTGTATTATTCTCTATTTCTTTATATGACATTCAGTTGTACTTGAGCATTTCATAAACTTTAGTACATTTAACTTTGCTACAGGGCTACAAGATAGAAAAGTGCTGCTCTGCCCCGTTTTGGAAGCCAAAAAGCAAAGCTTTGCACCTGCTAGCTTGTAGTACAAATCAACAGAAATTCTGACCTTGCCTTCATACCTCCTTGTCGGTGCAGCTGCATCTCTCTCCTACAAAATTCCTGCATTTCCTGTAGGCAGTCTGCTGTCTTTTATACAATTTTTTAATTTCCTAGACCACATGCCCACCTTTGTTATCTCTCATATCCATGAGTGTCAGTTCTCAATCTGCAGCATCTGCCCTCCAGTACCTGCCTGCTCACCTTCAAACACACAAGACCTTTCTCTCTTCCTACTGTAGTGAAGCAGTTCAGGAAATTAAGCACAAATTATGTCAAGAAAAAACCAAAACCCTGCAGGAACATTTCAGTTCCTTTCTTTGTTTATGAAAACTCACACATTAAAATGTTCTCAGTTAAAATTTCAAACATTATTGGAGCTCCTTGTGTTTCCATATTTAAAATGAAATGGAGAAGTGCCCGCTCAAGTGCCAGAGAAGCACTCAAGAGGTAGATGGGATTTTCTGGGTGTATTTTAGATATTATTCTCCCCCAGTGTGTGCTGGTGCTCTTTCTCTGTCTCTCTTGCTTCTCCAGCTACCAGGACCCCTCTCACCCAGAAAGGAGGGGGAATCCCCACCATCCCCACCACGAAGTTCCCGCTGTGGCCAAGGACAGTTGGAGCCAAAGGCTCGTGGTTTCCATCACCCCAGGTGGATGCTCCCAGGCCCCAGGGCATGGCCAGACCCCCCCTGAGCCCTGGGGGGAGCCTGGCCCCATCAGCAGCCCTGCAGCCCAGCCCCAGTGAGTATGGCCAGGAGCTCTGGAACCTGCCCTGCCCCACTGCTCTGGGGTTTGGCCAAGAGTCTCTGAGTGGAGGTTGGAGAACCCTTCAGGGACACCCCCTCTGGGTTACCAGTGGTTTGATTACTTTATTGCAGAAATGTCAAAATCAGCTAGAGGTTCCATCCTGTAGTTTATAAGCTTTAGGGGAAAAACCTGGTCTTGCTTCTCACAAACACCTCTGCCTCACATTTAGCTCCAAATTTGGTGAGGAAAAAGCCATGTAGAAATGCTCCTTTTGTCTTCTTGATACCTTTTTGAAACCCTGCCCTTCCCTAGACCACAGTCTATTCAAGTTCTAGTCAAGTACAGCTTTTGTCCTTCCTATTTCATCCTGTCCTGTTTATATGTCATTGGCAGTACTGGGTGAGGGACTCTGGCTGTTAAGCTGCCTCACACCTAGAAATTCTTCTCAGTAGACAGATAAATAATGAATAAAAGGAAGGCTGTGCCTGTCTCTTCCCACAGCTGACACATCCATGCTTTGGATGCAGACAGTGTCTCCACAAGAAGCCAGCAAAGTGATGCAAACAGAGCCAGGTAAGGCTGGTCTGGGATAGCAGCAGTGTGTGTCAGTTGGCACATTTATGAAATAGAAAGTAATAAATAGAAATAGATGACTGATAATGTGTTTATACATCACTGTCCATGTATGTGTTTATTAATGAACTGTGAGTTCAGGGTTAGTTTTTTTTATTCCTTTTTGCTGCTCCTTCAATCAACCTGCCTCTTTAAGATGTCAAAACAAGTTTTATTCCTTTCCCTCCCCTCAGATTTGCTTTCCACAGTGCTGTCTCTGCCACCTTCCTACCGACCTGGTGTGACACTGAAACTTTACTCAGCTACCAGTGAGTAAATGCACCTCATGCATGGAAACAGCAATGTGTTGCAAGTAATGCAAGATAGAAACATTCCCACGCAGCAAAAACATACATGGTTAATTAGCTTGTGATAGTTTATGTATGTAAACCACCCCAAATGTCCAAGGGGCTGCTTCCCATTTGCTTGTGAATTGTACACAACTGCAAATTCATAACATAGATTATATTGTGGTGATAGAATTAACGTGGGTGCTCTGTGGGGCAATTTTAGCATTGATTGGTTATCAGAGAATTAATTCTTAAAAGTCATTCCAAAAGAAAATATCATGCTTTAAATCTCATAATAAACAAAATGATGAAACCAGCTCATGCCACATGAAACTCCCAGAATTGTTCTGAATTTACAATACTGCAAACTACTTCCTCAGCTAAAAAAGGATCATCATCAACTAGATTTTCATGAAAGCTCAGTTCTCATCTGCTTGTGCTTCTGGGTGGTGACTGTCTAGGAGAAGCAGGGATGCTGGGTAAAGCAAAGATAACACATCAACCTGACCTCCAGGGGTCTTCGATATCCTTTAGGCTTGATATTTTAGATAAAACCAGAAGAGTCTAAGGAACTAAAATGCTGGGCAAATCACTTTCATTTTCATGGTATCTTTTTAGCTCTTATAATGCTATTTAATTCTGAAATCAGATTTCATTCTCTCATCTTACTTCTGTTTGAAGAGCTCCAAACACCAGAGTCCTCCTCTGGTGGGCAACACTATAGACCCTGGAGAGCCTAGGATGCTTTGAAAAGGTGGGAAACCTGGATTTCAGTGAGATGGGTGAATTGGAGTCACCAAATGCCTCTGTGTGAGCAGCCATGGAGGCACAGGCTGCCTGCCTGATTCTAACAACCACACATTTGGGGAAATAAATCCAGGAGTGGGATCCTTAAGTAAGAAAGGGTATTCACATTGTTCTGAAGGATGACTCATTATTCCAATAATTCATTTCTTTAATCACAGAAGTGGGTACAAACTAATAGAAGATGTAAATGTGCATGTTAGAGCGTGCAGGGAGGGATATTTTGAGTCTGAATCATTCACAATAACCATAACATTGGTCTTCACTGGCAGCAAAATTTAATCTCAGTGTCACAGGGATGTGATATTGAATTAATAAAAGAGCTGCCTGTTTATTGCAAAACTTGGACACTTCACTGCCCCTGACAATAATGTGGCAATTTGAAACACACGGGAGGAAATCTCTGCACAGGAGCCGTGGTTCTTGCCTTTTCTGGTCTCCTGACTAATTCAATCTCTCAAGAAAGAGAATTTTTAGAAAAGAAATTCTGAAATAAATTCCTACTTTTACTTATCTTTACGAATTTATGTACTAACACAAAAAAATACATTTCACAGTAGAAATTTATTACAGAAGAGGTACAAAGCATTACTATGAATGGGTGGAAATTTAAATTTCAATGATATGATGTGAATATACCATGCAATCAAAAAAATTAAATAGAAAATTAATTGAAAAATTATTTAATCATTAAATAAATACAATATTATGCAAATACAGTATTAATTTAAAGTGATTGTCAAAAATGAAAACCAAATCAATTTCCTTAGCTTTCAGCATTTTTGTTGGACTTCTCTTTCCCACATAAATGACTTCAAATTGAAATTGCCAATGTTCAATTTGCAGCTAGATAGAACTGAATTTCTGCTGGCAAAACACATGGCTTGAATAAAGCATTTATTACCTGGTTAGTAGGACAGGAGGACTCACTTCTGTGGAGGCTGAAATTTGTAGGAGGGAGGCCTTCAGCAAGTTTTAATTATTTATCAACTTTATTATTTCTCATCAATTTTAACATTACTTTTCAGGGACAACTTATATTAAAGCCTCAATGTCCCATACTCTGATATTTGGTTATTAACATGAAGTGTGTTTACTTAAGCAAGGAACCATTAATTTTTCATTTACTCCATGTAGGAGAATATCAAGCTGTGTCAAATGCTGCTAAGTGGACAAAGCCTAATGATATTTATGTGAAATTGCTGAGGTGAAGAGAAATGGGTCTCCCTCTTGCCCATCTCTGCTAATTTCACCTGGTATTTGTGTAGTGCCTTTGACACAGCTGGCTTTCAGAGCAGCCTGTGTGTTTGGGAGCTGCCAGGATCTGTGCCCTGCTCCTCACATACTCCTGCTATCTTGGTCAAGCACTGCCAGGAGAGAAATAGTTTCATAGCAATGAAAATAGTTTCTCTTTCAGGTTGGTACAGCCTTGATTTCCCTCCTGCCCAAGAATGCCATTTTATATTAAATTTCTTGTCAGCACTAGATGACTCAAGCTTATTTCAACAGAACTTCATTAGTCCAAATTCAACCTTCATAACCTCTGCTATCACATAACATAGCATTGCCCAGAGCTATAAAGTGTGTGAGACATGTGAACCTGGAAATGCAATTACACTGTCTAAGGGGATTATACTCAGCAGGTAAGGTAGTTTATCCACACATGGCCAAAGCCTGCTGCTACTTACACAGAAATGGAAAAAAGGTTGACAATCACACCATGGTTGCCCTCACTTCTTTCTTTCTTTTTCTTTCTTCCTTTCTTTCTTTCTTCCTTTCTTTCTTTCTTCCTTTCTTTCTTTCTTCCTTCCTTCCTTCCTTCCTTCCTCCCTCCCTCCCTTCCTTCCTCCCTTCCTTCCTTCCTTCCTTCCTTCCTTCCTTCCTTCCTTCCTTCCTTCCTTCCTTCCTTCCCCAGACAATTAGCTGTGGATGGTGACCAAAGGGGACAAATTCCCACAGCAGAACCTTGTGGCTGTTTTGAGCAGCTTCATGGCTCAGGCATCCAACACGGAGGAAAACCCTGGAGATCCCACATAAGGAGGGGCTGCATGCAAGCCCAGCCCAGGAGCTCTGAGTAGGAAAGACCCTCCCTGTGCCGGGAAAGTGGCCAGAGCTTCAGCCAGAGCTCTGATCTGGGGTCCAGCAGTGGCTTCATGATAGAGAGAAGTGCTTGGACTGTGGGAAAACCTTCAGCTGGAGCTCCCACCTCATCCACCCATCTATGCTGCAAACGGCCCCACACATGTGGGGAATGTGGGAGGACATTCAATGACATCTCCATCTTGGCCTCCCAGCAGCAGCTGCACACTGGGGAATGTCCCTACAACAATGAATAATGTGGGAAGACTTTCAGCCAGAGCTTCAAGCTCCTCACCCACCAGAGCCTGCATACAGTGGAATGGCCCTTCAAGTGCTCCGACTGCAGAAAGAGCTTTGTCCACAGTCCCACCTGATCATCCACGGGCACTTACACAGTGGGGAGAAGCCTTGTGAGTGTCCCAAGTGTGGGAAAAGGTTTTGAGCAGCTCAATTCTCATCAGACATCAACAGACGCACATGGAAGAGAGACCTTATGAGTATCCTGACTGTGGCTAGAGGTTTTGGAATAGCTCACATCTCATCAGACATCAGGAGGCACACACCAGGGAGAGGCCCTACGAGTGCTCCAAATGCAGGAAAAGATTCAGCCAGAGCTTTGCCTTGATGAGACACCAACAGACCCACCAGTAAGGGAAGCCCTACAAATCAAATGTCATGACTACAGGAAGAGCTTGAGTTGAAACTCCGAGCTCATCACCCACCAGCACCTGCAAATGGGGAGAAACCATACAAGTGCTTGGAATGTGGGAAGAGCTTCAGCTGGAGTTCCAGCCTTATCACCCATCAACATCCGGGCACTTGGGAGCAGCCCTACAGCTGTGGGGAATGCAGGGAGAGCTTTAGCTGGAGCTCGTGCCTGATTTGCTACCAGAGGATCCACACAGAACCACCCAGCGTGAGGAATGTGGGAAGAGTTTCACTGATGTCTCCAGCCTCATCACCCACCAGTGTCTGCACACTGGGGAATGGTTCTACAAGTGTCAGGAATGTGGGAAGATGTTGGGAAGGATGAAAGTTTGACAAGAAAGTCTCACAAGTATGTGTGCTTGGCAGAAAGATTTTTAAATATAGAGTCAGATGAAGGAATAGAGATGGAAGCAAGTTTTGATATAAAAGAAAATTGCTGAGCCAGTCTTACTGGATAACCAAGAAGGCAAAGGGTATGTTCGTTAGAAGGGGTTTTTATGACTTAGAGCAAAGGATAAACCCACCTCAAACAAGATGTTTTTACCGAGCAGAAAGACAGCACAGGCAGACAAGTCAGCAAAGTTGCAGGTAGAAAAAAGGTCTCAGAATTTTCCACTGCAAGAAAACTGAAAAATAACTTCTAGCTTAAACTGTAATGTACTAACTTTTAGTGATTGGAGAATAGTAACATGAATATGGTAATTGAAATAAAAACAGGGCAGGAGACTTTTCTCCTTTTGATGCCTTTATTAAAAGTGATCAGCTCAGGATTAGGAAGCTCGCAGGGCAGCCGTCTCCGTGTTCTTCCCAGCGTGGCTAAGAGGAGGAGGGTGTGCAGCTTGGTCCACGAGTGGCAGAGCTGGGCGGGTCCTTGTCCTCGCAGGAGCATCTGGGCGGGACCCCGGTATTTCTGCTTTACAGTGATTTTCGGCTCCAGGTCACCATTCCAGGTAGCTTCTGCAGTCAGGGCGAGGGACACAAAGGTTTCCAAAGATCTCTGCAGGTCTAGCACTTTGTTCCTCACGTCCACGAATCACTCTAATTCTTTAATTTTATATTTGGCTCGTTGTTTTGGGGGTTTTTATAAATTCAATATATCCCATGGTACACTGGTTCTCAAAATCTACATATTGTAATGCCCCCCTCCTCCCCAGGTTCTCCCTGCCTGGTAAGGAGAAGTGCAGTTTTGCCTCAGGCAGGGTTTTACCAACACAAAGAAAGGCCATTGCTCTGCCCTGGCCAGAGTCAGCCAGCGACACAAACAGAACTATTAACTCTAACGACTCTTAATTAACATAACAAGTAACTCTGCCCAGCAGCTCTCCCTCAGCAACTCTAGTTTAAAGATTTTTGTAACTCAGTTTTTTTTTCTACTGATATAAAATTTAACAAAAATCCTGTTCATAACAGTAATTATAGTAGTCATGATAGGCTATGGATAATAGTTAAGGTATAGATTGGTTCTACTGTATTAAGATGCTCAGCAAAGAAAAGTCTATAATGCACTGTAACCAAAACCAAAGGGTCTCCAGGCCTGCCTGCAGCTGGAGCTGACAGCTGTGGACACAGCTCTGTCACCCACAACCCTGGACTGCTGGAACCTCTTGGATGGAATAAACTGCATTTTGGAGAGCTCCTGGAGTCCCACATCCCTCATTTCGGCTCTTACAGGAGGAGAGCAAGGAGAAGGGAGAATGTGGGAGTTGGCAGCAGCTGGAATGCACATGTGTTCATGCAGCTATTGTTTTCTTTGCTCCCAGTTTGCTGCAGCTGTGGAAACAGCACAACGTTTCCAGCTTTATCACTGGAATTCATTTAGGAAAAGGGAAATGTGTGATTGCATAATCGGTGTTGCGGTTCCATGTCTGCACGGGAGTGACATGGAAAGAAAACAATGTCACCAAATGCTCTGCATGCCAACCACAAATCCAGACCTCACCACCAAATTCTGGGCTCAGCAACAGCAGATGCCAGCGGATATGACACCTAATCACCATGGTACAGGGAAAAGGAACCTAAAATGACTCTGCCATTAGTTAGAGATGGATTTGTCATCCTGCTTTGGTCATTTTTGCAGGAGAAAAACCAGAAGAAAAGGAGATAAATGGAGTCTAAAAACTGTGTGCAGAGGAATCCCCCCCATTGGGTACTCCCAGAGTGAGGCTGGAACAGGACCAGCATGCCGGGACAGGGACACAGCACGTCCCAGTTTGTAAAGGAGAGGTGCCCCCATTCCAGCCCCCACTCTCTGCTGAGCTGGGGAGAACAGCACCCCAGAGCCTCCTAATATCCCAGAATAGTCACTGCTACAGACAGGGCAAACTTCAAGGTGTCTCATATTCTGTCTAAAAGAATACTTTAATTGCAAATAACACAGGAGTTTTTACATGACCTGCCATGCACATGTGTGAAATATTTTCCACCTATTTCTGTGACAGTTTGGGAAAGTTGGTTCATCTTTAGATAGGAAGAATTTATTCAATGACTGCACCTAAGGGACATGAAAGATATTCATTATATGGCTGCCTTTCATAAGAAGACGTCTCTCATAAAAATGACATATTTGATGGCAGCCCTTAAGGCAGCAGCCAAACAGTTATTGTCTTACATTACTCTCTAATTAAAGTTCTCATTTTGAGCATTTAGTACCATTTCTGAATTAAAACTGTCCTTAGCTATTATTCACACATCCAGCACTTAGAGCCTTTATCAACCTAAATGCTATAAAATGACCTTGAATTGACAGCAAGGATGACTGAGGGCAAAAAGACAAGATGTAAAATACAGCTTAACAACTACCACATCACAGGCTTATATGGTATCATTTGAGAGAGGTAATTGCTTTATAATTAAAGAACATTATGACATGGAAAAGAAAAACAGTACTATGTGGTACTTCAGAGACATCTCAAGTGTTTTAGACACCTTCACAACACCCGAGCTTTGTGACAGCTGTAATTTTTTATTAACCACTGAACAACTACATAAACACACCATTTCTGAGTGTGACATTGCAGAACATCATAGTTCCACTGCTTTAGTGAGCATGAGTGTTCCATAGGCCATTAAGTTCCATTTGAATCCTTGGATAAGCCTTACAGACAGTAATTTAACATTGGAGATAAATAAAAAATTATTATTGTGAGAGTTGATGATCAAGTGGTAACAGCCACAAGCTCTCTTTAGTATTTATAATATTTCTATTATCCTGCTCTGTGAGATGTCTCAAGCTCAACTGTCTCCAAGATTCTACAACAGGATAGAGAACAGATTCTGCCCCCCTTAATCAATATGTACCTATTTAAATAAAAGTGTAATTCAGTCAATTTCAATTGAATAGACTTCTAGGTAAATTTTTTCTCAGTCATCAAACTATCAAAATGAGTCTATGAATTAATGCACCAAACTCCTTTTTTTCATGTGGAGGTTCACCAGGAATGCTGATTAATTAAGAAATATTCTTGGATGATTATTCCTGTTTCATCTCAACTTCGCTATTCTATTTGTTCTACTTAATGCATTCTATCACATAACATTATGGCAAAACATGTACACAAGCATCAAAATGAAATTATTATCATCTCCTTCATCCCCAGTGTATGGCACAGCAGTCTGAGACAGCAGGATTCCTGCTGTAGTCTTTGGAGTTTAATGATGCATTTCAGCCGGAGCACTGGATGCTGCTCATATGAAATAATAAGGTGCTGCTCAGAACCGAGGGTGTCACTCACTTCTACAAGCAAAGCTCAGGTTTTACAGAGGCTGCTGTGCCCACCCAGACCCCCCCATGTAATGTCTGTTCTTGGCAGCAAGAGACAGCAATGCCCTCTGCTGCTCAGACACCATCCTGGGACAGACACCACCCACAAGTGCTCCACGCCACTCCAGAGCACCTTCCCAGAAAAGCTACAGCCTTAATAATCTGAAGAACAGCTTTATCTGGAAAAAAACCCCAAACTCTGATTTGACTTTTCAACAATATCGCTGGTTTTCTGGGCTGATGTTTACTGGCAACAGCAGTGGCACTGAACCATCAGTGAAAGGAATTACCTTGCCCTGAAAGGGAGGGAGGGCTGGCAGCCAAGAGATGCTCTCTTCTGGCTTCTGCAGTTCTCAGCCTGAGCACCCCCACTGACCTCCAGTCCTTTTGTCCTTCTGACACTCTGATATCAGTTTCTGAGTCTATTGTGCTGCTCATCCCTTTGAGCAAGGATGGAACCATGCCTGCTGCACAACACAGCTAAAGCTCAAAATGGGCCTTTTAGTCCTGATAAAAGAGGTGGCAGGATGCAAATAAGCCTCACCCTGATGCCAAACCACTTAGGAACTGTATTTGTTAAAATCCAGTGCTTACAGGCATCTGCTTATTTACAGTGATTGCCACCGGTCATGTATGAGTTCTGTCACATACTGCTGGCTGCTGGATTTTCTTTCTATTTCCTGATATTTGATTCACCTGAGAAATATAATATGAAAATCCCTTTTTCAGAACTCACCACAATATTCTCGTTCAGTTTTGATCAAGACAAAGGCACTGTGTGTGGTTCCCAAAGAAATAAAGGACGAAGATAATGAGGTACTGCATTAAGCTGGGTCCCACACGACAGGGTCCTGACTGACACCACGGGGAAATGGAACATCTCTGTTTACTCACAGGAGAGATCCCACATGGAAAGGAGCTGCTTTCACTGCCAGGGTCTGAGTGGATGTAGGTGTGCTGTTGTAGCACAGGGAGAAGAGTGGGGAGCAGTGTTGCAGGGCTGTCAGTCAGTTCTGTGACAATTTTTAACTACCACATCAGACATCACACACTATATAGTACAGCACTAAAAAGGGAAGTAAAATGTCTGCATTCAAAGCACCACATGTTGGAACTCAAAAGGAGCAAAGCAACTTCAGCAGGTACATGGCCAGCTCACTGTGACCCACGGCTGGAAAAGACATTTAGGATGGAGCCCAACCAGTGACCTGACAATGCCAATTCCTCTGCTAAACCATGTCCCTAAGTGCCACACCTGCGCGGCTTTTAAATCTCTCAGGGATGCCGACTTGAGCTTCAGGCGCTTCCAGAATTTGACAGTCCTTTGGGTGAAGATATTTTCCCTGCTATCCAACCTAAACCTTCCCCTGGCACAACTTGAGGCCCCTCCCTGTTGCAGACATCCTTTTTATGAAAAATCTTTTCTTTAGGATTTTTCCTTCTGAGGAGCTGAAGCCTCAGAAAGAGAATGTAAACAATAATTGCTGCTGTGGAATGCAACAGGTGGATCCCTGATTGGTCTCATGTAGATGTTTTGATTCAGTGACCAGTCAGAGCAGAGCTGGCTCTCTCTCTCGGTCCCAGCCAGCTGCCTTTGTTTTCTATTTTTTTCATTTTTTCATTTTTTTCTATTCTTAGCTTAGCCTTCTGAGGAAACCTTTCCTTCTATTTCTTTTTAGTATAGTTATAATGTAATAT
>JAWWEY010000115.1:143921891-144027910 GCA_035582745.1 Loriotus luctuosus | reverse complement strand
CTTCCTTCCTTTCTTCCTTCCTTCCTTCCTTCCTTCCTTCCTTCCTTCCTTCCTCACTTCCTCACTTCCTTCCACCACTTCCTTCCTTCCACCACTTCCTTCTGCCACTTCCTTCCCTCCTTCCTTCCTTTTTCCTTTTCTTTCCTTCCTTCCACCCCATAATGGCATTTTCAGGGATATCCCTTATTTGTTGGGGACCATAACCCAGAGCAGGCAGAGCAGGACCTGTGGTGGCACAAGACTTTGGGCTAGCTCAGAGCTCTGTTTTGTCCCCAGGGTGCCCACAGGCGATGCTCAGAGAGCCCCGTGTCACCTCCCCTCCTGTCACCCTCATAGTGCAGAAGATCAGCCCCTGTGTGATGGAGCTCTGTAGGTTCTTTCAGCTGTGCCTCTGTGTTGGTCAGAGAAGATATTCCAGAAAGGAAGCCATGAGGTAAAAGCTGGCACTATGTTTTCTTTCTCGGTCTGCTTAAAATACCCCTTTGGGGTTTTTGTTCCCAAATGACAACTTTCAATCACCAGTGATTATTTTGGAGGGTCTGTGGCCACTGGCTGAGACCCAAATATGTCCCAGTGCACCAATCAGTACCTGATCTTGCTTCAGTACTCCAGCTAAGTGGAAAAAGCCCAGCTGCATCTTTCCAAACATCTAATGGCATCACTGAGGTTGGAATCAAGCTTTTTATTTCCATATTTAATAATAGCAGCATGATATACTGTGCTTATCATGGAATCATAGATTGGTTTGAGTTGGAAGGGATCTAAAGACCATTTATTCCAACTCTGCTGCCATTGGCAGGGACACTCTCCACTGGACCAGGCTGCTCCAAGCCCAGTCCAACCTGACCTTGAACTTCCAGAGATGGGGCATCCACAGCTTCTCTGGGCAACCTGTGCCACTGTCTCACCACCTTCGCAGCAAAGGATTTCTGCCTGATATTTAATATAAACCTGCCCTCTGTCAGCCCAAAGACATTTTCCTCCTCATGTTGTCATTCCATGCCCTTGTCCAAAGTTCCTCTCCTTATGAAAGATAACAAGCCTCTTATCTTTAACTGCATCTCTTATTTGTAACTCCATCTTCAGATACTGTGTTGAATACTATTCCTGGTTTGTGAAAAATGCAAGTTATGTCTGCAAAAGAGTCAAAAGAGTTGCTTACTCCCACAGTAAGTACATTTTCACTTTATATCTCTACATACCTTGTTATGAAGATATAACAAAGATTTTTGCATATCCACAGAATATTTGCTATCTGTCATCAGATAGCTATTTTATCTGATAATGATTTCCAAATGATTAAACAAATTATTTTACCTTCATGCATGTTTTAATATTTTCTTGTAAAACCTCTTCTAACTAATATTTTCTTGTGTTCTTCCAGCATTAAAGCAAAAATGCCTTAAAAACATCTGTACATCAGTTTAGAGCACTGAGAAATTTTACTGCAAGTTGGAAGACTGGTGGCAGCTTTAGTTTTCTCTTTGATTTCTCAGTGTAAAAATCAGAAAACGTGTTATTTGTAAATATTTGAAATCAGAGAAGCTATTTACCAGATGTTAACCTAGAAATGTTACCTCCTCCAACTCATTGTAAAAATAATGTCTAAAAACCAGAGATTTTTATACAAGTGATGTAACTGCAATAAAAACTTTGAAAGTCTTTAAAAAATCTTATTTTATAAAGGATATTTACATGGTTGGTTAATGAATGCAAATAGTTTCTATTTATTTTATTGACATTTGAGACATAGTAATCAAAATTAACAAATGCAAAGTAATTTAAAAGCAACCTGAAATACTGAAGACAAGCAGGACTCACTGGTGTTAAACTCATGCAGATTACCTTCTAAATCAAAAACTTCCATTACTTTAGCAATTCCTGTTGTGCAGTGTCAACCCAGGAAGTGACAGAATCTCTTGTACTTTGAGATGTATTTGTGTGAGCTCACCAGGATTCATAGAAACATGGAATTATAGAATGGTTTGGATTGGAAGGGACCTTAAAGATTATCTACTTCCAACCTTACCAGATCAGATTGTGCTCAATAGTGTGAGAGGAGAACTTCTGTCATGTAAAAGAGCAGGACAGATTGGAGTGGTACCAATTTCAGCAGATATTGAAAGTTAGGCCAATGGAATAAATAGGAATGTTGATACAGTAGCATGTGCTGGGAATAAGACATGCTGCTATCCAGAAGGACCTCAACATGCTGAAGAAATGGGCCAATAAGAAATTAATGAAGTTCAAGAAGAGGCACTGTAACATGGCCATGGCACTGCCATGCCGTGGGAGGTCTCACCCTGTTGGAGCAGCCTCAGTCCGTGCCCATTGCCTCTTGTGGTGTCACTGGGCACTGCTGGACAGAGACTGACTGTCCCCTTTGCACCCTCCCCTTGGGTGTTTACTGGATTGATGGGATCCCCCAAGGCTCCTCTAGGGAAGAGTCCCAGCTCCCTTGTCCCCTCCTCATGACAGATGTTCTGGTCCCTTCATCATCTCTGTGCCTCTTCTCTGAACTGTCCCAAGTTTTTCCATGTCTGTCCTATTCTGGGAAGCCCAGAACTGGACACAGCCCTGCAGATGTGGCCTCACCAGTGCAGAGTAGAGGGGCAGGACCCCTCCTTCAACCTGCAGGCAGCACTTTGCCCAATGCAGGACATCCTGAGCCTTCTCTGCTGCAAGGGCACACCTCTCACTCCTGTTCAACCCTGTGTCCAGCAGGACCCCATGTCCTTTTCCAACAAGCTGCTTCCCAGATAAGTGGCCACCAGCACATCTTGGTGTATGAGGCTGCACCTCTCCAGGTGCAGGACTTGGCACTTCTTGTTGAACTTCTTGGAGTTCCTGTGGAGGTCCTGGATGGAAGCATGACCCTTTGAAATGCCAGTCACTCATCTCATTCAGTGTCACCTGCCAGCCCTCTGAGGGTCCATTCTGCCCCATCACCCAGGCCATTCATGGAGATGCTAAGCAGGGCTGGATCCAGCACTGGCTGCTGGAATGCACCACCAGGCACTGGCTTCCAAACAGACTCTGTGCCACTGGCCACCACCCTTGGGGCCCCACCAGCCCATTTTCAACCACCTCCCCAGGCACATCCAGCTCAGATATCAACAGCTTCTCCATGAAGATCTTACAGGTGAAGGTGAAAGCCTTCCTGAAAACCTTGTAGGTCACAGAGTCAAAAGGCCTTTTGCTCATGTAAGTATTTTTAAAATTCCCAATTGTCAGACTTCTCACTTCTCCATGCTGCAGTTCAGTGGGCAGTTTGTTGATGGACTCCTTGAAGGGTAGCTGTGTCTGGCCCTGGCAGAAAGCACACCTTCCTGATGAAAGGCAGCCTGCCCAAAACTCACTGAGCCAACCTTCTCCTGCATTTCACTCAGCCTTGGGTCAGAGCCACCGGGGATAGATTAAAGAAGACTTCCCAACCCTGAGGAATGCCAGTGTTTAAAGCTGTGTAAACTCTCACTCATCTTTCATCACCAAACACTACCTCTTGCTAAGCCATTAATGCCACATTCACATGCCCAAGAGATTTTGGGAGTGATTAGTAACAATGGGATGACTGTTATTTAATTACAGCCAAGAGTATTAGGGAAAGTTATTATATGGTGAAGGCACCTGCAGAACAGACTTCTCAGTATAGATCCTTTACATGGCTGGAGCCATGTTACAGATACACTGGGCATAAAAACTCCAAGGAATCTTATGGCAGAATTAATTAATAAATGTTGAAGTGGGTTTGATAAAGGAAGGGATCACATGGGTGAGCTCTATATCCAAGTGGGTATAAATAAGTTAGTACTGGATTTGCTGATATGCATTTGTCTTCCATCCAGCTGCTTTGGGATAATATCCCTCAAGGTAAGTTTTTCTGGATATTCTCTATAATAAGGGAAGGAGGAAGAAAACAATGTAGAATAAGCTATTTGTGACTCTGGAGTAATAGACAAAAATCAGGCAAGAGATTTGGGACAATAGACTATAAATATTTAGAACTGTTAGATTTATAATCTAATTTCCTGATGAAATATTACAGAATTTTCTAATAGAAATTAATTCCATATTTCAGTTCAGAAAAGCAGATAATAATAAGCAGGCACATATATGTGTGTGTTCATTTTTTTTTGTGTTAATTTTTTTTTGTTCATTTTTTTGGTAAAAAGCCCTATGCCTGACTTACTTGTTCTAAATTTAAGGTAATTTGTGATTGTAGTTAAAAACCAATCTGTCATCTTCCATTTAATGAACACTACAACACATTGAGAAGAATTTTTTACACACATTTCTTGAAGATCTCCAAATAACATCATATTTCTCATTAGGAAAAATTATGACATATTAGATGAGTCTCAACATAGATTAGAATAAATGTTTGACTATATTTTTTGTGACATGGAACAAATATAATGGATTGTGGATAAACTGAATTCCATAGATGTAACATCAGAATAACTTCATTTACACAGTGTTTCACAGTATTTTCATTTAAACATAAGAATTGTTTGAACATTGTATGAGATGAAGAAAGATGTGAAAACTGTCTGCAAAACAAAAGAAACTGCAAGTGCACCATTTTATTGCTACATGGCAGTTTCATAGGCTGTTGACTCAAAGCAATACCAAAATAAACATTGTTAGTCAGACTTTTAGACAACATTGGTAAAATAAGGATATATAAGGCTCATCATTCCTGTAATATGTGCATTTCCTGTGATAAGGGTAAAAACTGAATTTTATCAAGCAGAAATACATCCAGGCTACAAAAGAATGATTTTCCAAGATGGTGTCTTGCCACTCTCAGATTGAAGAGATAACATTCTCTCTAATATTTTACTTGACTCACCAGGCACACCAGTCTGCTGTGTGACTTTTTTCTTGTCTTTGGATTAAACAAAAAATGATTCTAATTCTGCTGGTGTCTATGTCCATGGTGGTGTACAGTGGTAAGTGGCAATGTAATTTTATGATTATTTGACATTATGTCAAAATACTATTTTAAGTATGAGCATTTGGAAACAGTCCCTTAGAAAAACACCTTCTCTCTCCTCAAATTTTGGTGTTCAACACCCAAATGCAATTGAAGACATTTCTTTATGAAGTACTTATAAAATATTTTTCTCAGAATTTGTGTGAAGCAACAAAAAATGTAGTGGGGTTAAAAATACAACCAAAAAATTGCACCTCCTTTTTGCTAGCACTTTTTCATTATTTAAGCCATTAAGACTCCAAATCTAAAAGTTTCATATAAAGAGATTCTACTCATTAAATACATTTGTATTGTCTTAATTCTCCAAACCGTTCAGTACATCCTGAAAAAGAACCCATGTCCACCTAAAGCTCCTCTTTTGAATTTTAGTATGAATAGCTTTTTCTTCATATAACTCTTTAGATTTTTTTGTCATGAGTGAATGAACTTCCCTGAGTCAGGGATGGGCAAAAAGCTCAAATTTCTGCAGTCTCTGCACTGTGTAGGAATGTCAGTGAGAGTTATGATGTGCAAGTGAAGAGGATTCTTACAAGGTCTATCACCATTTCTGGCCAATCCATGGGGATATTTCTAAAGGGAAGAGAAAACTCAGGACTCCAGCACAGAAAATTCTGCACTGACTTTCATCAGCTTCACCAGTTGCTTTTCCTCCGAGGAGTTGCTTGCATTGCAGGTCAGAAATTAAACAGGTCTAACACAAAACATACAGGCTAAAATTATGAAGCTGAACCTTAACACTCCTACTATATAGAGAGAATTCAGAGAGAATATTCACATTTCCCACTGCAGTGATACCAAATGCCCAAATACCTGCACTATTTATTTTAAAAATATATATTTTTATATTGATACTGCACGCAAAAATATCTGGACATTCACATATTTTTCTGACAAGACATTTGAAAAAAAAAATCTCCCAAACCTTAAAAGGCTGTTTAGATTCTTTCCCCTTAGCTAAATACAATCAGAACATGAATATTTAAAGTGTTACCATGTTTAGGTTTGGGGAGGATTATTGATTTATATTTCTGTGGGATTTATTCTGCTGATCTCTGCTTTGAGACTGAAGCAAATATCTGTGCATGAAAGAGCATCTTTGAGAGGAATTAATGTGATTTACCTTGAATAAATCAAACAGTTTGGGGTTGCTGCACCCTGACTTTTTCTGGCATAGTCAAGATTTTTGCTTCCTGAGGATTTTAAGGAGTGCATCCATGCCCTGTTTTAGGACATTTTAGTGAGCCATGGCTGAAAAAGACAACTGAAGGTGCAGTGATGTTTCTTGATGGGATTTTTTTGTACAACATTTCAGAAAACTGTTGTCAGGCAGGAAAATCACAGATGCAGAAACAATTTTATATGTAACTGAACATTAAAAGAAAGTTCATGGATAAGGTGTACAATGGGAAAGCCCAAGAACTGATGTATCATACAGGAGTCTCCTCAAAACATACTGAATTTTTTAACAGGTTTTGGAGAGAGGTGAGACAAGTTGGCATCCCCAGGGTCTTCTGAGATTTAAAGGATTGATTTTTGTAGTGAAATCTTTCACTGCCTCTAAGGGAATGACATAGGACAGTATTTCCAAATACATGAAACCAAAAGAGGAAAAGAGAATAATTACTCCAGAAAGAATTTTCTCCTTGTTCCTCCCACCCCCAATTTAAACAAAAGTAAGCAATCCTGTTAGCAAACATTGGTTCATTGATCTTGACTTGGTGACAGATAAAAAAGTTTTTCTCTGTAATTATAGGATTAGAAGAGCCAATGATTTACCAAAGGGCTGAGCAGACATTCCTCTCCAGGGGAACTTCAAACATTTATGTCTTAATTGGGTGTACACAGTTCAGTTTGCCCAGAAGAACTAATAGCAAGTGAAGGATAGGGGAGCAGTCACAGTTCCAGTATCCCTGGAATATGGTTTTGTCAATTTTCTCCTCTGACACATTTCAACCCATGGGATTTTCATGTTTTCCAAACATTTGCTGAAAGGACCAAATGATTAATGTCTCTTCAACACTCAGTTTGAACTGTGTTGTTATGCAGTGTGTCTGACCTGGCTCCAGCTGCACTTAGAACCTGGTCCAGGTGATGTTTGTCATTGCAGAGAAAATACAGGCTTTAAGCCAGAAAATAAGGGTTAGTTTTTCTTTAGCAAGCATGTGTACAAATTTAGCATTCAATGCTGTTTTTTTGCAAGGCATGCCATTATTTTGCCTGAAGCTGAATTCCTCATGGCAATGAAGCTTTCAACAGACTTGTTACAGTTCTGGGGAAGACCAGCCTTTATTGGGAGGCTTCTTCTGGTTTGTGGAAAGCAATTTTCCCCCTTAGTCCTGCTGCAGAGAAGGACAGTTTTGATGGATTGCTCTTTATCTAAAAGCTTCTCATTGTGACCAAGAATTTTAGGAAAAAGAGTAACACAAGAGGAAGCACCTCTTTCTGACTCACTCAATCCTGTACCCATATTCTGCAACTGAACTTGAGAAATGAACTGCTGGGAGGATATGACTATTACCATGGAAGTCTTGTTCACATCACAAAGTTGTGGACATCCTGAGAAAGCCCTTACGTATGATCTTAAAAAAAAAGCATATTTTTCTTAATGCTTTACTAAGCATAGAGTTAAGCCTCCTATCTAGAAACCCCATTATTCTGCTTTACTCTTTTACACCTATATTTATTGCAGGAAAATGTAACAGATGAGCAAGAGAACTGTCAGCTCTTTCCCAGATTTTTTTAGAGAAAAAGGACAGCTTTCCTAATGCCAGTTGTTCTGAGACATAACTTATGCTGTGAATTTAACACTGTGGGCTTTTTTAGTTTTAAATATATAGATTCTTGAGACAGCAAATACCCTCTACTTACTACATTTTTTTATAAAAGCCAAGGTTAAATAAATCCAAAGTAATACACTGTCTTCTGAAATCATGCAGAGGAAAAGAACAGGTTAAAAATGGGAAGGGAGAGAACAAATAGATTTTACTCTAATTCAGGATTTGGCCAACAGAAAAAATGGAAGTTTTGAAAAGACGCCAAATCTACCATGTCATCTTCAAAAGGAAGAAAAGATAATTGACTTAAAATATGAAGTTCTAGGAAGAGAGACAATGAGGCAATAAAGCAATAGCCAAGATGGACTTAGAAAAACCAGATCACTTCAAATAACCCTGCTTCACATTATAGCACAGGGTTACAGAGTACTTGGGACATAGATGGGCACTAAACTAATTTTATATAATTCTACTAATTTATCCCAGAAAGGGCAACTGTTCTGATGAGAACAGAAGACAAGGGTTAGCTCATCCTCAGCAGCAATACCTGCTCAACAGAGACTGGATTTTGAGCTGAAGTGGGTTTGAATTACCAGTACACACCAGTCCACACCAGTACAATTCTGGGCTTTCCCGGTGGGGCTGGAGCTGAGCAAGCACTTCATGTCTTTGATAAATCAGCTTATGAAGATATTCAAAATGCCTGCAGTGTGTCATAATGAAATAAATTTTGCTGGTTGTGATTTTTTTCTTTTGTTTGGTTTGGTTTTTTGTTTTGTTGTTGTTTGTTGCTTGTTTTTTTATTTTTTTACATTTAAACCTTTTTCTTCTCAAATTTATTTGCCGAGGTAGGTGGCCGAGAACTGGAGCCACCACCATTCCTGCCAGAGCTGCTTAACACACCTGAAAGAATCTTGAGTAAGAAAGGTTTAAGCTTTATTTTCTGCAATATTGCATGACAGTGGGAATCCTTTTACTCCAGAAGTATCACAGGGAAGTGTGAGCAAATAGCCAGGGACTCATCTCAAAATAGTTTAAGAACTGAAGTGAGATTAGGGGAAGTCTGGTAGGGGAAGAAAAGAAATTTATTTTTAAAGTAAGCATTGCTTGTTTGTTCATTTTTTTCCTTTAGACAATGCCACGCTCTTCAATGGAGTCTTTCAAAATGTGGAAAGCGTTGCATTATTTTTTGGTATGTACCTGTTCCAGTTGTACTTTAGCTCTGACTAGAAATCCTGTGGGGTTTGTTTTTATATATTTACTAAGATGAAACAGGGATTTTTTGGATGCAGATCTCCCCAAAGGCCACTGTAACACTAAGCACTGCAGAGTGCCAAGCACTGCCCAATGTCCCTGCCTGGTCTGGGCTCTGTGCTCCTCAAACATCACCCACGTGTCACCCACACCTGCCTCACCTCCACTTACCAGGTGTTTTATGGCTGTTCTCCTTGCAGACTGCCTGGGTTCTCACTTCACCTGGTTACAGTCCATCTTCACCAACTTCCCTGCCCTTCTCAACTTTGTGAACAGAATGAAATGTGTCACTGGGTTTTGCCCCAGGGATTTCGAGGACTATGGCTGCTCTTGCCGGTTTGAGATGGAAGGGCTCCCTGTGGATGAAGCTGATGAGTAAGTCACATCCATGAGAGGTCCTTTTCTGCATGAGAAATGCCCTCATGCTCTGATTACCCAAAGCATAACACCTGTAGAAATTATTTAAAAACAGTAATAAAAAAAAAGATTTCTTTGGGGGTAAGTTAGACACCCACCATGAGTCTCTAGTGAGAGAAAATGTAATCTCAGGCCAGGACAATCAAATAGTTGTTTAATGATATCAGCAGGGGATGGGAAAGGAAATTCAAAGAGAATCAAGATACATCCATGTCTGTGAAGAAAATGGGTTTTCCAACAATGTAATGTATTCATTCCCTGAGTGAAGACAGCAATGGCTCAGAAAGGGCTGAGCCTATAGATAGGTGGAAATTAATTCATCCACTCTGCAGCATGGGATGGCTGGGAAAATGGAGATCTAACCCTGTTACTGGAAAAAAGCCATGGAACTTCTCTGTGAAAGGTTTTCTGAACAATTGTGATGACATCCTGAAATGGGAGCCTGAGTCAGTTCAATGGATTGATACCCCAGAGCTGAGCACCTGGGCTCTTGCTTCACTCAGCTCCATTTTAGTGCAGAGCAGCACAAACCCCGAAACTGCAGAGACATCCATCAGCAGGTTTGTCCTGAGAATCACCCACACAGCCAGTTTGTATTTACAAATTGTTGTGCAGCCCTGGGGTGAGGTTTCCCTATCAGCACAGGATTCCTACTGCCATGTGCAGCAAACAGAGACTGAATTATTGCTTTGCCACTGACAGAGATGTGCTCTTGCTTCAAGGGAGCCTCAAACCAGTGGTTTGTCTGTCTCTCCCAGAGACAGTTCCCACGTGTTGCAATTTTCTTTCACTGATTTATTTCTTAGAAAATATTTTGCAAATCTTGGGGCTTGCTTATGCCATTTCTGTTCCATAGAAAAGGACTCAATGCCTCACAGCAGGTTTTTAAGGCATGGAGAAGTACTAGTGCCTGTAAGAGCAACCTTTTCCCAATTTCCCAGAGTAGCTCATTGTCATATCTAAATAAGGAGTCTCCATAGACTTTGTGAAAGAGAAGCAGGCCCAGAAGACAATCCATGTCTTGCAATGACAGGGAAACAATCCCTTCCCTGCTTGCAAAGGGAAACTAAGTGAATTTTTGGATTAACTGTTGCAGTAAATGTTGATGTAATTGTGAATCTCTAAACAAACAAGGAGTGCAGAGAGTTTGTGTTAGACTTCTTATGCAGTCAGAGGAGCTTTTGGATGCTAACACCTCACTAGACCTCAGGTAGAGTCAGAGGAGTGTTGCGACATCACCAGTCAGGTGTTCAAAACCCCGTTCCTGATGGAGCTCACAGATTTCAACCTCATCCCTGGAGCAAGGCACAGTAGAATTTGTGGTGCAGAGGAACCATCAGGCATTTCTGCTAAATGCTATTTGCCCTCACACTTTTTAGACACATTCCTTGGACTCCTTCTCCGGTTCTGAAGACAAATAAAATATTGTGATAATTATTTATTAATACAGACAGTGATTTAATATGAAATTCTTTCTAAATAGAGGAGGTTAAAAAGTGAAAGTGCATGTGTAGCATGTGCAGAAGGGCTCCCTGGAAAGGAGCCTGGCAAGGAGCAGGCATGATCCTTCCTGGCAGCAGATGCTGGGTTTGGATGTTTGTGTTGTCCTTGTTTTCAGCATTGTCCAGGACAAATGCAACTCAATAACAGAGCTGTGTTTTGAGTTCATTTCTCTGAAATGAGGGATTTTCAATCTGAATTTAACAGCAAGATTGTTTAATCTATGTAACAATTTTACCTGGGGTAAATGATGACTGTTTTACTTGGAGTTTCATTTACAGCTGATGTCAGTGCACAGAGATGTTGCGGAGATGATTTAACTGTACAAAGAGCTGAAGAGAGGAAAGGATTGAAGAAAAGCTTGTTGGTTTAGTTCACTTTTTATTCCTACTCAAAGTGAAGTGGTCCTGTAGGCAATTTGAATTTGGCAGGACAGCAGGGATGCAGGAAAACACAATGTTTATGACTGCCTGCGACGTATAGTGGCAGGAGAAAACTGTTTTACTCCAGTGTGAGAAAAATATTTCATGGCCCTTTCCCATGGCTAAATGGTGCATTTCAATTGTGATTGTTGCATAGAAGTATGAGAAATAGAGGAGAAAACTGTGTGTATTTATATAGTCCCAATAAAACACAGGAATTCACATTGCAGAGCCATTAACCCTCCACGACTGTCAGGTTCAGTTTAGTTCTCCAAATCTGCAGTGAGGAAGGTTGGAACAGGACTGGATCCAAGATCTTTAGGGCTGACTTGTGGGGCTTTGCTTGTCAGTGAGCTGACAGTGCTGAGGGGAAGTATTTGTGCACTGGCAGTGGAATTCTTACATGAAGTGCCTGTAAAGTCCTTGCAAGCACCTGGGAACCACAGCAGGACAGAAATGCTTGGTCACCCACAGCAGGCAGACCTGCTCCCAGCATGGAGTTTTGCATGCAGCCATGGTTATCCTGCCATTCTGACTCAGGGAAAGGCAGCACTCAGCCTTTCTTCTGTTTGGGGATCAAACTGACTGGTTTGACCTCTCTGTTATTTCCTCTTTCAGATGCTGCTTTCAGCACCGCAGGTGCTATGAGGAAGCGCTGGAGATGGAATGCACGTGGGACCCATCAAAGATCTCTGCAGATGTCAGCTGCTCTACTAAAAACCTGACCTGTGGTGAGATTGACCTGTCAAAAGAGCATAACACTGGAGCCTCACCAGAAGTTCATTCTGGTCTACCTATCAAAAGTCACAGACAAATTCATCAGAAACCACCTCCACTTTCCAGAGCTCCTCCAACAGGCAGCCTCTTCCTGGGCTTTCCCTTACTTTGCAAGACCACTAAGCATTGCTGGAGATGTCTCCACACTCAGAAATGCAGCAGATACTGAGGAGAGACCTGAAAAACAATCTTCTTCTGAGGCATCAAGGCCTGTTTTTTCTGCACTTTGAGGGATCAAATTCTTTGTTCAGAGGGTCACACACACTCCTCAGCTACAGCTCTGTCACAAGTGAGGGCAGGGATCGTATGTTATAACAGGAGCTATTCCATGCAATGCTGGTACAAGCCCGACAAGAGTGGGGTTCTTTAGTGCCTAATAACATGTAATATCATTTTTCATCAAGTATTGGTTCAGAAAAAACTATATGCGAGAATATAGTTTGAATACCAGCAAAGAGGAGCAGAATCCCCAAACTAATACCCTTATGTCCTATTTAAGCAACAATCTGATCCAAATTCCATTTCTTGTTTCAAATTAAAACCATTTTTGTTATTTAGGCCAATCTCTAATTGTCCAAGTGCATTTAAGCATTAATTTGCTTTTTAAGCTCTTTCTATATAGATCCCAGCACAAATACAAAATAGAAGTGTGACAGCTATGAAAAGTCAATGTTTTTTTAAACTCTGAAAGGTGGGGAATTCTGAAGAGGGAAAATAGTATTTCATGGAGAACTGTTTCCTATCCTTTGTGTTAGGAAGAAATTTTTAACTTTGAGGGCAGTGAGGCACTGGCACAGGTTGCCCAGAGAAGTTATGGATGCTTCATCCCTGGAAGTGTTCAAGGCCAGGCTGGATGGGGCTTTGAGCAACCAGGTCTAGTGGAAGATGTCCCTGTCCATGGCAGGGGATGGGATAACATGAGGTTTAACACACCTTTGAATCTAAGCTATTCTAAGGTTCTCTGATTCTTTATAAGGAGCAAATCACATCTCACATGAAAGGCTTGGATTGCGGACTGTGACTTTGTGGAGTTAGAAGGAATATTTTGATGAAGTCTGTGAAATGTTAAATGCAGTATCAGCTGGATTAGGTTTTCCATGGAAGAATAGAGCCTTGCTCTGTAGTCCTCAATACTCTGCAGACACAACCAAAGAGGCAATAATTTATTGACAGCCATGCCAGGCTGCACCAACTGGTATTTAAAACAAGAGTTAGACTATGAAACTTGTCCATGTTTTGCATGGAGAAGCACATTATTAATAGGTTTGGACAAACAAAATAAAGACACAAACCTTACAGGGAGGAAAAAGCAGAAGGTGGAAAGGATTTTTCAATAGCGCCTTGTTTGGATTTTTGTTTTATTTCCAGAGTCTGTGGATCCCTGTGAACAGTTCCTCTGCACCTGTGACAAAGATGCCATTGAATGCTTTGTGAATGCCCAGATCAACTCCTCCCTGAATGGGCTGGATGTCTCCTCCTGCCCATCTCCAGTTACAGGTATTAACAGGGATCTGACCGAGTGCCCCCTCTGCCAGATTTTCTGCTGGCACCAAATGTGACCCAGCGAGAATGAAGCAGGAGCTGGGTGCTTTCCTGCCATAAACCTGGTCTCAGTTTCATGTGTCCTGTTCATTTACTGCTACTTGGGTGAGTACCAGGGGAGAAGGTGGTGGCAGACTGATTGCTGTCCTGGAGCAGGGCCAGGAGAGGCCTCTGAGATGGGGAAGGGGCTGGAGCCCATGAGGAAAGAGGAGAAGGCTTGGGGCAGATCTTTTTGCAGTTCTCAGTACTGAGTGGGGTGTGGAGAGAAGATGCAGCCAGACCCTATTGGACGTGCACAGGGTGCAAGGAAGAACACCACTGCAACAGGGATATTCCAGTTAGATGTGTAGAAAATTTTTTCTTCAGGAAGCTTCTGCCACCTGGAATGAATGAGTGATACTGGTGATGATGTCACTAGCAGGAATTGCTGAAAATATTGCTAACCCAAATCTTCCCCTAAACCATTCAAAAACTGACTGGAAAAGCAAAAACAGGCTTACTCTGTTCAGTTACTTGGTTTCTATTCTGGAGGGAAAAAACCCTGCTAAGGATGAAGGGGAGGTTTATCCCCATGGTCACACACTGATCTGTGCTCTGTAGCTGAAATTACAGCCCTGCAAGACCAAATGCCTGCCCCATGGGAGCAGGCCTGGATTAAAAACTTCATTCATATAGATTGCAACCAGAGCATGGCAGGGGCAGGAGCTCTGGGTTCCCAAGCTGAGGGAGATGTGAAAATCAGCATTAGCTTTTCTAATACTTTGGGTCACAGCCACAGCCTCCAGTGCTAAGGACAGACAGACACACACCTGAATCACAGCCTGGATGTGTACATACCCTCCTGAATGCATCAAGGGAGAAGAAAATGCCCCAGGAAGGTTTGCATCAAAGCCAGCTTGTTGTCTTTTTTAAGACAGTAATGTTTCACTGGGATCAGATGTCCCTGATATACAGTATGGTAGATCCAACACACCAAAAGTAAAGGGGAAATTGTTCTTTGCTAACAGGAAAATCATGCTGATTTTATCACTGCTGATAAAGACAGATTCCATTTGAGTTCACGGGATGCCTCTGCTAATTTTAAATTATATTCTATTTCTTTATGATTATATTTCTTGATGAGGATTATATTTCTCAATGAGGAGAAAAAAAAAGCACTTTGAACGAAACATTTTCACTTAGTGTTCACTCATGTTATAATCCTCCTGTGTAGGTGTTCTGTCCAGTTCTGACTTTGGAAAAAAAAGAAATAAATAACCCTATCTGATGAATCCATAGACAAAGGATTTGCGTAGGTTCATTATTACAGAGAAAAAATTGAGAGAAATAGGCATGTATTTGACTAAATCTTTAATAAGAATACATTCAATGGACTCCTGATTTGTGCTATTCAGATCAAACAGTGAAAAAAATCCCCTTCTCATACTTTATGAGAGACTTTTCTCTTTCAGAAACAACCAGCAAGAGAGAGCTGACAACACGACACATGGAGGGTAGGTCACCTCTGTAATTCTTTGTCTGGAATGTATTAAATTGAGACCAGTTTATACTCAGAAAAATAAGCTGAAGAAATGGGAATTTAAAGAATGCTGACTGCCATCTGATTCCTCTTGTTGAGGTTGAAACTCTTTGGGATTATTTTTAATACTATACTGCATGTAGCTCAATAGAATTTAGTATGAGCAGGATATAAATACTAAAGCAATATTTTAATACTGCTGCTGTAAACATAATAATATTTAGAAATAAGTTCATTTTTGATGACTCTGATCATGTTATTCCAGGATATAGTCTAAGGAGCACCCTAAGCCACGAGTTTCTGGAGTAAAAAAAATTTTCTTTTTGCAGCATTGGTTCATCAAGGGATTGCTGAAACACTGGCTGTGACTGCATCTGTGGAAGAAGGTTTGCAACTTAGAGTGAAAAAAGCTCTGCTTGCAGCTCCCAAAAGCTGAGAGAATACAAGATATTTGCTTTCTTTCTGCCCTTCTAAAAGGACTGATGTAAAACTAGATGTAATGTTTTGGTGATGGAGTTCAAGACTGAATGGGAAGGTGCAATTTTTCAATTTGTGCATGTAATGTGTTTAGCCAGCGTTTACAGTGAGTTTCCCAAGGGCTGAGAATGAACGCTCTACAACAAAACCTGTTTTCATCAAAACAGTTTTTTTTCCCTGGGAACACAGGCTGGAGCAGGTGAGCTGTTTGGCAGAGATGCCCTCTGTGGCTGCCAACCACTGGAGCCACAGCCAATTGTATCTTCCCTGTCTTTAAAAGATATCGAATTAATTAAGATCAAGCAGTAGCACGAGGAAATTCTGAGCATGGTTTGTGCCAATGAGCCACCAGTTTGGTGTTTTATTTACTTGCAATGAAGAGATCCAGGCTGAAACTTCCTCACTCTGGAGCCTCCTTGGTGAGTCTCTAAACCACAAGGCCGAGTGGTTGTCATGGAAGTCTTCTTCTTTTTTTTTTTTTTTTCTGCTACAATCAATGGTTGTCTTATGAGGAGTGGGTACTTGCAAAACTTCACTGCTGCAGTGAGAATCTGTTCTCCTCTTGCCTGCACGAGGATCAAACCATTCAGTTTGATCCCCAGACAGAAGAAAGGCCGAGTGCGGCCTTTCCCTGAGTCAGAGTGGCAGGATAACCATGGCTGCATGCAAAACTCCTATTGGGAGCAGGTCTGCCTGCTGTGGGTGACCAAACATTTCTGTCCTGCCACACAAAAGGCCAGGGACAGAAGCACCCAAAGCCCTTGGCAGCTCTGGGAGGGCCAAGATATGAAGTTGAGAGGAAAACCAGTCTTGGACTCTTACCCAGTTTAGCACTTTTGTTCTGTGGCTCCATCACAAGCGAAGCCACACTGCTGTTAAGGGAGAAGTGGCACCAGAGCTGTTTGGAGAATGGCCTGGGGGTGCTGGGCCACAGCTGCCTCAGTGGGAGCCAGGGAATGCCCAGGTGGCCCAGAAGGCCAATGACATCTCTGTGAGCAGCAGGACCAGGGCAGGGATCACCCCTCAGCACCATGAGGCTGCACCCCGAGTGCTGTGCTCAGCTCTGGGTTCCTCACTTTAAAAAGGACACTGAGGGGCTGGGGTGTGTCCAGAGAAGGGCAACAAGGCTCACGAGAGGACAAGAGAACATTTCTTATGAGGAGTGGCAGAGGCAGATGGGTTTGTTTGGTCTCAAGAAGGGCAGGCTCAGGGGAACCTCACCTCTCTCCAAAACCACCTGACAGGAGGGTGTGGTGAGGTGGGTGTTGGTCTCCTCTGCTGTGCCTGCAGGGAAACAATCAGAGGAAATGTCCTTAAGATGAGACAGGGCAGATTCAGATGACTCATTAATAAGAGTTTTTTCATTAATAAGAGTTTAGGTGCTCAGACATTGGAATGGGCTGCCCAGAGAGGTGTTGGAGTCACCACCCCTGGAGGTGCATGGATCTGGCACTGGGCAATGTGGTTTGGTGGTTTAGGGGTTACAGGGGCAGGGCAGGGCTGACAGCTGGTTTGGGTGACCTGAAGGTCTCTTCCTACCTTCATGATTCCATGATTCTCTGTTCGTAGACTCTAAATCTGCCAAGCACAGAGGCAACATGCACTGACATGTGCAACCAGGCCACTGCTTAACCCAGAAAATCACAGAGTGGTTTGTGTGGAAAAGGGCCTTAAAGATCATCTCATTCCAAATCCCCTGCTGTGGGCAGGGACCTTTCCACCAAACCAGCTTGCACAGGGAGAGGTGGAAAGCCGGGTTTTTTTGAGAACCTAAGAACCTGATTTCAAGCTTTAGTGTGCTCCTCTGTCTGTGCCATTGCCCTAAGTGTGAATCTGGAATAATGAAAACCACATGGAATTTTTTTTTCTTTTTAAGAAACAATGCTTCTTACATTTAAAGGTTTGTGGGTTTATTTGTTTTTTATATTTTTAAATGGCAGCACATGCAGAAGTGTAGGTACCTGAAAAGGGTTTATGCTGAATGTAAGTTCTGGCTCTTCCTTCATAGCTCTCCTGGATTATTATTAGTTTTTTACAATATTTTTCATTCTCACCTAGCAGCAGCTCCAGTGTTGTTCCATGTTTTTCTATCTGCTTCTGGGACACTTTGTAATGAAAAACAGAACTCCTGAAGGAATGAGAGCATCTGTATTTGCACTTCTGAAGCAATTTTTACTTCCTGAAAAACAACTACTCTTGCTCCCTAATGAGGCACAGTCCATCATAAGGTTCCAAGCATTACCAACACACAAAAACCTGTATTAGGAATTTTAGAAAGCTGTAAACAATATAGATAATGTTTCTAATCAGTCTTTGAAGGAAACATTTGGAGAATCACTTACTATTTAACCAGTTGTCTTCCTGTTTAAGCCCAAAGAAGCTTCAACGTTGACAACTGTAGAACCTTCATTAAACCAAAGCTAAGAATCACTGAGAAACTCACTCAAAGGCAAATAAAGAATTCTTCACATCACAACATCCTAACTACAAGAAAAAAATGTGGTAGATAATTTGATAGCTATTTTTATAATTTACCAAAAGGTAGCTGACAAATGAAAATCATTTTATCAGGTAAAGGAAACAACTTAGAGGTCAGGGAGGTATTTGGACTTATGGCTGCTCATCCATACCTAACTCTAAGTGCAGGCAAACACGAGATGTTCACAAGGAACCCAGCATCCTTCTGTGCACAACACTGGGATGCCAGACCTAATCCAGTTTAGTCCATTTGTGTGTCAAATGGACTTAATATTGAATTTCCCAATTCAGCCATATTTACACTTCTTTCATAGAATCATAGAATCCTGTGTTAGTGCTATGTAATTATTTGCATGCAATGAGATTAATTTATGAATATCACTTTGACTACAACTATCAATACACCACTGAGAAAAACAGGCAAATGTCTCTCCATGCTATGTCTGTATGTTCCTGTTTTCAGAAAAAGCTCCTCTCATCAACCTGACTGTCCAGAACTGTGCTGGCAATGTGTTTCCTAAGTTTATATTTTCTATTTTCAACAGTGGTTTCTTTTGAGCCCCATGACAGAGTCTTGGCAACTTCCAAAGCCAGAGGTAAGAGTCATTAAATTTTGTTGACAAATTTGGCACTCTTGACTAGAGGTGAAGATGGATTTTCATTTATGAAGCTCTGTGGTGTCACAATCAAAAATCTTCAGCACAGGATTTCTGGATAATATTTCTTCTGCTGACTTGCACATCCTTCATCAAAACACTTTGCTTTTCCTAATTACCATCTTTATAAATCCAGGCTGTTTGGTTAAGCTTTATAATGCTTTAAGTCAAAGTAATTTCAGAAATGCATGGCAGAAATTCAGCTGGCAGGTCACTACCATGGTGCCTCTGCTTTTTGTACAGTTACCTCAAGGGACCACAGAGGCACAGCTCCTGCTCCCACCATCCTCTCAATAAAAGGTCAGTGACCCTCAGTTTTCCTCTTTCTTTGACTGACACAGCAATTCTTCATCTAAAAGCATCACAGTTAAAACTCTGTGCATGGTGGCAACAGGGCTGCCAGAGAATCAAATTTAGATCAGGTCAGATAGAAAATACACAAACAATAAAACCTGAGAAGCATTAGCTGTTCCTTGCCTCCAGTCACACATTTGCACTCCTCATCCAAGTGTTTCTGAAAGCCTCTTCACATAAGGTTTAATGATATAATGGTTGTTTCTGTAAATTACATTCACAGCATCTGCTGCCAGAAGGGTTTATTTTGATTTTGCCTCCTCCTTTATTGCAGATAATTTCATGGAACTCTCTCCCAGTCTAAAACCTGTTCCAGCTTTTGCAGCTGTGCTTTGAGCACAGCCTCACCAGTAGGCACAGCTGAAAATGGAGCACCTTGGTAGATCTGGAAGTTTCCTGTGGCCCCCTTTGGGTAGAAAGGATTATCCAGGCAGGCTGAAATCCACCAGAAAAATGTCAGAGAAAACCGCATATGAAGAGTAGAGAGCAGTCATTTTTTGACCTGATTGCACTGTCTGAACAATATCCCCGTCTCCTACCCCAATGAATTGAGCACTGCTGTACTAAGCACTGGTCAAAATCACTAAATGCTCTCCTACATTAACTTGAATGTACCAGAAAATCTGTGTATTGTGTTTAGGTCTGCATGGCTCCCAGGAGATTATTTGTGATATCTATTCTTAGCTAAGTGTAGAATTTCCCAAACTCTGGTTTGATTTTTTACATCCAGCAGGAATCACTTTCATTTCAACATTTCACTCCCAAACAAAGGGGTATAAAATGTGCACCTTGCTGAGCTATCAAACCAGTGTGTGACTATTGATCCCTTTCTGCCACCTTTCATGGGCTTTGTTGTGTTCTCAGCAGTACTTTAATTTCTTTTAATCTGTTCTCTTATCCTCTGACAGGTTATTTTCAACACATACTAAAACCAGAACATCAGAGGGACGAGCTTAATGAATTTGAGTTTAGTTCAATCAATAAATCAGCCAAAGAATTAAAGAAAAGTTTTAAAAATATGAAAAGATATGCCCATTAGTATTTTAAAAGTATTTATTTTGTGAAATGCCACATGGTTCACATTGACATTTAGAAAAGGAAGTGAAACCATTTGATAAGGGTTTTCATTTACAAATTAGTTTATATAAAAAAGATTTTAAAATATTTTAAGTACCTCCAAATTCAACAAAACATTCCTGATCAACAATAAAGTGTCAGATAATCTAAAAACAAATACCAAATAAATTTTTAGGATAAAGAACCTCCTGAAAAGAATTATTTTTCAACTTGTTTTGCCTTCAATATTTCCTTGTATTTACAGCCTAGTAAACCCTTCAGTCACCCAGCTCTGCATCAATCAAATAATTTCTTTTTTCACTGATGTTACACTCAGTTTTAGAAACTTCAGGTGAACAGACACTTTTAAAGCAATTTACTCAGCAAATGGCATCTCACTTGTACTTTATCTCTCAGTTCAGCTGATTAAGCAGCAAACATGATTTTCAGCACCTGGCAAAGCTCTTTGTCTCAGCACATAGAGAATTAAAACCAAAACAATCAGCAGTTAAATTGGATATAGTTAACCTCAGTCCTTTCTTCTGAAAGGCAAGAGATGTGCATAAATGACCAGTGTGGATACTCTGCTTTTCCAATTTTCCTCTCAGATACTCCTTCTCTATGACCATCAATTCACACTGGTTCTGCCTGAGGATATTACTCTCACCAGCTATCTAAAATTAAAATCTTGCTGTTTATTTTCTATTTCTTCTGCTGCTTTCTTTTTTCTGCTTATTCAGAAGAAGATGGATTTATGGAAGCTTTGGTCCCAGTAGAAGAGATAACCACCTCCCCAGCCTCATTCCCAGGAGACAGTAACTCAATGCAAGTCAAAATTGTCTCCACCAACAGGAGTCCTGCAGGCACACCTGCAAGGACAAAAGGAAAAGGCAAGTGAAAAATGAATTACACCTTTTCTCATTTAGAGCATTCCTCTATTCCTGTTTACAGCTATGTGAGGAGCCAGCATTTTTAATGGCTATGTAGAATGAAACTATTTTGTTATTTAAATCTGGAGGTTGCATACAACACAGGATGAATAGCACTGGATGCCCTGGAAAGGGCACCTCACTGCTACCTGACCAGGAAGGCTTAACTAACAATTAATAAACAGCCTTCCACTAAGAATGAACAAATTTTAGGAGACTGCAGTTGATAATAGTTTAGAATATGCACTTTGGGACACACTCCTGAAAGAATTGTTCTACCTTCACAGGTCTAACCTATGCATTTGTCTTCTCCAGAGACAAGCCCTGCAAAGGGTGGCCTGAGCACAGCTTCCTCTGGCAGAGCTCTGGACCTGGGACTGTCTGAGAGGGGACCTGAAGGAAAAGGTAAATAAAGGACTTTTTCCCCATTACATCTGATGAAATATTCAGCAACCTTTGTACTAAAAGCAGGTATGTATTACATATAAATATTATAGTTGTTTTAAACCAGTTAAGCACATATATATTGGTACTTAGAAGAACAGGAGGTGGAGACATCTGCAAAAGCTTCCATCACTTCAACCTCTTCTGCCAGTATGCTGTCAGTAACACTTATAAAAACCACTAATCATTAACTCGTAAAGAATTTTTTTTCATATAGTGCAGTATCTAAAATGAGCTCAGGGAATGTTTCTCTCTGCTTTTGTTTATTGGAAGTAATTTAATCACATCTCTAAGTTGCTTTGTTTTATAAGCAGCAGCAGCGGCAATAGGAATTTTCCTGCTCTTCATTCTGACCTTTTGCCACAGTCCTGCCAATCAGACTTTTTCTCACCATTTCTGATTCTGTTCCAATTCCTGCTCAGGGATCCCAGAGATCCTAAGACATTTCAGACCTGTCATGGCCATAAATCTACACTCAAGGACTGTCTCATCCATCTTTTTAGGCTTCCCAATGGAGAGACACAGCCCTGGAACTGGAAAAGAGCAGAAGAATCAACCCCACCTTTCACCAAACTGGAAAACACAATTTTAAAATACCAGCTTTTAGAGAGCACAGATCAATTCCCTGAGCCTGTGGTTTATTCTGGGATTTAACATGAATGAATCAAGACCCAGGAAGGCACATGGGCAGAATTTCCTGTTGGAAACAGTAATCCAGGATTGACCCTGACAGGAGCAGGGAATCAGTCTAGAGCTGCAGAGGGGGAGATGGGATTACTCTTGGGAGAAGGGAGGATGCAGAGGGAACAGAAGCCCTCCCTCCCTCCTTCTCCTGCAGCAGCCTCTTACATCCTTTCCCAGCAAAGTCCCAGAACAGGTCCCTTTGATGTCTTTTTCCTGATATGGAACATTGTGTTTTTTCAAATCTTATGAATAATTCCCAAAATATCAGTTCCTCCTGAGTAGAGGGAGCCACAGACACATTAGGATTGGGATTTGGTGATACCAAAACCCTCAGCAACACAATAGCCATTACAACAGATCACTCCTGTATTTGGTCTAGGGCCACTGCAGCTCACATTGGACTATATTTCAACTGAGATTAAAAAAAATAAATATTGTTTCCTTCAGTAAAACATGATCATTGCCCAGCTCTCACTGTGGGAGCACAAGAGGTTAGGACTGTATTTTCCAAATCACCAAGACAGAAACCACTGAATACTCAGCTGAGTTTGAATATTCCAAAAGGAAAATTTACCTATGAAGGATTACAAAGAACTGCTAAGTATTCTCATTGCAATTTGACTTGTATATTCTATCTCCATAGGAATCTCTCTCCCCTTTAAACTGCTTTGCCCTTTTGCTGTCTTGCTCAGTCAGCAGTACTCTAAGAACCATAATTCATGGAGAGAAGCAGTAATTTAGAGGTGGTAAAATGTTGTCCTTCAAAGTTTCAGATAGCTCTGGAAACACTTCTGTCTTCACAAGAGAGCCCTCAAGCACTGAGAACACGATGCGTCAAATAACAACTTTGCTTTGCAGTGTGCGAGCGATTGACCTTTCTGCAAGAGAGAGGACATGGAAGAGTGGAGAGGGAGCTGCCTCAGCTTGGAGAAATGCTGTTCTGCTTAACTGGGAGATGCCCAGAGGAATTTGAGTCCTATGGCTGCTATTGTGGCCAAGAGGGAAGAGGAGATCCCACCGATGCACTGGACAGGTGAGGGCTCTGTGTGTGCCATTAACTGTGGGTGTTACTGCGGCGCCCATGGACCAAGGAACATCAGGACATCATTTTCTGGGCATTGTATAGCTATGGAGAAGTAGTCAACTCACATTCTGGAGAAAAAAATCCACTTAAATACATAAAACACAAAATACTCTCATGTGACTAAACCATATTCTATTGTTCTGCCAATATTTTGGAGAGGACTTCCTAACTCCAAATAAGAAAGGAGAACGGTGGGAGGTAAGCAGAGCAGAGGGAGGAGAACACCAAAGGGATGAGGATAAGGGTCACTTGGCTAAGAGGTGGCTTGGAAAGTGACTTCTGAAGAGGAGAATTAACATCCACCCAGGGCACACTGTCCTCCAGAAAGGAACAGAGCTGGAGCAAAGTTCTGTCAGAGCTGCAGCCAAGAGCCAGCAGGGCTGACCATGAGGGGCAATGCAGAGAATTCCACAAATAAAAGCACCTTTGGGAGTGCTGTATTTACAGCTAAAAATCTCCTCCTCCGGGGGAGTTCATGACAGTTGGGGCACATCAGGTCCAAGTAGAGCACACAGCTTTTTCCTGCACTTACACACAAACAAGACAGCCCAGGCATGAAAAACTGGATTAGATGATGGCATGATCTGGGTATCATGATGCAGTTTTCAGATTTCCAGCCAAGATTTGAACACTGGAAGACACTTCTCATGGCAGACTAGGTCATGGTTACAATTGTAATTGTGTCTTAAAATTAAAACACACTCCTGTTATACACATGATATAAAAACAATTAGGAAGAGGAAAGTGAAAGTTGGAACAAGTATAGGAAGAAAGTAGGAACAGCTTAGGTTGTTTTTTGTTCTTCATAGGAAAAAACATTCCAGGGTATGAAAACTAAAATTGTTTCGTTTTAATGGGCATTGAAAATAAAGACAGACAAATAATTGTGAGAGTTCTGGGACTCAGGAAGAATAAGTATTTTCCATTTACTTCTACTCTTTATTTTAGGTGCTGCTTCTCTCATCACTGCTGTATGGAGCAAGTTAGGAAACTTGGATGTCATGCAGAAAGAAATTTGAGATCTGAAGTTGTATGTTTTGATCACACACCAAAATGTAAGCCTGTGTGAGAGGAAATCCTCATGTCCTGATGACAGTGTATCAACATGACAGACTGAGTGACACTATGACAGAGCTGCTAGAGCTGAGTATGGAGACAGAAATATTTAGCTTACAAAAATTAGCAATGTTTACTATAAATTTAAACTTTTTTCCTAGTTGAGACAAAGGTTATTACACTGCTGTGTGTGTGCCCAGCAATGGAGGCCGATAGCGCAGTCCTGTTCGGAACAGACTGCCCGAGTTCCCAAGCAGTCCCCAGCCACTGGCTGCCTTAGCAAGCCTAAGTGATATCAGCTCTAGTGATTATCAGCTCATTTGTGATTTCAGCTCTTTGCTTGCTAGGTGCCTAGGCAGACTCAGGGAGAGAGAGGAGAAGGCTGTGTGAGGTTCCACAGGAGTCTTTATTGAATCTTTTGTGAAGGTTCTCAGGGACAGCTCTTCTGCCGAGCTGGGCAAAAGTTGGGGTTTTTATAGGATACAGGGGTTTTGGAAGGTGTCCAATAGCAGGGGTCAAAAGGAAAGTGACCTATAGTCTTACAGAGAGATAAGCAAGGATCCAAGGGGGAAAAAGGGGCTTCCAAGGTCTAGTCATCATGACTAGGCATTTCCTATCTTAGACTGCTGAATGCCATGGGGGCATTGCAGGACCTGAGCATGCTACACAAACTTACATTCAGACATTCTATGATTATGGTCAGAAGTCAGCTATTTGTGTCTTTACATTCACAAATTCAACTAAAGCCAGCAGAACCTTCCACTGCCCAGCACCTTGGTGCCAGGCTTTTGTTTAGGTAATTCATGGTGACTTTGGAGACTAAAATTCATGGCAGATTTGAAAATTCTATTTTCAAAACCTCATCTACCCATGGCAAATTATACATGAAGTAAGTTCAACAGCTTTCAAAGGTGAATTGTGAAACTTCTCTTTCAGGCATTGGCCAGAGCACGTGTGAGAAGCTCCTCTGTGCCTGCGACACGGCCGCGGCCGAGTGCATGGCCTCTGCCTTCTTCAACGCCAGCCTGAAGCTGCCCCACGGGCAGGGCTGCCGCGAGGAGAAGCTCTCCTGCCCAGGGGACTCTGCTGAAAGGCCTCCAGCAGGCACCCAGACAGGCTCACAAACAGGCACAGGGGCTTCCAGCTCCGAGGAGAGCAGCGAGGAGGAAGGAGCCCAGCGGGGAGGATTGCGGAGAGCCAGGAGAGGGACGTGGCATCACCTGGGGAACACCAGAGCTGGGGGGATGAGGGCAGATAACCCTGAGGGCAGAACACCACCCACCTCCAGGGGCAGGACAGCAGCCAGGCGCTGAGTACCTGCCCGTCTCATCCCCTACACGCTGCCTCACACTCTCCAGCACACAAATGACATAATCATAGATTAGAATTAGGTGTTAGGCTGTATTAACTCCTTACTGCGGGGAGGCCAGAACTATGGAGCATCTGTCTAGGTCAAATATTACCTTAAATAATTATTGGACAGTGTTCGATATAACTTCACTTGATTTTTTAATGTAAAAACTGTTATGATCAGACTGACTTTTGTTAACTGTGCACTTGGTTCAGACTGGATCTTGCTGATGGTGTCCAAGTTTTCCAGGTTTTTAATTAAACCAACCTGCAACTACTCCAACTCCCTCTGCAGACATTTTTCCTTAACTGAGCGTAGCAGGAAACACCTAGAAGCAAAGCTAAAGTAATTACATGAAAGTTCCTTTGTTCATTCCTGTCTATAGCTGTGTGTGACTCCCTTCTGAAGGCAACAGAAGGTCCAAAATGCTGGACAGACCTTCCTCTTAGGGAAGCCTCTTCCCTCTCTGGGGCCCAAGTTAAGGACATGAGCAGGAAACTTCCCAGCCTGGTACAGCCCTTGGACTGTTACCCCTTATTGCTCTCCCATGTTGGGGTGATGAAGTCACAATGTGCAGTCCAAGGGTGATCAAAAGAGACTTCAGCACCTTGGAATGGCTGATAGGAAATGTGGAGCAGAGGTCATTTTTCCCCCTATCCTTGCAGGAACAGACAGACTCAGTCTACCAATACCTGGCTCCATGGCTGGGGTCACAGCCAGAATTTGGGGTTTTGTGGTAATAGGATGATCAACACAACACCAGACCTGTTTGTGTCATATGGGATTCACATTTCTCACATGGGCAAGAGGTCTTTGCTCATGAGTTATCAGGGCTGACTGACAGACTTTAAAACAGAAGGGAGAGAAGTGTAATATCAGGCCATGACAAACCTCTAAAGATCCCTTCCAACACAACCCATTCTATGATTCTGTGGCTCACCAACACTTCCTAGAACAAAAAATGTTACTAGAAACTTTCCAGTGATTCATTCAGCTCTGAAAGGTCTGGATTTTTTCTCCATCATCTTGTTCTACAGGACTGAACTGTGTCACCTAAGTATTCCTACAGTGACTACAGCATGTATCCCTACTATCCAGTGACTGCAGCATGTACCCTCATGCTGGGTGCAGAGAGGCTGCCAGTGTTCTTCCAGATCCTGCTGCAGTTCACTAAACCCCAGCATGTGATCCTGTGTGAACTGAACAGTGAGAAGAGCAGGTGAAAATGCTTGTGAATGTTCTTGGATGAGCAGTTTATACTGGATAAACTTCTGGCTGGTGATAAGCCCCCTTCAGTATTTTTCCGACATTAAAGGTGCAAAGGATCACTACAGTGCAAAAACCCCCCAAACAAACAAAATCCTAAACAAACAAACAAAAACCCAAACATTATCACCCCCCCTCCCCAACAAAGCACAAACAAAACCCACCACACAAACTCCCAAAATAAACTCTGAAGGTATTTAGTCAGGTGAATCCCTCTGGATCCCAGTGGCTACATCTTCAGCCCTGGTGGAAAAACCAACAGAACAAAAAGACTTTCTTTAAGGGAAGGCAGAGGTCAAATAAGTTATGTGAGAAATTCTATTTGCAGACAAGATTTTAATTAACTCCCCCTTTATGCTGTACAGAAAAAGGACATCTCAGAACTGAAGCAAAATGCTAAAACTGCAAAATGCCCATTTTTGTCCTATATTGAGGATGAGATCTGCATTACACTGCAATTTTTATCAGCTTTTATTATAGGGATGAAAAATTATTTTACATTTCACAGAATTTATAAATAAATAGTGCAGTGAGAAAGTGAGACAAATTATGAGCTGAAATGTGGAAAACTGGCCTGTAAGCAGGTGAATGAATTGCACTGCAGAGCTGCAATAACATCAGTTCATCTCTTTGACAAGAGTGGTGCTGCTGCTCTGAAACCCTGCACCTTAAAATAAACTCCCATTCCTTTCTGTAATTATTACTACCTTCATGGTTATGCAAACATTCACTCAACTATGCTGAATCTTCTGACTGCAGAGATAGGAATGGATCATTTAGTCAATGAGGTGAAAGAGAAATAACAAAGTAAATATGCTTTTGTTCAGGCAATGTTGTTATTAATTCCTTTGAGCTTTTTTTCCCCAGTATCTCTATTTCAGGATGAGTTTAACACCCAAGTTGTGCCCTAATTACTACCACATGAATTGTGATGATAAAGTGAAGTCTTAAATAATCTAGTCATGATTAGCTCCATTTATTTGTAATCAGAGATCATTGCTAAAATAATTTTTAAAATGACAAGCAGATCAAAAAGAAACATTTAGCATAGTTTTTTTCTTTCTTCTCTCATTCTCATAGGCACTTTACACCATATTTTTCATAGATTTGGGGCACAGCTGGCCAAAACATAGCTGTTTCCCAAAAGCAAATAACTAATTTATTAACTACTAATCTACAAATATTTCCTATTTCAATATTTTAACTTTTTAATCATTGAATTCTTTGCCTGTCCCATGGGCACTGACACCTTTCATTAGACCAGGCTGCTCAAAGCCCCTTCCAACCTGGCCATGAACACTTCCAGGGATGGGGCATCCAGAGCTTCTGTGGGCAGCCTGTTCCAGTGCCTCACCACCCTCACAGGAAAGAAATTCTTCCTAACATCTAATCTAAACCCACTGTTTCAATTTGAAGCCATTCTTTCTTGTCTTATCTGCATGCCCTTGCGCAAAGTCTCTCTTCAGCTCTCCTGAATCCCCTTTAGGAACCACAAAGTGCTATAAGGTCTCCCCAGAGCCAGGGGAAACCACGTTCCTCCAGGATGAACAGCCCCAACTCCATCTGTCCCCACAGGAGAGATGCTCCAGCCCCTTGACCAACTTTGTGGCCTCCTCAAGGAACATCCTTCTTGTTTTGGGGGCTCCAGAGTGGGATGCAGGACCTCAGGTGGGGTCTCCCAAGGGCAGACTAGAGGGGGACAATCCCCTCCCTTGCCCTGCTGCCCATGGGGCACTGGGTGCAGCCCAGGACACCTTTGGTTTCTGGGCTGCATCCAGAGCACATTGCTGGGACTTGCTGAGCCTCTCACCCACCAACAACCCCAAGTCCTCCCCAGAGCTGCTCTCAATCCATTTTCCTCCCAGCCTGTGTTTGTGCTTGGGATTGGCCCGCCCCCAGCTGCAGGACCTTGCACTTGGCCTTGCTGAACCCCATGAGATTCTCACAGCTCTCTCAAGCCTGTCCAGGTTTAATAGTAAATAAATGCAGTAGTTTAATAATGATGCAATGCTGTAATATCTGCAAAAAACAAATGGGTGTGCAAACTGAGGGCTATTTTAAATGCTAAAAAATTAGTAATTGACATATAAATTGTGAGCAATAAAAATCAACTGACACCTTAGAAAAGATTAATTTTTAAATGTTGGTTTATTTTATTGCTTAAATATAGATTGCACAGTGTGTTCTTACATTTATTGAAACTGGTTCATTACATACAGTACAGAATATATTACCATTGGAACAACAGACAAATTAGCCCTACTCTGGTTTTGGACAGCAGGCTATTTCTAACTTTTAGTATGACCATGAATTTAATCTATCTGAAAGTGACTCACTACCAAAAGCTATATTTTTTTCAAGATGACATAATAGGAAAGAGAACCCCAAGCAACAGCTGGAATACATTTAAACTGGGTACCAATTATAACCATTAAGACAGTGCTCAGTGTGTTGCAGATAACACAGGGCCAGTTTGCATAAGGAGCTTTAAAGTTCTGCAGCTTGTCTGAAGAACATAAAGAGAAGTGAAACAAAGCACCTTTGTACTATACAACAAACAGCATTCTTAATTCTTTTGGTTTCATTCATTGGCTCATATAACAGTAACTACCAAACCAATACATTTTACAGTCACTCCCATCTCCCACGTGTCTAGAAAGGCCAGAGTGAACCAATTATCAACTTACAGACTCCTCAGTGAACCAATTATCAACTTACAGACTCCCTGAATTTCCATAAAGGAAGAAATGAAGTATCATGTGAACACACAGAGTGTTACAAACTCTTCACTCCCTGCACTACACCTGCACAACACCTGCATTTCCCAAACTGAACACTGGACACACAGAAACCTACCATTACCATAAAGGAAAAATACTTCATTAACAGAACAGAAAATGAAATGCTGAATCTAGTTTTTCCACATGCAGCATTCATGCAACAGAATTAATCACAGAAACAATCCTGTATTTACAGCACAGTCTCCATACTGCACAAGTGCAAACAGAAGTACATTCTGTATTACTTAAGACTCCTTCTTTTTGTACAAAAGTGCCAAGTGTTATTCTTAAAAAATGACAGAGTGGGTAAGTTTTTACATTGTATCCCTATGTTGGATGTACTTTTTAAAAAATTACAGTCTTTATACAGGCCAAAAACTCTTGAGCTTACCTTAAAAAAAAGGGGAAAAAAAAGTGAAAACTAAAAGCTAGAGTCCTATTTATGTGTAGACTGTGGTCTGATCAGGCTGACACGCTGCAGCAGTAAAAATCACAACGGAATGCTGTAGATAAGGGGTTGTTTCGTCATCCACTAACAGCTGTGATTGCACTGTTAAACTGAAAAGAAGGTCTCAATTACCTTTTGAGCTTTGTGAATGCTTTCTGAAACTCAGCATGTCATCTCATAGGTTTAAGTAGCTGATATTTCCCTATGTCATGCCACATCAGGCCTTTAAATGTAGTCCAGTACAACACTGGACTACTGTTCAAAAACTTAAAATCCTTTTTTACAATGGGTTTGCAAATGCTCCAGTCAGCAAATTAGCAGGGCTAATAATCCTTCAGATCATGACTTATGCAATCAAAGATTAATTTAGGTTGGGACTTCTGAAAGTCATCCAAACCAAGCTCCTGCTCAAAGCAGGCCTAACTGAGGTTCAGTTACTTTCTTCATGTTCACTGTTCATCCAAAACACTCAATGAAATGTCTATATTTACTATAGTTACTTGAGAGCATTCATTCATGTTTACAACACCCCAGTCAGATTCAGATAAATTAAGAGACTTCAGATTTACTATTCATGGCATAAATGAATGCTGTTTTTCTTTTTTTGCTGGCAGGATTTAGTGAGTCATAAAGACAACCTTGATAATTATCATCGAATGCCCATGATTTACTCTACCAGTTTTACTTTATTTACATTTGAATAGTATATGCTCAGATACATAAACCTATGAAATTTGCCTTAAAGGCTTGAGAAATGAAACAAAAACAAACACAGAGACGTGTGTCTAAAAATGCTTTTGCTTGAAAATATATGTAATAAATTCTTGATCTTTAGATGGTTTCATTGAGTTTACTTTCGATTTCTAAAATATCACTAAAAAGCTGTAATAAACTACAGAGAAACGTCTCACGGAATATAGTTTTAGTATTTATGATTTAAAATGCCCTCAGTTAATTTTCTGCTATACTAAATATATCTTTTCTGTATTTATACTAAAGCAGACAGTAAAATACTACAGTGTTTTCAAAAGTACAGTCTGTAAACCATACATCTTAAGACATGAAATATATTGCACAATTCCGTGCTTCAAGAGGAGATTTCTCCTCTCCTATGCAAAGCTTAAGATTTAACTTTTAGCAAGAAACACAAGTACATATACTGGATGTAGCTATCTAAAAAGCATGTTATGTGATGCATCCAAATATACTTAACAAGTGCTCATTAATTCATTCACTGTATTTGAACACATGTAAGGTATTGGTTTTTCCATCTATTCCAAACCAAACAAGTTGAGCAGCTATGACAGCAGGAACAAGAAGGAGCTCAGGTAGGGCTCCCCTGGTTACATTGAATGAGATGAAGCAAGCCAAAAGCATTCTAGTTTGACATAGAATTGAGGTGGAGAGGAGTAAAAAAACCAAACAAACGAACAACAAAACAACCAACCAAAAAAAAAACCAACTCAAAAAAACCCAAAACCCAAACCAAACAAAAAAAAAGGCTTTAATAGGTTTTTCAGTTACAACATCTCAAATTAAAGGAATTTGAAGCAATGCAAATTCCTGGAGTAACTGAAATATTTACCTATATGGCAAGACAAGTTTTAAATCTTTTACATGTACTCAAATATGAAAATGAAAAAACATGGTCTGTGAAAAACCTAACCCAAAATATATTACAGAATAAAACAATTCAAGACAGTTTCATGAATTTGGCTAAAGTAATCTGTATTTGGCTTATGTCCATCATTATATTAAAGTTAGATACAATAAACAATAAAATTTGAAAACTCATCTTGTTCTTTCTATTGTACTCTACTCTAAATAATGTCCAGCAGACTTCAGAAGACACTTAATACACACAAAGATCTGGAAACTTCATCTCATAGACTGGAACAGAATGGTAATGAGGATGTCCAGCAGTCATGGTCATCGTTCCTGAGGGGCTGGGTGGAGGACTGTGTGAGAAGCACAACCAATATACAGAATTTACAGGGATTGCTTTTATATAAATTTAAACACTTACAGGAGAGAAATAAGATTAAACTACCCACCCATATATATACCAACAGTATATCATAACATAATAAAATACCAACAGCATTTTACCCTAGTCCTGAAATTCTAATTAAATTACCATGCCCTGAGGATTTTCTATTCTTGTCTGTGTCATCAATTTCACTGATGTTACAGAACTATCAAAGTGCATCTTACTGCTAATAAATACTATTTATCCTGCATAATGATGTGCCCAACTCTCTATAATAACACCATGAACTACTTGGGGTGCTCAATATCTAATTATTTTCTCAACCAGATGCAGCATTGGGAAAACAACAGCATCCTGCAATACTACTGATAGACACAGAGATACTGTGAGACACAGTGACATGGTTTCTGGATATTCTCCACCATCAGGAAGATTCAAAGAAGTATGAAAATCGAAAAGTTCTCTTTTTCAGTGTGTTGGTTTTGGCTTGGATAATTTTTTTTTTACAGTAGTTGGTATAGGGCTGTGTTTTGGATTTGTGCTGGCAACAGTGTTGATAACACAGCGATGTTTCTGTTACTGCTGAGCAGAGCTTACACAGAGTCAAGGTCTTTTCTGCTCCTCACACTGCTGGGCCAGGGTGTGGGCTGCAGGTGGGCAGCAAGTTGGGAGGGGACACAAATGGGACAGATGACCCCAACTGACCCATGGGATACCCCATATCATATGGTGCCATGCTCAGCAGTAACAGCTTTAAGGAAAGAAGTAGGAAAAAAGGGACATTCAGAGTGATGGCATTTGCCTTCCCAAAGAGTCCTGCTTAGCTGGAGATGGCTGAACACCTGCCTGCCCAGGGGAAGTGAATGAATTTCTTATTTTGCCTTGCTAGCATGTGTGACTTTTGCTTTACCTATTAAATTGTTCTTATCTCAACCATGGTTTTTCTCACTTTTACCCTTCCAATTCTCTTCCTCATCCTGCTGAGGAGAGTGAAGCCAGTGGCTACACAGGGCTACATGGACCTATCAGGGCTAAACCACAGCATTCGGTTAAAGCACCTATTTTCTCCCTATTCCATGTGTTTGAGAACACTATGACATAACCATCTGAAAACAGCCACAATTGCTTAATATCATTTTTCAGGTATGATATTGTTCTTGTATAAAGCCTTACCGGATGGTGAGTTCCAGTATCTGTGCCAGTCTATCGTGAAGCAAGTTTGCCTAGGGAAAAAAAGTTCAAATTGAATTATTAACTCCTAGATATTGAACTGGGCTACAATGGGTGTGCCAGGCCACACTCAGGTGAGTGTGTTCCACACTGCCACATGTAAATAATCTAGACCACATTTCCTAATTTCCTTTCTCACTGCTGCAAGGATTCTGAGCCTTAAAGATGTATTTGAGATTGGGTGAGCGTGTCCTGGAGTTCCAAGAATTATAGAGCAAATTCTTCTGTTGCAGACAGGAGTTTAACAAACCTGAAATACATTTAGTTATTTAGAATACATAGTGGGTTAAATGCTGCTCCAGTTATCCCAGAATGAAACAGGAATGGACTGTGAACCTGGATTTCAAAGAGAGCAAGAAAGAAGGATTAAGGTGAAGTATGTACAAGTTACCCATTACCTTCCAAGTGGTCTAGGAACAAACACAAACACACTTCAAATTACTGGAATTTCCCAGCATTGACAGCAGTGGAGACAAAACAAAGAACTGAACTTCTAAACAAGTAACAGCAGCAGTGACACGAAACTTAAATCACCTTCAGTCAGCACATGCCCACTAATGCCTACACTGATATCCTCAGTGCTAACATTTTGCAGAAACTTACTTTGGTTTCACATTGCGCTGCAATTTCTTCAAATGGTGCTTTTTGGAACTTTTCAATTACAAGACGCCTCTTTTCCTTTTCCTGTTCTTCAAGTCCATTGTTATCTTAAAAGAATAAAAAAAAAAAATTAAAGACAAATGCAATCTTTGCCTATGAAGTACAAGAAATATCAAATGTGCACTGCAGAAGTGAACAAGGATTGTGCCTGAAGTGATGCAACCATTCTCAAGTGATCTGTCACCTGGCATTGCTCCTAAAGCAGAACACGGATAAAGTTTCAGGGAGATGGTTTGAGGACCAAATTTTTTCCCCTTCTTACTAAGTCTTTAATTAAAAGTAACATCCAGGCTCCCTTTTGCTTTATTGCCTGCATTTCTCTCCTGCACACAGCTTGAGATTCAAGAGGAAACAAGAATCTCCCAGAATCATGCTGACAGGTGGCCAGAGTTTTCTTACTGTTCAGAATGTGTCTACTGTTCTTAACATCACTATTTAATCCATATTTTAAACGAGATTTCTGTAGACTGAAAAGCATGAATTAGCATTTACTTACAGTAATATGAAATAAGCAATCTGGATAATTCTGTGTTCTCACAGCCAGGTCACTTGTCAGAAAAATATTCTTTTAAAAAACCTCAGTTCTTTAAAATCCACAATGTGTAACTTACAACCTATTTTTTTGAATGCATTGAAGACCCAAAAATCTTAATACAAAAAAAATACTGAAGTTACCTCATAAGTAATCACTCAATGTAACTTGAATATCTCACATTTATAGCTTTGTCTGTACTGCAAATGTAATAGATGACAGGCATTTCCAGATGCTATTTATTCAGCCCCATTAACTTCAGAAAATGAATTCACTAGCATTATCAAGATATCATTTCAGAGATTTAGAGATAAGTAACTGGAGTTCTAAATAAATTTACTAGCTGAAAAAAACAAAAGTATTATTTTATGTTATTCAGGTCTCTCCCTTTTCTTCAGCAATTCCATAGTAATCGTGAACTATGCTGCACAAACCCAACTGTAACAAATCTTACCAATGGCTTTCTTCAAAGCTTCAAAGGTGATTTCTTCAGTATTATCAACCTAAACATAGAAACAAAACTCCTTAATCATCACATATAACACATAAGCTTCTAAAAAATAAGGAATATGATAAAGCACAGAAGGCCAAAACAGTCAGAACTTTTGTGCCTTACAAGTCTCCAATAACTTCATTTGGACTTTCTGTGACAGCCAAGAGATCACTAATTTACATTTTCAAGCCACTGCAATTAGTGAGGAAATTTTTATCAAATGAGATCAAGGAAAACTTTCCAAATTGTACTCAAGATGCTCTAAGGGAACAGTATTTAATGGATTTGAATTTTGGCACAAGAGTCCTTTAGGTCAAGAATAAGCTATAGTGTTTCTATACTGTAAAATCTCAGTACTGGTTCTTAGGCAGCTGTTGCCAATGACATCAACTGCTTCCTGAGGCTCACTGAGTTACCAGCAATGTGATGCTAAAATGGGAGCTGACAGTGGAGTGCAGAGTGGAGAATGGTTACTGCTTTAGGCTAACTTTGTACCATGATGGATCCAAATCATTTGGTGCTTACACCATAAACACTGGAGTTAAAGGGCTCTTCATAACAAGCTATGTCTGATGCACTGAGAAAATCTGTTCATCTACTGATGGGAATATCCATTTACTGCTGCAGATGCACCTTACCAAGAATTGTTTGAGGATGTAAAATTACTGAAGTGTTTCAATTCATTATAGACCTAGTTTCTGTACCAGTAAATATATTTATAGTGAAGTCACCCTCTTGGCATTAGGGGAGAGTGTTTACATGGCAGAACAGTCTTCATCTGAACATAACATGGTTTCTTGGCTTGAATTTTCCCACTTCAATCCTTCCAACATGTGAGCAGGCAGCAATTTTATTCTTCCTGATAAACACTAACTCTTTAGAATGGTCCAATATAATTTAAGATAAGGGGCAAGGTAGCAAAAAGTTCCTTTATTCCATTCAGAAGATTATGAGTTCTTTCATTTTTTAAATTTATTGGCTTGAATGACTGTTAAGGGAAAGGGAAGTACCTTTTACATTAGAGTTACTTAATGAGCTGCAGTTGTAAATTATATTTTTCTAACAGGTTTTACTTAATAACCATGTATTCTCTACTTCTAAAAAAATAAAAATTATTTAATAATTTTTTGTCAAATATTTGTGTGTGGATATGGTTACATATCAAGAGTATTCAGGTTCTGAAATAATACTTTATACAACTCACATTTGGTAAATGTTAGTTGTTTATGGCTGGCTTTCATAGTGCTACTTAACCTCCACATTAGTTGCTGATATTACCCAGCATTACACTTGGTTAATTAATACTCCAGAAGCACTACCTGCATTTACAAGTGCTTTCACCTTATGAATGGAGATAACTATGGAATAACTCACTTTCCTGAACAAGATTCACTACAAGACTTGGCACCACAAAAAAACTTGGAGTCTCCTGACAGAAGAATTGTATTTGTATTGTATAAAATAACAGCTATTTTATGGATAAACAGTCTTCTATCTCAGTGCAGAAATGACATCATACATCATTGTGTCCTAAAACTTCAATTAATTAAGTAAGTAATCCTCTCAATCATAAAGATTTATGCTTGGGGTTTTTTTTCTGTTTTTGCAATTGAGTTCTGCTGATGGTTATGGATTGCTATACTAATCTACACAGCAAGAAAACCAGATTTCACATATAGGTATGAATGTGCAGTCAGCTAAATGGAAAATACTAGTTCATCCTTTGCCTTGTAAACAAACCTCATAAAGCAAGTAAAGGAGGAATACTTTGCTTTCTCTGTTCCTGATTAATGAAATTAATGTTTTTAAGAGATAAAAAGGAATTAATTATCTAAGACAGAGGACTACATTAAGATCACACTAAGCTGAGAATCCATAAAAAGATTTTATCTACAACTACTACATCCACTTCAAAATAGTCTATGTATCAGTGCTTGACATAACATCAGAATAACTTGAAATCTGAAATGGGAACTTCTTTCATTTCATTCTACTTACAAGGGAGTTGTTCAATTACACATAACCACATTTAATGAGTGATTTTACAAAGGAATACTTATGTCAAACAATTCTGTGAGGAGAATTTACTTGCTTCAGAAAGCTAGAGACCTGATTGTCTCACTTATTTTTCAAACACCTTTTTATTCTTTCTATTTTTATCTGTATCCTTGCTAAAGCACAAAAGCAAGAACTGACCACAAAAGATCATCTGAGGTATAATGAGCAGAAAGCAGAAAGGAATAATAATAGTAATAACAGTAATAATAATAACAGTAATAATAATAATGCAAAACATATCACTTCTGTCTAAAGTAAAGCTTGCTCCTTTGCTATAGCTTAATACTGCATTTTTAACTAACACAGTTTGACTCAGTCCACACATTTTGCTTTGTGTCTGCAGGCAGGTTGTGCTTGAAGATGTCAAAAGCAGGAACCATCTGTACCTCATCTGAGGTACAAACACCTCCATTTCAACAACTCATCTCCATTGCAGCCAGCAGAAATCTACTTAATAAAAATCAGCAGAACCTTGAAAAATATCCAGTAGGAGTAGAAATTTATTTTAAGAAATACTTCAAATGAAGTGTCAAATGATGTGGGATAATTTTAATTATAATGTGGTCTTCCTAAGAGATAATTAACATCAGCTCCTTACCCTACATATGAATGTTTTGTTGCTACTTTATACTTCCTGTGCTGCATGTCAAACTCCTCTGGAGAGGAACAGTGACACAGGTGCACACAGCCTGCCCAGTCTTCACCTGTCCCACTCAGAGACTGCAGGTCTCCCACCAGGCTTTTATTTCTCTAGGCTTGTATCTCACAGCCCCAGACTGTTGAACAAGTCTCTCAGATACTTCAAATGATACAGGGATACAGATGCTGAAATTTATTGTATCTCTCAAAAGGCAAAGAAAACATTTTAGAATATTTACTCATAAAATACCAGTTGTTCACCATGTAAATAAATGTATTGCTACACCATAATCTGTAGTACTATCTGTAAAAACTGCAGTGACAAATACTTGACCCTTTTAAACAATAAGATATTTATTTTTATATTTTAATTTATTTATATTTTCTATTTATTTATACAACAAGAGTGTCTTTGACAACACATTTCTGCAAATACACAACTTAAAAAAACAAACCCCCCAAAATATTTAATATTGCTAGAATAATCAGATATTTGACTTCAAGGGAATACTTCAATTACATTCTCCTCTCCCTCCACTCAAAATGCTGCTTTAAAATAATCTGTGATTTTCATACCTTATCCTCTATGCCGCAGCCAGACAGAATATCCACCTGAAGAGACACTGTGTCCACAATACTCTTCCTCCTGGAGAGTCTGTCCTCATCTAGCATAACAAGAAATTATTTCACTTTTTGCACAACACTCTTGAAACATGTTCAGTCAAATTTCTACCCATCAGATGCAGATTTATTTCCATATGCCTGTTTAACCCAAGATCATCTATTTTATCATTTGAATTGTGACAAATGATACATTTAGAGTTACTGCCCTAAATTACTAAACATGAAGAAAAAAAACCTTTTCATAGTCCCTCCCTCCTCTCATTACAGATCTTTTCAACATTCCCTTGAAAGTCCAGAATTTAAAAAACTGATGTCTTATTCAAATGCATAATAACAACAGAGCACATGATGATATACAGCTGTAAAATCCTTTACAAAAGCCTGACTTTTTTTTTTTGTAGTGAAATTGAAATATTAATGTCTTAATTTTAAGGTATTCTGAAACAGAAAAGGGCTTATTGGAATATGATTCATTGACAGAAGAAACAAAGATTTCTGAATGGAAATGAACAACAATCCTTCCTTATTCTTGTTGCTACAAGTACCATATTCAGCAAGTCTAAAAATCTACTGGGTAAAAAAAATTTTCTCAATTTCTCACTTCCTACAAATATTTTAGCAGGTCCAGCTGGCCTAAAAAGTTGTAAGAATATGACCAACTGTGCTGATACTAAAAGAAGCAAAACAATTTAATTAATGCATAAGGAGATTATGATCAAATGATCCATCAGTTGATGGAATCTCCTTCTGTGATTGCAGTCCTAGGACATTGCACCACTAGTGTTTTTTCATTTTTGACATTTAATATATTAACAGAAGATCTTAATGAACAGTAAAAATACATTTTAAGCCTTGCCACAAAGATCCTCTGACAAACAGACACTTGAGTGGCCTGACTGTGTGTGTCATTTACAAAACCACGAATTGCAATGTCACATTTTAGATTTTAGCAAAGATCAAGCCATTTGGACCTTGCTGTTATTATCTGATGACTTGCACTGCACAGTCAGAAGCAGCTACAGGCACTTGATACTAAAAAAAAAGAGAAGAACTGTAGAACTCCCCCATGACAAGGCAATTTACGCTGGTTCTTCTGCAACCTTTGTTTAAACCACTTCTAGCCAAGCAAAGTGCTTTTGCAGTGCAAATATTGAGCATGAACAAACAGAATCCATTCCAGCAAAGCTGAACATGTTCAGCTTTTAAAAACCAAGAAATAACTTTCAGGAGTCACATAAATGAAATGTCATTTTAAGATCAAGAGGCAGTGAAAGAACAAGATTAGTGAAAAACACCTGAATTCTACAAGTATTTGCCAGGTTCCCAGAGACCCTGAGAATTTGAAATGGCATTCTGAAGGATTTACTGAATTTTTAATCCCTGATGGCTCATTGGTACATGACCCAATACATTCGAAATCTGAGGAAAGCATCTCAGCCTGCAAGAGAAAACACCCAACAAAAACCACATCTCTGCTGCCATCTTGCTGCTCTCTCTAGAACTGACACACAAACACCAGGAGATACATTTTAGGGACGACTTTGGACAGAATGCATTTTTGTAATGGATGCCTCACTAAACTTGTATATCAAATATGCCCATCTATCTCTAATTTCAACATATGAAGTGGGTAAATATTTGTGACAATTACCATTTTTGCTCTTATAAAATACAGCGTTCATCCACACACATGAAGGAGCCCAGGAGCTCGAGGACAGTGATGGAGCCCCACTGGCCCAGCCCCTGCTGAGGCTGTCTCAGAAGCCTTGACCCCATTGCCTGGGCAATGGGAGCAGCTCTGTGTGTCACCTCACAGACCAAGGTGGGCTCCATCACTTTTGACAAGGGACAATGGCTTTAAACTGAAAGAGGGTAGATTTAGATTAGATATTAGGAAGAAATTCTGTCCCATGAGGCACTGGCACAGGTTGCCCAAAGAAGCTGTGGCTGCCCCATCCCTGGCAGTGTTCAAGGCCAGGTTTGATGGGGCTTTGAACAATATGGGATAGTGAAGGGGTCCCTGCCCATGGCAGGGGGCTTGGAACAAGATGACCTTTAAGGTGACTCTTTTCCTAGGTGAAGGACTCTATTCTTTGTGCAGTCATCTTGAATGGCCAGTGATTAAGATGAATAATCATTCTCCGAACAACTGAGAGCTTCTTCCAACTTTCTACAGGTTTTTGTAATGTCACTCAAAGAGGTAATTAGTCACAAAAATGATACCTATGGCTCTACTACCTGCTCAGGAAAACAAAACAAAACTACTTTTTGGTAGAGTACAAAATCATGAGCAGACACAACAGCAAACCCACAGCAGCTAACATTGCTACAGGCATGTCAAGGGGAGAAACAAAAAAAAGCATAAGGAAACACTAAATCCACTAAGTACAACACAATTTCTGGCCTAAAGGTCTTTAGGCCTTCTAAAAGCATTTTTGACTGCACATCCTATAGGGACACACCACAGGGCAGGAGAGCAGGCTGACCTACAGCTCATTTTTACCTTTTGACTTGTGTTTGCATTTATGAGGTTTTTTGCCTGATGGAAATAGAGTAAAATTAAATATATATATATATAAAAGTATATGTAGACAAAAAATGACTGAAAGTCTTTTAAATTAGTTTTCTCCCTCAAGTAAGAAACAGGTATAAAAATTTGCAAATACGAATGTCTTTCTAAGATGTTAAGAAGTATCAAGACACAAAACAAAATCAAGATGACAAAATTAGGTTCTATAAGTCATTGTTAAGCATCATACCACTGATATTTGGAAATAGCAGAAATAATTAGGATGAAATATTTATTGGCTTTTTGAGTTCAACCCTAGCTTTCACAGGAATATAAAAAAAAAGGGATTGTTTCTTTAATAAGATTAATGATCACTTTCAAAACACTACAGTCTAGCATTATAATCTTAATAGCAGAAATGTAACATTCCATTGCAGCAAAAAAAAGAAAATCTTAGGAATTCCAAAATATTCACTTGGTACTGATTCAGTTAAATTAAAAGCTTGGGAAGCTCAACATTCCACAGGATCAGAGATTCATGAACTTAACTGGCTATGGTAACAGTCAAGAAACAAGTTTTGGTTGCTGTTCTTTATAAAAAATTACAAAATCCCTGAACCCATCTGATTCACATTTACTAAGGATTAAATATGGCAATTTCTCATCACCTGCAGAGGCAGTTAATCACACTTGCAGCTAAACTCAATTAATGTTGATGTCAGAACTTGCGTCTCTTCCTGTGTGGGAATGCATTTTTAGCAAAGTGTACAAGAAAATCTTACTGAGGTCATTTGGGTACAAATATATCTGAGCTTCTAGATCAAGCTTAACATAAATTTCAAAGCAGGCTATCTTCCTCACTCCATTCTCATTCACTCAAAGCCTGTAAGATTTCCTCACTTGCTGCCCACCTCTTCTGCCAATACTAAAATATAATGTTAACTGGTTTTAGGTGCCAGAAGAAAGAAGCATAGGAACATTTTCCTTTTCAGTAGACAGCCAGCAACAAAAACAAAAAAAAGACACTGTGGCTGTGCTGGAACATATCACTAATGTGTCTGCTTGCATTTGGGACAAAACCATATCTGCTGTCTGGAGAACTCGATTCCTCCCACAATAACTATCCAAAAGAGAGATTCAAGAGCAGACAGCAATGTCTCTGAATCAGACTGCAAGAGAACACATCTGGCATACACTATCTGTATTTGGTTCTTTCTGTGTGTGAGCTAGAGAATACAGAAATCACATTTTACTGCTAGGTACTTTTAAAAGGCCATGCTTTGGGCTGGGGTATCCCCTAGTCTATTACAATCCATTTACACATAGCCACAAAACAGACATATTTAAGAACAAATTCTTCAATCAATTTTTTTCAGTAATTTGCTCAATTGGCTGTTGAAAATATATTAAAAGCCAAAAAGTCAAATTCTAGCTAGTCCTTCTCACATTATTCACTCATCCTGTGTAGCACCAACTCCCACAAACCTTCCTCAGGTAAGACATTATTTCCACTTTTACCTGACACTATGCTTGCATAGGTATCTGAGGGAGGAAAATATCACATTCTTGCTTAAATTAACATCTGCTCATTGGCAGTTTAACTAAGGCAAATAAATCAGCACAAGACCATGTGGCAAAAGGATGGAGTATCTTTCATCCAATGTTCACATGAAAAGGATAAAGTAAGCTGACTTGTATATTCTTTTCTCACTTTCTAGATCAAGTTAGTGCAGGTATTCTTTTGAAGCACAAACTCCATTAAAAAGAATCAAATCATTCTAGGACCTTCTGCCTCACTTCCATTTCTTAAGGAAAAAAAAATCTTTGAAATTTCTTTGCAATAATACAGTAGCTAATGAGAAAAAAACGCAAAACAACACCTTGAGAAGACAAAATGATCTGATTAGGTTTTGTTGCCAACCAGTCACATTACATTTCACTGGCACACATTAGGAAAACATTCTTAATAACTGGTACTAAGTGGTGTTGCTACTAATCACCACACTTACCTGTTACCTGGGGCACATATGGAACGGACAGTCTTTCCACATTGTATCCACTGCCTCCTAATGATTCTGCAATCTTGTTTGTCAGGAAAAACAGATCTGTTTCATCCTTCTCTAAGGATTTTGGAAGACTGTCAAAACATATATTTGAAGTTACTGTCTACCAACAGATATTCGTAGGTTAAGTAGAATATTTTTCTAATGTCTGTGAGCAACCTAGAAGGGTCAATGGTAATGATCTGATGGAAATAAAGCTTGGTCAGTTTTTTAGGAATGAATGCACACCTAAAATTAGTCCACTGAAAACCTCTGCAGCATTTTAGATTACTTTAACACTTATTGTTTATCTGAAATATGTTCTTCACCTATTCTGCTACATCTTGAGAGAATATGATCTCTGTTAAATTAAAAAACCTGCCCAGCAACAGTAATACTAATAGTAATTAATTAATTGTAGTATTTGTCATTTGCAGCGTGCCCTTGTGGCAAAAAAGACTGAGGGTATCCTGGGCTGCATCAGGACGTGGAGGGAGGAGATCCTTGCCCTTTATTCAGCTCTGGTAGGGCCACAGCTGGAGTGCTGAGTCAGGAGCTGGGCTAGCCAGGACATGTGGGGAGCCCACCACAGGGCTCCACAGGGTCACTAAGGTGGATTATGGGGCTGGAGCATCTCGCAACTGAAGAGTGAGAGAGCGGGCCAGTTCAGCATGGAGGACAAAGTGGATCTCATAAAGTGTACAGCTCCCTTAAGGGAGAGAGGGTGGAAAGGCCTCAGAACTAAGCAGCTCTCAGTGCTGCTCTGTGACAGAACCAGAGGCAATGGGCACAAATTGACACACAGAAGGTTCTGCTTGAACATCAGGACACCTTTTGTGCAAAGGTGAAGGTGACCAAGCACTGGCACAGGTTACCCAGAGAAGCTGTGGAGTCTCCATTCCTGGAGATATTCCAAAGCATCTGGATGTGGTCCTGCACAGGCTGCTCCAGGTGACCCTGCTTAAGCAGGGGGCTTGGACCAGATGACCTCAAGATCCCTTTCAGCTTCACCCATTCTGTGATTCAGTGAAGATTTATTTTGCTGTATTAGGACACTGAGCATCCTATTGTGAATAAATGCCTCTGACTACTATAAAAAAGTCTGAAGCCCACTTTGGTTTTTCCCTATAAGTGTACATGCTTTTAATGCTTGGGATTCTTCTGCCTGTCCAGAACACCATAAAACCTCTGATTTTTTTCACATATGGAACATATCTCAATGATATGATTTTTAATAGCAAAATAGGGGTTTCACTGTCCACTAATTCCAATTTTTTATCTACTTACTTGGATTTGTCTTTGAAAATTGTTTCTGGTAGAAAATAAGCTGCTTCCACACTTCTGGTTTCAATGACCTGAAAAAAAACCCCATGTCAAATAGTACAAATGGAATAGTTGCATAGCTGTTTTCTTCAACACCTAACCTTCACTGACATCAACCTCAACACAAATGAGAGATTTGGGCTTTCTTTTAACCAGGGAAAGAGACTGGCTCTCACCCTTCAGACTAAAAAATCTGGTTCTCATGGTCTTGTGCATGTCAATACTATTTTGCCAAAGACAGTGGGGCTGTAAAGTAATATACCAGATAGAGTATATTACAGATAGAGATTTGGCCCTTTATATATGGCACCATAAGCAAAATAAAATGCTGTATCTTGAGAGAAGATTATTTTGTTTATAATCTTAAGAGTCAGCAAGTAATGCCACGAGAGACTGAAGACCAAGAACAATGTCAGTGGACACAAAGAGGGGAGATCAACACAACAAGCAAGCACCTGACACAAGTTATTTACTGATTTTACAGTAGACTGTGTATTGTTCTAAATGACCTGCAGTATTTAACCATGTCTTACCTTGCTGACATGCTGACAGAAGGCAGGTACTGCAATCATCTGACTCAGGAAGTTTAGATATGCTGCAACCAATGCCATGACTCCACAACGATTAAACATTGGCAGATTATCCTCATTGATGATGGCAATGTCCTGAAATATAAGGAATAGCATCATGTTTTCCAAAGTTAGCAGGCTGTCCTGAATACATGGAAGTCAAAATTATCAATGGTAACATTATCTGACATATGATGTTTATCTGCTATTACTTAACATTTGATATCTCTCATCTTAAAATTCTAGTCTTTTAGCTCAGTCCTGAAGTAGGAATATATTGATCTGAAGTTAGAGAGCTTAAAAGATTCAACCATTATGAAGAAAAATAAATTTACTCAACTCAAAATTCTGCTTCTCAGACAGGAAGTACAGGTTAATGACTGGTAGTCTCTTGTCCTTACCGCCTGTTGATCTTGACATTTTCTCAGGAAAATTAGAAACAGCAGTTTGATAATAAAGATCACCAGCATGAATCACGGATACAGCACAAGAGAGGGAATTATTTAATGCATATTAGCACTTCTATGTTTATTCAGATTGCATTATTTTTGCTCTAATAAAACTCCTAATGTCATTCCCACCAAGTAAGGATTTGGTTCAATGACATATTTTAAAATTAAGGATGCACACTGTATTTCAGATGTTTTATAACACAGCTGCACATTTAGGAATAAGGTTGATGACAGAATATACTGGGAATACAGGGCCTGATTTCATCAAATTTCCAGGGCACATGGTAGCAGTACTTTATTTTTGATTTCAACACAGATAAACTTAGTAAGTTATCCAGTTTCCCTGAGGACTGCAGGCAAGTATGAGTTAATATTTGAACCTATTAAGGAAATGTTAAGGAATAAAGCCTAAAACACTGACAGTTCAGACCAAATTATGAGATTTCCAATTTGAAGATCAATACGCAAAACCCCCCAGTTCTTCACACGTCCAGTTACACATTTGAATTGTCAATGAACCCAACACAGACCCATACCTGCAAGGCAATCGCCAATCGGATGAGGTCAATAACCACTTCTTCATTGGCCAGTTCTATCGTGGTAAGAGCTAGAGATGTAAACAAGAGTTCAAAGTTCTTCTGGACATTGTCTTCTTCTTTGCAGCCTAGGTAGATGTGTCTGTACAACTGCTGACCATGCTATGAAAGACATAAAAGAGAAAATGGGTGTTAAATAACAGAATAACTAAGGTTAGAAAGGATATTTGAAGGTCTTCTGGTCCAACTCTCTACTCCAAACAGGGCCAACTTTGATGTCAGATCAATTGAGAATTAAAAAAACAAAAAAAGGATAAAATACATGGTGTACACGTACATAGAGAAACACGCACATGATTAATCAAGCAGACCTCAAGTTTCTAATAACTTCTTTATAAACACTGTTCTGTTCTATTTTATGCACAAATGTACAGATAGAGAAGATGATACAGAGAATTGCCTGATTACTGCACAGGATCAGATGTTGGAATTAATTTCCTGTTGAAATATTAGAGAAAAAAATTTGCTCATTTATGAAAAGGAGAAACCAAAAAGCAATCTTGAAATATTTTTCAAGAACATTTGAGACATTTCAAGAACTCATTTTGAAGAACTGATGAGCTCCAAGTGTTATCCTTGTGAAGACATCAAATTTGTTCATTAAGCAACTCCCCTCAAACAGCAAACCAAGACAAAATTCTGCTAGAAGGTGTTTCAGAAGGTAAGCAGGGCTCATTTACTGACATGTGTAGGGAGACTGCAGCTCTAGTGAAGAACACAGGTCGTTTAATGAAAAATTCTCCTCATAAAAAGTAACTTTCTTCTCATAACACCATTCTAACCAAATTTCAGTAAATAAACTATTACCTCAACACAAAAGAAAAATGCAAACACAAGAAACACAAGATAAGCAGCAGATGCTGTATGGAACACAGAGCTCAGTACCACCCCAGCATTCCTAATCTGGAGGGGGATACAAGTCTGTAACAGCCGACACAAATAATTTTCCAGATCTAAAGACTAACTCTAGATGTATTAATTCAGCTCTAGAGGGAAGCAGAAAAGTGATTTTCAACCTCTCTTTTTCAAACAGGACATATTTACTTAAGAAATTATGATGACATTGTTGGTATTTTCATTACCTCTAAAATCAAAGAGTTGCTCAAATACACATTGTATGCAGAAAAGAGGGAAACACAGCTATCAGCAAAGCACAGAAGTTACTACAAAATAAAGGTTAGCTGTTTAAAACCCAGTATATTTGGAAAATAAAAGTAATGAAATTTTTTTATCCCACTGATAAAGAATTGCACTTAAATAGGAAAATAAATGATTATGTGGATTTTATCAATACGTATCTTTCTAGAAGACTGGAAAATGCAAGTTAAATATTTCCCTTCAAAGAAAGGATAGCTATAAACTGAGCAATTGGTCTGAGACAGAGTTTTGTGCCAATCTTTGGTTCCATTCCACCTGGGTGTGATACCAAATTGCCTCAGGATCCCCATTAGCATCAAGCAAGCTCAAATGGTCGTCCAGGTGTTAATGAATTTCTGGGGATGCCTCATCCCTGTCCTTTGATTATGCAGAGTATCTGGGAAGAGCAGGCTGCTAACATGCACATCTACACCAGGTGAGTAACAGTATCACACAGATAATCATTGACTGACTTCATTTCCCTGGGTTAATATATTTTTTAGAAGCCTGTATGCTCTTTTCTTGACCTGTGAAGAATCTCTTTTCCTCTTCTGCCTTTTTTTCAGATCAATATTAACAATTCAAATATTTAGTTTGACATCTACAACTTTCATCTAGCAAAATACATCTTATCTAAACTGCTTTAAATCATAGATATTAAAATTAATAAATTAAAATTTAATTCACTTTTTAAAAGACACATTACTAATACTTGCCAATGTTGGAATATTTTTTATATTTGTATTATTCCAGTTGAACATGTACTAGAAGAATATTAACTGGACTAACTTACAGCAAGAACCTTTATCCTGCAGTTACTTGAATGCCGTACAACTCTAATTTGCATATTATTACATATGCAGTATTTTGGCCTACTTCAGTATTTTCTGGTTTTTGTTTACATACCTACACAGATAAACCACAGTCAGGAATGACAGAGCATAGTAACAGCTTTATGCATCTTTCCCACATAAAACCCAAGGTGTCTACTGTAAGCCATTTCACTCCACTTAAGTATCATCTAAAAAAACCCTGGATTTCTTTAGAGCCAAATATACTGAGAAGTCACCTGGTACAAAGTCTTGTGAAAATAATCTTTTAAGAAGATAGCTGTTTTGTGCAAAGTAAACTTTTTTTGACATCTTTACCTAAAACATAAGACACAAGTCTCTGTACCACAGCTATAAAAAGATTTCTAAATACAAAATTGTCTAAAAATACAGCAAAATAAAAGCCAAACTAGTGAAAAACTGCTACTGAGCAAAAATTAAATGCTATGCAGGGATCTAACGACAGGGAAGTCTTTTCAGAATCATGGTTTTGACATATGCTGTTCTAATTTCATGCATATAAAGGTTTTAACTGAAGACATAAACTAAAATTTTATTGCATGGAATCATCTTTCAAATATCTAGAGAATCTCAACAATGAAATCACTGTAACTTGATTACAATAATTTGATACTGATCTTTGTGACTTGTTGCAAAACCACAGCTGTAGAAGAAAAGCAAAAGCACTGACTCAGTTACTTATTTCTAGATAGAAAAGTGATGTTTCATTCTATTACCTTTTTCATGAAGCTCACGTCTTGCCTTGAAATCTTGTCTCGTTTTATCTTTAGATCAGAAACATCTGGTATTATTCTACAAATGAAAGAGATGTGTTGTTTCAGAACAAAAAAGAAAATTGAAAATTAAGAGAATGTGGAATACAGGAACTATTCAAACAGATCTTGACTCAATTCCCATTTTATTATATCCATGCTTAACAAGGATATTCAAATTTCAGTTGAAGATGGAGAACCAGAAAGAGGATTATGATAATCATGCATTTTTTATGTACATAAAATAAAAATTAAAATAAAATAAAATAAACATAAAAATAAAATTCTGTCTTCTACATGGCTAAACTATGATATTTTTAATGATTCTTTAAGGTACTGTGCTCTGAGGCTTACCTGTAAAACTCTTGCCATGAATAAATGACACTGAGCACTGTGCATTTACCAAAACAGTACATTAATAATTCCTATTAGCAAAAACATTTGAAAATCAACAGTAGTTGTCATTCAGGTGATGCACTGGAATTTCAAGCAGGCCATAAATGAAGAGCAGTACCTGATCCCTCTGAGCTTGGCTCTGTTGTCGTGCCGATCGATGAGGTTGTGCAGGATTTCCAGCACCAGCTGCCTCAGCTCCGAGTCCTCCATGAGTGAAGGAGACAGCAACGGGTCCAGAAAGGGGGCAGGAAGTGCATTACTTATTGTTGTGGCTTTGTATCCTGAAGTCACCTGTTCATTGTTTGAAATAAAATTCATGTGGCATTAGTGCACTGTAAGAATTAATCACAGCTGTCACCTTTTAGTGGGATTGCTTTGGCATCCACAAGGTAGATTCAAATCGAATTTTTGTATTATTTTGAAAATTCCTGACCTCAGTATGAATTTGGAAGGACGTTAGCATACATTTTCAAATTAAGTCACTCATGCTAAAAGGATTTTTCAGGATCCCTTCTTTACAAACACACCCTGAATCAAAAAATAAAGGTATGATTTATGATTTCGTTTTTTTATATGGCCTATGAAAAGTTGCAGGGCATGAATTGAAGATGACAGGAATTCCAGTCAATAATTACAATAGAGATTTTTCCATTTCAGGTTATGAGCTGTTCAAATATGGTAGAGTAAGTTCATGTGAAATAAAAAATGAGAAATCAGGGCCTATATGTACACCTCAAAGAGTATGGATACTATTTTATTGCAAAACATGAAGTATGCAAATATCACTTTCTTAGAAATCTGGTGCCAAAGAGTTATTTTAAAAAATTAATACTACCTCTGACTTGTCTCATTCAGTTACTTTTAACTAAACCAACTCTGCAGGTACACAAAGAAAAATAAACTTCTACCTAACTACTAATTTAAATTTTAATTAGCTGAACATCTACAGTAGCCAGAAATATTTAAAATTTACCATCCCTTAAAATGGAGGTTACTAGAATATTACAATCTCAAAATATTTTACAAAGTACATATAACCTGTTGGGGATGAGGGGAGCAAAATTATCCAAATTTAATTATAATAAATGCAATAGTATTTTAATCCAAGGCTTACATAACAACTTATATATATTCCATACCCTCACAGTTTTTACATGTGAGCTGTGTTTTACTGGTTTTGGCTGGGACAGGTCATTTCCTTGACAGCAGCACATGTGCTACTGTGCTCTGGATTTGCGACCAAAGCAGTGCGGGTAACGCAGAGGTGATTTGGCTACTGCTGAGCAGGGCTTACACACCTCCAGAGGAATATCCCATATTAAAATGTGTCATGTTCAGCAGCAGAACAGGAGGCAATTTGTGAAGGCTGTCACTGCTCAGGGACTGGGCTGGCTATCAGTTGGTTTGTGGTGAGCAGCTGGGATTTTGTTTTATTTTATTATTACTTTTTTTTTCGTTTCTTGGTTTTGTTTTTCTTGGTTTCCTTTTTTTACTTACTAAACTGTTTTCATCTCAACCCACTTCTCTCACTGGTACTGTCCTAGTTCTCTCCCCATGCCCCTAGGGCAGGGTGAGTGAGTGACTGCGTGGTCCCTGGTGCTCTGGGTTAAACCTGAGTGAGCACAGTGCCCCAGCCTAGCTGAGGGCTTCACAGGGACATGGCTGACAGGAGCACCAGGGGACAAGAAGGTATCTGATCAATCATTCTGAAAACGGAAAATGATTGATATCAAAAGCAGTAAGGCTGCAAATCTAAGTGCACACTTTTAATGAAGTGTTAGATTTCAACTCCTTGTACAGCATTAACTTGTCTGCCTGTATATGTATGACAACAGACTAATTATGTTATGAAATATTATTCTTTTGTAAAGAATACATGATGTACAATGCTGGATTTTTTCCACAATATTTCTTTACTGAGCATCAGAACAGTGACTTTCACACTTCTGTGCTATGATGGGATTTTACTTCCACATTCTAAAAGAGATGCAAACCAAAATTCAATGTCCAAAATGTTAAATCCCTTCCACATGTACAGTCTGACTCCTTCAAAGCATATTTACAGGCTATGTAGCACCCAAAAATCATTAGAACAATTCTTACCTGTTTTAATGGAATTTTAATAGTGGTGAGATGAATATTGTCAGGAACAGTTTAGACATACCTGAATCTACATTTAATGAAGACAATGTGCAAAATGACCACCTGAGGTCCTTCCTAACAAGTTTTCTATCCTTAAATTGCAACTCTGAATGCCCTGCTCTTCTGCAAACCAGAGTCTAAGATTTCACATTTGGACAAGCCAAGAATGGTTTAACCTATTTGCCTAACACCACACATGAGTTTCACGTCAAAGCAGAGACAAAAACTCATTTTCCAGGAGGACATTCTTCTGCTTTAGTTTGTGGAATCATTCCCCTATTTGAGTCACTAAACAGTTCTCAGCTTCTGCAACAAAACAGGCCAGGATTCCACTGGCAAAAGCCTCCTTTACTACCCACTTTCTGATTTTTATGATCTGGGTCCACTTCCAGAAATACTCTTCGAAGATTTACAGCTGAAAAATGTATTTGTGATAAAAAATTCAAACACACCTTACAAGAAATTTGGGAAACATTAGGAAGGAAAGAACAGCTGTATCTGAGGTATCCATTCCTATGGTTTTAAAAACATTGGTCATTCTACTAATTACCACTTTTCCAGGCTCAGAGATGAAAGTGATTTCACTTTGATGTAGCCAGTATTGCCGGCAGAACTCAATCTACTCTAGAATGTTCTTTTGGATCTGCAGATCCAATTATAACTGACATTCACTGAAGTGCTCCAGGAGGTGGAGGTGTATTTCTTGTGTTGTTTGTAATGTAAGTTGGAAAAATGCTTTCACAATATTACACAGTAGAACTACAGGTCTATGCAATATGAATGTATGTTAATTTTCATAGTCCAGTGTGTTGTACAGTACTTTTATATATAAATATATAAACAAAGTGAAACGCTGTGTGTTTATGACATACTGTACTGATCATAAAAGGCTTACCATAAGTAAAGATCTCAATAACATGATTTGAATCCTCCTGGTTCCCAAATCTCTACAATTGGAAAAAAAAATTGCAAATTAGGTTTTCTCGCATACCTTTGAAATATTATTCTACTCTAGACATTATTCCCATTTTTGACAAGTGAATACAGCAGTCTTGGAAGGAATGCTGGATGATCACAGATAAAGGAAAGTATCTCCAACTGAGCTGCAATAATTAAATGTTTTTGAAAGACACATTTTTAGGAAGGCTTATAAAATGGAGTACATTCAGTTGAAGAAAAAATTAAATTGTGTTTGTGAAGGAGGTATAAATCTTTATGTTTTACTCAGAAATCTCTAAAATGTTTGACCACTACAAGCTTGATAGCTTGTTATTTTCACAAGCATCAGCACTGAAAATTTCTTCTGGACTAAAATGCAATTGAGTCTTTTAAGAAATGCGGACATTTCTTCTTTAAGCCAGATCCCAAAACTTCGAGACCGGAAAAAAGTTATTGGCAAAATCAGTAAGAAAAACTGAAAGATTCCTCAACTTTCACATCACAGGAAGGTACATGAAGTACTACTTGACCTGTTTTTCATCTGTTTTCATTTCCCTCCTGCAGGTACTAAAAGTAGCCAAATAGCTAAAGGTACATAGTCACTATTCTTGCAAGGTCTTAGGAGATAAAAGTGCACTTCGAATAAATTGCTCCATTCACAGAGATTCTTTCAGGAAAGTAAAAAAGGTACAAGCCATTTTCTCCATTAAATAATGTAAAGGAAGATCAACCCTCTTCACAAAAGTTGGCCTCTACATAACAGTGGAGGCTTCTACCTTAATGGGCTACAATCCTGGCTGTTTGTATCATTCAAATGTCTTGGGTAGATGAAACCAAAATTCTATGTAATGCCAGACTTTATCAGCAATCAGAAAGCCCTCCTTGCTCAGAGTGACATATGCACATCATACTAACACACTGCTCAGACACATGGCCACACAGAATCTCATAAATGGAAAATTATACAGTTATAAAAAAACAACCACCACCCTCAACTGTTAATCCAAGTAGAGAATTTCATATGGATTGGTTCTTGAAATACCTCCACAATGAGTGACAACTGCCTGGCACAGACTCGTATCTTCCATGGAATAGCATCCCATGTTGCAAGGATACTGTATGAAAAGCTATAAAAAACTGGAGAATGACAATGACTTCCTACTTAATCTATTAGGGGATCACTTACGTGGTGCAAAGTGTCTGTGCACATCTGGAAAGCACAGCTGCAGCCTTTTCAGTGACTTCCCCATACTAAGGAAATGAAGTCTTTTAAACAAAATTATTCCTTTTACAAGGAAGAGTATTTAGTGTAGGGTGACTTTTAAATTGTGGATTTATTAAGTCTGCCCACTTACAGCTTTTTCCTATTTCTAAACAGATAGAGAAAATCCAAAATTCACTGGAATTTCTGCAGTTATTTCTTAATCTGAAGTCAACTTGTACAGAATTTAAAAAAAAACCCTTAAAAATAGTTTGTAAATTATGCAATTTATAATTGAATTCCTCATTCTCAAAATCCACATATAAAAAGTTATGAAATTAAAAACCATAAAGTATATAATTTCAGAAAAAAATTGTACAAATGCAGAGAGAAAGAGTGTTTTAGTGAAAAATAAACTGCCTTCCAATCAGGTAATTTTTACCAGTAAAATGTCTGTTGGTTGATTTCATATTGCTGACACTGAACTTGTCTTGGTTCTGCATAGTACTTAATGCAGCCCCTAAGGAGTGAGAACATGCATTTTGCTTTTCTTAATGTTTTTCACTTCCTAATTTATCAGGATTCTAAAATCTAGATTTTTAATTTGACATTTAAAAATACAGGATATACAAACCCAAGGTTACTAGGATCCAGCGATTGTGAAGTTGTTCCCAAAACAGGCACTTTGCTCATAATGAACATCATAATCTCTGATCTCTGGTAATCTGGAAGATTGCTTCCAAAAAATCCTAAATAAAAACAGAATGAAATCACAGAAGAAAAAGACATATAGGGTCTTCTCTTTATAAGAAAAGCCTTTAAAATACAAGGAATATATTAACAGGTCAAAATAGATGAAGAATAAACATATTACTTGTTTTAGGGCATAATCTCATATTTATTTTTGTTGAATGATTTTAGCAATGAGACTTTCATCTTTGAATACTAAAACCTAATTTTATCCTCCTCTAAATGCGCAATTTAAAAATTAAGTATCTGGAGTCTATTAACTTGTACCTAGTGAGGAATTGGAAGTGTTTCTCATGGCACACAGTACAGTTACTTTTGTCTGTTAAGTCCCCAATAAATATTACAAGTGAGGGGACAGAGACATACAAGTATTTTAGGACTGATGCTGTTCTTGGGGAGTGATGAGGTGAGCAGCTTCCATGCCAGCACCATGGGAAGAGGAGCACTCCAGCATGGGGTACAGGGAGGGTTCCTGGACCAGGGGAACCTCATGGCAGCAGAAAGAGCCACAGTGGCTGAGGGCACCTGGGCAGGGCCAGGAGGAATGTCAGGTACACACACACCTCCCCTGCCTTAAAAGTATCTCTCAGGGAGCACTAGCATCAGCTGGCAGTGCAGGAAGGGCACTGCAGCTCTGCCAGCTCCATCAGGGAGTAGTGGTTTCCACTTGCAGAAGACCCTGTCCTCTCCCAGCTCTGCACCCACTGCAAGTGAAGCAGCTGCCCAGACACAGCTCCAGGGGGAACAGCTGCCATCCCAGTGCCAGCTGCAGGCTGGGCCCTGCTCTTAGGGTAGCACAGGACAGCAGTGGGCCAGCACACCCAGGGAACTGAGCTAACACTGTTATTCCCAACACTCCCCAAGGAAAGAGATCAGAGGGTTGGGTTAATGCCAAGTTCAGTGTGAATCAAGTGTGCCCCGGCAGCCAAAAGAGCCAACTGTGCCCTGTGGTGCACCAAGCACAGCACCACCAGCTGGCTGAGGAGTGACTGTCCCATCTGCACTGCTGCAGCCCCTCCTCGAGTCCATGCTTTGGTGCTTCAATCTAAGAACATCAAACACCTTCAAGGGGGGCAAGGAAACAGGAGATGTTGATCTCTCTCTGGTGACCAGTGATAGCTCATGAGGAAATGGGATGGAATTGCATCATGAGAAGTTCAGATGGGACATTAGGAAAAGGTTCTTCACTAAAAGGAAGGTTGGTCACTAGATCAGGCTCCCCAGGGAAGTGGTCACAACACCAAGCCTGAATGAGGTCAAGCAGTATCTGGACAATGCTCCCAGGCACATGGTTTAGCAGAAGCAGTCCTGAGAGGAGCAGAGAGCTGGACTCAATGGTCCTTATGTGTTCTTCCCACTCCAGATATTCTATTTTATTACTATGAAATAGTATACCATTAACTTCAGTAGAAAGAAGTTTCACTTTAAAATGTTGGTTTATGGGGTTTCTGGGATTTTGTTTTTGGTGGGAGTTGAACGTTTTAACTTGGGAGCTTTACTGAAATGGTGAGAAATAATCTACTACATACTTGTTACTGCTCTTCAAGGCAAGCGAAGGTACAGATCAGTGAACAACATTTAAGCTACATCTCCCTTGTTCTTCAAGAAAAGGAATACATACCATAAATGCATCCCAATATATAACATCACTGTCATAAAGGGAAAATCTAAGAAAGGGGGAGACCCTGTTGAGAAAATAATTTCAAGTGCTGTGCATTAAAGTACTTCACTTAAGTCATGGTAGCACAACTGGCCATTAGGTGTCGTTGTTGCTACTATGTTTAACATTCATTTCTATGAATTTTAAAGCACTACCTATAAAAAATGTATTATTGTACACAACTATTTGTAGTGATTTTCATAGAAGGACTAATAGTAGTTCTGTACCAAAGGTAGAGATTTCTACATTTCAAGGGCCACATAATAATATAATTAAAATTAATTTTAAGTCCACCAGCATTTTTAATTTTCATAACCTTCTTGGCTATGTGTTCAGCTAACATTTAAAAGAAAAACCTTTCAGAGATCAAACACATAAACCAAGCCTGAGAATGAGAGGCAAACACAATCAAGAGAAACCACACTCGGTAGTATTTCTTCATGATTCAAGCTGGTCCAATATCATCTCAATGGGGAAGAGGGAAAAGGGGAGAAATTTTAAGTGAGCTTGTGTCAATTGTATTACTCACCAATTGTTTGAATAATTGCATTCTGGACAATCCTCTCATCACTCTCCTTGGAGCTTATGCTTAAAGTGGTGCTTTCACAGGAACTGCGCCGGTCACCCAGCTCAAAGTCAACGCTGATGCGCAGGTGCTTCAACAAGGTATTAAAAACCTCCAGAACTGTTGGGCCTGTAAACAACAAATAACAGTGATTGCACTTGTCAAAGGGGAGATGTCTGAAGAAAATGAAAACTGGGCTTTTCAATCCACTTTCACAAGTAATGAGAGTAGGATGATGAAGAGAACAAAGTGAATTACAGCATTTGAGGCATCACGACTAGAGAAAAACTTATGAGGTGTGCCTACACTTTGATACTTTAGAAATTAACTTGGAATCAGGAAATGCAGTCAGGTATGTATGCATAATCCATTATGATCCACTACTGGGTCTGGTCAGGATGGAGGTAACCTGATTTTCCTCATGCATGCAGCTTTTGCTCCACCCATCAAACTGTCTTTATCTTGATCCATGAAACTTCTCACTTTCTTTCTACATTGTCCCTGTCCTGTGGGAAAGGGCAGTGCAAACAGCCCAGACCCAACTCATCATGCAAGTTTCAGATACAAAACAGAAGAAGTTGCTGAAATTAGGCATCAGTAATGGATTTCACTGCAGGTACTTGCCCCTGCACTTTGGTTATTTCAAAACCTGCTACTAAAATCCAGTTCTATACATTGGATCAAATAATGAAATCTTTTCATCATATGGTAAAAGAATTCACAAGTCTGTGCATGCAAGTGGGTCTCATATAAACAGGAAGGACATATTCAGGCTCAAGCTAATGAAGCAAAACAATATTTCAGCAGGACACCAAAAAACATCAGGAAAAGAGCACTAGAATGTACATCTCTTCATAACTACTCTTATTTCAAGGAACTATCCTAATTTTAAATGACATTATTTCACCTTATTTCAACTTCTTCACAGTCAATAAGGTAATGTTTTTCAAAGATCATTCTATTCCTGAAACACCCAGGTCACAGCTGAATCACAAAGGGACAGTGCTCTTCACATTTTGTAGCGACACACGGTTCTCTCAGATCTTATGATTTCTTTCCAAACAGGAATACTTGCCTTTCACATTTTTTCACTCATTTTTTCAATGCAAAGGATTATATAGGAGTCAAATAACCAAGTGTATATGCTTGGAGTAATTGCAAACCAAGTAAGATTTCAAGCACTTTTCAGCACAAAGGAAAAAGAAATTATACACAAAACCTTTTCAAAATGTTTTAAAAGTGAAATCAAAGTGAAAATGAGCACTACCCTGCAAATCTATCCTTTGACCTAATGCCTTTAATTTAATACAACTTACCTATTGATCCTTTTGCTGCTATTGCAACTGCTTCCAGAAGAACCTGAATAATGCCAGCACGAACTCGTGGTGAATCTCTTTTGCGGACATCAAGGTGTCCAAGGATTTCTTGTATTACATGATGGGAATATTGTGCCTATTAAGAAAACAGAAAATCTTCATCTGTGACTTTAAAAAGAATAAGCTCATACATCACTCAGCTATGGTCATGACTATGTTCCCATTCTGCAATATTTTCATTCAGAAACTTATCAGAAGTACAATCAATTCATGACTAAATATGGATTCAAAAAACTGCTGTAACAGATGAAGAAATACAGGTTCATTCAGCCAGCCCTGTGTACAAAAGAGTCTTTAAAATATCCAGGAACATCTGCAAGAACAGAGGAAGCATGAAGTTGTCCTTCACTCAGCTAACTGCAGTTCAAAGAATTCAGCACCATTGATGTAAATGGTGAGAAAACTCAGCTTTCTCCCACAAACCTGGAATTTTACACTTTTATCTTCTGGGCATCTGTGTTTGATGCAATCAAAGAATAATACCTTGAGGTTTACAGCAGACAATCAGTGTCATAGAATGGCTTGAGTTGTGAGACACTTTAAAGACCATCTCGTTCCAAGTCCCCTGCCATGGGCAGGGACAGCTTCCACTAAACTGGGTTGCTCAAAGCCACATCCAACCTGGCCCTGAACACTTCCAGGGATGGGGCAGCCACAGCTTCCCTGTACGATCTGCTGCAGTACCTCACTACTCTTCAGGTAAAGAATTTCTTCCTAACATCCAACCTCTACTTTCCCTCCTTCAGCTTAAGGCCACAACACAGGTTGTCCACTATTAAAAATCCTCAGCACAACAGCTGCATGTGAAGTTGGTTGGAAAAACAGCACAGCTGTATTGACATAGAAAAATAACCAACCTGAGAGATTCCTTTGTCAAGCACTATGTCACACCAGCACCCTGCTCCTTGTTCTGGAGAAGGACCACCTCACTACCTTTCCTTGAATCTTTCGGATTCTTTGACTTCATCTACTGTCTACCATTAGCATGGTGAGATGAGCATTGAAATCTCTCCATGTGCTTGAAACATGTATGCAAGGAAAAAAAAATCCAGAAAATCCTACCTGTATAGAATACATGATGATTTTAAAGCAGGAAACAGCAAATTCATTAGGATCCCATAGTCTATGATGGTCTAAATGCCTGTCAGCAAAAATTAAGACATAATGAAATAATTATATTCTACAGATATAATAAATGGTATCTTACGAATTTTCTCAAAATTCACCTCAAAAATATTATTTACTAACACAAAGCTTATATACAATGACTTATGAGAAATCCAGAACTTCAGAAAAGCACTTACTTTGTAGGTTTAGGATATGATTACAAAACATTTGGCTGAAAAGAAATTCCTGTTCTGGAAATTTAAGGAACCTAGACATACCAAACATATATAGTTAAGAATACACTGTTTCCACACAGACTGCTGGGACATTAGGTGCTTATATACATGAAAGGGATCTACTGAAAGTTGTAACGCCTTGAAAATTTACACTTTACAGAGGAAAAATAAGTTGAATTTTACAAGCTGCAAAATAATAAGGGATGAATGCCCCATCCAGAAAAGAAACTCTGAGAAATATTTTTGTTTTCTGGTGGTTTCATAAATAAAATATATGGAAAACAAAAAAGAGCTGCTCTTTGTGTGTATATGCCTTTACGCTCTGAAGCATTTCAACATTTACTGCAAGAAAGATCAAAACAAAATCCCAATAAAAATGTATCAGTTTCTCTTTAAATGGAATAGGAACGTCAAATGAGAAAAAATTTATCAGTGTTTCAAGCAAATACAAAAAATTCTGCTGAAGCAGAAATGTTGAAAGCTATGAATAGGGCACACAGATTTTTGCAAAAAAGAGATCTGTGTCCCTGAAAAAGCATTAAAAAATAACTGTGTTTTTGCAGTCTAGAAGATTGAAGAAAATGCAAGTTTGGATGCATTTTAATTTGTATGATTTAGGTTTTAAAAAAATCAAAGCAAATCCACAAATAAATTCACCAGTGAACAGCAAATATGCCAAATAAAAAAAAAAACCAACTTTGTAACAGAAGATGAATTTAAGTTCTTTTTCTCAACAGGCATTTCAGCTACAGAATCATTACTGCTCTCCCTTTTCTCAAAGAACTTAGGAAATATAAAGTTGCTTGAAACAACAAACTGAAACACTCTGGAGGTGAAAGAAGCCAGCACTGTGAACACAGGAGGACTGGCTGGATGCTGTACCTTACTCTGCCTGCAATCTGGAGATCTCAATTCCCTCACTGGGCAGCTGCTCCCAGCCCAGTCACCCACATACACGGTCTCCTTTTCAAGGCTGATTAAATCAGATGACACAAAGCATCTCCTATGCCCTAAATTATCTTGTACTCTATTCCAGAGATTAAAAAAAAGTTCTACCATCTTGACACATCACATACCTTTAACAGAAATCCCTACAGGAAAAATGTCAGGAATTTTAAAGGTATTTGCCTGCCATGATAACAGCAGACTTACATTACTAAATATCCAACTTGAGTACCTATTTGGAATAGCTGTTTTTCTTGCGCACAGGTGTCATCCAATGGAAAATCCTACTCTTCACTATCTTCTCCTGATTGGAACTGATCGTTTAATCTTTCAGGGCATTGTGTTCTTTGTTCCTATTCATCTGCCCCAAAGATCCATACAGGCAGACCATGGCCAAATGCATCCCATATCACGTTAACATACAAACAAAAAATTCCTCTCTAAACGAGACATACACTTTTATATTGCCAGAAAGGCCAAGTATTAGCTGCTGCAGGTAGATGAACTGCTGGGAAGACAGCAGGGGGAAGATGACAGACTTGGCTAAAGCTTTGTGTAACAGCTCAGTGGGTAGCATACTAGATTCCTTTAGGTGATGTATTTTACTGACCATAACAAGTGCATTCAATGTAGTTTTGTTTTTGCGAAAGACAGTAAAGGGTATTTTTAGTATGGTGAATTTACTTCAGTTAAACTCAAGTCATACCTTAACTCTGTTTTTTTTTTCAGTATTTTTTCAAATTACACTTTTTTCAATAAAGAATATCTACTGAAGATTGCAAAACATTCTATCGCTGGATTAACAAATGCCAAACTCTGCCTTCCATTGAGATCTGCTGCACATATGTAGCAAAAATGCACAATTAGGTCTCTCAATTTCAAAGGAACAGCAGAACCAATAATGCAAGTTTCTGAGGAGAGAGCCACTAATGATCCCTGAATTCTTTCTCAGTGCCACACATGCAAGTAATCCTTAAAGTAATAATGATAAATTGGTACCAAGGATCAGAAACCATAACTGAGTCATGCATTTATGGGAATGTATAAAATATTCTGCTCATGCATCATGTTTGCTGAAAGAATATTGAACACCAGTCTGTTAATATTCCAAACCCCTCCACATGTGATAACTGACAAGAATGGAAATGCAGTTGTTACACTTGGGAAGTTTCACCACATTTCTGGATCTCTCTGAATCTGTCTAATCTATTCACCATTGCAAATCCATGCTAAGTATGTCTCAATAGCTTCTGACTGTTGACACAACAGAATATTTTTTTTCAGGTAATATTAATGTAACATTTTTTGACTTTCATTATACAATTAAGTCAGATTGATCTGCAATATTTTATTGCAAATTATTATTTGAGAGTTTCTAGCTACCGCATGCAGACATAAGCATGGAGATTTTCTGCCTAAGGCAAGGAGAATTAATGTCAATCCAAACATATACGAGGAGACTGACTTCATATTTTTACTATCTTAATTATATTTAAACCCCTGAATCACTGAATAAGACCTGCCCCATGATGCAACCAGCACTGCTCTCTCAGTTTTGCCAAGAAGTGGCAGCATGTCACCTGATATTACAGTGTCACATGAGGCAAGCCTTCAGGTGGGGAACTGAACCTGCACCTTCATGTTAGCACTGTAGTAAGAGGCTCATCTATATTTCCAGAGTTTCTTTAAAACCTGCGAAAGAGCTGAACATCGTTAGAAGAAACTGTTTTCTAATCACAAGCTAAGTCAGGTTTTTCAATCCAATAAAGTGCAGTAGACTGTCTCAAACTTTCACTCTAACTGTTCTGTCATTCACAAAGTGAAGCTCATAAGATAGAGCACTCCCTTTTTGTTTAGGAGAAACAGCTTGAAATTGCATTTTCTGCATCTCTTGTTCTTCAAAAATACTAAACCTTTACAGCAGTCATTTCTAAAAAGACACATTTGGCAATTTGTCCTCAAAGTGGAACGCAAAAATGGTGACTACAAAACTCTCTATTCATAGAGGAGATAACATTCTGAGTAACTGGTCATTATCCACTCATTTCAGTGCATAAATGCAGCATGTGGCACCTTGCTGTGCACACAGAACCAACTGGCCCTTACAGTCATAGCATGTGAGAACTGAAAATAGGCTGGAAATAAACTTTAGAGACTTAGGCTTTAGATCAGCCACAGGAAAAGCAGCTCTGACACCTTCTCAAATCCCAGACCAAGCACTACCTCTGTCTGTGGAATCAGGAATTATTCATAGGAAACTTCCCTGCTCCTAAAATGATTCAAAAGACTCAAACCACTGCCAATGATAATAAAGTTTTGAGATAAACCCACTAAAAAATTGGGAAGCGGTCAGAAAGCAGCTGCAGTATAGGACCAAGTAGGCCACCCAGACTGTGTAGTAACGAGGTGCTCACTGTGATCACAGGTATTTTGGAGGAATGCAAATTTTAAATCTAGGAATGAGTGTTCTCTTAATAAAACACTTAACTTTTTAACAGAAACTCCTCTCAGGTTGGTATAACAGATACATACGGAAAGTAAGGGAATGGTACAGTTCTTTGTAGTCAATGTTTTTCAGGATAAACAAGGGGTTACAAAAGTTTTCTGCCTTCAACACCAACCCTATCTTTTTTTTTTTGTTAACACTAGTAACTTGAAAATGGCTTTTGATAGCTTGAAGGTCTTTCAGTGTATAAATAAAACACTTAATTTCTGTGTGAAGAACTAGGCCATCTAAAAGAATGTATTCCTGTACCTAGGATGTACCTTGAAAAATCTCCAAGAAGCAAGCAGGTCTCCTCATCACCGGGAAAAGCCAGGGTTTGAAAGCGGTATCACCCAGTGTTAACACAAGAGGTATAATTTGTACTGTGTGTTTTTGTGTATAATGTGCATAGTGTGTGCACATCTGCCACTCACTCCTAAATGAGTTGTTAAAGATATTCATCAAAGAATATTGAAACTGGTCCTGGAAGAAAATGGCAGGAGAACATACATTGTAACTTTATGGGGCACAGTATTCCTTTGTGCTACTTGTACTTTACTAAGTTTGTTTCTCCATTGATTGTGACACTCATCTATAGAGCATTAATAGCCTGGATAGTTTCACATTAAAAAAAAAAGGCCAGCTGAAGTAACAACTCATGTAAATTATTGTATTTTGCTTGTAAAAATCAATAAAGCAAGACATGCATTCCTCTATAACTGCCTTCATGTTTACAGACAGAGGAGAGAGGAGAGATTAAAAGAGGGGCAATTTATTTAAGAAATGTGAATGGAAACCTTTGAGCTGAAAAGTAGGAAAAAAATTAATGCAACAGAATTGAGGATGAAATAAAGAAAACCTCTTAAAATCTTCCACAAATTTTCAACTTACGCAAAAACTGGTCTGACAGCATTGTTCATATTTCCGTAGGTTGCTCTTCCCAGTAGTTCCCTGAAACAATTCTCAGCCAGCACAGAAGGATTTTCTTCTTTCACTCCTACTGTAGGAGAGGATGGGGGGCCTATTCTGCTGAAATAAGACGAAATGCATTGATTAAATTACTGACTTATATTCACCTTTTCTTTACTGTATCCACCCTTGGTATTAAAACATTCATGAGTTACAATCTTGAACTAAGCAAGAACTGCATTTCAAATATGCATCAAAACAGAATTCTGAATAACATATTTTACTCTCTTATAGCAGGACCATAGATCATCATCTCTTCACTCAGTACTGACCACTGTATTAGTAAATATTTATATGACAAACACAAAAGCTGCTAATATTCAGTTAACTTGTTATCTACCACATTTTGACAAAACACTCTGTATTGCTAATAATGAACAAAGGCTGTGAAACCACTAAAAAAATTTAGGCAGAATCTTAGTAATATTGCTCAGATTAATGATCTCATTCACCTGCCTACTACTGAGTCCATACTGTGTGGGTGAGCATTAAATGAAACTCCAATACTTCTGCACAAACAGATGGCTTGTGAGTTGAAAAAAAAATGTCTGAGCGAACTGATTAGAACATTATCACCCACACAGTTACCTCTAAATAGACACTGTAGAAGTTGGCCACCCTCTACCTGAGTGTCCTCCATCATTACTCTGGACAGGGCACTGCTGAGCCCCTCCCTGTGGGCACAGGGTGAACACAGGTTTCAGAAAGGGAGCAAACAGCTCCCCCTGAGGTACCTCCATTACTTACCAAGAGTCACTGGACCTACAAGTGGCAACCTTTTGTTTTCCTCTCACAAAATACATTGTAGGAACTTAAGTGAGGACTCATTTACATTAACATTATGCATCTTTAATTTTAGACTGCAGAAACCAGTACATTAAATCCTTAAACATAATTTCAGTTCTGCAGTGCAAGTTTGTGTGTTAAATACATTTGAAAGTGTCAACCAAGAGCATTCAGTTTACTTAAGCATCATAAAAGTTTTAGACCATTATAGAAAATTGCAAACTGAAATATCAGTAGTCAAATGAACATGTTAACATCATAGTTGTAACATATCTTTTGATGGCAAAAGATTTTCTAGTGTTTCAATACTACTGAAATCTAACATTGGCCATATGAAAATCCTGCTGCCTCTGGAAACATCAGTGCTTCAGGAGTTACCACAACAATGCTAGCTTGTCAGATTTTAATAACAGAAGAACCCCAGGAACTCTGTTAGATAAGAAGAAATAGCTTTACAAGTGCAGTATGATTAGAATTTTAGAAGGTATGACAATTTGTATACAATCCAACATGAGCACCACAAAACTCCAGCTTTATCAACTGCTGTGCCACCCATCCTCCCTTTTTTTCCTTCCTCTGTACTGCCTAGACTCTGATCGAGGGAGATGGGAGAGAAAGTATAAGAGACAGTGAAAGACTGTCATTTCCATTGCTGTTTTCACACAGATTCCCTAAAATACAACAGCACTGCACAGGTGGGTGTGTGGGGAGGAAAGACGAAAGCAGGCTGCAATAGCACTCAGAGCTTAGCCTGTCTGAAAGAATTCCAGTTAAAATGAAGTAAAATAAGTTACATTTAAGTGCTTGTATATGCAAAGCTACAGAAGGTGCCTTCTCAGCACTGCTTGGGAGTCTTTATTTAGATGAATCTTTCTAGTATAAAATGTTACTCTTTGCATCAAAATGTCTGTGGGAGTAACATTTTATTTGAACTTTAACAGCACCTACCTCAAGGTATTTCTCAGTAAGCATTCCTTGGCATTGCAGATAATAGACAATGAATATTGAATACTTTTGTTAGTTTTATAGGAAAGCTTTGTACAGCCTCTTAAGTTTCTAGATTCAAATGAGTATCTCATTTTATATCACTGACTTGGTTTTTACAGAAATATCAGAAAACCTCTGAGAAATCCAACTGCAACAGTTAAGAAAAAAGCAGTAGTATTCCTGTGCATCTAAAGAGGGCTGAAAATGTGCTTTCCAATGAAGTGGGCAAGGACAACTCCCTGTAGCTGCTCTACTGGCTTTTTTGTGGGTAATCTCTATCAGAAGTGGCAACAAAGAGCTGGAAGGAGGATGTGTTGAAGTACAGCAGTTTCTATAGCAAACACCTAATCACAGGTGATTCACTAAAACTAGCTCACAGCAACTCAGTAACTTAAGCATGAGACTTCTCAAATGCCAAAAATCCACGATTGGCCAAAGATATGACAGGACACGTAAGTAAGACTGAACCACCACTTCTAAGCAGAGTGGGTACAGAAATGTTTGACTGTGATTCACACACCCTGAGAAAGAAATAAATTCTAACTTTCCTCTAAAACAGAATTTGTATGAACAGTACAGATGTATCAGAAGGATTTGAAGGCAAGTTTACATAAAGTGCTAGTGTCCCTCTGCCTGAAATCAGGCTGGCAGGTTTAGCTCCACAGTTATGAAGAATATGTCACAAAGCAAAGGTATTACTAATTTCATACATCCCCTCCTTATTTTGGAGAAGCACATAAATAGATATACACATAACATCTGATAGGCACGTAACTAAAATGTGCACTCAGATATATGAACAAATAATGACATCCACAAATACAATTATATTGTTAAAATGCTATTTAGATATTAAATTCTTAACTCCAAGAAGTGTCTCATCTTGTATGTACTCAAAACAATCTTGAATTAAGCAGTGAAGTTCCACGAGCTAAAATTACATTGACTTCCAAGGTAAGTACCTCTATGTACATCAGCTATAATCCAAAATGGTTTTTCTTCTATGGATTTAAGTTGGGGGTATTTTCTGGAATTTCTGCTCTTTCTCAAATAATGCTTTGACTCCATCTGCCAGAGCAATATGCTTCTTACTCCTACTCTTCAAGATGTCTCTGTACTCCACAAATATGAAGTCACACATAAATAAAATGAGAAATTGTCTGTAATATCATTTAAGACCAGCAGGTAACAATTTAAAAACACTGTTTTCAGCTTTTCTGTCATATGTACATCATAAAAGGCCCCTACTTACCACTAGGAAAATCATTAGTCTTTTTTTTTCATGTTCAATAGGACAAGTTTCAAGCACAAGAGTTCAGAAATTTAAGTTGCCTTTTGATAGATTTGTTTTTCTACCACTACTATTACCTTGCTCCACAGATGAGAAAAATCATTCCTGCAATACATATAAATTGATCCACTTTAAGTAGTTAATCCAAATCCTACTTCAGTCAGTTTTTCCATCAGTAGTTAATTTACTTCTGCTATAAAAAGGAAAGTGTATGCCTGAAGGCACTGTAAAGAGTACCAAAGGAAAGGGCCCACCTGCAGTTAGAAGCCCTGTAAGAATAAGCAAAGGCAAACCAGGCTCTCCTTGCTCAAACAGCAGCTTCAGAAACCTTTCTCTCTTACTCAGTTCACTCTTCAGATGTGAAATTCAAGTGAATATTTCTATAAATATTGTGTGGGCCCTCAGTTATATACAGTAAATAGATAAGGCGTGGACAGACAGACAAGTATTGATTTTAGCTATTTGGTCTGAAAATTTGTTTTAGAGATGAGACAGGCACTGGCAGTCAGAAATAACACAACAAAAACAAAGCTGAGGAATTGAAAAATAAATGCCAAAACTCAAACTAACTAAAGAGAAACTGACAGGTCTAGAAAGCTGAGTAAAAGCATGAAAAGCTTGTTGATATAGGAAGCCTGCTGAGCCTCTTAGCAGGCAAGTTTTGAAGCAGCCAGAATTGGACACGGAATTAGTATTTCATTTGCTTGCTCTGCTGAAGTTCATTTTATGGAAATTTCCCAGTGCTACCAAGAAACAGTTTTTACACCTACATAGTGCTTAAACAGGGACCAAAAAAAAGTGACTTTTCAATTGTAAGGTGACTGGCATCTCCTCAACCTTAAATGTCACAGAGATCTTTTTGAATATCTTTTTGCAAATGTGGCAAGTAATATGCCTAGGAGTCACTGAAAGCAAAAAAGAGAAGGTGATTTCCATATAAATAAAACTTTAATTCCTTACTCAAAGTACTGTTTCAGCCAGGACAAGCAGTTCTTAGTAATGGCTAAAGGAATTAAAACCTCAGTTTCTAACAAATCTAAGCAGCAAAATCATTTGAGTCACCTAAAAGCCTTTGCTTACTCACTAAAACATAGTTTATGATTTTTATCAAGTCAAAATATGGATATGTCATTTCTAGAATAACTTTCAGGCCAACAGAATCTTGAACAAGTGAATAAACATAGTTGAAAAGATTTTAAGACAAGAAACATTAAGAACCATTATGCAAACCTATACTACCAATTTCAAGGAGCCTCAGCTAGTAAAGGTGAGTTGTTGCTTCCATTGAAAAGAAAAAAGATATCCACCAAAAAACCCAGCCTAGAGATTGCTTAGAAAAACCACACCAGTGACGAGGAACACACTTACCTGTCAATATCTTCTATTTTCTGCATGTTGAACAGCAGTGATGGCACTATCTTGTCCATGTGCTGGGGCTCCCATATGGTTGCTCGAAGCTCATCATTAACTGCTTTTCTAACCACTCCCTGAATGCCCCTGATTCCAGCAATTCGGATCCTGAGCAAGGAAAAGAGGAATTACTGAAGCTGAGCAACACACAGCACCACCCAGCAGGGCTCTGGCAGCAGTAATGAAGTACTGTGGAATTCCAGTCGGTTCTCACAAGCAGCAAATGGGAAAACTGGCCAACCATTAAGATTGCCAATGCTTCCTTTGAACATCTTTAAAGCCAGTAAGGAAGCTGACAAAACAAACAACTGAAGAGAAGATGGCCTCTAAGGATAAAGCTGGCACTACTCAATGAAGACTCAAACTTTGTGCATCACCTCTGACAAAAGTCCCCTGGATAAAACCCACCAATCTACCACCCATCAGGTGAAACTTCACACAATCTCAGCCTATTCCAGAGCTGAAGAAAAATAGGAAGCTACCACAACACAGTTGAAGTAATATCCAGCACAGCCATGTGATTGTGCCATTACAAGTTGTAATTAAGACTATGGATTAGTTAGAAAAGATCTTCAAAGATTTCTGAAAGATTCACAACATGGAAAGCAAAGGATACTTCTGTCTATTTAAGCCTAATGGACAAAAGGAACCACCACTTTCATTCTAAAACCATTTGAATGAAATCAACTGAGAAGTAATCAACAACAATGAAATAGTAAAAAGAAAAAAATTACGTAAGTTCAAAAAAAGACTTGGTCTAGCTGCTAGCTATTGTCATAGTTTTATTAAACAAAAATATCCTGCAGGAGAATCTGTGCAATGACATGAACAGCAAAATACTATTTTTTGAAGTGATAATAGCAAATTATCCATTGTAATAAATGGTAGGAAGAGAATTTACTTCCTGAAAACAAGTAGAAGGTAGTACAGCTATCAAATGAAATAAGTACAAGCCTCACTAAAATTTTGAATTATTTCTCTTAAAATCCACCCCTCATTTTTAAAATCTTCAGGTATGATTCAGGTATGGACAACACTTAACAAGCCCCTGCTCAGTCGAATTCACTGAATTAAAACATTTCTAAGATGAACTACACAGGTAACCAAGTTCTGTAATTATTTTTGTTTGGATTTCAATTTGTAAATACCTAAATTTGTAGCTGCTTAAATCCTAGCTATTTCTGAACAAAGTTTTGTGCATTCAAGATGAACCCAATTTCATTCTAGATCTTTTGAGATAGTTTCAATAGGATTACACACAAAGTAGGAGACAAGAGGGATGTACAAACAAGGAGAAAAACTGCTGCTGGGAAGGACACATCCTTCAGGGGGGAGCCACAGGAAAACAAACTGTGGCACTTACATAAGAATGGGAAAATAGAATTCTCATTCATGGAAGCTCTTGAGTTTTGACACACATGAGCATACTTCAGACATTTAAGAAATCACAGTTTTAATGAGTAATTCTCAAAGGACAGACTAAATATATGCTTTTGCTTTTCATATAAGTAGTCTCGTTAATATCTCAAGTAAGTTATGGACTCGTGCATTTACAGTAATAAGTGGTGCCTTTCTGGAGAAAATCCACACAATCTAACAGGCATTATTAAGGTACAATTACACCCAAATATCCTAGGAGTTCCAGCTACCTAAGATTTGCAATATTCGGTGCTACTCAAAAAGTCAGTGTCATTTTCTTCATAGTCCAATAAACACCTTAATAAAAGCTGCATTACAGACAGTATTAATGTGTCAACAGTTTTCAGTAATTCCTGCAGAATGACACTTACTCATTTTGTATTTCTGGATCAGGGTCACGGGAATGACACATGGCACTGAACCGGGACACGAAGAAGTCATAACGTCTGTGATAAGAAGGTGTGTCTTCTTCAATGTTGGCAAATTTGACAAACTGGAAAATGAAATACATTAAAAAAAGCTGTTAATATCAATTTCCTAAAATAGAATAATGAGTAACAAGCTTAATCTAAGCTTAATTTAACAATTAACATGAAGTAACTGCATTAAGAACCCAATTTTGACAACACTTTAGAACTTCAGAGAAGAAAAATCTGAATAGGAAGGTTTTCCTTTTAAACTCTTCCCACAAGAACTTCATTTAGATACCTATGGAAGCATGAAACTGTACGAAATGCAACATACTATGCACTATGGAAACATCTAACACTTGAACTGTGAGTCTTCAACTGGCAGAATCATCTAGTCTGGGAAAGCCCCTTAGGATCATCAGGTCCAACCATTTCCCTAACACTGTCAAGTCCAGCACTAAACCTTGTTTTACATAACTCCAGGGATGGTGACTCAGCCACTTCCCCAGGCAGCCTGTTCCAATGGTGGTTACTCCCTCAGAGAAGAAATTTTCCCTAATATCCAGTCTAAACCTCTCTTGACACAACTTGAGGCCATTTCCTCTTGTCCTATCTCGTTCAGCTTGGGAAGAGAGCCTGACACTCACCCTGCTACAGCCTCTCTCAGGCAGCTGCAGAGAGCAGCCCAAGCAATGAAACACAACCCTGTCACTACCAGGTTACCTAGCAACATTCTGATGTACCAAAATTCAAGGGAAATAAACTTGGAGGCATTCAGTCAATTCTGTCTAGACAGAAGGGAAGAAGGAGGAGTCAGGGAATTATAATCCAGTCAACTCTCGTCCATTCACAGAAAAACACTGGAAAAAAATGCCAATTTACCAACATCTACAAAGTCTCAAAAGGGTAAGTAACAGTCAACATGGATTTGTCAAGGACAAATCACATCAATCCATCTTATTCCTATGACAAGTAAATAACTTTTGTGAATCCAGATGAAGCAGTATCTGTCAAAACTTCAGTGATGCTGTTGACAAAAAAATACACACAATTCTCAAAGGAAAGCTAGAAAAACACCGTCAAAACAACACTCCTCATAAGAGAGATGTACAAGAGCTTGGAAAAAAATAACAAAACACTTGTAAATCATCACACTACAAAAATACAATTTGAGCTTCACTAGAGACTCAGATGAGCAGACTGGGCTCATCAAATTTGCAAAGAACACTAAGCTGGCCAGAGCTGCAGGCACACTTGCTGCCTGGTTTTTGAACAACTGGAAATAGGACCTGAAAAACCAAGGAAGCAATTTGGGAATGGTTATCGCAAAACAGCATTTTCGCCAGAAACAGCTGAATGAAGAAAAGGAACTTAGTCAATGCCAATATGATGGCATGGAAGACAGAACAATATACTAAGATACATCTGCATTACTCATGGCACCAATGAAAAAACTTTTGCTATCTAACTGAGCCAAATAAGCCCTTAAATGAAGCAGTGCATGGAGCTGAAACATCACAGCCTAAAATGGCGACTAACTGAACAGTTCTCAAATTATTCAAGAGACGGACAAAGCTTTAGATAAACATCAGTAAAGAAGAACAAAATACACCAAATTATCTTAACTACAGCTGCCTAAAAGGTATCAGTCTTAAAACGTACAGAAGACAACTGTAAAAACAGAAGAAATAGTTTTCTTTGTCCAATGGTAATAAGAAAATCCATAATAGGCTTATATTGAAGCAAAGCCTAAGTTAGCCATTAAAACCCCTCCTTTCTTAAGTGAGCAGACTGCCTAAAGACCTTTTGGATTCTCCATCACAGAAAGTTCTAAGAACAGACTACAGAGGGAAACAAAAAGCAAAACAAAACACTGTCAGAAAAGGTCAAACAACGTGCTGGCTCTGCCCTGAAGCAGAGTGATGTTCCATTAAGATCCTTCTGCTCTTACTCACACCATTTTTATCAATTCCTAAGCACAGGCTGAGGCATTTCCTTTGTATTTTTCATGATGCAAAACCTGCTTTCACCAGCACATTATCCATAGACATCCAGACAGGCCCAAAGCCCTTTAGCATAATCTACAGCATGCTGATTCGTATTTTTTTCTGAAATACACAAAGCTGTGTATTTCAGGAGAAAAAAAACCCTACCATTTTTTCTACTCTTTTGTTTAGTTTTTCCTGTTTTATCTAGAACAGTTATCCCTTTCAGCTGCACTACCAGTTCACCCTCTAAAAGCTACAGGAACAGCTGAAAATTACCTAGTTCATAAAACTATATCCTCAGCTGTTACTGAAAATGGAGCAAAATTGTATAGTATGAGTCCATTTTACAAGTCCTTCTGTTGGGAATATCCTGTATTTCAGGTGGTAAAAAAGTGATAGAAGTCAAAATCTAATTCTATATGGTCCACTGCCACAGACTGGAAGACGATCTACAAACAGTACCCATATGTTTTCTACAATAGAGTGAGTTATAAAAATGACCATTTCCTTCCTAAGAGACCCTGGCAAATGCTTCATATGTTCTGTGGCTCCCTAGTTTGTTTCATGAAATTGTTACTAGCAAAACAGAATTATTTTTTTTAAGACAAGAATTTTATTAGTCCTTACATCTCAATAAGGCACCAAGACCAAGGATTTAGTAAACCCCAAACAATATTATCTTAATATTTTCCAGACGTTCAAGTGCTTAAGTCGACAAATGGTTCACCCAGAAAACCTCCATAAAAGCATGGAAAAGAATGGAAACAAAGTATGAAGAAGACAGAGCACTGAGGGAGTGGCTGTGAGAATGAGAACAATAATTCATGTTGCTAATTCATGTTGCATTTAGTATCAGCCTTTAATATTATTATTATGTGAAGTACTAATTATTTGATTGACAGGATCTCCCAACAGGAAAGCTTAATGCACTCTAATAACTGTTTTGCTAGCAGAAAGATTTATTCTAACAAGAAACTGCTTTGTAAGAGCAAATGATCAATTTAGGCCAAGCAAGTGCCAGGGACTCCCTCATCCTGAGTACCTCTCCCGTATTAGGGGGCAGCTTTGCAGCAGGGACACAAACACGTGGAAGTCACACCTTTCAAAACAGCATGTACAGTAAGAGATCCAGAAAGGGCAAAGGCTTTTACGTCCTCATGTCTATAACAAAACAATTTCACCCACTGAACATACAGCATTTCTGAAGCACAATCCAGGACTAGCATTCAGATGACTGAGCATTTAGGCCACAGCAAAGCCCTCTGTGGTAACAGTTTTGAATTGTGCACTCTCATTCAGTAAAGTGTAAAATTCCATTCCATCATAGAAACGTTAAGTTTTTACAGCAGACATCACTCTATACTTTGCAGTGGTGGTGTTGTTATTGTTGTTACAGAATATTTTACTCCTAAGCACAAGTTTTCAAACAAACTTCAAATATAGCACTTATTCAACCTAAAAAAGGATAAAACTCTTATGAAAGTCCAAGCACTTGCCTAGGGATTTTTACAAAGCTTTTATAGATGTAAACATGTCATTCAGTCACAGTAAATGTTTGCAAGCATCCAATGGTATCCAAGTTTTGCAGTACAAGCCTCTTCTATATTTTATAATATCTTACCTTCTATATTTTATAATATCTTATCATCTGTATTTTATAATACAGAAGGTACAGAAAGAAACTTACATTGGTAGTACCTTATTTGTATTTATTTTGAAACCAGTAAAATTCAATCAGTATAAAAACATATAAATCTACCACAAAGTAAAGAAGAAACATATTATTTATTCAGAAGATGTTTGTTCCAGACTGAGTAGAGAAACTTGGATTATATTACCAGGGAGAGAGAGAGAGAGATTGTGCAAGCCCTGTAAGCAAATACTAAAATTTCTCAAGGACAAAATTTCTTCTACGCATTTATGTTGTTTTATCACTGTTATGTAGCAAATACACGAGGAGAAAAACCATAACTTTTAATGGGCCCTGGATGTCTTTAAAGAAGGTCAGTTTTATTCAAGAATAATCACCATGCATCATATTTGAGTTTGAGTCACGTTACTTAAAGTACCTCCCTGTAAGAATACTAAGCTCGACTTGAGAATTATTTTTTTTCATATCTGAGCTCCCCAATTTGTCTTCTGCAGCCTGCAATTTTCTCTTGTTTCAAACACAGTGCTGATACTGGCAGTTATCACCTTCCACAGGCCAAGGTACTGTGTTTCATTATTATGAAACTGTCACACGGGAAGTCATGATCTCCTATAAATGTAACACTCTTACAAACCACACAGCACAGACTTAATGAGAAGTGTGAATATTATGTGTGCACTACAACAAATAAATGCCAGAAGGACAAGCACTTCAAGTTTCCTGAAGAGAAAAGCTTTAAACATTGGATACATTAACTTCACACTGGATACATTAACTTTACAAAGACAGCATGAAAATGATCACAAGGTTCTCAGCAATGAAAACTGGTGATTTAGTTTATTTATTAATACCTGGGGTCACCTGACACTTTCAGTTTTATCAGAATAGGATGGAAAATTTCACATTCTATTTTAGTTTGTGTCCCTTGGATAAAAATTCTCCTGACCACCACATGTACAGTTGTGTAACAAAATCAGCAGTGGAATGTTGGCTTACAGGGTCACAGTAGTGGCTGTGGAACTGCAAAACCAAAGAGTACAAGTACGAGTGGGAGAAGCAATACTTAACTTTGAGTGACCCTAAAGCACTTAAATTCTAACAGATGCAGACACACAATTTCTAAGATAATTTAATAACTCACAAAATGAGAAAGAGTGCTGTGTGTTAATCTATCTCCTTGAGATTTAAATCCAATTAAAAAGACAGAGGAGGCATCCTAGAAAAGGGATTGTTCCATTGTGTATTAAATCACTACAAGCATAAAATTCTGTATTGGTACATGGAATGAAAGAAGCATCTTGCAATAAGAGTAAGTTTTCATTGCCTACTTCCAGATTAGCAAGCTGCAGACAAGGCAAACAAGTAAATATCCTACTGAGAATATGAATTCTGACCTAGCTTAATTTCAAAGTGTTGACATTTGATACTATTTTTACATACATATGCACTTAATTCTGCCCAAACCAGCTGCTTTTAAAAGCCAACACTAAAAAATATGAAAGTCTTGTCTCTGGCACTGGTTGATCACTTTTCCACTTGGGAATCTGTCTATCTTCCTTTAAATTACAAATGATGACAACCAGCAATAAGAGTCATGCACAGGCAGCTCAACACTGTCACTGATGGGATCATTACTTCACTGCTCCTACAAAGGAGATGCCTTTAGAAAAGGAAGTAGCCTATCAACTAAAGAAGCACTTGTGGTACATAATTAAAATGTGGTAATAATGGCTTCCCCATATTATCTGCTATTTTTCACATGAAACCCCAATACCTTACTGACAAAATACAAAGACTTCACCTCGTCAGCAATCCAAATTAGCTTAAAATATTTGTTTTAACTGAGTCAAGTAAATACACATTAAGATGAAAGTTTTACTAAATTATGTATCCAATTGTTCTTGACCAGTCATCCACTAAAGAAATTTTCTGAACCTTCTTTAAAAACTTTAGAAATAGACCTAAACTGGATATAGATTAATAGATATAAATTGGATCTCTTATTCCAAAAAATTTTGACCACAAGGTGAAAGATTTTAAAGCTTGTCACTTCTATCCTAGTGAAAAACACTACAGACCTAAGCAATACATTTAATTATTTGTACTTGAGCAATGGAGATGCTTTTTATGATACTCAGTTACTGAAATTCTGCAAGAAAATTAGAGAGAGAAATACAGTATTGTCATAATTTTCTAAGGAAAAGCTCATTGCAATCAGCCTTCAGATCCTTAACACATAAGCCAAGGAGGTATCACTTTTTCCCACCACACTTTTTCAGTTTCCTGACCAGCATATGCTATCCTGGCACATGGTCTATAAAAACATCTTCCATGCTAGAAAAAGCTATTTTGAACCTCACAGACATTAGCAATTTGAAATTTGATCTATATAAAAAAAATCTCAACACCTATTCATTATATCCACTATTGAATTTTACTGTTTTTAAGTATCTGCTTTATATAATTAGATTTATAATTATATTATTAAGAAAATAGAAAAAAAACAGCTGCTGTAGGAAATAACATAATTTATAAATGCAATATATAAATGCAACTAATTAATTATATGTAACTTGAAGATCAAGCTTAAAAATGCATAAATAAAACCCAAACAATTATTTATCTAAAATAGTCATCTTCAGGTTTGCTTTTCAAAAACAAATTGACTTTTTATTATAAATTAAATGAAATTTAAATTCCAAAATTAATTTAAGATGACAAACATCAAAGTTAAAGTTTTGGGTTTTTTTTTCCTGAAATATAGGGCACAAAATAGAGTAAGTTCTGCATCCAAAACCAAATACCTGGAAGTCAGCAAAACATGGTGGAAGGCAGTGGGAGCTTCCAAATCTTTCCAAGCCTTCAAATTACCCAAAGATGTTCTGTACAGAGATTTGTTTCATTTGAAAACGTTTTAACCAATCACAAAAGTCCCCGCAGCTGAAGCCAGATCTGTGAGGCTGAAAAAACCCTACAGCTGAAGCAAAGAGGTTTGAAATTTACTTCAAAGACATCACTGTTTTTCTATATCAATGAAGCTTTGGATAGAAAATAACCAAAATCTACCTAGAGCCACAATCATACTCCATATATTTTAAATGTAAGCAGACTATAAATTTGTAGGGGTCTTAAAGTGAGTTTCCTAAAAATACTATGTAAAATATTCCAAAGGTTGCCTGACTTTTCACCAGTTAAAAACATTTACTTCATATACAACCCATTCTTCTCTTTTAGACAATCCCAGTTTGCACTCCAAAGTGGTTCATCAGCTAAAGCACAAGAAGCATTATTCAGTCACCAGACCATCTCCTCTTGCTTTTTGGTTTTTGTTTGTTTGCTTATTTCCTTCTGAAGGAGAGAAAAAAGGCAGAATATGGCGGTAAACTTTCTTTGTTAATGTAACAAAATCTATTTAAGAACACAGTAAGGCAGTGCCCTTGGTAACAGACAAGCTGTTACCCTTGTTCCTTCTAAGTCAATACAAATAGACTTGTATCCTTTGTCTTCATTAACTCTAGAAGGTACCTAGGGAAATTAGCAGAGTTAGGCTAAAATAAGGTTTTGAAATGCTGTTGAAGAGCCATAAAAATTCTCTGTCTTCACAGAGTTTCTTCTCTCATTTAGGGAAACCTTTTTTTTGTGAGTTTTATAGAAGACAAACACAAATTATCTCCTAATTCAGGAAGTCCCTAATCTCCTTTACTCACAGAAGACTTAGGAACCAACAAGAATATCAAACAGATTACCCTAAGTGGAATCCTGTTCAGTAACATGCATTTTGAAGCGACACATGCCTTGTACATCACAGTGGAGGTTGGTACTAACCAGTGATTTTAAACAACTGGAAAGTGATACAGACCTTGCCATTTGGTAGCCTAGGAAACAAGTTCCAAAGTCATTTCCCTAAAAGGACTTGCCCAGACATTATTATACAAGCAAATAAAAAAAAGCAGGGTAGCCTGGCTCAATGATATTTAAACGAATAAGCAACATTTTATATGTATAATGAGATATAGATCTTGTTATTGTCAGTAAAGCTGCCCTGCTAGTGGGGAAACAAGGGACACTTCTACCCTGCATTACAGCAGAATTCTCTTTATTTCACAATAACAAGAAATCCTGCTCTGGGGTAACATCAGGTTACTATGCCCTCCTGAGCCGCAAGTCCATTTAATTTCATCAGCTGGGAACCAAACCCAAAAGCCCAACAGCTGTACTGATTCCACAAACAAATCCCCCACTGTTAGCAATGGCAATAATTTACATGAAAAGCAAGTACTCTGTACTCATGTAAAAGCAGTAACTCAAAGTGAAAACAGTCCACATCACAATCCTGGAATTTATGAGATTCTAATTTCACCAGCTGGAAAATACAGTAGTTAGAAGGCAAGTATTACAGAGCTATACCCTTGATTGCACCCATCACTCTAATTGGAAAACTGGATCTCTAAATCTTCATTTTGACACTTTCAGTTATGCCCTTCAAGCCTGGATCTGAATCCTGAAATATTTAATCTGGTAAGAGGGTGAGATTGTAATACTCAAAGCTACTTTTCAGCTAAGAAGAATCTTTCTGTGTAGCTTAAGCTGCAGAAAACAAAACACTGTCTTACCTATATACTGGTTCCAGGAGGACTGCTTAAAGACCCAAAACATGAACTCACAGCACAGCTTTCCTGTTCTTTACAGAAGTTATTTTTGGAGAGAATGAGCCCACACATCAAAAGAATTTAGGATACAGCAGGGAAACAGTTTATCTGCCTCCAGCTGGTATCTGCTCTGTGTTTAGGCCCAAAGGATACACCCTGCTACAGACAGTGTCTTTCAACTGATGTCAACTGGCAGACCCTTTAAGACTTCTCAAACTAATTTTCCAAGCAAAGATTTACTCTGATTTGATTTAGCATCTGAGTTTACTCACAGAATTAGTCCCAAGGACTTGCAGCTTTGGTTCGCCTGATTCCAGAAGCTTGGCCACCATATGAAGGAAACTTTCCACAAATGGTTTTATGCTTTGAGAATGGCAAGCCATTAGAAGTTGGTCCAGTGCCTCCATGGCAATTAAAACATAACTGAAAATTAATTAGAGACAGATAAAGACATTTATCATTTACTCAGTTAGTTCAACTTATGATCTTGCCATAAAAAATAGAAAAGAAAGAATGGAAGGTGCATATTTCCCACTGCATAAAAATGACACTTGGAGCTATTTTCTACATCCATATTTTCTCCCTTTTTTTTCTTTTTTTGGGAGGAGATGAGGTGGTGTAGGAGGGAGGGAAGTATAGAATTGAGTGCTGGCCATTTACCCTTTCTAGAAAGTTATAAAAAGAGCTTTGGATGTTACGAAGACCAAAAAATGGTGATCTGTGATGGATGTTGTTTTTCTTTAACAATTCCTGCCACTTCTTAGACTTAAAATATTTCTCATTTAAACATTTGATTCAGCCAAAAGGGCTGAAAAGAAAGATAATGATGTTTTCCTATATCCTCACTGACATTCAAGGGTGTATTGGGCTGACACAGCCAGGTTTTGTCAGCAAGGACCTGCAGGGGTGGTTTCTGTCAGAAACCAGTTGTCGTCTTCATGACACACACAGCCAACTCCAAGACTGACCCCCAATTTCCCAAACCTGGAAAGGACACTGGAAGTGCCCACAGGTAATCAGATATCCACAGCGCAGAGCATGGAGGACCCCTGCTGGAGCAGGTGGCTGTGCCTTGAAGGAAACTGCTGCCCAGAGAAAGGCCCTGCTGGAACAGGAACAGACTTCTGGCAGGCCCCATGGAGAGCAGCCCATGCAGGAGCTCCTCAGGCAGGATCTGTGATCCCATGGGGGACGCACACTGTAGCAGCCTGCTCCTGAAGGACTGCACCGTGAGGAAAGAAGCCATGCCAGGGCAGTTCTTAAAGGACTGCCTACAAGGACAGAGCCAAGGCCAGAGCAGGGTAAGAGTGAGGAAGAAGGAGCAGGAGACACAAGATGGTATGAGCTGACCACAGTCCCCCGTCCTAATCTGCACTGCTTGGTGGGGGTGGAGGAAATGGACTTGGGAGTGAAGTTGAGTTGGGGAAGAAAGATGGCTGGAGGAAAGACGTTTTTAAGTTCTGCTTTAATTTCTCATTATCCTACTCTGTCACTAACTGGCAATAATTAAATCAATCCTCCCCAAGTCACTCAGTTCCACCATGGGGGAAAAAATCTCCCTGTCCTTATCTCAACCCATGAGCTTTCCATTTTATTTTCTTCTCCATCTGGCTGAGCAGGAGGAATGAGAGCAGCTGGATGGGCAGTCAGACAAGAGTAACTGACCACAAAGGGAATGGGTCTGCCTTGCTTTCCAGACTTGATCAGAACAAACATGATGAAATTCCATGACTTGTTGGCATCTATTTTTAATGACTTCTCTCCTTACCCATAGCGATGTCTGGCCACATCCCTGGTCAGTCTCTCTGCCAGGTAAGCCCCAATTCGATCCAGCTTCTCTGGTGCAGAAACTGCATAGAAAGTCAGTTTCTCCATGTCAGCTTTAACAAGACCATCCTAGAAACGGAAATACGAAATAAAAAATTTAAAGAGTTCATAGGAAATATAAAGCTTTCCAAGTGTTCTTCCTTTTTTTCTAGTTAATATTTACAGGTCAGAGCGATCAGAGCCTTACAGATGGAAATAAGCTATTGAAAAAACCCCAAAACTATTGAGCAAAACTGACATAACCTTAGCTCAAAAATCAGCAACATGGAACAACTAAAATATTTTTAAAGGAAATGAAGCAACTAGCTTGCTCCACCCTTTTTTTTGTGAGGGAATGAGTATTCTAAGAGAAGGTATGTAGTGAGATATGTGACCAGTTCTAAGACACACTTCTTTCCAAACAGCACAATGTAATTTTCTTCCCTTCTCATCTCCCCACCAAGTGCATAATTTTGATAAAATATACAAACAAGATTGTAGTTTAAATATTTAATATTGTAGTTTAACTGTTTTATTTCTTCTGTGTCGTATCTTGAACAAGGCTGGCCCCCAGGCATCTGAGGGCTAATTGTCAGAACAAGATCAAAGATTAAGATATTAGTTCCAACACGAACTGTAACACAGATCTGCTTGGATGAGGTTAAAATCATAATTATCAGGTAAAAAGGATAAGGCTTTTTGTATTTTTTTTCCCGAAAGTTCATAAAAACATTTATTTTTCAAATAAATTACTTAAAATCATTTTAGACATTCATTATTAACGAATTTTATCAAGCAAATCTTCTGATACTATAGAGAAGGTGTGCAACTGAAGGGAACCATCATGAACTGGCCTGTGTCCTCCACTGACCCTATGAATACTAACCAAACTGCTGCAGAGACTAAGAAATGCCAACTCAGAGCTACTGAGTCAGATTTAAACTAAAACACTACAGCTGTAGCATTTCCAAGTGTTTCTACATCTGTATCAAAAACTAGACTAGAACAAAAAAACCTATAAACCCATACTGTTCCATGCATTCAATATATTGTATACACAGAAAAAATTTCCTTTAAAGCCAGTATTATGCACTTACATAATACCTGGCACTGAGTAACATCATCATTTAAAAAAAAGCCAGCATACTTTGTAAACATAAATCAAATATTATGAAAATACTGACTGTGCTGCTTACTTCTACTATAACAAAAGATATAAAAATTTGGTAACACACTTAAAAAAACAGAGCAGCAGAAACATAAGCTCTTGATCAGTCTGAACTGTCAAATGATTATGTATAGACACATGCATTCCTCCATGGTAAAGAGAAGTTATTTATTTTCACAGACAGTAAGAGTTAGGCTTTAATATAGCTCCAAGACTGTTACAGTGAAATGAAAAAATAAAATTGTAGATGAGTATCTGGAAAAATTAAAAAAAAAAGCCAGAAAAACCTTTTTGGGTCACAGCACACTACCAGAACTATAAAAATGTTCTCAGTCAGTAAGTCAAGAGTTAAAAAATTAAAATCCTGTAGAAAACCAGAAAATGTTCACACCTGCAACCACAAGAAAGCAAATATTTGTGGTTCTAAAAAGTGATGAAGTTAAGTGCTACCTCTGCAGCAGAATGCCTTGTTTAATGAAATCTGTTTCTCTGAGCAAAACATACTAATTTTATTCTTCAGTGTGCATCCCTGCTTTGGAAATGGAATTAGACCAGGTGATCTCCATGGATCCCTCTCCAGATAAATTATTCTACTAACCTCTCTTAAAGCTATTAAGTGCTAAAGCAGAATTTATGGTAAAATGTTAAAAGAGAAAAGAAAAAAGAAAATTTAAAAAAAACTGCTAAAGCACAAGGTATAATCACAGATTTTCAAACATCAATCCCTTAAAATTTTAAAGCCATGACTCACTTTTGGATCTTCAGGAAAGATGTTGTCTACCAGACGCTTGTAGCGAGGTCGCAGCGCAGCACAGCAGCAGCAAACTCCTGCGGAGAGATTTACCCAACGGGATTTAGGATGCACTTCTAGGGACTCATTGGAAGGGACAAGCTGACAAGCATGGAGGAAGAAGATAACACTGAATTCAGCTTGCTATCAGCAAGAAAGCAAAACCAAGGGAATTGAAAGTAAGTACAAGTAAGTCAATAAGTAAAACGACTGACACACTGCAATACATGAGAAAATATGCAAGGATCTCGGGTACCAGAAATGCACCTGCCATCCACACTTAAAAACATGCACAAAAGTCAAGGCATTTAAAAATTGAGTCATATTAAAACCAAAGCTGCTTCATTTGCAGGTTTATCTTCACTCTGAATGACTGTTTCAAACCACCCAAATGTGCACTTATGTGCATTATTCTAAAAAAAAAAAAACAAAACAAAAATGAAATCTGTTTCAAAGGCACCCATATAAACCATAATATATAAAACATGCTCTGCTTTCCTTATCCCTTATCCTTCCTTTTACTGGGCATCAGTGAAATGACAATCACTTGAAGCAGAGAAATGAGTTTTTCTGATCTCATTTCTACTCTACTACTAATACATATAATCAGAATAACGCATGTAATTTCAATTTTATTAATTTTAGAAGTCATACCGCCTGTTTTAAAAAGATAACAAACCTGTAAAGCATTGTTTGGTCCTTTTTCTAGCACTAAGAACTACTAGAAGTTTGGAGTTAGGTTAAAACTCAGCACAAAAGAAAAAAACGTTTCTAGGTATCTATCCAACTGTTTATCACGGCAGGCTTATGCCCTTGTTTTTAAAATTTTTTGACAAATAAGATTTTAAATGTTTTAGTGGGCATTTCATCAGATTACCTTATTGGCCAAGGCTCAGATCAACACCAAAGCAGCTCTAATGCACAAAAGCCACCAAGTAAACAATGAGACACTCAATAATAACGTATCCAGCACACATGCAGACCCTCTCTTTCAAGTTGGAGCACCTGAAGGACTCAGAGCAGCTAAATACCTTACAAATGTCTTATTAAAGATTTCCATTTACATACTCAAAAAATCTTTTTAACACTACTAAAAACAGTAAAAAAATGCAAACAATAAAGGGTATCTTGGCAGAAACTTCTGATGATTACAATTCCTCTGCAAAAGCATCAAGACTTGTATTTCTTTACTTAAGATATCTAAGTAATCTTAGGTTTTACCATACTTACAGAACATATGGGAGGTTCGTAACAAAGATTTCACCTGCTGGGCTTAGTTTTAATTACAAGACTCTATAGGAGTAGACATTTTCCCTCAATTACAACTGTTTTCTCATACTATTGTCTCTTGGACAAAAAATGTATTCTGATAATACTTTGAAAATTCTTACCACTTATTTAATCAAAAACAATTATTGAATATAGATCTATGATTTTAAAACTGTGCCTTAAGTTCAAGTTTTCCCCAATGGACTTGAATTCTGCCCAGCTTATGAATTAAGAGTCCTGTACCACCAGTAACATCAACACTGACTTATGACTTCAATACATAATTATGAAAATAAAAAGCACTCAAGGAATAAACAACTGAAATATTGAGAATTTTTTGTTAAACAGTACTTTGTAATACTCTCAAGTTCTTCATACCACTCCTGCTGATGCCTTACTCATGGAGGTCTAACAAATGTAAAAATCTGCATTTACATAAAAGCTGCAGGTATGAAGTAGATAAGATCAAAGTTCTTCAATATGCTGGAAAATGTAGGTATGAAAAGAGGTTAAAATCCTACTTAAAATAGAAATAATTTAGACAGTTCTACAAAAACATTCTATTGAGAGCAATGCTATGCAACATCTTAGAAGTAAGGAAAATCATAGTAAGAAAGGAGTACTGTATCAGTGTCTTGTATACCACTCCATATTGGGAAATTCAAGTAAGAGCATCAACATCCACCAAATCCCACGTATTATTGATAAATATTTCTTGAGGTAGGTATGCAACTCTGCAGCACTCTGTGGTTCACTACTCTTTGTACTTGGTTTTCTACCTTATGGTTGACCATTAACTTTGGTCCATGGTAAACAGTATGTTTGATTAGTACTAAATACAACAAAATATTCTAACAATATCTGTAGCATACAATTACCTAAAACATAACAAGAATAGGAAAACAATCTAAAATATTTCAAGACAGGCAATTAAAAATACTTTTTAAAACTACTTTCTCCCTCTTTAAGTGACAGAAGAAGAAAATCTTTGCAAAGAACTGTGATTTAAATCTTAAAATGGTGTTTCAAACCTGTGTTAATTACATAAATTTAACATAAAATCTGGATCCAGTTACTTCTTTGAGATGGATAAAAAAAGATCGGGTAACAGTACCAATTCGTTCTGAGGGCCTTACCAGATGGTTTCACTTAATGGAAACATAATATTGCTCTTTTGAAATGCTGCTCTCCAAATTCACGGAACATAGTGAATTTTGACACCAAAAAAGGCCTAACGGTAAGTATGCATAAGACTTGAAACTTCTTCCTCATCTTGAATTTTGGTAGCATCTTTACATTGCTATGTAATTCATTATAGAACTGTTTACATGGGAAAAAAACCCCATAAACTTTTCAAAAATTCTGTATCACCAAAGTATAAACTTAAAAAACTATGATGTTAATACCATCAAAGGAACTTCCTACATTAAACAGAACATTCAAGTATCAGAAAGTGAGATTTAATCTGTCAAAGTTTTCAGCAGAGCACTGTCAGAAATAAAACTGACAGGCACTCCAAACAACACAGAAATAAATGACAACCTAAATCAAAAACCAGAATAGTTAACAGTCACGACACAAATTTTGTGGGAAAACTACGAATCATTGCTCAGTTATATCATTTTGATATAAGCATGAAAGGTTAAAAAAAATCATAGGAATAGGCTTAAAGAATGTATGAATATTTAAAAACAACAACAACAAAAAAAGACAACAAAACAAAATTCCCACAAGATCAAGTCAACTAACTACATTAAAGTAATCCATAAAATCTAGGAACATTTTACTACATAGACCAAAAAATGAATCTTGTAAGATGGATAGAAGCTGAGAAAGTGAAAATGGATTCCCTGCTCCTTGGATACCAATTTAACACAGATAAAAATTTATTTGGATAAACACATTCATTTCACATAAACAGACTATTTTGTAGGTCTATAGAACACAAGTAAAAAAAAAAAAGCTGTTCCATTTTATGAAGGTTTATTGAGGAAAAATCTTATAGCAATTCCTTTTTAATGTCAGACAAAATTTACATTTTAATGGTCTCCCCCTTGCACACATCTTTACATCATTTTATGTAAGTAAATATAAAGGTTAAAGCAATATCTACAGAGAATTCTGCACTGTAATGTGAAAGTTAATGTATAAGGTTTAAAAAATATTGTTTGCTTCTCCAATAGCGAGATTTTTATCTAGTTCAAACATGCACATTGTCTTCTGCTAAAGAAGTCAGATAATCTGCATTTTTCATGTTATAACTGTACACATTTACCAGCTGCACAGGTACTTCTTTTTACACATATTTATTCTACACAAGAGCAGTAAGACACAGCCCCCGCCATCAGAAAATGGTAATTTCACCTACCCAAACACATACATGGCCTCGGCTCAAAAGCAGAATTATAATCATAGGCTTTTTCTTGCTCAACAGTTGGAACTTGCACATACTGCCTCATCCTGGATAAGAACTCACTCTGGGGGAATTGTCTCCTTTCCCAGGAATGTTCCCCCTCACACTCGCACAGCTGCGGTTCCTTCCCGCCAGGGTTCTGCAACACTGTAAGCTTATCTGATCAGCTCAGTGACATCTGCATAAAGCCACCAAACACGTGAAAAACCTCAGTATCAAATTCTGTTAACAAGGCCAGGCACAGGAAGAGAAAAGAATAAAAGATATATTGTCAAGGTGTGATTCACACACATCCTCCAGTGAAACTGCACAGACAGTTTCATTAATTCAACTTGCCTGGAACACACAGCTCATTATTTCTCTGACTAGAAGTAAAAAATCCATATAGTGTCAGGTAAAACTATCCTCAGACAGCTGCCACATATCACTGTAGAGTGATAAATATTTTAGCAAAACCTATTCGCTTGGTCTTCCTGGAGAATGGATACAGAGTAATGTACTTAAGGCAGACTACTGACCAAAAAGACTTTTTTAAACAGAAAGGTTTACATCTAAGATTAAAGAAACAATCTAAAAATAATGAAATTAACATTGTCTTTAATAATACTTCCTAGTTTAGGAAGCAAGGATTACAGAATTTAAATCATTAACATGATTATGATCCAGCAGGTAGAAAATCAATTTTCAGTTAAGCAATTCTGAAGTTACTTTCCAGCTTCTCATTAATTCTCAGCATTTTATTGTTTCACTTCCTACATTACATCCACTTGGGATACACAAATACAGGATATGCATAAGGACATTTTTATAAACCCTGGGAATTATAAGTACTGTTTTTAATAAAAACACAGCTAATAATTTCCACCACATAAAAATTCCATACCCACTCAACACTTAAAAGATTAGTGCTAATAAACTCAGAGAAAACATTGAGCTGCTCAGAAAGTGTCCCCACATAGTTACTACAGGAAACACTATGTTGTAAATTAGAAAAATCACATTACAATAAAGTTCTATTTCAAAATAGTGTGTCTGAATATTTGTGCTGTATCTTACTCATACAAAACTACAGGAAAACAAAAGTTTCATAAAACATAAAAGACTAAGTTCTGCCAATTGAGTTTAAAACTGCCACATCTTCTTCTATCAAAACCTAGGAAAAAAAAATCACCTGTTTTATCAAATACTGGAATTTCTTCCATAGTTTTGTCATGTTGTCTAATATTGTTGCCAACTGTTTACAGAGCATTAATAACCTGAAGCAAGATTTCATGTTCACTCCCTGAATATTTTTATTTTCTCCCAAGTTTGGATGTGGTCATCCTTATTTGCAATCATCCAAGCTTTTTTTAAAAAATCATATTCTATCAAAAACCGATGCAATTAACATAGAAGTTTCAATCTACAGAGAAATGCATGTTTTGCTAATATCAAGAAACACAGTAATATTAAAATTACATCTGGTTGCTCAATGTATTTGAATATAACTTCGTAAAAATTTATTTGACTGTAATACATTAAACTTTCATTTTACTTATTTTTCTGAATCTGAGATGAGAAATATAAATAAAATAAATTTATTTCAAATATCCTGATGAAAATGCACAAAATAATGCTTTAACCATAACCACTTACTATATTGGGTTATTTCTGAACTGCTAATATCAGTTGATGCATTTAATTCAGAACTAAAACGACTTTCAAGGGTACTCTCATTCCACTATAAAAAAGAGATCAGACATTTTATAACAAGGAAATTATTCCAGCCATATAAGGGAGTTAATTAAAAATATTCTTCAACCTGCTATAAAAAGAGCAAGTGCTGTAAGGACGCACTGCTCAGCCATTGCAATGTCCCTGGACTGCACTCCCAGAGGGCACAGTGGGCTCATCATCCAGAGAGGATGAAGCCTCATCCCTCAGATGAGCCTCTCCTCCCCTCACCCAAAGCCAGCTGACTCCTACGTGCCTGGTTTCCAGCCTCTCTCCACCAAAATGCACCCAAGAAAATGTCCAACATGCAAATGAAATTTTTTCTGGAGAACAGGATATTCCTCTTGTGATGTGAACTTTTGGCCCCACGACAGTAAACCCTCAATAATGCCTAATGGGGAAATTCCATCCATACCTAGGTTTGACAATTTTACATTTATTTTAAAAAATATTTTGGTACTCAGTTAATTTGAAACAAATGAAAACTACACCCAAAAAACCAGCTTTCTACTTAAAATTTCTCATAGTAAGCTAAAAAGTTCAAGTGAATTCTGCTGTGATATGCCCTCAAGAGTTCTTCTAAACTGGAATCATATAATCATTAAGGTTGGAAAAAGACCTCTAAGATTATGAAATTCAACCATCAACCCAGCACCAACATCATGTTCACCATTAAACCATGTCCTGAAGTGCCATATCCACGTTTTTTGAACACTTCCAGGGATGGTGACTCCACGCTGCCCTGGGCAGCCTATCCCAGTCCCTAACCACCTTTTCTGAGAAGACTACTTTCTCAACATCCAATCTAAACCTCCCCTGGCTCAACTTGAGGCCATTTTCTCTTGTCCTGTCTCTTGCTACCTGGGAGAAGAGACTGACCCCCACCTGAGTACAGCCTCCTCCTTCCAGGCAGTTGTGGAGAGTGATAAGGTTCTCTCTGAGCCTCCTTTTCTCCAGGCTGAGCAGCCCCAGCTTCCTCAGCTGCTCCTCAGACTTGTGCTCCAGACCCTTCCCCAGCTCTATTGTTCTCTGGGCACACTCCAGCCCCTCAATGTCTCTATTGCAGTGAGGGGCCCAAAACTGGACACAGGATTTGAGGTGTGGCCTCACCAGTGCTGAATACAGAGGGAGAGTCAGTGCCCTGGTCCTGCTGGGGACACTGTTGCTGATACAGACCAGCTGCCATTGAACTTCTTGGCCCCCTGGGCACACTCTGACTCATGTTCAGCCACTACTGACCAATACCCCCAGGTCCTTTTCTGACAGTTTTCCAGCAATTCTTCTTCAAACCCATAGCACTCTGTGCTGGAGTCAGCATGGAGAGATGTACATTTTGCTATGGTAAAAAGCATGTAAAAATAATTTGAATGAGAACTTTTTATGAAAGCAAGAAATGACAATGCATGTGAAGTTACTAATAAGAAGTAGGAAAAATCCCAAGCTAGTCAAATAATGCTCACCACCAAGCTTCTTCAAGGAAGTATTCTTTTCAGAGCCAGCAGCAATTAGAACCAAGTGTGTTTTGCAGACTTGTAACCCATTAAAAGAAAGTTTTCCATTACATCAGGTTCTCCAGTTGCATTCCTTAAGTTCCACCACTGGCATATCATCCATATCATCTCTCCTTTCCCCCACCTTTGCTGGTTTTACATAGTAACTTTGCTTTACTTGCTCATTTCTGTTCTCCACAAGACAACCTCTTCCTTTCCTGCTTTGAGATAGTACTGTCACTCTCTAGTTTTAATACAGCATTAAAATTACCTAAAACTAATCTGGCTCCAGTGGAAGAAGCTCTATGATATGAGTTTTGCTTCTTACTTCCTGTCCTTACTTATATTCCTACTAAGCTGGTCAATGTCATTTTCTTCTCTGACTTCTATCACTGCAGCAATACAAAAAAGAGACTTTAGGAGACAAGAAAGACACATTAACATAAATCTCCTTGACCCCTCTTCCTCACAGCTGGCACTGATAATCTGTTCAGGGAAAAAAAATGACCAGGCAAAGTCCAACTTTCATTCCTGCCTTCAGTATTTGGTTCGCAGCTGGGAAATGAGTTCTAGGTGATAAATCCAGTGAACAGAAAAAAACAGAGTTTTTGTTTCATTGTACCTTTATTTCTAAACAAATACTGATTTCATTAACAAGGTGTTTCATAAATCAGTGAAAAATGTGATGTAATTTAAAGACTGGACTAAGGAGACAGAGAGTGAAAGAGAGGTTCATAGTGCTTCGTACGCTCTCTGAAGAACATGAACTGCTTTTGCTCGTCCATCCAGGCAAAGAGCAGAGCATGGAGCAGACTCCTGACACTGACAAAACACCCACTGTGCACATCCAGTAACGCACTGAGCCAGCAGGACATTCTTTGCCTACTATTAAATTCTGAATAAAAGAAGTACAGAAGGATAGGCATTATCACAGTGACCTTGCTCTACTCCTGCTACCGAACCCACCTATCTGCTTGTCCAAATGCCTGGCTCCTCCCAGCATCCATGGGTACCAGAGAATGGAAAATCCCCAGCGCAGTGATGATTCTGGCAGAGAAGCAGCCTCTGAGATCCAGACAATCCTGCTCAAAGCCTGCTTTCACTGTGGCCCTAAGCTATTCTCTTACCCAGATGAGTCATTTTCAGAATGCTGCATCCTTGAACACTTGCCAGGTTCAGAAGAGAGTTGCAGATGATGGAGAAGAGCACGGTAAATGTCATGTGTGCTCAAAGGCCAAGCTACCTAACTCGCATAACACTCCTCTGAGAAGAGGGGCTGCCACACCTGCACCTCTCCTCCCTTGTTCCCTGTTTGTGGCAGGTTAGGGAGAAACATCAAACACAGAAGACCAGAAGACGCTAGTACACCTCAGGATTGAGACAGACACTGAAGGAGAGGAAAGATGCTACACAAGGCATGGCTGAAAGGTAACAGGCCAAGCAGCAACACAGTCTATCACCAGGGTGGCCAGAGGTGAGTAAGAAGCAGCTCTAGAGGGTTGCCAGAGGCAAAACTATTCCAAAAGGGTCACTGTCTGCCTCAGGAGCCTTCAAACCATACTTCTGATCAGCAGGTTGGCCAACTACTGGTAATATATACTTGTCTAAAAGGCTCAGTACTTTGGACTAAGTCCAGGCTACAGAATGCCTCCAGATGCTTGAGTTGGTCAGACCTTTTCTTCTCAGTTCCAGCCCCAGGCAGCACAGCAGACTGCTGACAGGGACTTTCTCTGTGCCTTCCTGCCCATGCCCAGTTAGTCTTAAAACTTCTAGTCTAGATGTTCCACAATTCTCCTTCCATTGCATTTCCTCATACTACTGGACACAGCAAGGAAAAGAGTTATTTTAACACGTGCTGCTTGGTTCTGTTTTGCTACAGGAACTCACGTGGATTAAGCTACTGCCTTTAGAGGAACACCCCCTTGTATACCTGAGGATTAGAGGGGAATCAATGGGAAGTTGGACAAAAGCACAGATCTAGATACAACTCTAGGAGTTACAATTAATGGAACGTTTAAGTTCTCAAGCTTAGGGCAGCACCACATAGAGATTACTTGGCATCTCAAAACACAAATACCATGAACAGTTCTGCTTTTCAACAGTTGTTTTAATTCCAGGGTCAGCATCCCAAGAGTAACTGGAATAGCTCTTGACAGATAGCAAAGTTGCCAAGATGTTTTATCTTCTTGGCCACCTGAAATGTGCATTACAGAGTAGTGTCTTCTGCTTTGAAAAGCTGTTGTTTCCCTACACCAAGAAACAGATAGAAAAGTGTCAAAAAGTGTCAAACATTCTCTACTTTTAGAATTTTATGAAGATTTTGTCAATACTACACATCTTTATTATTTGAAGAGAGGTATGAGGATGGTAGTGATAAACTATCACCTGCCCTATAGACAACAAGCCCACTTCAAACCAATGAGTAACTGGTCAGCAAGTGCCCAGGGTTTCAAGTCTTAGAAGGAAAGCACCTGAAGCTCTGCACATTGAAAAACCTGAATGTAAAGACACATTAAGAATTTTTCTGACGACTGCTACTTTTTCCATTTCCTTAAGATGATGGAGTTTGCTTTCTTAATTCAATCCAGGGAAACAGGGAAAGAAGACAGCAGTGGTAAGAACTCCCAGAACCTTATGCTGCTGCCCATCTTTTTCCTTGGAAAAATGGATGTTCAGAACCGTTGTGTCACCTCCTCACTGCAGTAGGTGGGTTGGGAGGATTTAATTCTCCACTTCTGCCCAACGAGGCCTTGCAGCTCAGCTGCCAAACACACAGGGCTGAAACAGACCAGGGGAGAAGGTACCACCCTGACACTTGAAAAACAAGAAACGAGAAGGTTTTTGTGAGTGAAACATGCAGGTATGTAATGATTAAAAGTCCTGATGATGAGGAAGCAAAGGTTCACAGGCCTTCTCTCTGGAGCCCTCAAAGCTAATGGAGAAGATAAGCTTAGCTCAGGAAACTAGATTTTAACTAGTTCAACATAAACCATTGACCTGTTTATAGGACACATAAGAGTTGATCTACAGATCCTTTCCTCTATTAAAACATCCCAAATACCTATACAAGCATGGCCAGAGCTTCAAAAACAAGTTTTACCTTCATTTAAGCAAATCCAGCTACAGGCTTCAATAAATTTGCACAGATTTTGAGAAACATTCCCTAATGAAAAGAAAAATGCTCTGTTCACAAGTAGTTCAAGACCACATTACATACATTTTATGTCCTGCACACATACACAACATACACAGAAAGTAACATGAGTGGATGAAAGTACTTCTGTGAGTCTAGAACCATACTGTGATATTTATGCTGAGAAAACAGTGGAGCAATTCTGCTGAGGCACATACACAGAACTCAAAACACGACAAAGCATCTGTTCCTTTTAAGTAACAAAAGTCTTTAAACTGTATTGACATTAATGAAAAATAAAATGGTAAACAAAAATGTTGTAATGTTACTTCGAAAAACAGTCACAGAGGGTACTTAGGCTTTAGAATTAAAATTCTTGTTGAAATATCACCAATCTTCAATTAAGTGCTCTGCTTGTGTCTATTCCTAGTTGTTCGACTTTCCCAGAAAGCATTTACAAAATGAGATATTGCCATTTGGACTTGGAAACATACACGTTTTCATTAAAAGACAAAGAGCATTAAAAGAATATGGAACTAAAAATTTGAAAAAAAAATCTCTATGTATTATCAAGAACAGGTTCCTGGAGCTGCCAATACACTCCACTCCATGTTTCATGTCTTCCTTTCCCTGCAAACAGATTTATTTTGTTCATCCTGCCCTCACAGGAGAGCAGCTTTTGAACAAACTAGCAAACAGAAGTACATGCAACAGTTTTAAACATAGACATGAAAGACATTCAGTTTCACTGAAAGAATCCCTCCTTCTAGGCCAAACAAAATTATAAAATATTTTCATGCTTGTTATCTTTCCCATTAGCTCTAAAGAGCACTTCATCTTGAATTCAGGTTTCCCCCAAGAACTGAAATGCAGCTCTTCTCCCAAGCAGTGGGATAGAAGGTTGGAACATATCCCTATCTAGCATATCCCAGCTGATTAAAAAGCAATTTCTCCCTTCCTGTAACGTCTAATCAGTTAGAGAGGAACACAGACAGTGATTTGCTCTTCTGGGCCCCTTCAGTACCTAAAGACTGTGCAATTCCCTTTTCTACCATAACTTTTGGTTTCCCACCAGACTGAACTGGCCAGTCTACAAGATGGTCAGTGGAGGACACAGCTTTACATCTAGACACAAAGAATTTGATTTATAAATATATCTTGGTAAGCAGTAAATCTTGAGTGCCTCAGTTTTCTATAGAAACCAGACAGGACATCTGTGGGCACACAGGTTCACTGGTTTCTGCAGCAATCCAGCAGTTCTTGCCCACAACCAACACTTCTAACCACACTGCAATTCCAACATCAGACTCAATTTGCACAAATTGTTTTGTCAGTTCTGAGGAACTTCAAGCACATGTCTAAACCAACGTCAGTAATGGATCACAAACTCATTTAATAGAAAAACCACAAGCACATAGAAACTCTTGAAAACAGCCTGCACTGCATTTATTATGAGACAAGAGAACTCTGCCAGCTCAATCATGTCAGACACAGATAAATTAAAACTATTCATATTTTATTACATATAAAGTTCACAAATAGGGTATCATCATCCTAAAGTCCTTTCCTAATCATTACACAGTTACATCCTAGTTCAACGAACACAGGAAATTTTTTAATAGCATAAATTATTGGGTATTTGTTAGTGCACTTCTAACAAAATATCCATGAAGCTTTATCTTCACCAATTTCCTCACGTATTAACAGCTTTACAAAAGCAGAAGGAAGGAGCACTGATTTAGCATAATTATATAGCTTAGTGTTACATTGGAATTCCTTTTTCATTCTCTTTTTAAGGAATGAGTAAGCATTCTCAAAGCACAATTAAAGACTCAGGGTGCCCATATCCAGCCAAAGTACAGACTGTTATCAACAAAATACTGTAAAAGGTCCAAGTACAATTTAGAATCACAACTGTGTTCTTCTTGAAAAATGAAAGGACTGAGACCTTTAATAGCCCTCAAGCAGGACACGAGTTACACAAGCACCAACTATTTTTGAAGTCTTGGCATCTACAAGTTGTTAGACTAGGAATCATAGAATTGCAGAATATTCTGACGCCAAAGGGTTAAAACAAAGATCAAATCCAACTCCTGGTCCTGCACAGGACAGCCCCAAGAATCACACCGTGTGCCTCAGAGCATTGTCCAAATGCATCCTGAACTCTAAGAAGACTTGGAAGAGTTTCATTCATCTACCTACCCCACCTCTTATTAATTCCTGTCTAACTCCTGCATGAATTAATCTTGAACAATGTAACTTCCTAGAAATGACATAGCATTCTTTGAAAGCCAAGAGTGGTGTACACAGCTAATTTTTCATCTTCAGCAATCCACAAGGAACATGACTCCCCAGAGAGCTACTGAGGTTCATAAGGGACAACGGTGGGAGGGAAAGCCAAAGCACTTTTAAAAGGAGTTCACCCTGCCTTTCCCAGAGACATGCATTTAATCACGTAATGGAAATCTTACTCCCGCTCCCCAAAATCAATTCTGCTTTGTTGTCATGCACAAAAAATACAGGACACTTGCATGCACAATCAGCATGAACCTTCTTACCCTTTCGTCCCATGATTCAGAAATCAATAGCAAACAAGGCTGCACATGAAGATTAATCGACTGATAGCTGCAAAGCCATTTCTGTAAATAACAACGACAGCCATATTTTAATAAAGCCCCAAAAAATTACTAAGCTACATTTTAATATTTGGGGAAATGTCCACATACAATTTGAAAGCACACAACAGCTGTGATGGGCACTGAATGAAGCTTATCTCTAAAGAATTTCATTTTTATGAAATTTAGATGCCCAGATTGTGCATACAGAATAACAACAACTGAAAAAATTATTTCTTCATGTTTTAACAAGGAATGGATGAAACACCATTGTTCATTTCTTTGCTATATTAAAGTGTGTTCCAAAACAAATGGAAGAAACGGAAGGATGAATGATGATAATGATATCACTCATCACGTCTTGTCTTAATATGAATGGTTTTGACTCTCTTTGGAACTGCTCCTCAACATTAATGTTCCACAATGGGGCTAGGATGATCTGTACATAGAAATGACAGCTAACAGAAAACAAAAGGAACACTTGCTCTAAATCAACAAGTCTTAAAGAAATCCACGAGTATTCATTAAATAAGGAAGCATCAATTTGGTGCCACACAAAGTTTTTTAAGGTACCATGAGTTAAATAAACAGATGCACAAAGAGCTACAGTTTTCCAGCTGCAAGTTCCTGTTTTGTTTTTCTTAGCTAAATCAAGGATACATTTGGAGAAGTTACTACTTTTTCTTTTCAATGCAGTCACCTAAAAATCAGCTGAAAAAAATCCTGTAGCTGTTTTTGTATTGAAAGCAATTCTTGCATATTATCATGCAAAGAATCTATTATATATTCTGCAACCATAGCATTATAATTGTTACAGACATCCCGAAATAGTTATTTCCCTTTTCTGGCCTAGTCCCAGCAGGTGGCAAACTGCCAAAGGAAGCCCAAACCTATGATCTTCCCTTGGCAGCTGTTTTCCAAGTTCCTGTGGTCCCTTAGGCTAGTAGCTGAAAAGGACATGGTACAGAGCCTCCGATTTGTCTCATCCTAAAATACCAGAATCAAGAAGCAAACAAAAATCTCAGGTACCTCCTGATATAACTCTTCTGTAATAGCTGAAATATGAAAATGTTACAGAATGATAACCTATTTAACACTGTTTTAAGTAGCCAATAATGCTGTCATAAAATTAAGAGGGTTTCTCCTGCCTAAAAAATAAACTAAGAAATCACGAAAAGTGCTTTATTAAGTAGCAGGTCCCATTGTAAAGTGTGAAGGCTACATGAGAAACATATTGAGGAAAAAAGTATGATGGATGGAAAGAGTGGAGACAGTAATTAATGAGAACTATGGTTTGATTTTCACTAAAAACATTAGAAAGTTTAGTCTCCGAAATATTTATATTGACACATTTAGGAACACATCTCAAGTCACTGGTATTTCAAAATTTTATTTCACAGGGTAATAAATCTTCCCTTCCCATTATCAATCTTGTTAATACTTACTTATTATACATACACAATAAAAACTAGAATCACAAAACACAAATAAATGATATTCCCAAAATTGCTGGGAGGGGAGAAACCAAAATGAGGAAGTTATCTGCCTCTTAAAATGTGTTAAAAATGTTAAATGCCAGTTAAGAATTCACTCATTTCAAATTCCATTTCAAGTGCTGTCTTCCCTCCTACACTTGGCAAGAAAACTCTATGCACATAGAAAATTATAATTTTAAAAGTTTGATGGGTATTTTTGGGTTTGAGGGAGGAGTGGGTCATTTATTTGTTTGAAGACCATGAAGTAACACACTGAAAGAAGTACCATGCATGAATACAGAAACTGACAGGCACTACTCAATTGTTCCATTTGTGTTTGTTTTCACCTTGCACAGGTGAAGCAGGGAAGCCACCAGCACACTCCACCTGCTGTCAGAGGAGATGCCTCTGCACAGACAAGGGGCAAAAAGACACACGGTCTTTGGGAGGCCAAGGAAATAAAATATTGTGTAGTTTAATGAGCATGCTTGGAGCCATTCTGAAGTCACCAAAACTGTCTCTTCACTGCAACCAAGAACAGGCCAAATCGTGGAATATTTTCCACATAACTAACATATGTACCTCTTAAATCAGAACGGTCCCTTTCCAACTGACAAATATCTGACAGAAGAGTGTGGGAGGTGTTTATATTACTACATTTCACAGCCATAAACCAAAGGAAGAATGTGGGAGCATTACATTTGGTAAAATCCTTATTTTTATTTATTTCTTCTCTTAATTTATATGTTAGAGTTAGTCACAAGGACCCGCTAATCAGTTAATAAAATTTAACTAACAATTATTATTAATAAAACCTTGAAAACCAAAGATATAGCTATGCTAACGGCATAAGCCAAAGGAGAAAAGAATAAGCTAAGAAAAAGTCAAAAAAATTCAAACACAGAGCTACCACAAGTAAAATATATTTTTATAGTCAACAGGTGCTCTCACCTGTGCCACATATCATTCTTCTAGTTCACATGATTTCATTTGAGTATAAAAGCTGCCTTTTAAGTTAAACATTTCACTAAAGTCAGGGACTACATCCAGTAAGTAGGTCAGCTGTTTCTAGAAAAGAAAAACCTCGCTATCTACCAAGCTGTGTTTCAAACATCTGATTAAGTGTGAATATCCAGAACATAATGTTCAAAAAGAGAGTCTTCAACAAATATTTTCACATGACTTAGCTAATGCTTCCTCTCCTTAGCAGAAACATTTTCAATCCAAATGCAGCCAATAAAAAACCCTACCAAAACCACCCCTGTTCCATAACAGAAGTAGGCTAAATGAAATTATCTGCACAAATTATTCAACAGGGAAACTGAGAGCACAAGAAGCAAGTGAGGAACACATACAGCCTCTACTGCAGAGGCTATCTAGTTATATATTCTTTGAGTTCACTTTTAAATCTTTTTAATCTTTTACTCCAGTTTCTTTGTGATAAAGCACACCTTAGTTACTAAAGTTAGTAACTAAAGTTACTAAAACACCTGTGGTTCAAACCTACTCCTACTGTACTCAATCAGAAATGAGAAAACACATTTCCTTCCTCAACATCTCAGAATTTGCATTTCATCTTCAGCTGAAGACACCATGCATGTCTGTAACCATTTGCACCAATATCCATGCTATTTGCACAAGAAAAACTTGTAACATAAAGTTAAACATCAAAAGTGCAGGGAAAAGCTACACCTTGGCAAGGTTGATCCAAGTGCTGCAGCAATGACAGAGCATCCCATCTCCACTGCAGATGTCAACACAAATGCCATGTCATGGCTGGTCAAAGCCAAGCACTTTAACTTCTAAAGGTAAAGAGAGCAAACTGAAAAATTTTCTATTTGGGCTATTGCAATGCATTGAGACTAAAATCTTAACATTTTTTAAGGACTTAATGCAGCACTAAATCCTCCCATTCCTAAGCGGGATTGCTAAACAGAAACATCAGTAGAAAATGTGATAATCCAAATATGCAATGAACAACTCGTGCAGAGCCCAGCAGCCATGGCTGAGCTGAGGCTGAAAGAGAAGAGCATCCATTACCTCTGGCTAATGACCTTTGCTCACCTCCCCCCTTTCAGTACCACAGCCCAGTTCTGACTAATGCCTGGTTTTCCACAGTTAATATTGAAGGAGTTAAAAAGCATATTGTCCTGTCAGTGTTTCACACACAGTAACTTCAATACTGACCTCTAAAGTATCACCAGGTACAGCTGAATTCCCCAAAAAGACTAATTAAGCTTTTACTCAGTCTTTATGCAATACCAGTTATCTGGATTTCTCATAATATTCCAGAACACTGCCTTTAGACCTACACATTCATTCAACTACTGAAGGGGGGAGGGATAAAATTACCACCAGGAACTGCTACACAGACCCAGGAAACAAAGCAGGACAGTAGTGCATATGGGAGTTGGTCAGTATGACCCAAGAAGTCCATCAAAATTTCCTGTTAACTAGATACTATTTTTCTGCTTCATTTGTGAAGAACTCATTGTAACATGACAGAAAACATTTTTGGAAAATATCTCACCGCAACAGCCTTTTGTTTAGGAATAAGTTTTATTTCTAAAGACAGTCAATGCACTTCTTGATGTGTAGGATGAGAGAACTTCATGTGAAAATAAAATAAACCAAAAACAACACACAAAACCCCCCAGCCTTTAGAAACAACTGAGTTTTTCAGATTTCAAGGATAAAAACTTTAAAATTTCAAAGTAACACTGTAGCAGCAGCTTGTTTCATCAATATGCTCTGAAAAGAATCCTATGGAACCTTTAGAGAAGCCTAAATTAGCAGGCAGAAGATTTCCTTTCCACATGCAACACAGTTGAATTCCTGAGGTTCTACCTCTATTGATTAGAAGTACAACCAGCCACAAAAGGATGCTTGCTTGCCTTAAAATCCCATTGTAGTTCTTCACTGCCATAACTTTTGAAAGTAAAATATCATGCAAATACTGTTATTTCACAAAAATTGCAATGCACACGTCTGTTAGGTTTCCTTTTCTTCACCCATGCAGTTACACTCATTAATACAGGCAAAGATAAATAAATGGTTCTGTAGTTCCGAGTGTCTTGCACAGATAAACACTGCAATCAGTTCTGGTCTCCTTTAACTCCCATCTGACTACAGTAATGCAAACTCTACTTGCATTGATATTAACAACCCTAAACATAAGCACATCTGGTTTAAAATAAAAAACAAAACAAAACCAACAACAACACAAAAAAAACCCAACCAAAACAAAACAAAACCACAAAAAAACCTAAAACCACCTTACTTTTCCAGTTTCACTGGTTAAAAAAATTCCACTCACTCCTTCACATGACAGGTGTGACACATCTTACCTACAGTAAGGTATTTGACATGACCAGGGTTCAAATGACACAACACAGAACTACTGCAAGGCATTTCTAGTGCCCAGAGCCACAGCTTATTACAAATCACAGCAATGAACAAATGCTCAAAGACTTCCTCATGAAATTAAGCATCCATGAATTAGAATGCACTCAGCATGACTGGTACTGTAACTTTTTTGATAAAGCAGATTGCTTTATCCAAAGACTGGTGTTAGCAATGTTACTACAGATCACATAGAATTTTTTCTAAATAGAAAAAATTATTAAAGGAATAGTTAAATTTATATTTTTCTAACACATTGTATAACTCAATCCTTTGAGTTAGAGAAATTTGCTACTCTTGAAGGTAAATAATTTCATTCTTAGAAACATGTGCCTCAAAAAACTCACTTAACTTTTAATGTCAAAAATTTTAAGTCATTACTTTTTATCCTAAATAGCAATTCTATCTTCTATAAACACTAGTTGTCATTTTTCAAGGATAGGATTATAGTTATATCAAAACATAGCTTTTTAATATCAAAAATATTTTGTTTAGTTTTTGATTCCAACTATTTCAGAATACAGTCTAAATCATAAAATTCAATGTTATATTGTGAACCTGTAATCAAAAAGGCAAATGAAAAGCTCATATTATTATTTGTAAAATATATGGTAAAGGTAGAGACTAGATAACATTAACATCTTAAAATTCTTATAAATGACAGCAAGTATAATGCTTCTTTTTGCATTTTTTTTAATTTTTTAACCCCAAAGAAAATATCAGGAAACACCCCTACAAATTGTCTTAATGTACTTAAGATAAGAATACTTACTGCCAGGCATTGTTAATCGGGGATCTGTCTTCAATTTTGTAAAAACATAAGAAACTATGAAGAAAACAAACAAAAAAACAAAGTCAAGACCATAGCTTAAGACAATTTACATCCAAATATGCTCAGTAACTCATGCAGAATGAGCATTCTTCAGCTCCAGTACCAGAGGGGCTGTTACCACAGAAATCCAGACATCCCCTTAGCTGACCAGACTAGATGTAGATTTTGCCTGCTCCTGAAATGCAGTCATTCTGTTCTTGCCTTTGATGCTGGAGTAAACATTTTTCTGCTGCGTACTGTGACCTTCCCAGGTGCCACTGTTTAGGATGACAAATCCTGCACATCTCACAGGATACTTCCACTTCAGCTCTAAACCACAGCTCTCCCCTGTTAAAATGCCTGAGAGAGGCTTCTGCTCAACACTACAAAAAACAACTGAAAAACCTGCGTGGCCCTTTCTGGGGCATTTATCTCCTACTATCAAAAAAGGCAGATTTTAGATCAGAGTGCAATCTCCTATACACAATAGCAGCTCAAAGGATCTTTGATGCAATTAAATATATTCATAAAATGAACTCATCTGTAGTTACAACAATCTATTTTGGACATAAAAGTAGCCAAATCTACTGTTCCTCTAATTAGCACTAAAATGCAAATTATTTGATGATTTTTCTGTATTTACTAATTGCCAAATGCAAACTCCCCACAAATGTACTTCTCCACAAATAAGAACAAAATCTCAGTTAATGATACGGAGTGTTGCTTTCTTCAAAAATAAAATAAATTTTTAAATAAAAGATATTCAGCTAATAATTGTATGTATACATACACCAAAAAATTGTAATTCCATACTGGATAATGTGAGAATAAATATTTCTTTTGGTCAACATATGTTTCAATGACTACATATTAAAGCAATGTTCATAGTTGCTAAAACTAAACTTTATTCTTGTATATGCATTTCAATCAAAGGTTCCAATTTGCTGACAGCAACTGCGATTAAAAATAGTACTTCAAAGTAAGTTATTTAAAATAACCCATCTATTAGAAAGCTGTATGTCCCTCTCCAAGGGCAGCATGAGAAACAGTGTAATTTTATTAAAGGAAATGTGCTGCACATTGTCATGTCCAACAGACAGACGGAGAAGCAAAATCTCTGGTTCAGAATAAAGTTATGGACCTAGCTGAAACATTACAGAAAACAGATTTACTGACATAAAAGAAAATAAAAAAGCAGAGAACCGGGTGAGAGCTTCAGAAAGTAAAGTGCTAGAGACTCAAGAGTGTTTTACTGACCATCTCCAGCAATCAGGAATTCAATACATTTTCCTAAAACACAACCACTGCTGTCAGCAAAGTCAACTCACTTTTACAAGATTTTTAGAAGAGTCTTCTGCAGAAATTACTAGAAAAGTTGTATCAACTAAGACATATAGAAAAGATCTGTTTTAAAATAATTCACTGGGGTTTTAGTCATTTTATGATCTGTAACAGGACCAAAAATTCCACACGGAAGTGGTCTGGCCTCTACATGCAGAACAGAGCACACAATTTCCTCTCCGTAAAGTCTTCAATCACGTCTCACTTGGCCTAGGACAAAGTTTCATCCACAGATGCTGTTACCTGTTACAACAGAATAGAACTAAACCAAACCAAGAAACTTTCCACTCTTGAGTTTGCTCAGCTATTTGTCACTGAGCTAAAATTTCACCTAACAAAAGAGCGAAAACCCCCTCACAGAATTCGATGAAGTAGAACTTAGCTAATTAAAAGAGAACTATGGAAAATCATGTGGTATCACTTAGTTTCCTAGCCTAACACTTGCTGTTTAACACATTCCACGTCAATTTGTGACATGTGACAGATCACCAGATGCTTTATACACTGTTTTCTTCACCAAAGCAGCTGACTCCTGGCTATTAAGACGGTAAAAAAAAAAATCATACCTACTTTTCTGTGGAAGACTAAGAGTCATTGTGTTTTTTCTAAGGATATAACAATAGTTCTAAATGTAATTGTAATCAAAGTGCAAAGCTAGTGAATGTACCTCAAAAGACAGAAGAACACTTGCATGACACATAAAATCGTTCCTCTAAAGAAAAACTTTGTTTTCTTTTGAGATGATTTTACACCATTTGGCTAGGAAACCCAAGGCCAATTAATTGTTCATCACAACAAGGATAAAAACACAGTTTGTTCCATTTTTTTTCCATTAACTAACCCAGGATCTGAAACTAAAGACAGTTTATAAGCACAAATATTTCTTATTATCACAAGACTTGAAATGGCATTGAAAGCCAAACAGAAAAGCAGAGATTGTTTTCCTGTATGCCCTAATACAATGGACCTTTTTAAAAGACCTAAAATGGAAAAATTTATATAACCTTGTGCTACAGGTAAAGAAAGAGAAGTCAGCATACCTGGGATTTTCTGTTTTCTTCCAATAAGCCCTCTGTTATGTTATTATGTAACACCATAAATACTTAACTTGATTTTGAGTCTCCAAAATGAAATTGCCATCTGGCCTCCTTTTCCTTCCTCCAACTTAAGCCAAATAAAGGCAGAGGCTTAAGCACCTCTCACAGCCACACAGGCATGAATTGAAAAATTAGAAATCCACTGCACATTTACTTTATAAATCACTTAGCTCCCCACTCATATTTCCTCTTTGAAAAATTAATCAATGCCTTTAGCTTTGAAAGTAGGCAAATGGCCAGTGCAATGCAAGATTAATAAATCACATGTTCATTCCTAAGTATAGACTGTTAAGCTCCAACTGTGATTCCCAGAACCCAAAAAATGTAATATAAAATGGATTTACATACCGCAGTAATTCTGGAAAATACCTGACTTTAATCTGAATTATCTTTCTCAGCTGGAAAGGAAATGCCATGTATGAAGCTGGCTCAATTAATGAGACTACCCTGCTCTCTTACCCAAGACAGAATGCAACTACAGAAAACATTACTTGCTTTCACTTCAAAAAACTACATATCTTCAAATTGCTTAAAAATTGTGTGGTAACTTGACAAGGATTGCTCCCTTATGGAGCTAGCCTGGGCAGTTAAAGTCACAGACACCAACCAAAGCTGTTTCTAACCCATACTCTTTATAATTTAGATTTTATCATTATACTTGAATTGCCAACACTGATGAGTAATTTCACACCCCCTTCAACTTGCATGCAACATAAAATTTGTTCATTCTTTTTTACTGCATAAGTTTGGACCAGAAGTAGAGAGAAGTTACTGTCCATCATGAACTGCAAACATTGGCAATATCTAAAACAGTTGTTTAATCACAAAGTGTATTTTAATTACATTTTTGTAAGGTTTTTTCCGGAATCAGAAATAAATCTCATTCTAGCAGCCTTTTTTAGACAAATATTAAAATTGTTATCAAAAGGCTTAAATCAAACCTATGGATAAGCCTTTAGGCCCATCAGGGCACTACAATCAAGATCTCAACTCCAACCACCAATTTCTCAAAGAAATTTTACCATATGTTTAAGAGCATTAACACCAAGTTTCAAGCAAGATGTCCCTAACTTACTTGAGAAATATTTCATATTATTTAGCATTAATTACAAATGCTTTAGGAAGTAACCACCTATAAAATTCCAAAGCCTTGGCTGTTAACTCTGGGTTTAGCTTACCTACTCAGTTTGCACAGCAAGCATTGATGTAGCTTTGCAAAGTGAAACACCTGGGCTAGCAAACTGGGTTTTGATACAACAACTCAAACTCTGGTTTAAAGTTATAGGCTTTCCCACAAGTCCTACAACAGCACAGACACAATGCCACAATATTTTCCTCCTTGTATCTCAACTCAAAGGACCACGGGATACCTCTCTAGATGTATCCAAAAAGAGACGTCGTACTATGGTTTTAGGTAACAGGATTTGTGAACCCACACCTCAATTACCTAAAGCATGGCTCCGTGATACACAATTAACTTTAAAGACAAACCCAAGAAAGCTCACAGTGCCGTCCTCCTGTCAATATGCATTGTGTTCAGTTAATATCTCACTGTCTTAAGGTCCGTTTGAGGAAAACCTGCTGAGGGAACTCCCAAAGCCACAGCCCCGCCCGGTGAAAGCGGGGGATCCGCTCGCAGTCCCCGGACCTCCCGTGGCGAGCAGACCCGTCCGGAGGCGGAGAGCCGGAGAGACAGCCCGCCAGCCCTTCCGCCGGGAGCAGCGCACACAGAGACCGCCCGAGCCGCTGCCACGGCGGCTCCAGGCTGAGGCCATGCCCCGAGGCTTCTCCTCACCGCCAGCCCGGCGGCCCGAGCCTCCCGCCACTCCCTCAGCGCCCACTCCTCTGGCGCGTCCTCCTCGTTCCCAAGCGTGAAGAAGGGTAAAGAAGGGAGAGATCGCGACGAGGAGGGGACTCCGAGGGTGACCACAAGTGGCCGGAGCACTGCCCGGCTGCGCTAAACTCACCTCAGCTTCCCATCCGGCTCCGTTTAGCAGCCGCCATCTTCACCGGCTCCCCCCGCCCCGTTGAGTGCTCTGTAGCGCAGCGCACGCCGGGAGCTGTAGTTCTATCCGGAGTCGTTCAGTCTCCTTTTCCGTCCATCCCTCCCACAAAGAGAGTACGCCAAGGGGTCGCGACGGACGAAGAAGCGCCCCAACACAGCACGGAAGGACAGCCCCGGGACATGGGACAGGCTGAGCCCCGCCAGGCGCGGACCGGGTGGGTGGAGGCCGCCGGAGCGGACCACAACTCCCAGAGGCGCTTGCGGCGTGGGCTCGCCGGCTGCTGGGGGCGGTGCTGCCCGTGTCCCGTGCCCGGCCCCGCGCCGTGAGGGCGGTTCGGTGCCGCGGGCGGGAGTTGGTGCCGGGTCCGGTGGGTCCGGCCCGGGCGGGGCGCTGGGCTCTTCTCAGCCATAGACTGAAGGACGGGACAGGAGAGGGTGAGCGGTGCTGGACCCTCTCTTGAAACCGGAGTTCAAATTCACCTACACAGACCATGATGCCAAACCCCCGTGAAAATCAGTGAAGCCCAAGGCAGCACAATCTCTTAGTCTGTTTTCCTTGAAATAATACTGCCAGCTTCCAGATCTGATGCCTTTGATGCCAGATATTCCAGACAAGCAAGAGGAAAGTGGAAGTCTTTCACAGAATCGTTAAGGTTGGAAAAGACCTCCAAGATCATTGAACCCAATCTATAACCTTGTCAAGCAGACCATGGCACCGAGTGCCAAGTCCAGTGGTTGAACACCAGCACCTCTCTGGGCACCCTTTTCCAGTGCTGAACCACCCTTTCAGTGAAGAACATTCTCCTGATGTCCAACTTGAACCTCCCCTGCTGCAACTTGAGGCCATTTCCTCTTGTCCTGTTGCTTTTTGCCTGGAAAAAGTGACTGATCCCCGTCTGGACACAATCTACTTTCAGGCAGCTGTTGAGAATCGGAAGGTCCCTCTGAGCCTCCCTTTCCCCAGGCTAAAAACTCTGAGCTCCCTCAGCTGCTCCTTATCAGACTTGTGCTCCAGCCCCTTTCCCAGCGCTGTTGTCCTTTTCTGGACATGCTGTAGGACCTCAATGTCATTTTTGTAATGAGGAGCTGAAAACTGAACACAGGAGTTGAGGTGTGGCCTCAACAGTGCTGAGTACAGGGAGACACTCTGTACTCTTGTGAAATACAAAGCTGTGTTTCATGTCAGGTACAAACAGGCGACGTGTGTATTTGTGGGTGCAAAATGTGTGGACATCGACAGTGGGAGAGCTGTGAATTCTAGTGATAACTGAGGAAATAAAGCATGGAAAAAGGCCTTTGAACCTATTTTTTTGTTTGCAATCAACCCTGGTTTAATGAGCACTGGAATTAAAGTGTTAAGGATGTTGCTTTTTGCTTGTAGTTAATCCATAAAGAGCTCTGCAATAAT
>JAWWEY010000115.1:143875579-143921791 GCA_035582745.1 Loriotus luctuosus | reverse complement strand
AAATATTGCTGATGTATAAGAAATTGGAAATAGAAACTGCTGAAAAAGCTGATGAGTACCCCTATAAATACCTGTAATCCTCAATTATCGGTGTGCAGTTGGAGGGAAAACTTCCCCCACTGTACCCAGCGCTGTATTGCTCATACTTTACCGTATTATATAATAAATTGATTGCTGCTTGAATATTGGCCTAGTCAAGCTTCTTATTTATAACACTCTCACAGTATAGCTGATACAGGCCAGATGCCATTGACCTTCTTGGCCACCTGAGCAAACACAGGCTCCTGTTCAGCCACTGTTGACCAGCACCCCCAGGGCCTTTTCCACCAGCATCTTTCCAGCCACTCTTCCCTGAGCCTGCAGTGCTGCACGCAGCTGTTGTGACCCAAGTGCAGCACCTGGCACTTTGCCTTGTTGAACCTCATACATTGGTCTTGGCCCATTGATCCAGCCTATAGCCCTAAAAGCCCATTTCCTGTTGTAGTAGTTCCTTCTAAAGGAGAACATGTCAATCCATTTGAGTTTATATCTTTCAGTTTCTTCAGTTCTGCTATTGTTTCATCTATTAAAAACTAGCATTTCATTTTCTTATGCTTTTGAAACTACTTGAAGCTTTACTTTCACCAATAGTAGAAACACGATCAGTGTTTCACTTGTGTTCCTTGAAAACAATTCCTCAAAATTTGAAACTGAGGAAGTGAGATGTCAACATGTCTCACAGTTTTCAGCAGTATCCAAAACATGCTAATTTGCAAAAATTGGACAGGCTCTCACATGTGGGTGCAACTGAGCAAGTTAAAAGAATAAACTGTAGTCTTTCTTATTCATTTATATCATTTCTGAAATACAGCTTATGGCTTTGAACTCTTGGGGCCAAACATAATGAAAGTGATAAGACACAGTGAACATGCAGCCTTCCATAAATATGTGTATTGAGTTACTGCCTGCAAAGCAGAACATGTTGGCATTAGCAGCCAATTTCTTAAGGTTTCTGCCAACAACAGTCAGAACTACATAGATCTACATTTGCCCTTTGTCCTTTAAGTACAGCTGGTGATAATAATCCTCCTCATTTTCTGAAACCTAGAGGAAAGTTTTGGTTTTTTTTTCATCAGCCAAAAATTCAAATGCATTATTATGGTCTTAACTCATGTCAGATGCAGCTTTAGTTCAAAGATCATCTTTCTAACTGTCAGCTACAGTCTGCTCTCTTCACTGAAGTGTTTCATTCCAGCTATTTGTCTCATTTTTCTTTTCTCTGTGCATAAGGGCATGCAGGCTCCAACGTTCTCGTCATGCCATATGGTTTCTGCAGAATGCTGGCAACCAGTGCAATTGCTAGATCTTACTAGTTGTCTAAACAAAACAAGCAGCAAGCCAGGTTGGAGCCACTGCTCACAGATAATAAATGTAACACTGTGAGTAGCATCCTGATTTCTCTAAAACAGTTTAAAACCAGTTTAAGTTGCCTGACATTATAGTTCCTGTTTCTGTGATGAATACTCGTTATTCTCTGAGGGTTTTCAAAATGTCTTCCCTCATTTTCATTGTTTTAAACACACCTGTGTATGTGGAGTAGCCTTAAAAAGCTCAGACAACAGAATAACTACAATGTTGGGATTGAGGTTTGTTTGAAGACAGCTGTTATCTTTCAGAGCAGGCTTCTTTTATTACATTATTACATAAACCATGTGGAATGTAATACTTAATAAAAATCAATAAAGCCCTTAGCATAATTGTAGTCCTGTTGTTTAAAACAACTGTTTTCCTAATTCAGTTTCAAAACAGAGGAAACAGCTGGAGTCTATGAATATATGTGTTGATCTCTTTGAGCTTCCTTATGTGTTATGTAATGGGTAGCAAATTTAATTGTGAATTACAAGAATTTTTAATTTTAGTGAGAACATCAGAAGAGTATCTGGACATCTTTTTGTCCAACACAAATTTTTCATTTACTGTCAATGAAAGACGGATCTGATACTTTGACCACATCTAGGCTGACAATCAAACTACCCAGTAAGATTAAGAAAAAGTTGAATTGCATATGTAAAACATTGCTGCATGGGTAATTTGCAGCCAGACTATCTATTAAGGTTTTACACCCCCTCATCCCAAACCCATCAAAGTGGACTGGCCAGTTTTGCTTGAATGTCTCCTAAATCTTCTGGAGCAACAGTTTGTACACATGCTGGTCCACATATGCACACAACTTCATGGCCCAAGTGACCTGCTTTTAAATGTTCTTTAAAAAGTGATGGTCATTATTTTGGAGCAGGTCCAGTGGATGGCAACACAGGTAATTGGAGGGACCTGGGCCTGTTCAGCCTTGGGAAGAGACAGCTGAGAGAAGACCTCATCAATGTATGTAAGGAGGTGTCAGAGGATGAACCAGGCTCTGCTCGGTGGTGCCCAGCAATAGGACGAGAGGCAGTGGGCAAAAACTGATGTCCAGAAAATTCCATCTGAATATGAGGAAGAATTTCTTTACTTTTTCTTACTGTGTGGGTGACTGAGCACTGGCACAGATTGCCCAGAGAGTTTGTGGAGTCTCCCCTACTGGAGATAATCACGAACCATCTAAATTCAACCCTGTGCCATGTGCTATGGGATGACCCTGCCTGAGCAGGGAAGTTGGAGCAGATGACCCACTGTGGCCCCTTCCAGCCTTATCCATTCTGGCATTCTGTGATTATTATATTCGCAGAACTTTTAGAGCTTTCACTTGAGTAATATCTAAAGTGTGAGACTGAAACATCTTGTTCAGCAGCCAATAATAAAATGTGAATTGCATGAGTAATTTGGCAGCAGCAGTTCTTCATTTTCTGATTGGATTAGTAAGTCACCTAAGACTGCAATGAGATGTTCAGTATTTACAGTAAGCAGGAAAAATACTTCAGTTTGAAGTGCTCATGGAGGTTCAAAAGGTATCAAGAATTATTTAGCCTTAAATGGTCTAAGAGAATGAGCTCTTCAAGGACTTCTAAAGAAAAAAATAAAGTAAAAAATCCCCAAAAATTAACGTACCCCAATAACAATATAATTCAGGAATAATAGAAAGCTGATAATGGTTTTATACCTGTATAAGGAGGATAATGTTAATTGTAAAATGTTGCAGATAAAGAAAAAGGGATAAGGGAATATTCAGTACTCATTCACAGAAATGAGTAATGAGTGCATTAGTGAACATTAATAATCCAGTTGCTGAACATTTATAATCCATTATAACATTAATTTCAGCTTTCAATAGTGAAAAAACTGGAGTTTTCACAACAATGACTCCATTACTTGCTCAGCCACCACTAAAGAAAGCCACTCACAGGCATTTCATGAAATGAAAATGAAATGTTATAACTATATAATGAGACATCAAATAATAATTTTGTTAATATGTGTTTTTGTCATATTTTTCCAATCTTGCATTTTTATGGTTGATTCTATAAATGGGTGGCAACTACAACATCTTATTACCATCCAAATGTGGTTAATGATATAGGATGTTTCTACCAGCCCCATGTAGCCAGTGCCAAAGTCTAATGGGGAACAGAGGCTGATAGTGGACTGTCATGGCTTGAATGAAGTCATGCTGCCTCCGAGTGCCGCCATGCTGGACGTGTTGGAATTCCAATATTAGCAGGAGTCAAAGGCAGTCAAATGGTGCCACAATTGATATCACTGATGCATTTTTCTCAGTCCCTCTAGCAGCAGAGTGTGGACCAAAGTTTGCTTTTGCTTGTATGAGTGTCCAGTATACCTGGAATTGACTGCCCCATGGATGGAAACACAGCCCAACCATCTGCCATGGACTGACCCAGACTGCACAGGAAAAGATGGAGCTTCAGAACACCTGAAATACATAGATGATATCATTGTGTGGGGCAATACAGCAGCAGAAATTTTTGAGAAAGAAAAAAAAATAATCCAAATTCATCTGAAAGCTGCTCTTGTCATAAAACAAAGTAAGCTAAACAAACCTGCGCAGGTGTGGCAGGGTTCCCCACTACCACAGAAGAGCTCATCTGTTCTATCAGCTGGTGTGACAGCTCTGGGCATTCTACCCCTCACATGAATTGGTGAGATAACCTAGGCTGGACATTTGTCTGGTAGGGAGTTTTCTCTGGTGCCAGAGGTGGAATTCCCAGCTGACAATAAACATCTGGCCTTGAGAACAAGATGTAGGGAGATGAGCCGGAACTTCTGACTGGCAGACACTTCACTTTACAAACTATAAAAGCTCCACAAAACTTTCACCAAATCAGAAGTCTCCTACACACATCCTGGAAATGTGTAGGGCTTTTCCCCAAAGTTTGGATGCAAACTTTGTGGTCACTTCCCTGGAAATTGAGTGAAAGGATTCTATGTGTACTCTATCATCAATTCGGTGGTAACATTTTTATCAGGCACTATATTTTCTATCTACTTATAGTTCTTTTTGTTTTGTCCTGCTTAGTAAGTATTCTGTTTAAAATCTAGTATCTGTTAATCTTGTATCTATTCAATAAATAATTCATTTTATAATAGACTTAATCAGCCATTCTTAAGAACTTGCAAGCGAGAGCAATTTGGTGTGCAGGCTGCATCGAACAGAGCTATTGCCAGAAATCTGAGTCAAAGGCAGGACTTGTCTAAGCTTTCACTCCCTTCATAACAATGGGAGATCAAGTTCCTGGGAAATAAAATGGCAGGATAGATGTAATCATGTGCCTGTGGAGGTGCTTAACAAAATAGCTGTCCTCAGTGGCTAATAGGAAGGAAACACAAGCTTTCCTAGGCCTAGTGGGGTTTGGGAGAATGCACATTCCAGGTTATAGTCAGCTTGTTGACCCCTTTATCAAGTGATCCAGAAGAAGAAATATTTCAAGTGTGGCCTTGAGCAACAGGAGGCCTTTGAGCAGATCAAACAGGAAACAGCTCTTGGGCCTGTATTGACACAACCAGCCATGCAGAATATGCTGTACACTGCAGCAGGGGAGCAGGGTGTCACCTGGAGCCTCTGGTAAAGTGTACTGGTTTGAAAGCAAACCGGTGGGAGGTCCCAAGTCAGAACTACAATTTGATAGGAAAATTAAAATAAATGCAATTGTTCAAAACACTGACAGAGTCAGAATACAACCTGACAACCCTGTTGTTAAGGGTGCTGGTAGCACGCCAATCTAATGGTGTCTGCAGTCCTCTTGGAGTAAATAGGTGTGGTTCTGTTGCAGCAGTGATCCTGTAGAAGGGTGTCGTCTTCCTCTGATGGTCCAGTGGTGGTGTAGATTGGTCTGGTCTTCCTCTGGGAATCCAGTGGATAAAGCTGCTTGTGGTGTTCCAAACCCAGATTATATCCAGGTAGGGATGCTTGGCTCCTCCCCCTAGGCAGAGCATCTCACAATGGGATGATGTAATCTAATGAGTCATGCAGTGAGATTTGATGGCCATCAATAAAAATATCCCCCCCAGAGGGAGTTATGAGGGGTGGGTTATGGAAGAGATAAAAAACACTGCTCCACTTGGTTTTAACAGATGGTGATAGAATACATACTTTTGGTTATATCTTACATTGTAACCTAAGACACAAGGGACCTTGGGAAACCTGAGGTCATGCCATGAAGCCAGAGTAATCAAGGATCAGAAGCCCACTGTGCTCCAAGTCATGGATCTGGAGGGGTGAAGGAAGCCTATGAAATGGCAAAATAATATTTATCTGTGAAAGGATGAGGGATAAAGGTTAATGAAAATCTGGGTCAGGTATGGAGATGGTTTAGGGACATACTTTAAGTTATGTGTGTGGGTAAGCATGGATTCCAGTAATGACAAAAAAATAGCACAGAACACTTGGAAGATATATAAATTACGTGGGATTTGAGTGTGACTCATGGTATGGAATAAGGGATGGAGACTGTATTGGGCCTGACTGAGGTAGAGGTCACTTTTCCTTAGCAGCCCTCTCAGTGCTGTGCTTTGCATTGGTAGCTGGAGGGGTGTTGATAACACACAAGTGTTTTGGCTACTGCTGAGCACTCCTGGCACAGCAGCTGTGCTGTCGCTGTAACATTCTTCCCCTGCTCCCCTGTCAAGAGGCTGGGAGTGGGCAAGTTCCTGGGAGGGGACACAAGCAGGCCAGCTGACCCAAATTTTCCACAGGGATGTTCCATGGCATCACCTCAGATATAAAAGCTAAGGCAGGGAGGAGGAATGGAGGAATTTGTTATTTAACGATGTCTGCCTTCCAGAGCAACTGCTTCACGTGTTGAAGCCCTGCTTCCTGGGAAGTGGCTGAACACTGATCACCAGTGGGAAGGAGAGATCAATTTTTGTTTCCCTTTGCTTATGCATTCACAGACCCTAAACTGCCTTATCTCAACTAGTAGGTTGTTTTCCTTATTTTTCTCTCCCCTGCTCTACTGGGGAGTGATAGAGCAGCTTGGTGAGCACCTGGCATCCAGCCAAGGTCAACCCATTACAGCATTGTTAAACTGCAGAGATAAATTCCCCAGGGCCTGTGTTAGCACTTTCACTCTGCCATTGTTAATTTTGTCAGGAGCCATGGTGGATGCAAAGTGACGATATTAACCAGCCGTGAAAAGCAAAGCAGAGAGTTCCTGCCAATTCCAGACCATCCAGCAGTTCCTGCTTGATATCAGTTTTTTTCCCCAGTTTCATCTCATGTGAGAGTTCTCAGTGACAGTTCTGCTCACTGGGATGACATCTGTCAGAGGGACAGCAAAAATAGATTGGAATGACTACACTTTTTTTAAATTCCCAGGAAGAGCTGAGCAGCCACTGACAGAAAAGTCTCACAGATGTCTTAGAGCAAAAATCATAAAATTGCAGCCCAAATCCCCACATACCTTTCCAAATGATGGCCATATATACTTGTAGAGTTAATCCAGGTCATGTCAGTATTACAGAATCCTCAAGGGAGTAAGAAGGGTTCTCATTTGCCATATATCTACATATATATGTATTTGGTAACAAATAATAGTTTATGATTCAGAGGTTTTATTCTTAAGTCATTAATTACCTTAAAGATGCTTTACAACAAAATTATTCAGAGGAAATGTTCTTATTTCATTGGATTACATGTTTTCCATCCTTTCTGTCATCAGGAATGTTTATAATTACGATTTTTTCTGGCAGAATCAAGTGATATTGATAGATATTATTTTTAGAATAGGCAGTGTTTCTATAAAGTTAATGAGGTTATAGTACCATATCCAAGTGAGGTCTGTGTCATTAAAATTTAACTTGTCCAACTGAGGGCAGAAGGAGGATGAAGTGCAGAGCTTTCACCAAAGGAGTGGATGGCAGTGTCATGCCTCAAACATTCCATGTGAAACTCTGATTTCCTGAAATGCTGTCTGTAAGGAGAGCTAACCACGTGGACAGGTCGTCACACTAAAGTATTTTATGCTCCAAAATCAGTGACTTTATGTTTTAGTCAATTTCCCACTCCATTCTACTGAGCTGCTGATGTGCCTTGGCATATTCTGTGGATCTTCACTTGAAGTATTCTCTTCCCTTTGCTGTAAAATAGGAAAATAGTGTCAAAATTTTTGATTACCATAACATTCAAAAATAGAATCTAATTATTCTCTTTCATTTTCAGTGTTGGCTAGATTATATTTTTTTGGGAACCAATTAAAACCCACTAGAAAAGAATTAATGTGTTCCAAGAATCTTTGCTTTTGCGCAAAAACTATTTATTCTGTGCCATTTAAACTACTGGCAACAAATAATGCACATTATGTTCCATAACGTTTTTTTTCTTGGTTTCTAAGGCTTTTGCAATCACACTGACCAGTCTCAAATAAGTTGGGAACCAACAGTTCAATTTTAGCCACACTGGACAATGATAGAAGTCTCACAGGTAAAATGGTTCAGGAGGTTTTGTGAAAATCTGTAAAATGGTAGGCAAAAGTGAACTGAATTAATGACCTCACTGAGGAAAAAAAAAGCTTCACATGAACTCAGTATTTTTTGGTGGTTTTTGGCTTGGCCATGCTGTGCCTAAGAGCTACAGACACAACCAACAGCCGACAGCACAGATACAACACCAAGCCAGGACTGACTGTGCTTCTTTCTTCCCAGATGGCAGTGAGGGAATGTGGGGGCTACTAAAATATCATGGAATGAGATCATTATGAAAATAACAGAAGAATTTGAATTATCACTGTGCAGGTTCAGGTCCAGGTATGCAAACCCATGCAAAATCAAGATTTACTGGTTCCACTGTTCACAGAAAAAAACCAAGTTTTTCCTGTTGATACTTTTTGGATAAAGATATGTCACATCCATAAAAATAACCAAATACATTTCTAAACGGCCTGTGGGTGACAGCCTCCACTGACTAAAAAAAGACCTAATTTCCTATCACAGTGGGCCAGATTCTCAGCCTGTGCAAACTGGCAGGATTAATATGAAATTAATTGAGTTGTGCTGACCTAATGCAAATTTGCCCTCTGGTTTAGGATGTTAAAAATACTTCCTAGGAAATGCATAAAATAAAAAAAATGGGCAGGAATAAGTCTTGGGAAAATGGACATAAAATTATGCTAGGGAAGTAAAATACTGACTATTTTAAGAGTATCAAGACTAAGTAGGAGATTCACGCTTTTCTATTCCAAAACATTTCTTTCTATCCCAAGGTTTCTTTACCCTGTGTCGGGAAATGTCTTCTCTCTGTTTGGAGGGAAGACATGGGCTGAGGCAAATGCCAGAAGTGTGGACACAAGGAGGAGACAGGGACTGTGCAGAGGGGTTGGTGATACCGAGACACACAGAGTGGTGCTGGGATAGCAGGACCTGGGAACCCCTCTTGGTTTAAATGCCCAGGTTGAAATGCACAATTTGGCCTCATACAGCATTCTCCCTCCTGTGCTAGGAGCAGACACCAAGGCACAGGAATCCCATTGCCCCTCTGCTGATACCTCATCTTTGTAGGAGATGTAGGGTTAAGGGTAGCTAATGAATGTCTTGGGTCAACTCACATAATTTAATATGTTTTAAAAAATAAACTCCCCCCTGTTCCAATTGCTGATAAGTCCAAAAGATTTTTCAGCTGTATTATAATGTTTAACTGACTCAGTCTTTTTAGATAAATTTTGAAATAATGCTACATGGAGCATTATTATTATGAATAATGGAGCATTATTATAATGAAATATCATTATTTCAAAACCTGCAGGAGATTTTGGTTTGAAAATAGCAGTGTAGATGTAATTTTAAATTTTTTTTTCAGTCATTATTATTTGGCTCATATGTCAGATTTGCATTTTCCTGCAAAGTTACAATGTGGGCAATAGATAAATAAGTCACAAGCTCTGTTTAAGAAATGCCAGGAGGTGGCGTGTGCCTACCTAATTTCCTTCCTCAGACTCAAGCACAGAGTTTTGCACTGCACGTACCTGATCATATATACATATATATATATATATATATACACATTTGCTTCCACTTGGACTTCTGCCACATTACACAGCAATTAGTGTTTACCAAATGAGAAACTGTTCTCTAATTTGTTTGCTCGTTGCTGCTCAGTGTATGCCCCAGTGGAGCATTTGTTACCTCTTCAGGTTTTGCTTTTCTAAGTTAATTTCCTGGTGGACTTTTGCCTTAGTGCTCATCAATACTTATTTCCTCACTAAATGTACATTCTAATTTGCTTTTTACAGCCCCATTTTGAGATGAGTAGATAAGACACTTTTACTTCATTTGAATTGAGGCACAGGCAGATTAAATTTTGGGACATAGAGTTTGCAATGCAGAAAACTTGAGTTTTTCTTCCTGGAATTTTGTTGAGGAGGGCTGTTGTGGCTGCTCTACCAAGTGGCCCCTTGCAGGAAAGCAATCATTTTCAATACCTATCCACTGATTTCCTGTGCTTCCAGAGGCTTCCCCTCTAGTCTTGTCTCCTAGATCTAAGGTTCATCCATCCCTCTGCACCACTGTGAGTGGAGAGGAGTAGGTGTTGTTGCTTCTTTCCTTGAAAAATTTGCAAAACTTTAGGTACTTGCCAAGGACAAGACCAGGATTTTGTGTTATGGCAGGGGGGGAGACCCTATAGTTCAGGGAAAGTAAGGAAGAGGAGATTCCTCTGGAGGTGGAGGCAGAGACCCTGTGGCCTGCTGTATCTCAAAGCCTTCTAGAATCATACTGGCATTACTCAGCATTCCTCACCAAAGCCTACCAAAAAAAAAAAAAACCTAAAAAAACCCCAAAAAGCAGGGGAATTCCCCTGCATGTCTCACAGCCCCTTAGTCTTCTCATTAATTTTACATGGTTTTCTTCAGGCATCTCCTCCTTTCCTTTTCCCCCCTTCCTGTCCACATTGCCACTGCCATCAAGCTGAATTTTGCCTACAGAGCTGAAATACTGATTAAAAGCTGCTCCCACCAAAGACATAAAAAATATTTCCCAATCCCCTCCCCTCCCTTCCCCTCCCCTCCGCTCTCCGCTCCCTTCCTCTTTTTCATGTTTATGAACATGAATATGCCAAGTTCATAAACAGAAAACTTGTCACTGTGGTAAAAGTGTTGCTTTATCTAGTTTGTGTTGGATGCAGCAGCCTGGGAGGAGGTCATGCCCTGGCATGACATCTGTGCCTGCCAAATCTGGGACTGGTTTCAGCTTTGCTCTCAGGTGTGCCAGCTGGTCCTGCACACTCACAACCTCATTCTGTGAGCCATATGTCCTTCATTAAGGGTTCACATTAAGGGCCACCCTGAAGACAAAATTCATTAGGGCCAAAACTGATCAAAAAGTTGGCAGCCAGGAAGGGCAGCATTGCCACAGCTGGGTTACTGCTGTCTGTGAAGTGGCCTGATGCTGTCTATCATTCACATTTTTTTTCTTTAAGCACTGGAATTTGTTAATTTTGCCCAGCAAGATCTAGAACTTGCCCAACCAAGTCCCATATCGTGCCATGTATATCTTAGTCCTCTGTGGGAACAAATTCATCTGACTTTCCCAAGCTGATTGAGATGCCCAATGGAAAAGTGAAGGACTGAGTCTGTGTTTAAATACCATTCAATCTGATTGAAAAACCCAAACCACACAAAAAGTATAAAGAGGACATAGTTTTAAAAGGCAGCTTCTTGATGTTCTTGAACTCTAAAACCATTTCAAGAAATGCTGTTCAGAAAATCACTGACAGAGTTGCTTTCTGACATTGCTTTGCCTCACAGAAGGAAATTCAGTGAAATAAGCAAGATTTGTATACATGTGAACAGACAAAATTTAGCTCTGAGTTGTTTATCTGCTGTGACTGCAGTAGAAAATATTATCTGACCATATTCTGTTCTTTATCTTGGGATGATTTTGACAGAAGAGAGATGACATTTATCCTGTATTTAACATGTCTCAGGAAATTCTGTAAAGTTTTAAATAGAAAAATATCTATAGCCCTTTCTAACCAATCCTGCCTCTGTGAATAGGTAATTACTGAGATTGAACAAGTGTCTCTAAATTGCTTATCTATTCCAATTGCTTCTATTTTCTACTGGCTTTATGATTTGCTTTCTAAAGAAAGCATGAAAAAGATACTTCTTTTGCTTTTGAAATAGCTTGCAGAAGATATGACTTTCATTTCAGGAATAGCAACAATTTGTTGTTTCTGAGGAATAAAAAGTTTATTTTGCGATCTTAAACTGGTTTTCACTTCAAAGTTTCTGCAGCAAGAGAGCTTGTATGTATTTTTAACCTTCTAAGTTGAATATCTCATAGTATTGCAGGAAAAAAAATCTAGTTCAGTTAAAATAATAATATGACTCTTTTCTCCAAGAAAAGTGTCATTAACGAAAGAAATTGCTGTGCCTGATCCTCAATCCCAGTTCTCAACACTTGCAGCAACAATAGCAGTTAATTTTTTTAGTCCTTTAGATTGTACTGTTGGAGATGTTCTGTCCTTAACCTAAGACTGTAAATATGAATAAACCATGATTCTGCTGACAGATATTCTTCTGACTTTAGCAGAACAGTGATTATATTCACAAGTCTCTGCAGCCCAGATGTGAACAGGACTAAGTACAAACCTTAGGTCTGCTTATTTCTGTTTCTGAATTTTACTGAATTCTAATTACTGAATTTGCCAAGAAGAAACTGTTCATTTTCTTTGTGAACTTTGTGAAAATTTTCTTTCTTTGTTTCATTCGTGAACCACAAAAAAACCATGAAAAATGCTGCACAGTATTTGTAGTACTTGTGCCTAAATTTTGAGTAGTATATTTAATATACCTGAATATATAAATTTAATACACCTGTACCTGGATGGAACTTGAACAAAGGATGAAGGAAGACTATTTACAAGAGCATGTAGTGACAGGATGAGGAGAAACAGGTTCAAATTGAAAGAGCATAGGTTTAGACTAGATATGAGGAAAAAAGGCTTCACTGTCAGGGTGGTGAGGCACTGAAACAGGTAGTCCAGGGAAATGGCCATCCCTGGAAGTGTCCAAGGCCAGGATGGAGAGTGCTTCAAGCAAGCTGGTGGAAGGTGTCCCTGCCCATGGCAAGGGTTGGAGCAGGATGATCTTCAAGGTACCTTCCAACCCAAGCCATTCTATGATTCTATGATAATGCCTTTTATCCAGAGAAGCTGGACAGATTTTACAAATATAGACTCTGCAAGAATCTCTTCCCTACTACTTTGCTACTTTGTCTTCTAAATATTTGTCAGGTGCCTTGGGCATTATAAAAGTCACTTAAACTGTAAATGGGTCAGGGACTAAAAGGCGGTTGCATCATGCTCTTTAAGTATCTGAATTTTTTGTTTAGAAGTTCTACTCGTGTTTCTGTATGGGGACCAGAAAAGGGTGAACAGCTCTTTGCTTCCTTTACAGGATATTGTTCACAACCTGTTGATATATGGAGAGGAAAGAAAATAGGTGTGACCATTGGAAGTGCCATTCCTTTTTTGTCACATGAATTTATTTAAGTATAGACTTTAATCCCTATGTAATGTTTTGAATCTTCAGAAGAACAAAATTAAGTAAACTAAATATCTGCTTTTATCTTAAAGGACTCCTAGAAGAAGTTATATCCTGTTGTAACGATAGCAATATCCTGTAGACTTCTTACTTTTAATTTATGGAAGTATGACTGGTTACTCTAATAGCAGTTGTCTCTTTCCTCCCACTAACATTGTTTTGTTGTTCAGATGAGTGCATGGGATCAGCTGACAAAAATGGTGTGTAACTTTTACTGCGTGTTGTATTTTTACTCTGGCATGCAGTGGTTTGTATGCATCACTAAAATGTGTGGTTCAAAGATGAAATATACTTTAAGACCAGGACAATTATGTGGTAAACATTTGTGAAGACAAGTGTAGGTCATCTGGAGCGAAAAGGTTCCTTTTCAGGACCAAGTTAATTTTTTTTGGTAATGTTACAGAAAGACCTGTTTAAAATGCTTCTGTGTCCAAGACACAGGAGTGGGATTCTTATTTACCACATAATCACTTGCTGGGTGATTGTGCACAAAATACTACAAGTGAGATGCATCTGATTTTTTACTTGTTAGCCTTCTACTGACATTAATCAAATCTTCAGGACTACAAAATAGTTCTGAAAACAGACCTGTCAGATTTGCCTCTTTCTCTCCCTCATTCCTTCCCTCCTTCTCTTTTCTGTGATGCCATTCACTCTGCAGTTGGAAAGTAATTCCATCATGTGTTGCAGTAGTATGACTAATCTTAGGTGACAGTACTATATCCTTATGGTTTTGAAAACAGAAAATCTGATGTCACAAGGAATAAAGCTTGATAAAACGGAAGTTCTGCCTTACACTCATCTGGTCTTTCATGTTATGTTTAGTAGATCTTGTTATCTATATTCCAGCGTAAAAGAAGAACATTGCTTATAGGAAGTGTTTCTCACTTAGAGCTAACTTAAAATCTGCTTTGCTTGTAACATGGAAATAATTATTAGAAGTCAGTTATTTAAAATAAACCACAACTATCAACATGTATATTGAAGAATAACCCATAGATACAACTAAAAAATGCTATGCCCTGGTGTGATTCTGAGCCACTGCAGTAATTTACTGACCACCTTCAAATGCCTTGCAACTACAAATACACTTGCAAATAAATCTAACCAGGTTTAGTCTCTACAGGAATAGGATAAAATGTTTGCCTGTCACTACTCATAGTTGATGTGTGTTACCCACCAGATGCATTAACAGCATTTGCAGTTGAATCCATCTTCAGTATGATTTATACTGGCAATTCTATTATCTCCAAATGCAGGAGCTCATTTTGGATAGTGTCCAAAGAATTCATTTGAATGTTTGATCTGACTTCTGTCAGGGATTCTAAACATGTTCTGGTCCCACACAAATGGGCTGTGCTCTCAGGCATCACCCTACATCTGCAGTGTTGCTCTCTTTGTATTTTAAAAAGCTACAGAGAAGAGGCTTTAGTTTACAACGAGTCCTTGTGTGCTTGATTCTTAAGTGAAAGCTGAGTGAAACATTTTTTTGTATTAACAATAAAATTTTTAATGTCAATATGAAAAGCAAACTGTACTTTTTTTTCCTGGTATTGTATAAAATGCAAAAGATTAACATCTTATCCTACTATTTTTAGACAGATATTGCTCATTAATTGCAAACTTCTGATGCAATTACTAAGTCACTTTAATCTTGCCTCTACTTATTATTGGCTCAGAAGGTACTTCAGTATTCCCTGTACTCTTGTACTCTTTCAAAGGGTAGATGGAAAGCATTGCTCTCACATAATCAAAGCCTTTTTGATGGGCAGGCTTTATCTCCCTATTTGACCTTTTTTAAAGGAACAGCTTTGCATAAACCCCTCTTCCCTCCCAGCTATAGTGCTATAGAAGCCATGTGCTGTGAGAGACTTAGTATTTCCTACTTCATCAGTCCCATTCCCCAGAGAAGAGGTCCATAAAATTACACCTCTCTACTTGGCTGGCAGCACACTATCACTTTGCTCTCTCTCATGGAGCAAAACTTCATAAAGTGAAAGGAGGAATAAAAATAAATGAAGGAACCGTTGTTTTATTTTTTTTCCAGGAACTCTGTATTAACAAGAAGCAACTTTACTTACAAGTCAAAAGAATCATAGAATCATAGAATCACAGAATGGTTTGGGTTAGATTGGACCTTAAAGATCATCTTGTTCTTGCACCCTGCCATTTGAGGCAGTATCCTGAATTTGAAGCAAACTGAAATTGAAAAAAACCCAACAATGCTTTGGCATTTATCCTTGATGTCAACCTTCCCTTTTTCTTCTCAAAAAAGACTAATAAGTTGAAAAACTCCAGCAACCTTTCATCTTCAGTCTCTTAGGCTTATGTTAGGGAGTTCTATAATGGCTGTTCAAAGCAGATGGGAATGGTTGGGGTTGTCATTTGAGGTTGCTTTTATTCTCCCACAGCATTCATTAAAAATGTTTATATGTGATTACCTGTACAACCTGAAGAGTATTTTCCCACAAGTCTCTAAATATTTGAAATTTTTGGCAGATAACAATTTTGATCAGGAGAGCCTGATCAGCAGGTCCTTTCTTTAATTCTGAGGATAGATTACCATGACATCATTAACTAAACTGTAGCTGGGTGAAGCTATGTCAGGGACAAGGTAGGGGACAGGAGGTGAACTAAAGTTTGTTTGGAGAACCTGAGGAATAGGAATAATTTCTCTATGCTGCTCCCTAAATGTTATCTCAGGCCCAGCATTTCCTCCCAGCTCTGTGATGCAGCTGTGATGGCTGTCTGGAAAAGGGTCCTAGTTATATTCCCATCTCATGCCTTGCTGAGGAATAGCACCCAACAGATCAGGAAACTGCTACAAGACAGGAAAATCTTAGCTGAGCACTCATGCTATTTAGGTGATGGGGTGGTAGATTTCCTGTGGTGAGGAAAATAATTGAGGGCAGTAACTGATGTCACCAGGCTGCTCTACTGTGACTTTGAATTCAAAATGACAAGTAGCTCAAAAAGGCTACCCATTACAGCTTTTCCCCTAATATGTGAAGTCACTTAAATTTCAGGCTAATTCAACATACTATGGGATGTGCTAACAAATCCTGTATTATATACTTCTATGTTTATTCAATAAATAGTTATGGATGCATTGTTAGACCTGCTGAAGTGAATGGAGCATATCAATGATAAAAGGCAGACAATTCCTCCTTTCTTAAACACTGACTCACCCTTCAGTGTTACTCTGAGTGTTAGAGCGCTTCAGATTATTCTGATAATTTCTGTCTCTGGAGAGAATCCAAGAAAGATGGAGCTGGGGTGAGAGAAACATAAAGGATGAAGGGAACATCAGTGCCATTCTTTAATCACCCACTTCTACAGATCCTGCAAAAGCCTGGTTTTGGCCCCATCAGCAGGTCTCAGGCACCAGGGAGGCTTAAGACCATTCTCCACAGTACTTCTGGCACCCTTCAGGGACTGCTGTTTGATGGGAGTAAGGGCAGGGGACAGCCAGGCAACAGGACACTGTGCCCACAAGCTGTGAGGTACATTCAGAACTGGGAGATCAAAAGCAGGAAAGAGTCGCCAGGCTTCGAATATTTGCATTTTACAGAATAAATCCCCAGCGTTTTGCCCACAAGGAAAAACTGAAATTTCAGAAATATTTAATGGATAATAGTACCCCTCTTCCAGGCATACATTCTGCCTTTGCTAGGGCTGACCCAGTTCTGTTCCTCCTTTAGTGAGTCAGTGTCTCACTAGAATAGCAACATGCTTCAGTTCATACACAACGTCCCTTGCCATTGCTAAGATTCAGAATATAATTTAGTCATAAATATGGCTATTAATTTCAGGATCTCTAGGGACATGCTGAGATGCTGGTGCCTAGCTCCTGCATTACTCTATGATGTATTTTAGACACTCAGGTTGCAGAAACATTTTTATACATTGTTTAGTTTAGATTAAGAAGTGTATTTGCAGGAAATAAACTTTATATCAGAAAATTTTGCTCCAAATTTCCCCTTCCCTTAAACTTGTTCGCTGGCTGAAAAATATAGTTTATATAAAGTACTCTTGTTATAAATAAACTTGTTCTCTATGAGCAGGGACTCAGGACTCTGCCCCCTCCCTCCTATGTTCTTAGGGGCATCAGTTGTTGGGTTCCCCATATTTGGGGCAGGACCAGTAATTGCAGCATCATGTGTAAGGAATATTCTCTTCCCCTATACAAAGAACTCGTACCACAGCAAGATATTCTGATAATATTGCAAACTGCCATCCTCCTACCTGCTATCTTGGCTGTTATGGTACACACAGTGTCAGTGATCCAAGCACTGAAAATGTATTCATCCACTGTGCTTATTTTCCTGCTTCTACTAAACCACGAGGCTGGCTTAACTATCATCATATTTAAGCAATAATAGCAAGAATTAGATTATTCTTATTTCCCTCAGATATCTGATACTTATTTTTACACCTTTGTCTTATTTCAAGCTTTTATTCATGGCAGTCAGAGACAGCTTCTTATGTGGAACTTTATTTCTAAAATCCTGTAGTCAGGGCTTTGCCACATCAGTAAAATTATAGAATCACAGAATGGTTTGGGTTGGAAGGGAACCTTGAAGAATATCTGCTTCCAACTCCTCTGCTGTGGGCAAGGGACACCTTGCACTAGGCCAGGTTGTTCAATCCAGTGTCCAGCCTGACCATGAATTCTTCCAGGGATGGAACAACAACAACTTCTCTGAGCAACCTGTTCTGGTGTCTCACCATCCTTACAGTAAAGAATTTCTTCCTAATATCCAATCTAAACCTACTTTCTTTCAGTTTGAACCCATTCCCCCTTGTCCTTTCCCTACACGCTCTTGTAGACAGTCTCTCTACATCTTTCTGGTAGGCTCCCTTTGGGTACTGGAAGGCCACAAGTAGATCAGCCCTAATCCTTCTCTTTTCCAGATTGAAAAATCCCAATTCTCTCAGCCTTTCCTCATAGGAGAGGTGCTCCAGCCCTCTGGTGATCTCTGGACTCATTCCAACAGGCTGAAGTCCTCCCTGTGTTGGGGTCACAGGTGGAGTCTCACCAGAGCAGAGCAGAAGGGTTGAACCCCCTCTGTGACCTGCTGCCCATGGTGCTCTGGATGCAGCCCAGGACACATTTGGATTCCTGAGCTCCCAGGTACATGGCTGAGTCATGTTCAGTCTCTCATCCACCAGCACCTCCAAGTCCTTCTTGGCAGGGCTGCTCAATCTGTCCACTCATCAAATGTATCTCTCTCCAATTTAGAGAGAGGGAAGTTGTGGGGGTCTGTTGTGTCAAAGCCTTTACAGAAATCTAGATAAATGACATCTGTCTTTCCTTGTCCACTGATGTAGTCACTCCATCATAGGAGGCTACTGGGTCGATCAGGCAGAACTTGGCCTTGAAAATGTGCTGGCTGGCCCAAACCACCTCCTTGTTTTCCATAGACATTAGCATGGCTTCCAGGAGGATCTGTTCAGGCAGAGAGGTGAGGCTGACAGGTCAGTACTTCCCAAGGACTTCCTTTGTATTTTTAAAGATGAGGGCAATGCTTTCCTTTCTCCAGTAATCCAGGACTTCACCTGACTGCCATGAATTTTCAAATATCATGAAGAGTCACTTGGCAACCACATCAGCCAATTCCCTCCAGACTTATTTCTGCTTTCACTTTCTCTGTGATGTCCACCAGCTGCTGGTTGCTCTTCAGCATCCCATTGGGCATCACAAACGTGGTACCCTAAAACATCTCTTCACAGTTTTCCAGTTTTTACATTTTCATATTTGGCCCTTATCTAGGCCATCATAGTTGTGAGAAGCATTGGATCAGTCACTGGGAGGTTCATGTCCAAATGGATCTGAGATCATGGCTATCCAGGATAAGTTCCTTAAGGAATTCTTTCAGTTCTAGCAGCTTTTTTGGTTTGCAATGAGGTCTTCAGCCTCACTCAAGATCCACTCCCTGAAGGAGCCCACCTTGAGCTTCACTTTGGATCCACCCTGAGCAGCAGGTTGCTCTCCTGAAGCCTGTGGTTGCAATCTTATTTGCTGCCCTGCTTTTTCCTCACCTGTAGCAGAACTGCACAATCTCATGGTCACTGCAGCCAAGGCTGCCCCCAACCTCCATGTCTCCAGCAAGGCTTCCCTGGTTGTTAGTGTGAGGGAGCAGCACACCATTGCTTATGGGATCCACTGTCTTCTACCTATAACCTCCACTTTTCTTGTGTTATAAAGAGACTTAAATGCCTAAAATTCAACCTTCTATCTTCAAGTTTTGTAGTTGAACTGCCTATAATGATTGACTATGCCAAGATGCTTGTGGAGCATCATTTCATTAACAGAGGTTCAAATTTGCATCTCTGACAGCAAAAACGTGCTGCTGAAGCTGTGGAACAGCCCAATTGAAAAGAAGGGTTCAGAGGTCATTTTGAATTTGTAACTGATGTGAAGTACAAGAGAAAATCAGCTGATGTACACTTCATGCTGCACAGATCTCTCAGTGAGAGTGGGAATAAATTCTGTTGGCCACAGCAGGGGAAATAAATACTGTACTGCTCTTGCAAAGAAGTGGCTTGATTGTCGCAACCACGTTGTAGAGAGATAGCACTTGCCTCCCACCCTCTTTTCTAACCAGCACTTAGCACAAGACAGAACTTCACTCTAAAATGGACGTGCAGCACCACCTCTCGTTGGGATTGCTTTCTGCAATGTGATCCCTGCAATCTCCCTCCTTCCTCCTTCCCCACCCCTTGAAAAATGTAACAACACACTGGGACAAGTAGCACAGTATTTTGCTTTTATGAATCTGTAAAAGCAAAATTATTCTGCCTTCCCCGAAGGCTACAGGATCAATATGCTTGCACATCTCCTGTAGAGTGTTATCACTTACATCACTCAGATTAGATAGAACTGTCCACCTGGTCAAAGTGCCTGCCAGAAACCTTTGTGTGTTGGCATCCCAAGAGGACTCCAGATTTGCCGAGGGGTATGGCAGATATGCCGTAAAACTTCTGCCATGGTTTAACCCTGGTCAGCAACTAAGCCCCACACAGCCTCATTCTCTCTCCCCCAGCTGGATGGTGGACAGATTTGTAAAGGTGGAAGTGAGAAGACTCATGAGCTGAGATAAAGAAAAGTTTAATAGGTAAAGCAAAAGCTGAGCACACAAGCAAAGTGAACCAAGGAATTAATTCCCCACTTCCCATGGGCAGGCAGGGGTCAGCTATCCCTAGGAGAGCAGGGCTCCCTTGTGCATAACAGTGACTTGAGTAAGTGACACCATCACTCTGAATGTCTCCTCTTCCTTCTTCTTCCCCATCTTTATATGCTGAGTACAGGAGCATATGGCCTGGATATACCTGTGGCCAGCGGGGGTCACCTGTCCTGGCTGTGTCCCCTCACAGCTCCTTCTGCACTTGTTTCTGTGAGGAGCAGAAATGGCCTTGGCTCTGTGAAAGCCCTGCTCAGCAGTAAAACATCCCTGTGTTATCAATGCCATTTCCAGCACAAATCCAAACCTCAACCTATACCAGCTGTAACCTTTATCCAGCCAAAGTAGTACCATACCTTAAATGAAACTAGGACTGGGAAACTGAGCCATTTTCTCTATTGAGAGATACGAATGCACATTTAGGTGCTTTGTCAAGAGGGTAGAGTAGCAGGGAAAGGAACATCTTAAATTGAATCTCTTAACATCAGAAAAGTGATACGGGTAGCAGGCTTGTATGGAACTGTATTTTTCATATAACTCAGCCATCCTGATGATGTTAACTCACAGTAATTTTAATTTTTTTTTCCTTGAAAGTCACTATTTTGGTATAAAGATAGATCATTGTTTTGAGCTGGACTTTTCCTTAACAAACATTAAAGGAGTAAAAACTCTCTCAATAAAGAGGAGTTGTTCTTAGAAAACATTTAAAGCCTGTTAGCATATAAGCAGTAAAAACTTCAACATGGATCCATGGGATTCAGGTAACTACAGATATAAAAAATCAAAAAAGCCTAGAAAAATTTAGAAGTTTCTAGAGGCTATGTGAGAATCTTTCAACTTTTGTCTATTCTTCTGTAATATTGCCAAGAACTAGTTCTGTTTTAACAGCAAAGGTTAACAGGTATAATTGCAGACTGGTATATATCAGTATTTTAGGCAATTTCTTCTCTTACTTTCCAATTAGTTAGTGGTCTTAACAAAATTTAAAAACCAGTAGCAAAACCAAAAACAAACCCTCAAAGATGAGGCAGTATCTATAAATAATCCGAAATGTTCAGATTCAGAAGAAAATTGATTGCCTATATTGCTCATTTCTTTCACAAGAAACATGAGCTCAGAACTTTGATGATTGGATGCTTAACTACTCAACCTCCTGGCTGAGTAGATCCTCATAACAGCATTACTTTTCTGAGAAAGTCTTAGTGGCAAAGAGTTTTTAGAGCACTGGACTCCATGCTGACTTTCACTTATTGAACAGAACAAAAGAATATTTTCTCTTAGTACAGAGCCTGCTGTGGGAAGAGGTAAATAGGTGCTTTTAGGTAGCATGAATGGTATTGTATAATGATATAATAATAATTTCATTTTGCTAACAAAACACGACACTGTAGGAATTCAAAATTCTTTGCATGTTAACCATCACAATCCAGTCCTGTGCAGCTAACAAATTTAAGTGCCACAGACTGATTTACATTTTAGAGGAAAAGAGTGGTTTAGAGCTTATGTACCAAGCCTTTGGTTGCGGGCTCAGAAAAATAAATCACTTGTCATTTTTATTTTGTAGGCTATTAAAAATGTGATGACTAATTAGAATGAAAAAATGAAGCTTCATCATTGATTGAACTGAGCTGCATAATAATGCACTATCAAATGGATTTGGGAAGAAAAGATGCCTTAAATTAGTAACACCAAACTTGAAAGTTTCTAAAAAGTGTTTATAAATAATTAATCTCAGAGATTATAAAAAATTAAAAATAAATCTTGTGAATATGTGCAGTTCTTATGCAATCAAAAATCCCATAGAAACAAGAAGTTTGCCTATGAGAGGGAAGACTTCAGGGCTTAGGAAATGAAATCAGATGGAGGAAGGATGTGCATTTTATTAAAAGTTATCCAATCTTAAAAACCATTTCAAAAGTTGAAGCTGTTGTCTAATCCTTCCTAATAGACACTTATTATTTTCTAATCCTGGTTTTTGCACCTTATTATTTGAAACACTAACAGTGCTTTACAAAGGAATATGATGCCACAAAAGCTTGCCATTCTAAGTCCTCTAAATTTGTTTGGCTCCTGTAAAATGGATTAATTCCCACGACTTTATAATCTGTGTTTTGTTTTCATGAAGCAAAGAGGTAGGAGGGAAGTATGAACTGTTTAGTGACTCTTCCTCCACTGCGCAGCTCCAAGGAAGAGAGAAATTCACATCTGTCCAAAGGTGATGGGTTGAGGCACCCAAGTACTCACTTGGGTGTTTTGCAGGGCTGGTAATTTCAGGTGATTTATGTGCTTGAGACACGGCACAGACCCCTACCACTCACTTATTTCTAGCTACGATTTGTGCTGTGGTTCATGCCTTCAACACTTAACTTACAACTGTCTTTGCCTGGAACAGCTCTAGCAAGTCCAGCAGGAGAAAAATTTCAATTGAAGGAAGAAAACTTGAAGTTCTGAAGATAAACCTGGTTAGCAGAGAAAAAGGACAGCGAGATCTGTGATTCTCCCCATCAATAGCAGCTTGCAGCAGAAACAGAGAAATCTGTCAACAGCTGCTATGTGAGCTTCAAACAAGTGTTGAAGTGTTCAGCTCCTCTTGAATCTCCTGCCACTGCTGTAATCTTCCTCAGCCATTCTCCTGCTTATTTATCAACCTGAAAATTTCCTGGTGACCCTCTTGCTGAAATGCCCATATAATGAGATTCTATCAGCTCTGCTCTGTTCCTTGTTCCTCAGATGAGGAAAATGCCATCCTCTGGAGGAACCAGGTCTGATCAGTCAGTAGAAAACACTGAAATTAAGGAAATAATTTTGAAAAAAAAAAAAACCCAATAGTCTCATACATACATAGGACTGTATTAGGAGAAAGTATGGCTTTTAATTGTATTATATTTGCTCACTGACTTTGCAAAAAAAAAAGAAAAATCCTCTTCATGTCCAGTTGTTACAGACCTATGCATTCACCTTCAGAGCCAGTTTGCTGAGAGGAGCAGGAGGATGTAGTGTAATTGGGGTGGAACAAGCTTATGCTCAGATGTACACAGAGGAGAAACAATGCTTCCTCACTCCTGTAGCTGTACCTTTCTCTTGGAGCTTTTCCAGGTTGGTTTTCCTTTGTTTGCCATAGGGGTAGAAGAGCACATTCGCATTGGCCCTTCTGAAATCCTCCACATCTGAGGCAGAAGTAATAGGATTCACAAAAGAAAACAAGTAAGGTTCAGTTCAAGCAAAAATCACAACCATTTCTAAAGAGGAATTATAAAATTATTGCCTTTTACTGTTTTAGGTGATGATATAAAAATCTATGCAGATACAGCCTTAAAAGTCAGTAGAAGAAACATCTGGATATTGTCTCATAGATTATGCTATTCTTTAGTACTACTTGAGATTTTAGAAATATCTGTGAAGATTTTTCTGCTTCAAAGTGCAAAATAAATTGGATTGTATAGAGCATCAGCAGTCTTAGGCAAAATTAAGCTTTCAGGGAGGCTTAATGGCAGAAAACATAATGGTGTTTAAATTACAGGGCCATAAAGGACAGAACTATCAACAAGTGAACAAAAAACAGAACCCATGAAGAAAACTCCCAGAGCAAAGTACAGTTATTTCACCCCATTAAGGGATTCAGCTTCTTCTCTAATTTTTGAAACAGATGGTATGACAAGATTGGCAATGCTTTGCAGCATGAGCATCATCTAACTCATTCAGAGCCAAGCTGAAAATAACAAAATGAAACTCAGTATGGAAAAAGACTCAAGCTAACCTATGCATGGGGAAAGAAATTCAAAACAAAGAGATGGAAATGAGAGGAAACCTGGAAAGCAAGTGTGCTAAAGAGGGCCAAGGGATGGGTGGCCCACAGATGATGTCTACTTAACCAGGCAAGAGGTTTCAACTGTGCAGGCTGGAATTATTCAAACTGGAACAGGACTGGCACGTTGTGACTTGAACTTTTACATTTAACTAATAAATTAGTTATTGCATGGCTTTTGATGAGATGATGAGAACTCACTGGAGTTTCTGTGCCTTTGCTAAAACTTTCCATATCCTCCTGACCTTCTCCATGGCAGACATGAAGAACCATATTCTATGGTTCAGAAAGTTTGTATATTCTGTCAGGGATGCAGGTTGCTCTTTTTCCTCTTTCCTTCCCCCCAGAAGGTCTGATCCAGTTCCACAGTGCTGCCTTTGGAATTACCAGCACCGAGCACTGCGTGTTTGTGTGTTTATCATGAACAAATAAATACTTATCTGGTCCATCTGTGTGAGCAGACAATGTGACAGAACCCTCCTTTTCTGTCCAAAGTATTTGGAGGAACTTTTGTCTTTCCTGATTAATTTTTAAAACATTTTTAGCAATTTGTCAGCACTTACTATACATGACATTCCCTGAAAACATTCTGGTATAACTGCTTGTGTGTAGTAGTCGAACATAGACTTTACTAATTTTCATGTGGGTGAAAAATACAGCTAATTATAACTCATGAAGAGATTTGATGGCTGTGAGTAATTCCAATTTTTAAGTTTCAGGACTTGTGGGTTTTTTTTCCTTTTACTGTTTGCCTCCTTAACATGTGAGCTTCATATTGAGACCAGCCAAAGCAAAATCAATGACAAAATGAAGGAAAAGTGTTTAAACCAAAAAAACACCAGCCCATGGGAACTGTCAACCTTTAGAAAATTTGTTTTGGATATTTATTAGATTTAATTTTGTTTTAAAAGAAGGATTATAAACATACTGTATAAACATACAGTAAAGAATCTGAGTGAAAGTTATTTCCCTTTTAAATTCAAAATATAAGATAAGATTATTATGTGCCAGGGTTTAGATTTTCCATAACACAGCAGTTACCAAGGAAAAGCTTTGTACTAGGTTGGTAAAGAATCATTGCATGAGTAACAGATATTTGATACTTTCTGAATAATACCTCATGTTCCAAATTAAAAGTGGTCTTTTACAGAAAGTTTCTCTTTCTGACTTGGTTTCAAGTCATTACAGTGACTCATTAAAATACACTGTTTTTGAAAACTCCCTGAAGCAGCAAAGGAAGTGTCATTCAGACAGATCATCACCCATAAGGTACTGCTTTGCAATTTATATGCCTTCTATAACACAGATCTGTTTTTTGTTTTTAAACTGACTATGTGTCCTGGACTTCTATTTTTTTGCAACATTACAGGCAGCTTTGAAGTGCTGGGGGTTGCTTTGGGCATGTGGAAAGGAATGATCATGGGGATACATCCCATCATTACCTCTCAGGATGTAAATGCTGCATGTCTGCCCTTGTCAGCACAAGGGCTCACCAAGGGAACTCGTGTGTACAAATGCAAGAAACTGCTAGCAAACCCTCTTGGTGAATTTAACGGAATGTAGCATGTGGAATACACTGCTTGGCTGCACAGGTCCTCCATGGATGAATGTCTGTGCTGAGGCAGATGTCCTGGACAAAGATATCAGAAGGTTGCAGTGGTGTAACTGCAACAGCAGTGCAGAGTGGAGAGGAGCATCAGGGTAATTTTCACCTGGTGCTTGAGGAGACTTTGGCCCAGCTGTATCCCATGCAGGAGTATGTCCTTCTACCTTCCTAGAAAGGCTGGAGCCTTTCATCTCTCCTGCTCATGCTTTTGAATACTCATTGTATCCCTGGGCATAGATCTAGCTTAGTGTCCTGACCACAGTCACTGGAGAATGTTCCTCTTGGTGCAAAGTATAAAAAAGTCAAACTGAAATTGTGCTTAATGAGGATATTAGGTGTACTTACTTATAGCCAAACATAGCATTTGCTTAAAAAATCCAAAACTGTTTGAATACTTCTGTCATGCAGGTCATTTTATTAAGAAGAAAAAGATATTGGTTTGTTTTTCCAAACTGCCTGTTTTCCTGATCCGTTTGTTCAGCTTACAAGCTGCAATATCAGATGGTCATTCATCAAGGCTGAACCAAGCAGTCTGTGCTGAGGATGGCAACTCCAGATGCCCTGAACTGCCCCGTGGGAATGCCACTGTCCCTGCTGCTCCCTCCCCAGGCAGGGGAAATCATCCTGCTGGAGCAGGCAAAGCAGGCAGGGTGGCAGGCTGCACACAGCCTTCCCTTGCTGCAGTCCATGCTCCAGTGGGGCTGGGATCCCCAGGGCATGAAGCCAAGCCTGTACCTGGTGAAGCAATGTCTCAAAGGTCTCCTGTGATCCTCTCTCCCATCAATAGCTGGGCCATCTGAAGCCCTGCTGGCACTGTTGGACCTCTGCTTGCAAAGGGAGCTTCTATCTGGCAGGTTTGCTTGACTGAATAAAAAGTTAGCTGCCTGAATTTTTTATTCCCGCTGCTTTCAAAGTCTGTTTGTTCTGACACCGTTACCAAGCAGTGATGAAATACCCCCAGTAAACACAATGATTTCAGGACAGAGGGAATTGTGACAGAGACAGAGGGATTGTTCAGGACAGAGGGGAATCATACTATAGTGGCTGGATTGTAATCTTTCCCCTTCTTGCTGACTGCCTGGCTGCTTTTTTCCTCCTCCCTCCTTCCCTCTCAGTGCCCAACCCCTTTCCCTTCCCTCCTTTCCCTTATGAAAGGATAAATATTCCCTCTCCAATTCTTTCTAAACTAAGGGGAGATATTGCATACTAAGTTACATTTAGTATTTTTGATCTAATCTAACCAAAACACAACCAAGGAGGGTTTTATCCTCCTCTAGAGATCTTTATGTGACTCCAGGGACTAATAATGAATATTCAGCAGCTCAATTATGTACTATGGAAACAGAGGTGGATAACCCAGGGGAAAGAGAAATAAAAGGCCTAATCAAAGGAAAAAGACAACTTGAAGATAAATGTGATAGAACCATGAAACAGAGTATTACAAAAGGCTCTTCCAGATTGCAGAGGTGTGGAGGAGAAAGATTTTCCCCGAAAAAGATAAAACACTCTGAAGAAGAGTCACAGAGGTCAGGACAAAATATTCCTGCTGTCACAGGTATGGCCTTCTCATTAAATGATACTTTGAGGTTTGTCCCATTGGGATGCAGACATCCAGCTGCTGCCCTGCTCCCTAGGTCTGGCTCAGCCATCTCACCCAGGACAGTTTTTTGGGAAGCAAGAGGTGCCCTAATCCCTGAATCCTTTCAAGCCCAGGCTGTCCCTGTACAGAGCACACCCTGAGCTGGTCCTGCCTCTGCTTCCCTGAGAGTGTGAAACAGGAGCAGACACCTGCTTGCACAGACAGCTGGATCTCTCCCAGCTGAAATGGCTGGGGCTCTCACATCCACATTATCTGCAAGGAAAAGGAATATGCCCTGCCCTGCAAATCTGAGCCCATGAATAACATATTTAATCCACTTTTTAAAGATGTTGAGCTAGATGAAATGGATTGTCCACAACATAACCAGCAACAATAAGTGAAAAGCTTTCCCAGCTGAAAACCAGGTCTCTGTGCTGTTCTGTGAGGTGTCTGATTTGAATTCTATTTCCTTAACACATTAATAACAGGACACAGCCCCAGATAATTGCTCTTTCTTTTCTGTTGGAAATTAAACTGGAACATTGTGAGCCTTCCGTGCCTGTGAAAGGTTTCCTTGCTGGGTCTTGGGGGACTCCACTGAAATTACTTTGCAGATTCCTCTTCCTCCGTTTGGAATTTGTGAATGATCAGCAGGTGGCTTCGGACATCAGTCAGAAATTTAACTGAATTATTTAGATGAGACACCCAAATCATGGTCTCAATTTCTCTCAAGGAAAATCTGTAAAAGCTCTTTCAGATTGAAATATAATGTTTCAGGTTTTGGGATTTCACCTGAATAGCCTTGCAACACACATTCACCAATCAGCTGCACATCTGGGGAGCATGCCCCCCAGAGCCTCTCTGAATTTAGAAATTAAAAATCAAAATCCATTTACTCAAGTCCCCAAGCAAAGCAATTTGGACTTTGATTTCTTGTAGCATCTTTTGGCTGATTTATGCAATGATTAAAATTTTTGTTGCTGATAATGCATTATGCATGCAGTAGCTGATGAAATAACATCACAGTAAACTCTAAAAATAGAGCCATTCGAGTATCCTTTAAAGAAAACCTGACATGAATGCTAGCTCACACATCAATGAAACTGAGCTGCAAAGGCACATTCCTCTAACCCATACTTCATGCAGAATTGAAAGCCCAGACAGATCCCTGTTGTGCACAATTCTACCATCTAAACCTCAGAGGTGATTTAATTTGATTTAATTTAATGAGACAGGAAGAGTGGTGAGGCATACACTGAGTTCCTCTGTGCAGCACAGGTGGATGGTTTCACCCATTTTCTCCTTCCCAGTGAAGGTGTTGCAGTTGGCTGGTTGTGACTGCTCCTCAGCAGACCTGTGGGTACCACCTCAAGGCAGGGGTAGCATTGCAAAACAGATTTTACTTTCCCTCAAATAAGAGAATGAAGCAACTCAGCCTTATTGATGGCAACAGAGGTAAATGCCTTTCTCTCTTTCACGCTATAAGCAGCCATGTCCTGAACATCTGCTCTCTGCCTCAATCATTTATTCCCTCCTTCATTTGAAAATGTGCATAGGAGGGTTCAAGACTAGAGGTTGATAGCTAGAACCTCCTTTTGGTGTCCTAGAAGAAGGACTGGCTGCCTTTTTGAGTCATTGGGAACCCTAAAATTCATTGTTGTGCCCTCTTCCTATGGAATGGACACATTTGAGGAGAGAGGAACTTCATTCAGCCTCTTTCATGATTATGAGGAAGGTAATGAGTGTGTGTGTGATCAGCTAAAAAGAGCTGCATGCTTGTTTTAATCTGTGTATTCACTGAGTGAACATGCTCTGTGGGTCTGACAGGTGTGCAGAAGATGATAGGGAATCCACTCATCCTCAGCAGTACATCACTTCAATTGTGCCTCCTTAATGTAGCTTGAAAGAGGAAGAAAGATGTTAAAAAATTACAGAAAAGGGATTCCTCAAGTTCAGGCACAGAATAATAGAGGTGAAACATACAAAAAATGTGAATTACAACCAGACAAATAAATATTGTTTGGAAAGAGAAGAATGATGGAAAAATCAGTGTGACTTCTGGACTCTTCCCCTCCCAGAGCCCAAGCAATCTTTAAAGTTTTTTCAGAGTGTGTTTTAAAGTTTGACTCCATTCTGACATTGCTTTCCTCTTCTATGCAGTTAACCCTGAAGGATGCAGGTCTCCTTTTGAAGATTGCTTGGTGGGATTTATTATTTTGGCTTCAGTGTGAGAGTAACTGCTGTCAGCACATGGGGATCAGCAGTGGGCTTTGGTTTTGAGCACAGCAGTAATAAACAGACCAGCCTGCGGAGAGCAGGGAGTTGACCTTGCAAACATTGTGCACTGTATTGAGTTCAGCTCGCTCCTTAGTGACAGGATTTATTTGTTTTACTTCTCTGTCTTCAGCAGTGAAAGACTCTGACAGAATATCAATGCAATGGGTTATTTCTTAGGCATTTCAAGACAGCATTCCCCTGCAATCGAAATTTCATCACTTTGAGACTTGAGAAAAAGGAACTTTTTTTTCTTTTTTACCTCTGCAGCACGTAGTGTCTCTAGCTGGATCATTTGAGGCACATTTGCAGCATTTAAGTAAGCTTTCACTACTTCACAAACAGAAAAGGTACAGGCTTCCATTAAGTGTCTGTGGGGCAATTAGCCTATTAACATTCAGCAAAGCAAAGCTGACTTTAATTATTTCATTTGCAGTTGCTGCTTCCAGTGTGGTTTGTTTGGAATTACAGAGCCGTGGTAGTTAATGACTGTAGCACAGCCACAATGAGGCAGACGTGCTTGCAGGCAGAGCCACGAGCAGCCTCTCTTCATGCCATGCCTGATTCCTGCCCTTTAAAAGTGATCAGATGAGGGGCCCACAGCCTCTGCTGGCACCTCCACATTTAATATTATAACCAGTGTTTAATGCATGCAGATTGGCCCTCCCCATGGTGAGTACAGCGGCTGCAGCAGCCTGTTATTTAATAGAATGTGACAGAACTGCTCCTTCTGCTCACATTGTGTGGGTCTGTGCTTGCAGAGCTGAAAGCTCCAGGTTTATTCCCAGTTAATGACAGCAGCACTAGTGCCTCCACATATGCATTATTTACATAAAAACAAAATTAAAACTTTGACAGAGGAGAATATTTTAGGCAGATCGTTTCTGCTTTCAGCAAGCAGTGGGAAGCAGGGATGCCATAACTGAGAGAATAACACGGTTAAAACCATCTTTGATACACACAGAAGTGACAATGCAATTTTGCCAAGGGTCCAAGTATTCCAGCCCTGTTCCTAACTAATGAGCTAGACATCCATCTCCCATGAAATGAGGTACTTCCACACTATGAAATTTTGAGAATTACGTGAAATCCATAAAATGTAACTGCATTCTGATAATTCTTTTTAAATTATTCACATCTATAGAGAAGTTAAATCCATCAGTCAGAATGTCATTTATTTTTCTGTGAATCTGACAATTTAAACAGTATGCAGTTGAGATTGCAGTAAGTTGGATTGCTTCCTGATTTTGTCCTAAATTTATAGAAACCAGATAAAAGCTCCTTTCTAGCCTCAAAAAAAAAACCCAGTTCTTTCCCTGATGTACACTCTTAAACATTGGAGGAAAATATTTTCTTTAAAGCAGCCAAGACAAGAATATCAAATATCTATTGGGAAAATAAATTGGATTCCTGAAATGTTAATATAAACATAAATCCCTCTAGTATTAAACTCATATAAAAATTTCAGTAGTTTTAGAAGTAAAACTTATGGGCCTTTTTATTGGAAAGTCTAGTCTATTATTGGGAAGGTAAAAAAATATTCATCCATGCTCATACAATCTGCAACTGTGTTTTTATATTTGGACTCAGCCAGCTATTAAAGTACAGCTGTTTATGAACATTTACATTAAAAATATTTTTCTGCTCTACTTCATTCCCAGAAAATGGAATTTTTTTAGAACAAATATTCTTGTAAGACTATTTCAGGTAAGATGGCATTTCCACTCAATTACATGAGACCTGTTCCCCAGCAGTCCTCAGGGACATGACAACCTAAACATTGTTCTTAAGCATTCCTGATTCTTACTACTGCCCTATGTTCTGAATGTTCCTCTTGTTTCTCCCTTCCTTCCTTCCTTCCTTGTACGAATCTTGTTTTTATTATGACCTGAATTGATACAGTACTTCAGTTTTTAAAAGGAAACATTTTGCATCCATTTTGATTTTACAAGTTAAATCCCAAACTACTGAGATTAGCTAGAATTTTGCTATGGTTTTAAAATATGTACTACAGCTCAGAAACCTAATGATATTGTCTGTGATCCAGTTCCATTTAAGGTGCTACTTTTGTGCTCCAAACTCATTCCACTTAAATGATCCTTGTTATGATTACTCCACCAATTTTGACTACCTGTTAAAAAGAGAGCATAATTTGCTGTTTCAAGGCAAAATGTTTGGACTGTTGGGGACACACCTGGAGAGAGAATTCTGATGCCAACCAGTCCTCAAGGGAGAGCAGTGTCCTCTGACTCCTTCCATAGGAGGAGGAGGACATGCAGGGGAAGACGGTCCTCTTGGACACTGAGTTTCAGTAATTTGGGGGGATAAACATCAAATCCTACACTTTATCCCTGCAAATCAAACTGCAAATCCCTGACAGTCAGGTCACAGGACCATGGCTTGGTATGGTCCTGTATTTGTCATGTAGACTCTTTATCAAGCTTTTAGGTTTTGGTGTAGCTCTAATGATATGTGTGTGAGATGCACAGAGGAAGAGAGTGGAACCCCCTGTCCTGCACTAGGGCACAAAGAGTTTAACTAAAACCACTCTGAAATCAGCCTGAGCCTGTGAGGTGTTTTTGCACTGCAGAAACACAGTTCTACTAGAACAGAATGAAAGGGAACATTTTCAAAGCTGATCTGGCCAAAAAGGCCAGAAAATCACTTGTGTATGGACATAATCAGCTACTGCCAGCTCAGGAAAGCACCTGTGTGTGTGATCACACAGCACCAGGTGCTTCAGAGTGGCCCTTAATAGGGACAAAGCTGCAGACCCAAGGTCTCTTTGGGCAACTGGGCTCTGACAGAGCACTTAGCTCAGTGTTTACTAAAAAAGGCAGTCAAGTATGACAAAAAGTATCGAATTATGTTTGTCATGGAAAAGGAGATAAGTTCCCTCTTTTTCTGAGCAGTGCTTCAGTTTCACTGGATGCTCAGCACAAGTCAGAATTACACTGGAGGGCAGAAGTCTGCTGCTGCTGGATCAACAAAGCCTCTCTGAGTCTGATAGCTGAATAATTAAGAAAGACAGTGCTTCTGTCAAGCCTCTTTTAACCATTAATTGCTTCAGTGCTATATTTACAGCTGTTACATAACCTTAAAGGTTGCTTAGGATATAATGAAGAAACCCAGCAGGTTGCCAGCTTAAATAATATTTCACGTGTGTGTTAAAATGAGTTATCTATCCCTATTCATTTATGTTGTTACAGTCCTGGGACCTGGGCAATCTTCATTTTGGTTTATTTATGGTTTTATAATAAATTTTGCTGCAGTATGGAGCTAAATTATTTTTTAAATACTGATGCAGATGGGATTATTACTCAAAAGTAGAACCAAAAATCAACAGATGTAAGAGATATATTTAAACTAATTCCCATCACATCAGAGCAGAAACAGGCACATGGCATGTGGATTCTTTTTCCTCTACCAACCATCTGATTTCTGCCTGGGATCATTAATTTGGCACATACTGAATTGTATTTTCAAATACATTTCAAAACAAATGAACACATGCTTCTGTGTTCAGACTCCAATCATTCTGTTGTGGGTAACCTTTATTTTAAGGTTATCGGTACCCTGACAGCCAGCAGCATTATTTATCAGTGGAATATCTAGTGGCCCAGTTCTGCAGATATTGAAATTTGTATGTGATGGTTGCATTTTGTCAGCAATCACTGTCCAGGGTGGACTTTGGGAGCTGCTACAAATTGATCTCTACAGCAAGAGGTAGGTGCTGGGACAAAGGGGGTGAGACTGTGCCCCTGCCATGGGTTTGGTGAGCAGCGCCGTATGAGTTGTTTTTGAATCTCCCACCAGCTGGACTTGTAGCAAATGCCCAGCAAAAGTATAAAAATGCAGCTTAAACTCAGACTTGCACAGCTAAAGGCTGTGCTATAGCTTCGTTTTAAAAGGTGTAATTCTAAAGAACGAGACAATAACAACTCCTGAACATTGTGAAACACAGCAAATAAAATGTGAACAAATGTAATTCTCTGAGCTGTTCCCTTCACATTAGCAAGATGGCTCTCAGGAGTCTTGTTACTTGCACTAAAGGGATGTGCAGTTTGCAACTTTTGTTGGAAAGGAAAACTGTCACATGCAGAAATTGCATATTTTTACATTTATTTCACATCCTTGCAGAGGAGGTTTCTGAGTCATGCAGATTTTTATTTCATTAGCAACAATATTGCCACAATGAGTGATATTATAACTACACGAACAGCAAAAATATTTGAAACATTATTGGCAGGAAAGACAGCAAATTTGCTGCTGGTGCCTGTTCTAGGGCCTGAAAAAGTAGGTTGAGCAGCTGCTGCTGAGGGAGTTGCTGACATTGGTATAGAGGCTTGTTAGTAGTTACTGCTGGGCAGGTAAGGTGAAGCTTTCCAGCAATATTAAATGCTACCTTGTCTTTATAACTTTTCTGAGGTTCTAAGCTTGGATCTCTCATGAAACACAGCTCTTGATCTTCTTTCTTTAGCTACCACTCAGCTTCTGAGATGGTGGCAAAAGAATGGACAAAGCATGGAATCATGGAGGTCAGTGAGATTTCCTGAGGGTTCTTAATGCAGCTGCAGTCAATGGCATCACTGACAGCTAAAAGGCAAAATAAAACCCCTGTTAACTCCATCACATTGATGGACCTGTGTCTGTTTTCTAGTATCTATAGGAATGGATACTAGAAGTGTAGCAGTGTAGACCCCAGAAACTTAGACTTTAACAAGTTGATCTTCATAATGAAGGAAGGAAGGAAAGAAAAAAACCCATTACTCCTGCCTTATTTAGAGAAAATTGAGACATATGTTGAGATATATAATGGTGACATTGAAAATCTCCCAAAAAGCAAGGACTAAGAAGTAGATTACAAGATGTTCAGGTTGTTTTAGGGAGCTGGTGAGATCTTCCCAGTGGGACTGATCTGGCAGAAAGGCAACTTCTCCACAGCCCAGCTGACTGCTGTGCAAAGAGACATCTGCCCAACAGACACAGCCCTGCCCTCTGGCTTGGGTGGGCACTCTGCAGGGTCTAGGGAATGAGAGAGATCCATGTGTTCGTCAACCAGGTTGGGAGTTATTCCTCCAAGCAGCATCACAGTACAAACCATTTTAACATCACCTATTTCCTACTGCAGCTCTGTCTTTGGTGGCCTTTGCGAGGCCATCTCATGCTCTCAGCCTTATGAAAGCACAAACCTCACAGTTTCTCCAAACTCTCAGCTTTCCTTAGCCCAGGGGAGCTGCCATTTCCACAGCTCTCCCTCATTTGGGGTTTCCTGGTTCCTCATCAGAGGAGGAAGGGCACTGTGTGAGGGGAGTCTCCATCTATACACAATGTGAACATTTTAATAGAGCTTGCTTACAGCCGGGGTGGAGGAGGAGCTCTCACTGCAGCCATCCTGGCTTTGGGAAAGGAGGGGTTGCTCTTGCTGCCTGCTCTTCAGGAACATCACTGTGGCCAATTCCTCTGCCTCAGACTGGCATTGAGGGCTTTGCTCTGTGCCCTGCAGCTCCACAGCCCAGGGATGCATCAGGGACAGGAGGGAAAGGGCTGCAGGAGAGGGATCCTTGCAGACCAAGGAGCTTCTCCTCAGCCCAAGACCCACCCAGCACCAAATGGTGACAAGAGTGATCTCATTCATCCCCAGGCTCTGCTCAGCCTCTGCCCCTGTTAATACAGACCAGACTGAGAGCAGCAGGCAGGAACGTGGGTGGTGGCTGAGGGGAAGATTAAGAAATGGCAAGCTGAGGTTTAAGAATAGTTAAGAGAAAATGTGGGGTCTTTGATATTTTAAAGTACAAGGAACCCACAAAACCATCATTTCCCAGGCAGATGCAGCACACCATAATCCTGTACAAATGCTGTAGCCTTTCTGAAATGCAGAGATAATTTAGAAGGAAGGTATATTAAGTGTCCTGGCATTGCTTTTTTTAACAGCTGTGAAAGCCTCTTTGCATCTCTTCAAAAAATTGCTGCTTATATGGGAAAACTGACTAAGCTGCCTTTTGTTTTCAGGCGAGCTCTGCAGTGGATCAGGCTGTGAGGCAAACAGCAAACACCACCTCCACATGCTAGGCTACAAAAATGCTAATATGTCAGCATATCCATGTCCAAAATTCCATGGTATCTAGTACCATAAAGGCTGCAAGGATGTGACAGCTGAGATCTGTTTTCAGTGCCAGAGTCCACAACTTTCCACTGACAGCCCTAAACAAATATAAACATCCCTTTCCTTCTGTGCACACCATGCAGACTGACTGCACAGTGGGCTTCAGCTCCAGGCATCAAGAACTTGCCTCAGTTTTCAGGGAAATTATAACAGGAAAAGGAAATGAATACCAAGCAGCAGTGGAAAGGTCTGAGGTAAGGAGAGTAATGGCAAGCTTTAAGACAATTTACTGTTCTCTAAATTCCCAATCAAAAGGTTTTGTTGCAATGCGCCAGCTGGGGGTTTTTCATGGCAGCTGCTGCTTTAACCCAAAGTGTGTTTTGAGGTGAGGCTGAGCTGCAGACAGGTTGATAGGCTTCAAACTTTTAAAATTGTATTTATCTCAGACATTAAAAAAATATCTTAGAAAGGAATTTGGGGCAGGGAGAAGGAGTTAAATCAACAACAGCCACCTAAAAAGTAAAGGAAGGAGCCAACCTGGGTGCTAATTGATAAGAAGGACAGGTAGGGCAGAAGTGACTGGAGATCTTTGAAAATGAGGAAGGTGAACTGGGATATGCTGTAGGGAAGGAGGATGTGAGAAGAACTGGCAGACCCAGAGTAGCACAATAGGATGGTAGTTGCAGCATTAGTTATGCTTTAAGCAATGCTGGAGATATCATCAGGTCTGGATAAAAACCAGGCACAAGCAGCTCCCCACTCACAAATTTCCTCACAGTGGTGCCACCAGACCCAACAGTGCCAGACTGAGCCCAGTGAGTGTTTGCAGTAACTGCATTGCTGATAAAAGCTCATTCTGAGCAAAGTAAACCATCTCAAAATGCCCAGACAAAACTGAATCTCTGTATCTACTCATCTCTTCTTCCTGCACTCCTGTTTTGGCACAAGGCAGTGTTTTTAACTGCAGGCTGCAGACAGCTTCCAGACAGATTCTCCTAAGGTAAGTACCGTGTCTAAAGTACAAGTAAATCATTTAATAAAGCTTCTTCCCAGAACTTTCATGGAAAAAGCTCTGTGGAATTGTTAGGTTGGCACTTAAGGGACCTTTTCTCCATACACACTCCCCAGTCTCTTAACAGACTCCAATGCCCTCCTTTATTAATAGAGAATTAAATTCTGACTTCACTTGGGCTTTCAGGTTTGGGGTTTTATTTTTGGTTTATTGGTTGAATTTGTTTGTTTGATTGTTTGCCTCCTGGTGAGGACAAAGAGCAGTATGTTCAGTATAAAAGAGAAAAACAAATGCACTTCTTAACTATACATGAGAAAGGAGAACCGGCCCCTCACAGCACATCATTGCCAAGGGAGTTAATACTGCTGATTCATTTTCAGGGCTGTTTGACTGATGTGGGAGTTATACAAGAAGAAATAAACTGAAAAAAAAAACACCAAAAAAAACCCTACAGAAAAAAAAAAGTGTTTTGCTGTTTACTCTTGGATACTTTGTACATCATGTTGGGATTTTTATTTTGCTTATGTGGATGATGATCTACCATCTCCCCATTTTAAAAAGTAAGCTCTTTAAAGATAGTCCGTGTAATGTGTTAAATAACACTTTGTTTCAGGCAGGCTTCTTTGACTCTATCTACTTACTGAGAAAAGACAAATAGCCCCTTTCAGACCTTGAAACCACGTAATTTTAGCAGTGTAACTTAACGTCTTAAGAGGAAACTGTATAGTTGCTGTGGGAGTAAGTAAAGGTCCCTGTGCCTGGCAGGGTTTGTCCAGTCCTTGTACTTGACCTTCCCCAGGGCAGCCTCTAATCTGTTTTCAACAATCCCAATATTTCTTTTTTTGCTCTATCCACCTAGGTTTGGAAGCAATGTGCACATTTATGGATATGCTTGCCAGCTTTACACTGAAGGTTGTTTCTTTGTTTTCTTTGTTTTCTTTGACTTTGTCTGAAGGAGAAAATCCCAGGGCAAAACCCTTACTACAAAGCACACCCTGAGCTATGATGGTGACCTTTCTCTTTCGTTTTTCTGGAAATTTTTTAAACTCATGCAGAGTCATCAGATGTTTGTCTTGACTTTTTTTTTTTCCCAGTTTAAAAAAGTAAAAGAAACACTATTTATTTCTTCACTTTCCTTACTCTTGTACGACTATATGGTACCCTCTTATACTGGAAATCTTATGGCACTGAGACCCTGACCAGTACCCTAGGCAGGAACTGGGTGTTGAAAATGTGTTACAACAAGGTAGATTTTTTTAAAAAAAACAACAGGAGTATTGAGCTCTGAAAAAGTGAAATGCATTTTTGCTTCTGGGTTTTACTATTGCTTTTAATAAGTCACTTGGCACTGACCATTTATGGTTAGATAGTATTTTTTTATTTTACTGGTATCATATTTTAGGGAGCAGATTTTCCTAAGAAACACTTTAATTAAGAAACAAATAGAAACCAAAGTCTCATTTTATTGAATATGACAGGTCCACAGCATGTAGTCTAATAAAATCCAGACCTCATGCAGAACATGTGAGCTCTGCCAGTCTCTGTCTCCCAGAGAATTTAATGAGGTCTCCAACTGTTTATTGCACCAAAACACATTCCAACTCCTCTTCTTCAAACCAAATACTTTTACTGGTTTCCAGATTTTTTCAGATTAAAAATACTCACCTGAGAAACTTCTTTCAGTTTAAAACTGACAAAAGCTGCTTTTTCTATGACAGACCATAATCCACAGCTAAGAAGCAGTCAGGCTCTATGGGGCAAGCAAACAAAACCCCTGATCATATTAAGTTCAGAAATCTCCAGTTATAGCAGACATATGGATTGGTCCTCTAATTATTTTTTTTGACTTTTAAAAATACTGTTAAAAAACAGAATGAAAGAAGAAGTGAAAAGAGAGATTTTTAGATTCTGCATAACTCTTACTGGAAAAGATTATTCTTTAATGAGACCATTCTGTTAGCTTACCTTGTCTTGACCTACGCTTAAGTTCTTTTAGTGTGATTGCTAAAATAAAAATTCAGTTTCACATTCCTTGAATGTCATACTGCAACAGCCAAGGAAAGTCCAGAGGCAACTTCTCAGGCTGGAAGCATCCAAAGCATTTTAGCCAGGAGCTGGGAAGATGAAAGCCTTCACCTTCTCCACAGTGTGCTGCAGAGTGTGTGCCCCAGGTGGTGCCGGTAGGGAAGGCTGCACCTTCCTTGCACCCTTCTGTCAAATCACTCTCTTTGTGGTTTCATGGGTTGGAAATGAAACTTCACACAGAAACCAGATTAAGCTTCTGTAAGTCCCAGAAAACCTGATACGGCCAGGTACTTGCGTTCAGGTACAACATGCCTGGCTCCCATTTTTAGCATAAATTCAAAACTTTCCCTGCTCTGAAGTTCTCTCTCTGCAATGCAGAGCAGTTTTGCAGACCTGCTGAACAAGCTTGTCAAATACTGCAAGCTCCTCATTGCTTTTCCTGTAGCATTTGAAGGTTGCTTTATAGGCCCTCAGTTCTGCTGATGTCCATTCATGAACCTGTCAGGGAGTGTAGCATTCACATTCTCTGAAAAAATCCCTTTGCCCAGGACTTTTCTTCTGTGAAGCTGAGAAGCCTCAGAGAAAAAGAAAACAATTATTATCTCATTTGCTTCTCCCGTGTTGTGCTCACATGTGGAATGGGTTTGGAGATTGTTTACCCACAGGTGATTGTTTCATTAGATTCTGGTGCAAGTTGTTTTCACTCTTTGGCCAATTAGGGCCAAGCTGTGTCGAGACTCTGGAAAGAGTCACAAGTTTTCATTATTATCTTTTTAGCATTCAGTAAGTATCCTTTCTGTATTCTTTAGTACAGTATAGTATTCTTTAATATAACATAGTATTATAAATTAGTAATTAGTAAATTAGTAATAAATTAGCCTTCTGAGAACATGGAGTCACATTCATCAATCCTGCCTTTGTTGGGACTTTCCCAGCAAATACAATATGGGAGCACTGCTTAGTCCTTGGCCACTAATACCCCGAGCCTTGGGCTGGGGTCATTAGCAATGGCACTTTGTGTAGCCTTGCTGATTTCACCTTGGGCTTTGAGAGCACTTGGAGGAAAGTTATTGGATTAAATCTGGCTATATAAAACTAGAAATATTTGTACCAGCTGTTCCTACAAAAATGAAAACAGCAGAAATGTTTTCAGTAGGGAAAGAAAGAGGTGGCAAATCATATTTTCCAATTATGGACCTCATTTGCACTGGATGGTTCTCCATGAAAAAGCATTGGACTTGCATCAAGTGAGTTTAATTGTGCCTTTGCCATGGCCCAGTGTGTTTCTTTTCCTTCCTTTCTTGAATACTCCCTTGTTCAACATGATTTCTAGTTTCCAATATGCAGCACCCCACAGTTGAGCTGTGTGCGTTCATTAACCTTTCAACCTGAATTTTGGATTTTGGTTTGACTTTACAGCTTTGGTTATATTCTTTCTTTTCTCTTTCTCTGCTAGATTCTTTTCCTTCCTCCCCTTCCCCCTCCCTTCCATCTTGAACTAAAGAGAGTCAGATTTGGCTAAAAATAGCACAAATTTTTAAAAGTAACACTCTGTGCAAATGAACCCCTCAGACAAACCTACTCCTGTTTTTTAGTGCATTTATTTCTTGGATGTTGTCAAGCAATTCTTTGCACTGCTATACCTTCCCTAAGGGTTCCCCTTACAGTGCTCCCTTATTTTTCTTTTTCTGCTGATTCTCTATTTGTCTACTGGCTGCAGAAGAATAGGCAGAATTTATACCACTGCATTTTTCTTCAGACCAATACAAAGTGATACTTCTAACTGTGTCTCAGTCACAATGTTTCAATCATGTTTCTTCATCCAAGAGTTGCTATCAGCTATTCTTGCAGTTGAATGTCTCACTGGAGTGAGAGCTGCAGGAACATAATTGTCCTTGTCATCCTGTCTGACTGAATGCTTCACATAGGGAACTAAAATTTCATTTGGACTTCATGCAGATACCTAATGATCCTGGTCCTCCCAGTCATACCCCTCTTCCCATTCACACATTTGAGTGTTTTTCTTTGTGTATTGTTTCTCACTTTTGTTCAGCTGTACCTGCTGTACTGAGAAAGGATTTGATGCAAGTCTCAGTTCAGCAGAGGAGTCCTGACTCATGCATTTAGGGTAGGTCTCACCACTGACAACAGGTAACAGCTACACCACTTCTGGCAACTGAGTGAGTTCAGGGCACCTCTTTTTTAAAAGCACCTTTTCTCTAAAAGCACCTCTTCCCATGAGCAAGTGCTGTGGGCTAACTCCAGGTAGATACCTCCACTGAGCAAATCACATCACTCTAAAGTACCCCCCAAGTGTCTGAGAGTCCTTCTGTTTGATATTGCTTTCCCGTTCCCTGATGTACAAGGTCAAGTTTCTGAGACTGAGTATTGATGACAGTGAGAACTTCTTGGGGCTGTTTCTTACAGATGGGGAAGGGCAAGAAAGGAGAAGACCAGTTATGAGAGGATAACTGTTCAAATCTAGCTCTGTTTGAAAACTTCCTCCACAAAAAACAAAACCCTCCAAAGAACTTTTGGAAACCTGAAGGAGAGGCTGAGAAGATCAAGCAAGTTTTCAATCTGTAGAAATACATTTATACTCTTTATATTTGTCATTTCTGCACTGAAATTTCCCTCTGGCTGGCGCAGTCTGGCCTGGAGTGATTTCAATCCATTGAGAAAAACTTTTCTTAATTTTCCTCTCACTTTTTCTTCACTTCTAATGAATCATTTCTCTTCCAAGTGAAAACAACAACAACAACAACAACAAACAACCCAACCTTTTTTATGCTGTCTTGTAACAATCTTCTTATCATCTTATCACCTCCTGTGTGACCTTCACTGTTGGAGCCTGCAGTCATGTCAATGGGAGATACTTGCACATGGCAACTTGGCACTTACTCCTTGGGGCAAGACACTATCCTTGGAGAAAATTCCAGCCAGAGCAAATGTTAAGAGATATATGTTAAATGGAGTAAGAAAAAAAAGTGGTAACAAAAGTGGTAACAAAAGTGGTTTTTGGTAGTTTGTAAAGAAGACCTTTTCAAATAGTCTTGTGTTGGTAACATGAGATGAGATGACCCCAGCTCCAGCACATCTGGATTACTGAATTAATTCTTGCTGAATGCAAGATCACAGCAAAATTGAAAACTTTTTGGTGTACGGTAACAGACAGTTTCCTTATCTGGTAAATCACCAGAAAATGGCATGGCATGGCAAATCTGAATGAGAACTGAGCAGAGTCCCTGTTGTTTCCTTTCAGCAGTGAAGAACATGGAAATGAGGTTGCTGAAGATTCAAACAAGCCTCAGAAATGCAAAATATCTCAGCAAGGAGAAGTGAACCAATTTAAGATAATGATACTGGAATAAATAGCTTTTTCCTTTCTTCCTCCCATTCTTTTTTCCTTTTAAATTTTGCAGGAGAAGAAACTTATTTTTAAATGTGTACATAAACTCCCACCTAATCACACATAGCTGTCACTCCAGAAAGAACAATATAAGTAGCAGGAGGCTGAGGATGGGACTCTGGGTGACATCAGCAGGGTGTGGTCAGACCTTTGGGGTGCCCAGGACCAGGATGACAGGAACAGAGCAGCCCTATTGCTACTCCTTGCACATGGAGCCATTCTGCCTCTTGGCTTCCTGGTTTTCTTTTACTCCTGGAGAAGACAGCATCTACTGCTTGAATTTCAGCAGTTCCCCAAGGTTGTTCTGGGCCTCCTGAGCTCTTACTATGAGAGTATTTGCTGTCTAGGGAAAGAAGAAGTTTTACAGAGTTATAAAACTGTAGAGAACCAAGTGCAAAGAAGCAAATAAAGCATATTTCAGATTTCTGTTATAGGTTGTTATAGGAGCTGTGGCCTGTTATCTACAGTTCTGTGTACTAGATATTGCAGATAAGTTACTCTTAGATATTTTTGCAGCTGAATTGCAAACAACCCCTCTTTAATTGCTTTGGATGAAGGGTGTTTTCATTTAGGTTTTTTTAGCAAGAGAGAGAAGCATATGCTTTTTAAACTAAAAGAAAATCTGCCTTTCTGCCTGAGGGTGTCAGCAGATATTTGAAATTCTCCTGGAAAAAAAAAAGAGCCCGTGTGTCTTTCTCAAAAACAATCTGCACTTTCTGCTGTCTTCTGAAGGAAAGAATATTTCTGCACCAGCAAGTATTTAGCACCTGCTTTAAAATATTTGGGTGGGAGATCTGAAGGAACAGAAGGTTTCCTGGAGTCTTGTGCCACCTTGATCTGCATTTTCTGACCACCAGTGGCCCCCATCTGTCTTAAAATCCTTGCACCCTCACTTTATTGATAGCTTGCATATGGTTTTTGTCATCAGTGGTAGTCTCCAGCAGTCCAGGCTGTATGTGAAATTTGAATGTTATGGATTATCTGCTTGGATGCCTTTGGTCTTGAAAACTTCTGTTCTGAAAGATGATGCGATGGCAGTGGCCAGATGTATCAGGGGCTGAGCTGTCCAGACTGGGAGGACTGGGATTTCAAGGCAGGTACTCACAGATCAAAGCACAGCTGAGAGCAAGGGCTGAGGTTTCCAAAGCAGGTAGTAATGTTTGACTAGTCAGGTATTTCCTCTTGTGCTTGGGCAGGAAACTCCACAACCTGCTCAACAGAGTACTTCAGTGTATGGATTACCCATCCTGAGGCTCTGTTAAGGCTTTGCTCTTGTTTAAGGGCTCTCAGTGGGAGCTGCTGGATGCACTCCAGGAAGAAATACCTCACAGTGGGGATGGTGCTTCTCCAACAGCACTTGGACCTCCCCATCCCACCAGCAGGTACTGAAACAGAACCATCACTCATGCAGCCACTGCTATAAACAGGGAGTCTGGCCTTTCTCCCAAGCCTATTTTGCAGCACTTGGAGTTGATCCTCACCCCTCAGCTTCACATGAGAATGAGTGACTTGCCACTTTCCCTTTGAGTTTGAACACAATCATCCCCTCGATTCACTCATTCCTAGCTGTGCACACTGACAGAAAGAAAAACAGTGACATTAACTGGTATCACTGAATCGTAGAATCACAGGGTGTTTTGGGTTGGAAGGGACCTCAAAGAATTTTAAAGCCTGGACTTTCAAGGTTCCAGCCCTGCTGCCATGGGCAGAGACACATCCCACTGGACCAGTGGCTCACAGCCCCATCCAACCTGGCCTTGAACACTTCTAGGGATGGGACATCCAGTTTCTCTGGACAACCTGTTCCAGTGTCTCATCTTCCTCACAGTAAAGAATTTTTTGTAGTATCTAACTGAAATCTCCTCTTTCATTTTGAACCCATAGTTTGTCCTATCACCACAGTTCCTGATGAAGAATCTTCCTCTGGCTTCCCTACAGGTCCCTGCCAGGTACTGAAAGGCTGCCATGAGATCTCTACACAACCTTCTCTTCTTCAGGCTCCACAGCCCCAACTTTCTCAGTCTGTCTTCAGAGGGGAGGTGCTCCAGTCCTCTTACCAGCTCTGTGGCCTCCTCTGGACCTGCTCCAACAGTTCCATGTCCTTTCTGTGTTGGGGGGCCCAGAACTGGACGCAGTACTCGGGGTGGAGTCTCACAAGTGCAGAGTGGAGGGAGAGAATCACTGCCTCAGGCTGCTGCCCAGATCCTTTTGTTGTAGCCCAGGGCTCATTTGGCTTTCAAGTGCTCACTGGTGGCTCAGGGTGAGTTTTCCATCATCCATCATCCCCAAGCCCTTCTCGGCAGGGCTGCTCTAAACAACTTCTCTGCCCAACCTGTAGGTGTGAATATAAGTCCACGTTGTTTTCCCCACATTTATTTTACATCATGAGTAGGACACTGTTAGTCTACATTTTAGCTGAGGAGGTTTGCTGGCTTGAAGTGTTCAGTAACAAAGAGTTACATACAGGGAAACATCTCCCTTGCGTTTATTTTTCACTGTTATCTTTCCAATCTGTTGATTCTTTCAAGACATCACCAAAGCTACTGGAAACTTCATCTGCATCCAAAAGCCATTTTAGTTAGATGTGCCTCAAGAACTTAGAAAGAAACATGGACAAAATTGACTGCCATTCTTGTAGAAGATTCAAAATACCTTATGTGCATATACTTTGATTCACAGAAAGTAACACTGTGAGAAATTGAGCTTCCTCAGGCTCATGATAACTTTTTTTGCCTCTGTTGTGCTTTCACTGGTTCTGTAATGGCAGTAGCTGTCACATTTTTCTATGAACAAATTTTGTGTATGAGTATGAGGAATTTGTATTATTTTAATCTGAATATTTCTGTATTCCCAACTGCACTTAATATTCCTCTTTAAAAGTAATGTCCTTATTTCTTCTCTCACAAATTATATCATTCTACCCAGAAATGGGGTATGACTTCATATAGAAATAATTTCTGCTTACATCAAGGTTGAAATTGATTTGTTGTCACAGTATACAATTTGTATACTTATTCTACAGATGGCTTGCTTAAATTCATGTAAAATTTTTAGTAAGCTGCTCTTTCTCCTCTTCTTCCAGTCAAATGCATGATGAAAATGGAAATAGTGCATCAGGTATATGGTCATAGTTTATTTTTCATGCTCAGTTGCTGGGATTGCTTCCCAGAATGTAGCTCAGCTGCTTCCAGAAATAGTTCTGCAAAATGACACTCAAGCAGCAAATCCTGAAGTGAAATCCAAGAGAAACTAAACCAAATGAGACCAAAAAGAGGTTTTCACACACCTCTGTGAATCCAGCTCATGCTGTTTCACACAGCAATCATTAATATTTTCCCCTATGTTTTCATCTTTTTTAATATTCAATACATATTGCTTTTATTCTTTGCTAAACATTTTAATTCACTGTGAGGAAGTTCAGCTGGATATTTAAGAGTATTACCCCTCTCCCTTCTCCCCAAAACACATTTATTTAGGAGTAGAAGGGTAAATTTATATTCTGAATCTATATTGAGGTGTTGAGCTCCTCTTTAGACAACTGCAAACATATCTAGAACACGAATCCCCTCAGAGAGAAAGTCCTGCACCTCATTATTCTTATGTACCTGCTGTACTGCAGCAAAGCACATTCTGGTGCCAGTCTGGGCTTTCTGATGCAGGACAGTTGGAAGAGCAAAAATATTTTAAAAATCCTAGTTGATGGGTGGGGGTGGTGGTTTTTGGTCACCTTTCGTTTCTTACCAGTCATTTTCACTCTTTCCCAGCCAGCTGGCCTCCTTGAAAGAAGTGCAAGTGAGGAATACCAGTGTGGATGTACCAGTAAGAAAGGAGGGACACCCCATGGGGTGTTGTATTTGTGGGGTTCCCAGACAAAGGGAGGAAATTATGAATTTCACTCTATGTTCTTAGAAGGTTAATTTATTATTTTATGATACTAGAATATATTAAAGAATACTATACTAAACTATACTAAAGAATACAAAAAGGATACTTACAGAAGGCTAGAAAGATACTAAAGGAAAACTCGTGGCTCCTTCCAGAGTCCCAGCACAGCTTGGCACTGATTGGCCAATAAGTCAAAACAATTCACATGCAACCAATGAAACAACCAGCTCTTTGTAAACAATGTCCAAACACATTTCCAAGCAGCAATACACAGGAGAAGCAAACGAGATAATATTGTTTTCCTTTTTCTCTGAGGCTTCTCAGCTTCCCAGGAGAAGAATCCTGGGCAAAGGGATTTTTCC
>JAWWEY010000115.1:143857835-143875479 GCA_035582745.1 Loriotus luctuosus | reverse complement strand
TTTTCCTTTTTCTCTGAGGCTTCTCAGCTTCCCAGGAGAAGAATCCTGGGCAAAGGGATTTTTCCAGAAAATATGACATTGACATAAGGGAAAGGAGATAGTCTGGAATGTGCCAAGAGGGCAATGAAGGCAGGACTTTGTACAGAATGCGATGGTCCACTGTGTTAAAAACCACTGCAGGTGAAGCATGACCAGCTTTAAATGTTGGGAGCACCCTTGCTGAAGTTCCTGTATCTGAGAATATGGCATTTATTTAACAGTGAGGATATATTTGACACTAATCAGGTGCTTCAGCTTTCCATAAAAACAAGCAGGAAAAACTGGCTCTTGCAGCAGTGAAATAATTTTCCTGCTTAGTTCCCAGGGACAGAATGGGGACTTGTGTTTGCCATCACTAACAGGGCATCTAACATGAGGCAGTTCCAACAGAAAAACTTGGATACAGGAGAGAAAGCCAACATGTGAACTATGAAACATAAATAGCAGGACGTGCAGTAAATGTTCTCCAGTGTTGCTAAGGGGTGTGCCAGACGTGGGCAGGAGCGATGCCATCCTGGGAGTGCTCCAGCTTGCCAGCCCTTAATGGAATCATCTTCTGCCCAAGATGCCCAAAAGGTAAAAATTCATTTGAGAATGAGGGGAGAGCAGTGGAGAGTGCATTAGGAAACTACTGAAGAGAAATAACAGCTTTTGAAGTGTACATCCCTTAATAAAACATGTGGAAAAAGCTTTAAAGGCCCAAGTGGAGCCATTTCCAAAGGCATAGGAGAAGTTTGTCTCATTTCTTACCTTAGAAATGTTTCCATGTCTTCTTCCCTGCAGTAAGTTTCCTGTTTAATCCCAAAATATGGCACAGAAGCTCGTGCATCTGGTGGCTTGGGCATTGAAAACATGGAGCAAGATTCCCCAATGCTCTGACATCCCAGAGGAAGCTGCAAAGAGGAGGAACTCCATGAGGCTCTTGATACAGCTTTTTCAAAATTTAATTGGTGTCTTCTGGATGAAAATCTTGCTATAAAAAATGAAATGCTCTGCTAGCCCTGGGAATAGAGGGAATTAGGAGGACTTTGCTCTTGACAGACTTACACCTGTATGAAGGATATTCTTGAGGAAACTTCTCAAAGTGAATGTGAAAAAGGCTGTTCATTATTTTCCATGAACAGTTTAAACTCTGTCTCTCCTGTTGATGGATTTTAAATGTGTGGAGATGTATTTTTGGTCTCTTCAGTCCCAATTAGTTTCCTGGCCATATCCCAGCTATGTATAAGGACAAAGGACCGTCGCTTCCCTCACTTTTCTGAGAGCTGTGGTGCATTAGCTCTGGTAACAGCCAAACAGCCCCTCAGCTGCTTGTTCCTCAGTTCAAACTGATGAGAAAAATTGGGATAAAAATGCTAATGGATCAAGATGATGACAGGGAGATCATTTGCCAATTAACATTGAAGGAAAACCAGACTTGAGGAAAATCAATTTATTGCCCCTGCTGCTCCCATGGGCAGGGACAGCCCAAACACAGGACATGCCTTCAGTAGCTACCTGGAACCCCAAAATGTGAGTAATCTACATTTATTCTCATGAGCTTGATCTGACTTTTAAAGCTTCTTTTGAAATTGCACAGGGAATCAGGCACCTGACCCCCTCAAAGCCCACAGTTCTTGCCAAAGAGAAGCAGCAAGCTCCTCTTTTATCTTAAATAACTCAAGGTCCAAGGCAGAACCATGTACCTGCTTTTTTGCACCATCAGAAATTTCCAATTGCATCCTTCCTCCTTTAGTAAGAAACTGCTACACCAGGAAAATTGAATATGCAAAGGGAACTGACACCCAAGAGGTTAAACAGGCATTGGCTTCTGGCCATTAGCAAAAGTTTATGTACAAACAATTAATTCCTGTTGGATTTTATCAAGTACAGACTAATACCAGTAACCTCTCTGACTAATTTTTTTCATGTTTCCTCTGTTCAAAGGGCTTTTCTTCCACAAAGGAAGGATATTTTCATGAAGCATAGATAGGCAGTTCTCTAGGTACTACACAAAACAGAAAATCCCAGTCTCAAAGGCTCCCCTATTTAACAATCTTTATTTCAGTTATAATTTGATTTCAGACTGAGAATGTAGATGAGCAACAGCTCAGTAAGACTGTGAACATTCACATTTTTGTTTCCATTGTCAGCCTGACAGGTTAAAAAAAAAAAGAAGGAAGTATTGGGTACTTTTGCTTGTGAACTACAGCGAAAATAACAATCAAAAAGCACAATCTGCAGTGAAAATGGTGAAAGGGTGGAATTCAGTCGTAGCTACAATGAACTGTATATGCATTTCACATTTATGGGACTTGTGCTGTTTCACATCTTTGCTGGCAACATGGACAGTGGGATTAAGTGTTTGAGTGCACCTTCAGCAAGTTCACCAAAGTACACGGGGTTGTGTGATCTGTTTGACATGCTGGAGGGAAGGGGTGCCATCCACAGGGATCTCAACAGGCTTAAGTGGCCCATAAAGTCTTCCCATAAAATGATGTGAAGCTGTTGGAGTGAGTCCAGAGGAGAGCACAAAGATGATCAGAGGGAGAGAGCACCTCTGCTATGAGGACAGGATGACAGAGTTGGGGGCTGTTCAGCCTGGAGAAGAGAAGGCTCTGGGGAGACCTTCTAGCAGCTTTCCAGTTTGCAGTACAAAGGTCTGTGGTGTGGGTAAAGGACACAAATACAAGTTAAAGGACAGACTTGCTCCCAGATCAGATACAGCTCTTTGTAGTTATTTTTATTGCAGATTAACACAAGGCATAGACTGCTGGCTTTTAATGTCCCAGAGCCATTTGGGTGAAGAGCTTTTAAGTGTGGAATGGTTCATTGATCTCATATTTATTCTGGTTCTGTGGCTACCTTTGCTTGTCTTTCTATTTATGCTTTCTTATTATATAATCTAAGAACATGGCAAAGCAGACTAGTTCTCCTGTGCTGGCACTAGCTGCTTTTTTCCATTCCAGGCCATCAAATGCTATTCTATTCATGGGACTTGCTTATTCGTGTGTCTTGTTGCTGAATTGTTGTCAATTTAGCTTTTTAATGTTGCCTCACGTTCTTTGATCCATAGATATTTGTGTGATCCCTTTAGCAGGAGGTTAATTGGCTGTTTTTTGTTCTCCTCAAAAGAAAAAAAAAAAAAGAAAGGGGAGGGCGGTGAATTTTCACAATGGTGACCAAATTTAGCTTAATTTTTAGATGGCTAAATTCCCATGATGTGGGACAAAACCTGACTGAGATGCAATGTCTCAAAGCTCCTGGTTTTAGTAAGAATGCAGAAGTTCTGCTCTGAATTCTAAGCAGGCAGAGACAATCCTGCTTCTCTGCACGAGCTCTATAGCAATTTTTTCCTTCCTCCCTACCTCCTGCAGCTGATTTCTCACAGATATTAAACTATCCAGAGCTCCAACAAAATACTTCAATTTTCTGCAAAGAAGCAGATCCTTGCCAGCTCACATTTGTTATATAGTAATGGCATTCTGGAGCGAACTGAAAATGGCATTCTGCAAAATTGAAGTTTTTTGCTTTCCATCCCCATTTTCTCTTTCAGTAAGAGTGGTCGTGGAGAAATTCTACTGTGTTTTGCCATCATGTTGTCACATGAATGACACCTCTGTTGGATTTGCTCATCAAGACATGGAGAATGTAGTAATAGAAGTGCCAGTCAGCCTGTTTTCTCACTTAACAGAGCATATGGTAGAAGGTGGACTTTTAGATCTTCATCACTGATGTAAATCTGGGCTTCTCTTGATGTGGGACTGTTGGAACTCAGATCAGAATTAAACCTCTGGAAAAAGAGAAGAGTTTCTGCAAAGCTGAGTGTTGTGACAGTTCATTGATATGCCTGAGCTCTTACAGCCATTCCTACTTAGTGGAATATCTCACTTGCTCCAGATCCAGTGGAGATGTGTGGGATCAGTGGGATCATCCTGCCACCCTTCACCTTGGTGCAATGCAGAGCACTGAGTGACCATCCAGCTCTCTGAATTTGCACTCTCTGGGTTCTTGAGCTCTGGGAACACAACTGGCAGGATTTGTAGTCCCATCTGGTGGCCTGTTTGCTCTTGCTGTACGTGCAGAAGCAAGAAAAGTCACAATCTCCTGCAGGGTCATAAAGATTTTATGTCCTTCAAGTCAAAAACCAGCAGTAAGGATCTGGAATGCACTTAGGGCCACAATTAAATCTACCCTTGTAATTAATAGTTCCAAGAACTGAGAAAGGCATTCAGAAGTAAATGAGAGGGAAGAGTGCAATGGTTATTCAGTATTGTGTAAAAGCTTTCAGAAGAGCACAGGCACCAGATTAACTTTCTCCATACTCAGATGAAATTCAGCCATGGTGTTTGTTTGCAGCCTGCTGGCAGAAGGCAGCAGTGTTTTCCCTGTGAAGCCATTTGGTTCAAATCCAAATGACAGCATTTCTCAGAACAAAGCATGAAGCCATTTACTTTCTTGAGACCACACAGACCATGCTCATTTCTACGGCATCTTGCTGACAATCAAGTGCTATCTTAAAAAACCCTTTGGTGAGGGCTGAGAATACAATTAAAGCAAGCCAACTTGTTATTTTCCCACAGTCATAATTTGAACAAAAATATAGTTCTTGGTTGTTTTGTTTTATTCCTGCCTGCTGTGAAACGCATCACAAAATGCCTTAAAACCTAGAAGTTCAATGTCTCTGTACTTATCTGGAGTTAATGAAACATCTTACATCAAACAAGATTCCCAGGACAACAGTTACTGCCAAGATTAAGGAGAATATTTCTATTACCTATAAGAATATGTATATATATAAATTTTCTTATTCTTAACTAGTGCACATCAAAGAAAGGGAGAGAAAAGATGAAGGTAATTCCTCTTTACTCTGTATAACCATCTCTATTGATGGCTGCATTGTGGGTAGTCAGTAAATGATACAATTTCAGTGTTTTTGTTTCAGTTCATTTGGACATCCTCAAAACCACCAGAGCCTCACTGAGGCAGGTATTGTACAACACATAACAAAGCACATTTCCTCACCTTGGTTGTATTTTCAGAATCAGACTGGGTAAGGCTGGAAAGACCACAGTGTGGTCATCTGGTCCAACCTCCCTGCTCAAGCAGAGTCATCCTGGAACACATGGACTAGGATTGTGTCCAGATGATTCTGGAATATCTCCAGTGAGGGAGACTCCACACCCTCTCTGGACAACCTGTTCCAGTGCCTGATTACCTACAAAGTAAAGAAGTTCTATTTCCCTCTTGTTAAAATTGCCTCTACCTTCTGCTGGATTTAACCACAGCATGCCAGACTGAAGACCAAAGTATTTCATTGACCTAGTTCATAGTAATTAGTATTCATTCCTGGAAATATATAATGAGTGATGGTGACTGCTGCAGGGGAACCCTACTGAATTTAAGAGGTTTATTTCACGTCAGGATCGAGGATGATTAAAGTTATATTAATGACAGGTAATTAAGAGACAATCAGTCAACTGTACATTCTGGATCAGTATTAGCAATGAAACAGATAAAGCACAGCAAAAGGTCTGAACACCCCACTATAAATAGTCAAAGGGTTGCTTTTGGCAGTGCTGAACCAGGGTCTGCCCACAGGAGTTCCAACCTCATTTCTCCCCCCACTGCTACATTTTTAATCCTATTTCACTGTATCCCACAGACATTGTGCAAAGATTCCATGGAACAGGTTGACCAGAGGAGCTGTGGCTGCCACATCCCTTGAAGTGTTTGAGGCTGAGTTGGATGAGGATCTGAGCAACTTGGTTTAGTGGAAGGTGTCCCTGCCCATGGCAGGAGAGTGGGAACTAGGGGATCTTTAAGGTCCCTTCTAACTCAAAGTATTCTGTGATTCCATAACTCACTACTGTGAGGTTTGTGCTTGTGATAACGAGACAAAATAGTACATAATACAGCAAAACCAATATCAGTTTTCTCCAAGCTTGAAACCCTTCCTCAGTTTTGGTATTGTACACAATCCAATATTTTATTATTATATAATATATACTTATGTAACACAATACTAAATTAGTATGCTATGTACCAGACAAATCCTTCCTAGTAAAAGGATATATATTTCCAACTCACCTCACAATTAACTAGTATTTATTTATCAATATGACAATATTAGATGCCTTCCATGTGTGAATTCTGCAGATGAATTGATAGCTGCTGCAGAGAACACAGTAAATAAAGTAAATAAAATACACAGTTATATAATTGTGGAGTCTGGTGAATGCTCAGGGGAGAGAGAGAATGATGGATTGTGAAGAAACACCATTTCTTTTCAGTCCAGACTTTCTTTTTGAACTTAGCATGAATATGAATAAACAGTAAGAACTGGATTATTCTTATGGATTTGAGTAATCAGAAGCTAAGAATAGTAAAGGATTTGTAGATGAATTATCTGGTACTGCTTATTTCTTCTCCTGTTTTACATCCTCTGACAACAAAAGAGAAGAAAAACCCCAAATCCTGGAATAAAAGCAGATTCCTGTCTCCAGCAGACATCAGGGTCTCAGAAGCAGCAGAAAATTCCCCAGGTTCTCCAAAAGAATTTTCAGTGCACAGAAAACATAAAAATATTTGTGCTTAACAGTATAATGATCTGGACTGCAGAAGAAAACAATGGAAATCAGGTACCTCTGATACAACTGCAATTTGGTAAAAACAAAGATGACAGATATCAACATTTTCCTGAGGAGACTTAAGTGCACCAGGACACAAAAATACTGGCAAAGCTATTGAGTAATTCACGTAAAAATGTAAAGTGCAAGAAGAAAAGACTCAAAGATGCTCATTCTGACATGAAAATGCATATAAAATATTTATTTAGACAAGGGTCTTTAGGAACTAAGCTTCCATGGGAAATGTTACAAGTAGTTGTCTATCTGCATCTCATTCTACAAATTTACACATTTGCTTGTGTGAAGGAGTGGCTGCAAAGCCACATTTCTGCAAAGAACACTTTTTATATGCAGACACACTTCCATCTCAAACAACAGAAACATTAAGTTACTACAGATCTTTGCTGGGCATATCTCTGAAGGATATGCTGAAAAAAGTGTCCCTGGATTGCTCAATTTTCCCCTCAGTGGTTCTTATTGTGGTTAAATTTTGTACCATCGTCTCTGAAGAAGTGTTCTGGAAGGGAAAACGGAATGAGTATGAAACAGTGTTGCTATAAAGAGCAAATACTGTTATAAGCTCTATAATGTTTGGGCAATTTATGATCTTTCGTGGTGGTCAAAAGATAGGAACAACCACAGGTTTCAAATGGAACTAAAGAATTTTACCTTTAATCTTTTTGACTTTGTAAAGGAAAAAGTGAGAGTTTAAAAAACGCCCTTTCTTCTTCCTTTTCTTCTGTCACTGGTAAAAAATAGGTTTTGTCAGCAAAAGAATGGTACCTGCTAGGATGGCAGCAGAGAAGCAAAGAAATACAAAGGGTGACAGAAAAGATAAAAGTGGAGACACAGAGGAAGCTGAATTTTTACCATCTATTACAATGAGGATTCAGGAAGGGTAGTTTATATATAGCTTCAGAGTAACAATAAATATAAAGAAGATAAATCTCAGCAGATGATGTGATAAGAAGTTGTGGCCTGAAACTATGAAGGGAAAGCTTTAGCATACACATTAAGAGATATTTTTTAATTGCAAGAATAATCAAGTGGAGTGGCTGAAAAAATGTCTCTGTGGAAAATCTCACCTGGATAAGGAAAAATCTTTCCCTTAACAATATTATCATAGATTTGAAATCCAGAACTGATAGTAAATTGACTGATATTGAATCAAATCCAAGAGAACAGCATTTCAGCTTAAGAGCAATAATGATTCTCTTTCTTTCTAGAAGAGTCTTCAGATCACTGAGACTTATTACAAATTCCCTGATTTTTTAAGAAGTTACAGTATCTAAATGTTGTAGATCAACTTTCTGTATTATATATGCTATGTTTTGGGGTTTAAAAAAAATTTTCATTTCCCTTTACCTGTGAATTGCACTTATTTTAAGGCTCACAGACAATATGCCAGTTCCCTACTCCCAGGATATGCTGATGTGAAGAAATTCCCTTGCAGTGTGTCAAAATACATCAAAATAGTTCATATCACACAATGCAATATTTCTTCAAAGGCTTAACCCTGCACTAAGAAAACAAATATTAGCACCATCTCATTATTGCTACTGGAACAGCATCTGAAAGCAGCTGAATCAGAAGAGGAGAAGAGAAAAAGGTGCTGAGGCAGAGATGAGGACAGTGAGGAGCATCAGATGGGAGACAGCACTTTCCAAGGGATCCCTGGCACTACACATTCAGAGGGCCTTGTCAATGAAGTCTGCAGGAAACAGTAATTATAAACTCTTGGGTGGGATAAAAGAAAGTCTTTGTCAGAGAGAAATTCTCCAGAGCATAAAAAATGGCCCCATGTAATTTCCCTGTGCCTTCTGTATCCCAACATCATGGCTAGATGTCATATTTAGCATTGCTTAGAACCTTAAGTCTTCCTCTAAATCTTCCCTGAGAATGCGTCTTTCTTCACAGAAGCTGCCAAGAAGCAGAAAGAAGCAAGAACTAACTCCAGCACCAGTTCACTCATTTCACCAAAGGAGGACCAAATTCCGTGGCTTTGTTACATGCAGGCTTTATTCCAGTGTTGGTCCTACATGGAAACACCAACAGGTCTTGCTGGGATTCTTCCTATTTGACAGAGACAAAAGATGCAAGGGACCTTTTTTAGTGTATAGTGAATTGGGATTATTCTGTATTGTCTGCATAAACTGTAGCCTGTGCAAATGTTAAAGTATATATTCAATGATATCAGAAGTGGAAAGCTATGATGAATCCATTTTGAAAGCAGCATTTGGAGTGCTGAATGATGGATACCTTGACTTCTCACACCTCTTTCCCTCCCCACAGACCTCAGTCACAGAGCATTTCAGAAGGGGGGGATCAAAGTTCTCCCTAGGAAAGAAGTTGAATTTCAAAACTGATAAAACCTTAACAAAAGCTGAATTTTTCCCTTGGTTGAAGGCTAATTAGATATTAATATTTGTAATCCCTTTCTTTGCACAGGCCAGGGCTTGGTGAGCTCTGGTGATCTCTTCTGGTGCTGCCTGAATTCATGTCACACACAGGCCTTGCAGGGCACCAAGGTTTCTAAAACAGACCCAAATTTTTGCATACAGAGACAGGTTGACAACTTCCAGTATGAACCATGGGTGCCAATAATACAATACCTGTGACTAAAAGCCTAACCTGCAGGCACAGGAATCAGAACTTAATCTGTTGATGTCTTCCCCAAGCCAGAGATGAATCTGCATTAAGAGATTATTTTGTTTTAGACTCATTCAGGCCCTTGATGGCACATGCTCTGGAGGATTTAATTTTATCTGTACAAACTAAGTCATAGAGATGTTCTGTGAAGTGAAGATGACCAAGAGACAGGCTCAGATGGGCATTGCTGGCAGCCAGGAAGGGGGAAGCTGCTCATACTACTATTTTAGACATATTAAAAAAACCCCAAAGTTCATAAATTACATTTCTAGGAAAGACTTGGGAATTGATTAAAGACACATTTGAGGTATTTTTTCTGAATTTGGGTTATTTTTTGGTAACTTTTTTCACTTAAGCTATCAGCAGAATTGTATTTGGAGCCTTTAAAACCACAAGATCTTGCATTTGAGCTAAAGAACAAGTTTTCTCCACTGAAGTTTTTTATTGAACTAATTCATCTTTCATGTGTACCAGCCTCCAGAGGGGAAATAAAATGTATAAACTTTTTCTCTGATAAAAATGACAATGCTCAGAACTGATTTGGTTGATGATTTCTCTCTCCTAGCAGATTGTAGGCTGTATTTTTTTCAGATTTGATATATGTCAGTTAGAAGAAAGTTTTTCTTTCTTACAGAGAATAAAGCACTATGGACTGAAAAGCAAAGAAGATGCACAGTTCTACACTCTGAAATGTGGATCTTTGAAGCTGCATCAATAAAAATCTCTGTTAAAAATGTGAGCTAGGAGTCTCCAAATGGTGTGGAAATTCCTTGTCTTAAATGAAGGAAAATTATTACAGAGTATTAGCTGGAAAATTTAGGAACACACTACCAGGAGGCAGGTTGTTGGGTTTTTATTTCTAATTTTAAATTGGAAACAGACACATCTAATATTAACACTATCTGTTTGCAATTTGTAGTAATTTAATGGATCAGGAATGATCCAGAGCAGTGGCAAAAGGAGGGCTATCTAATAACTTGAAAGCTGAGTCTTTCCAAAAATGTGGAATAAAGACTTAGGGACAAAACAGTGTGGATATTGTGCTGAGTGTTGCTTGGGCATCCATGGTTGTGCAGTTTGCCCAAAAAAGGGAGTATATGGTGGGTTGCATTAGCCATGCACTAGCTTGGGCATTTGTTTTTGTGTTGCTAATGCTAAATTTATAGAGAGTTACATAATTTTATGAAGATAAACAATTCTTACTGAGGATTGCCAGCATTTTGCACGTGACAGGAGAGATAAGCCAAGCAGCAAGGGTAGAAATTAGTTCTTCTTCTGGCATATGGCATCTGCCTGGGTAGAATTTCCTGAACAATCCATCAATTACCTATACCTGTCAAGCAGACAGTGAAGAAGCTCATTCCATGAAGGTGAATAGCTAAAAGGTTTTTAACCATTGTAAAAATCACATCTGTTATTATTTCATACAGTGATTTCTATCTGAAGAGGAAATAACTGGCTAAATCATGACAAAATATTGGCTGTGGTTTGACCTGTAGCATCTTTGTTACAAGTGAGTGATGAAACTTTCCTTTGTTTATTCTGTAATCTTTGGATATTGCTATCATTTTGCACCAAATTTGGCATTTTTTTTCCAAAGTGCTTCTAAAGTTTACAAAAACTGGTGCAAATATCTGCCAAAAGTGTCAAATCTTCTGTAGTTCATTCCAATAGTTGCATGCCTAGATTTCAGTCACTATGATGTTTTCTCTCATGAGGAGCTATTCTGGGATGCCTGCTGTTTTTTGTTTACATACTTCTGCCAGATGACTCATTTCACAATCTAACTTGTGTTTCCATTTTTAATCTCGCGATACTCATCCTAATTTTTTTCTGTACTCCTAATCAAAGAATGATTTCATTTAATCATGAAGACTAGCCTGCAAGAGAATTTCTTGCAGCTAAATTTAACTATCTACAAGCTCATGCAGGGGATGAGGAGAGTGAGTGGGCTTGGGAAGTTGATCTAGTTGGTGTAGAGTGCCAGTCTTTTGCCCTATAACAATTTTGACCTTCTGGTTCAGCCATACTTTTGCAGATGTTTTATTTTTTACCTTCTTTCCCTTTCTTCAGAAGGTGGATATTTAAACTCAAGGGCTGTAACACATTTCACTGATTGAAAGGTGCAGCACATCAGTGAATAGGATGCAGCATTCCTTGATAGCCTGAGGTAGACCTGAAGGTCTTTGCCAGCTACATCTCAGCAAATGTGTTGTGCAGAGAGTGGGATTGGCTGCAGTGATGGCCAGGAGTGTTCCACATTTGATCATTACCCTGGGGTCTGCACCAGCTGCCTCTAATGAGCACAGCCTGGGCCTGGCTCTGGCACGACCCCACCACAGACCCGAGTCACCTCACCTGGTGCCACCATCTTTTTATTCTGATGGTGATGGAGAGTTTATCCACATGGATGGCACTGGTGCAATGCTGCTTGGCCTCAGGGGCAATGAATGAGCATTGGCCTGTTTTATTTACTCCTACCTATGTAGAAACTGGGACCTAATTTATGCATATCTAGATTACAACAGGAGAAAGTCCTCAAGTTGGTGACACCACTCCTTCTGAATGATGGTGCCATAAAAGCAGATTTCATTGCCTACTCCTCTCTGCTGAATGATTCCACGAAGAACATTGAAACCAGTTTTGAGGCTGGTCTGCACCTTTAAAGATGTAAAAAGATGAGTTTTGGCATCACTTGTGGATGATCACAGAACTGTGCAAGGGACCTCAAGACATTACTCAACACTTTCGTGTAATTTACACATGAAGACATGTACACCATCATCTCTGTTGTTACAGCATAGAATGGCAGCATCTCATCCTTGGGTCATTGCTCCAGCCTGGGAAAGAGCCCCACAAGCCTCCCAGGACTCAACTGCCCAGGTGTGGGACACACAGTTCCCACACCTCGTGTGAGTCTGTTGATGTGATTTATCCTAACAGTAAGTAGGTCAGGGAGAAATAAGCAAGAGAGCAATGATGTACAATTAACTGCACAAATTAACTGCTCAGATGTACAAGGAGTAGCACACATCAAGGTAAGATGTCCTCAAGAGAGGCTGGGGGAGAGCAGGAAAGAACAGATACACTCTGTACACTCATTCTGTTTCAGAGAAGACTCGTGTCAGAGAGGGGGAAATTCTGGAAGTGTCTGTGAAACACATATCTGGGTGTTACAGATTCAGTGAGAAATGGAATGTATTGCCTGGAAACAGACAAGAAGGATTGCCTTAAATTATAGTAAGGGACATTTAGATTAGCCTTTAGGAGAAATATTGTGTAGGCTGGTTAGACTCACCGAAAGGTTTGAGGATGAGATAACAAATCTCATCCATCTGTCACAAATGATGTCAGCCTCATGAAACTGCCAGCTGCATGGCAGGGGTCTGCATGGCTTCTTGATTTCTTCTTGACTTCTATGATTCTGTGGTTCTATGATTCTTCAAGTTGTTTTTAGACCATTTGTTCAGTGATTATCCTGTGCATGAAGGTGGGAGTGGCAAATCTGGTTCAACTCTCATCCCAGGGTTGTTGTTCTGAGCACTGCTTTATAAAGGTAGAATCAAGAATGGTGGGACTTATACAAAAACAGTGCCAGAACTGAAAGGTCAAAACAGGAATTCAGACTACTGTAGCTGCATGGAAAGCAAAGTGGTTTGGAAAGGCAGAGGAATGTTAAAGCAAAGTTTCTTAAACTTTTACTCATAACCACCTCCAATATAGGACATATCACTGGCTTCCTGTGATCATTTATTTTAAGTCCTGGTTCTCACATCAAAGAAAAGTGATTACCACTGACATACAAATCAATAGCAGAGAGCAGAGCCATGTCACAGAGCAGCTGGTACTATGGTTAAAACAAGCTTTGGGTCAAGCTGCTCACAGGATGCAAAGGCCAACAAGTAGAGCAGATGCGAACTGCAAAAGGCAGCTTAGAGATGTTGCTCTTTTCACAGCCTTAAAACAGAAGCTTCTTGGCAAAATACCCCTTCAGTTGCATCTGATTCTGGTCTGTGGTCAGTGGGAAATGACAGGGATGATTATCAGAAGCCTGCAAGATGCAAGGATGAGCTGCAGAGACTAAAGGGCAAAAATTAATTGTGGATCCATCTCAAGCAGGCTCTTATTGAAAGAGCCTGCTTCTTACCATGCAAGAGGTAATGGCCCAGGAAGGCAGAGAGAAGATACACAAACTTTAGCAATGGTTTACAGGAAGGCTTAGACCTGAAATCTTAATTTTCTGGACACACATGTATGAGACTGGAAAAAATGAGAGTGGTCCATTATTATGTGGCTTTGTCTGAATGTTCCTCCTTGATGGGCCTATGCAGAATTATGAGAAGTTATGTAACCTTTGTGGGGAGGCTGTTCTTTTGATTGGCATGGCTACACAGGCAATGGGCTGACTCAGTCAAAAACCAGAAACTACTCAAAGCAGTATGATAATGTCATATTATAGAATGAAAGGTCATCCCATAAAAGAAGATTTTGAGATATCGATATTAAATATACTATAAATAAAAAAAAAACTTGTTACCAAGCTTGTAGACAGACAGATAAACTTCCAACCACTTCATTGCCATAATGTCATGCCTATCAAAATATGCAACAGACACATCTAGTGAGCTTTTTTGTTTTGCTTTCAGTCTTTATTTATCCCATTCCAATCACTGACTTGGAAAGCTCCTCTATCCATATTGGTTGAGCAAGTCAAGAGAGACACAGCAAGGGGAGGGCAGACTCTTCCATGGCATAAAAGGCCTCTGATCATAGAGCTGCTGTATCATGGCAAAGCCCACAGGACTTGCTGGGCTCTGTGGTTCATTGCTGGGGTCTTTCCAGCTTAGAAGCAAAGGCATAAATGGCATGAAAAGCCAGTGTGCCTTTCTTTGGTCTACATTGTGTGTTGCCCATGTCCAGGCAGATAGGGCAGGTAACTGCAGCTAGATGGGAAACATCCACAATGTGCCTTGCTTATGGTGATGAAAAGGGGTGGAGGAAAAGTTAATATTCTCTTATCAGAAAGCTTCCAGTCTCCTTTTTATTGCCTGGACCATGCAAAGCTGTCAGAAAAACAATCCATCATACAAATCCATCATTTGTCAGGATCAAATAGTGATGTCCAAAATTCCAGCAATGTTCATAGGACTTGTGTCTGCTGCAAGTAACTCAGCTGGGATATGGGATTCAGACAATTGCAGCTCTCAGGAATTATTCTCAGATGCCATACAAGGAGCCCCATCCATTGTATATTCTGCATTTACATGCATTGAATATTCTGCATTGTATATTCTGTGCTGTGTGTCCTGTGCAGCCCTGGCAGGACCAGCCATGGCCCTGCTGCCCAGGGGGACAGCATGATGACATCCTTTGCTTGAGAGCCCTTCTGACAGAAAACCTGGTGCTACTCAGTACAGCTGCTTCATCCTGGCATGACTCACTCCTAGTTAAAACATTATGATTCATGGACAAGTTTTAACTCCATGATTCATTCAGGTCCACTTTTTTTTATTACTGCCCAAAACCATATAATCAGTAGGTGACTTACTTTATCTGAGAAAAACTAAAAATGAGCAAAAGTTAACAGTTCTTCCAAGAGACTGTTAAGGCCCTTCCTTTTCATAGGTATGCAACCAACACTAGGTTGAGAAAAATTAGAAACACCAAAGCTTGGGATATTCACAAAGCAAATTCATTCCAGCCTGAGAAATACAGCAGATTCCTGAATATATGTGTTTATTATCAATGTATTTAAACTGAAAACAGTTGTTAATTCACCTTGTTTTTTACATTACTTCTACACAAGTTGTTTTGCTCTGCAGTTTCCATAGCTTTCTTCTTAGAGATGTGTAGCATAAAAGTTTATTATGTCTGAAATATTGAACAAATGAGAAGGAGGAGCACTGAAGGAAATAGGTTTCTGTACTTTCAGTCTCTTTCTGAAGGTTTTCACACTCTCAGTTGTGCTGTATGCTAGAATGATCAATTCTATGCACCCTTCCACTAAAAAGACAAAAAACTTCACCATGAAAGAGAGAATGGGATAAGGTAGAGGGAGGCAGAACTATTTTTAAATGGTGGAAACAGAAAACAATATTCTTCTGCACAGACATTAGCTATAGCTTGGATTGTAAGCTATAATGGCTCTTTGGCGAAAGCACAGAGACAACAAAGTTCATTCCATCATAGATATGCCTTTTATTGTCAGATCTGCTGGCAATTCCACAGAACTGGTTTCTATCCTTGATGTTAAAGAAGTGTCCAAAGCCTGGTCCTGTGTGAGTAAGCATTTTGTGTACTTCAAATAGTGTACATTTGAATTGCACACTTGTAAACCCATTCTTTGATTCTTGGAAACACAAATAACTGCACTGCCTTTGCTGTAAAGCATTGGCCACTAGCAAAGAACTAGGGCCAAAAACCTTCTTGGGTTGCATGCTCTTGACCGTAAGGATTACACCAAGAATCAATCTGACCTTTCCTTTTGGCAATAAAGGAATCATAACCAAGTGGGATTTGAGGGATCACAAAGGCAATGAATTTGTGTCCAGCTTCTAATCAACTGATTTGTGTGTGTGACCAAATAGCCCCTGTAATGCTCCCCTAATGCTCTACAGCCACAGCCTTGCTAGGCAGAAATCCCTCAGCCCCAGCTCTCTGGGTTCTTGTGGAGGAAAGGGTCACTGTGATGGATGAGATTTGCAGAGGTTCATTTGTGGTTTGGCATGCCATGGGCTGGTTCCAGGCCAGGGGCCTTGGCTCCCAGCACTGAGAAACCTTCTCTATTTCAGCTCCCATTACAGTCAGCCTGCTGCAGCCTCAACAGGGACCTCCTGACTGTGCGTGTGCCTGGAGTGAACCCTAAATCAAATCCAGTTATCCACTTGATTGCTTCAGTGGCTTGGAGCTCCAGGGAGAGAAATGAGGTGCCTGAAACCACTGAATGTAGCATGCACTCCCAATTTTCATCTGGGGCAAAAGCAGTCATGGTCAATCAGCTAGAGAGAAATTAAAAGTCAGTTTGATGTCCTTTTGCAGAAGTAATGATGATAAAGTTGCTTTTATACAAAATCTGTATGAGTGAAGCACAAAACAAGGGGACTCACTGAGTCATCTTTCTGCAAAGAACAGGGTACAACAGCAGCAACATCTCTCCTTATGTAAGTTGAGCTTGGCTTGCAGCCAAACAGAGAAGTGTAGAGATGTATTTAAAGCTAAGTCAGCTCTATCCAGAACTGAGCCTGGGCTCAGCTTGGGCTGAGCAGTCAGGAAAGAAGAGACTGGAAACTGGCAGCAAAGAACAGTTACATTTTGCCCAGCACTGTACATGGTATTAATGTGAATGTCCTTCTTCTTACAAAACCCATACTCATAAGGGTCTGTCATAAACCAGAATGAGCTTCCTCCAAGACCCTTGAAAAACAAGCCAAAAAATACAAAAAAAATTCAATTTCTGATAGAGATGATTGTGAATGTCCAAGAAATCAATTAAATGCACAGCTTGTGCAATCAGGTCTCTGTCCATAAGGATCTGTGTCAGTCCAGAATACCCAACTCATAGAATGTGCACTAACCTCTTGAGCTTTCTATTTTCATGTTCCATGGAAATGTAATATGGTGGCTGATGCAAGCCTCATGTAATATCTCTGTTCAAGTTCTTCTTTCTTAGAATTCAGTTAAAGTCTTTGCTGAACATGTTAATTTGTGAAAATTAATGAATTTAAAAAATGCATGATACAACACTCACTTTCTGGTAAAAAAATGGAGGAAATAGATTTAAAATAACCCTCCAAGGTCACAAATACTGGTATATTATGGCACCTACCTCAGGACCAAATTTTCCTGTCAGTGATATCCTTACTGTATTAACATCTGAAAGTCAATGAACAAGGCTCTCAGCTTTCTACAGGTAGGTGGATTCAGAGCTGAGTATGTGCTTGGCACCTGCATTCCAGTAAGATAAAAAATACTTCTGACAGGATGGAAGTGTCTCCTATTGTCCTCTTTCCTCTGCTACAAGAAGGCTGGAGCAGAGCCAGGGAAAAAGTATTGGGCTGGCCTGCTGAAAAATTAGTAGAAGTAACAGGTGTCAAACTGTGGTATGGAGATAGTAATCTGAATGCAGGGAAGTGGAATGGGTGTGCTTCTTCTGGGTGTTCACTTCCAACTTGTGGGAACCCAGGAAATTCCTCTGGCTGCCCTGGAGGACTCGAGACCCTGACAGGGGGCTCGGAGACCTTGGCACAGAGCCCAAGGCCCCTGTGCCTTTGATTTAGCCCTTGGAAAAAACAATTACCAACCTTATATGAAGAATTAAAAGCCATGAAAGTTTAAGTAGAATGATAGTG
>JAWWEY010000115.1:143840619-143857735 GCA_035582745.1 Loriotus luctuosus | reverse complement strand
CTTCTTGGCCTCCATCTTCTGCTGTGATGTTGGCACTTTTAGATTGGTTTAGAGTAGAAGCTCACTGTCTAACACAGATGATAGGTATTGGAAAGTAACTGTAAACATTGCATATGTAGTTTTTAGTATAAAAAGATAACGCCACCCCAGGGGCAGGCACAGCGCCTCTGACTGTCTTGCTGAGTAGACCTCGGCAGGACAGGAGAAAGAATTTTATAGATAAGATATAATAAACAACCTTGAGACCAAGAATTGAAGAGCTCTGACTCCTTCTTTGACTGCCAGGCTGGAAAAAGAGACTTTCTAATGTATCTTGGGGTCACTCTGACCAGCTAGAGACCCCGAGACCAACTCAGCCAGGAGGTGAGACTGAGCCCTACTTCAACTCCCACTGGTACCAGTGCAAAACCAACAATACACTTTTTTTTCTTTTCTTTCTTTTTTTTTTTAATCCATAGATATACCTAGTCATTATATTATTAAATTACCACAAATTTGGAGTAGTAAATTCTCTTGCTTACCTGCTACCTCACATTTGGCTCCCTCCACATTTTCTAAGCTGGGAAAACTGAGCATTGAAAGTTGAGCAAACTTCAGGACAGAGTCTGAGAAAGCAAAATACTGAGCGTAGGGCTCTTAAAAACTCCCCCATCAGTATGGTCTGTTAGCATGTTGTTGATTTAGTTCTAATTAGTTATTCTGATCATCAGGGAGAGAGCTGAGCACAGAGATGTCCTCATGGAGAGAAAGGCAGACTCAGGAGCCACAGAGGGTCGGCTTGAGGGTGGGTGGAAGGAGCTGAGCTCTCTGAAGGGCTGTTTGGTATTTTCAGCACTTTGTGCTCTTTAGTTTTGTGACAATCTTAGGCTGTCCTGGACTCTTTTAACTGCACCTGCTATCATCTCTCAGGTTTTTGTTTTTTTCTCACTTTCCCTTGAATTGCATTGAAAACACTAAAGAAAACAGTCCACTGTCAGGAGCTCCTCTCCTTGAGATGATTTCTGTCACCACTGTAATGAGAAGTTTTCCCAGGACCAGGAGAGAGTGGCTTTCCTGTACTCAAGTGACAGCACAGGTCTGGCTTTGCTAACAGGTGAACAATGTGATGGCAGGTGGCTCAAAGCCTGTCTGATAGCAGTAATCTCACCAGGGCTGTGCATTTTCACCCACGGGCTGTCACAAACAGAGCAGGGGAGCTCTCTTAGCCAAAAAACCCTGCTTGATTCCCGTGTTTGGTGCTACAGGTAAAGGTTCTTGATGGACTTATTCTTTATTTCATTTATAACCAAGCTGGCAGATACTGTGACAATAGAAACAATGGGATGGATGCACACAAAGGCAGCTTTTTGTGCTCAGGAGTCCATGTAACTGCTGCATTGCTTTGCCTCTGGTTCTTGGCTTTCATTAGGTGTTCTGTGGTTTTGGGAATGCTCCTTATGCTCACTAGGGGAAAGGTATGCAGCTGTGAATTCAATTGGAAGGGAGTATTCAGCACTGATAACTGAATATGCAAATGACATTTACAGATTCTGACACCCAATTTAGCAAATACATGCACAAGTTAAATTTGCACTCCTATACTTAAACAACTTTATAATTGTGCCTTTTAAAGGCATGTAAGTTGTTTATAGGTTCATCTGACTGTTTTCTTTTTTTTCCAAGCAAAACAGTATTTTCCATCTCCTCTAACCCAGCTGGAAAATGGATTAAGCAAATCTTGTTTAACTTAAAAAAAAAAAAAGGAAATAGCTGGCTGGTTGTAAACAATCATAAAACCTTCATCCTCTAGGTGAGCTTTGCTTTATTTTCAAGCACTGTGAAAATGGAACAGATTCAGATTAATATCTTCACAATGAATTGTACATCCCTGATTTAGTGGGAGTATTTGTAGGGCAAAGGTATGAGACTCCAAAGGTATGGAATGAAATTGGTAACCTTAACTACACCTGTAACTACTGCAGTGCTCTGTAGCATCACCATGGCAACTATGGATGCCACAGAGCTACAAACCCCACGATTGCAGTTACACTTGCAAGAGCTATTGTTTCTCTTTTATTTTGCTTGTCTATGTTTCAGCTGCACTCTGGAGCTAAGCAGGTCAAACCATGCTCCACTCACTCAAGGGTGCCCAATCACTGAGCTCTGCTTGGGTGAAGAGAACCTGAGAACGAGGCACATGCCAGGTTTTTTGGCTTTTTTGCACTCTGGGCAAGTGTTTTACATGTAATTGGGCATCAAAGATGCATTGTTTTATATTCAAAAGTCAAAATTTTCCTCTAGAGTATCTTCATGTTTCTAAAACTTCATCAGGATGATCATTCTTAAATACCCAGTTCCCATACAAATCTGCCAGGCCAGGCACCTAAATTACATAACAATCTTACCCATTCCTAGACATTAATCTTACAACTAGACACATTTTTGCATTTGTCTTCTAAGCCTATATTCCTAGAGGCTGCCCTCTGAAGGGGAGGAGGATTACTGGTTTGGTTGGCAAGGGATGGTAGTTGCTGCTCCAAGATGCTCTGTGGTGAATTCAGATGTGGATAACACATCCTAAACCAGAAAGAATTAATTTTCCCACAGAGTCACTGCTAGGAGAAGCCTAAACAAGGAAGTAACACTGGTGTCTTCATTTGTAGAGCATTAAAGGTAAGAAACACCTCACTTATAGGTCTAATAGCATAGACTAGTTTAGGCTCACATAATCCAGACTGAAACACAACTCCATGGTTTGTGTCAGCAGGAATCCCTGAAGGAAAGGTCCTGTGATCACAAAATGCAGCTTTCTGACATAATTTTCTATCTGCTCCTGCTCCTGGAGAAGGAGTCATGGATCTTTGCTTCATATGCTACCTAATGGTTACCAAATATGTGTCTGTGGAGATGTCTTCATTCTATTCCAGCTTTGATAAACACTCACACAATTGACAAAAAATGTAAGGAATGGAGCTGAATGCTTTCAGGCTTTTAACAATCTTTACAGTTTGGCTTTCTAACAGCCAGTTATGTAATCTATTATAATGAGAAGTATTAGTCCAAATAGCTATTTAAGGACCACTTAAACTCTTTAATTTATATTCATGAGTGATAAAACAGACACATTGGGTGCTTCACATATTTTATCCTTGGTATGGGTGTTAATCTGAGTTTCAGCACAGATCCAAAAGGAACCTGTCTGGCTGCACCTTCTCCCCTCCCCAGCCAGCCTCAAGCCTCAGAGAAGCAACAGTTTTTCAGTGCATGACAGGGGATGGATAACTGGGGCAGCTCCTTTCACACTTCCTACTGGCATTTTTGTTATCTTGCTGAAGCAGACTATGCAATGGATTCAGTAACCAGAGGACCTGAATCTGTCAGCAGAGGATAAATATGTGGCAGTGACACCTTTTTGTGATGGTGATTAGGGCTGTCTGGCTGTCACAGTGCATTTGCATTGGTTGGTGTGACTACACAGGTCCAGAAAAGAGTGTGGCATCTTGTTTTGTCCCCAGGGGCAGTTCAGCTCCAGTGCTACTGGGCCTGTTTGGTAAAACACACATTTCAGTTTATTCCTCTATTATATAGATCACTAGGAAGCTTTTCTTTGTAATGGCTTTGTCAGGGAGGAAATGCAATTTAAAAGGTCTGTAGGACTATTCCTGCCCTCTGTCAGATCACAAAGCTTGCTTGTTGTTAACATCATGTCTTGTACACCCTCAGTGTTTTCCTGCCTTCAAATGAACTTGTAATCAGAAGTATTGAGAGAACTTTCTGTTTCTCTGCAATGTGCTGAACTGCCTCAGCAACTCTAACCCTACCCAGCCTTCACCCTTTAGCATTTTTGCTTCCCTGGAGGTAACACCAGGCCACCCTCTGTTTCTGTTTCCATCTCTGGAGACTGCAAATGAGGAACATCTCATGTGGCCCTAAGACTGATGCAAGAGAGCTGTGCACACTGCTGATTTCTCCAGAGCTCAGGTAGAAATTTGGGAAGGGCTTCAGCTCATAACTAATGAACTTAGATGCCTTAAGTCATGCGAGGCAGACATTTCAGGTCCCACCACAGCCACTGGGACCAAAGGCTTTATCCAGCTCTCTCAGCTCCTGTGGGTCAGGAGTGGGGCTGACAGGGCAGTGACTGATCTGTGCCCTTCTGGACCAAAACCTGCAGCCCAGGTGGGAGCTGTTGGGCAGCTCAAACAGCCCCAGCCCCTGCTGCAGCCACTGAAACCCATCTCTAGAAGTGGACACCTAAATAAAATGTCTAAGTGTTGGAGCTGAATGCCTTTACCCAGAAAGAACATTAATGGCCATCATTCACAATGGATGCTGGAAGCAAACTGGAAACTTCTCAGGTTTGAACCAAAGTTTGCAGAAGTTGATGCAGATTCATTAATGGCTTTTGGAATGTGTCCTTAAGGAAAAGTTGTGTCTTAAGGTGTGATTCATGAAAACAGCTTCAGCTTTTTTTTTTTCCCCACATTATTAAATGCAGCCAGCTTACAGAAGTGGGAAACTAATGATGTTTATTTTAATTAGCAGTTATATCAACTGGCTCTGGGAATCTTACTTTATTCTTTCCTTCCCACCTTATCACATTTTTCCACTAGATTCAGCACATACAAATGAATACACAATGTGCTGGGTTTTCTTTACTAAAAGTAGATGGATGTGGTGGAACTGAGTGAAAACAAAATACACAGAACTATCCAGTCTGACCTCAATACATACCAAAGTTCTGACAATTGTACTGATGATCTTTTCAGGAAAGAAAACTGGTCTTTCTCTAGGAAGGATCAGCTGATCAGTAAAGATGAGCAGGTAACTCACTTGTTGCCCTGTCTGCTTACAGCAGCTGGATGAATAAACATTTATGATGACTCAAAAATTAGGATAAGATACCACTTTTCACTAGCTGTAATAAATTTTCTTTATTAGCCAAGGCTTACATGAGCACTGCAAATCAAAAAGAAATTAATAGCTACAGCTATGGGGAAAACATATATATCCATTGTACTTGTTTATCATTCACAGACTGTTCTTGCAAAGCACTGAACAGGTCCTAATGATTTTTTTCTTGCACCTTTTTTTACTGATCCCATGCACAGAGGTTAGCATCTAGGCCATTCTGCAGATGAGACTAAGATTTTCATGGCTGGAATAAGGACACCAGTTTCAAATTTATTTTTGATTGGACTTTTTAAAGTACCTTGGTGAGAAGTTTTTGAAGCATCATTGAATGCCTCACTGAAAATTCACCTTGACTCTTCAGAGCAGACTACCCCCAAACTGTCACTGAACTTTAAAATGTCACAATATCAGAATCATATGTTCTAAAATAAGAAAAATGGCTTAAAGAGGAATTAAACTGACTCAGACAAGTTTAATTAATCACTATGCTTTGGGGAAAAAAGGTAACATGCTTTTCTGTTGAAGTGCAGACACAGTTCAGACAGAGATTGGGTTGCAGGGGCATTATCAGAAGACATCAGCGTGCTAAGCAAGAGCAAGCCTTGTTCTTTTCAGCTCCTGCTTTTGGAAGGCATGACAAGCCATTTCAGTACAGCCCATGTGAGCTCAGCCTTCAGCAGCAAACACCTCCTTGGCTCCGTGGGTTGAATGCATAGTTAGGCACACCCTCATCATGTTCAGACACACACTGAGCTTCTACAGTCTGACCAAAGACAGAACAGCTGACCTGGGACAGGAGGGAAAGGAGAAGAAGGTTCTTGGCCATGCTGTTGTGTGGGATTGGTTGGAAGGTGAGACTGGTGGCATTCAAGAGACAGAAATGAATAAGGGACAAAGCAGTTTGTCACCAGCCCCACGTCCTGCTGCTCCTGACTGCACTCTGATGGACCCTGCAAGACCTGAGTCCTGCCAGGGATTGTGTCACTCTGAAGCTGGGCTCTGTGCCCTGCTGCTGAAGGCACAGGGTCTGCCTGTGCTTGGTCTGTCCTGGTTTGTGTCCCTCCTGGAGCAGCCCCACTCCTTCTGCTCCCTGGCACTGGGAAATGACAACACATCTCTCATTTAGCACTGTGCATGCCTGAGGAGTCAAGAGCTCACCCACCACTGCCCTCAGCACTGCCACAAACTGGGTGTTTTGAAGGGGGCAAGGAGGGAGCCTGGAGTCTCAGGAGCCCCTTCCCCAGGCAGTTCTCACACAGAGCCCTGCTCAGCTATGCCCCAGTTTAGGCCAATTTGGAGAACACAGACCCATTTTGGCATCATGCAACGAAGCCCAAAGCACAGAGAATAATTTTTTCCTTCCTAAACTGATGGCATTTCCCCTGTCAATGCCAGCACAATGGTGAAGTGTGTGCAGGGGGCTCCATCCCACTGGAAATTCTAAGGTGCTCTGTGAACTCACCCTCTGCAGAAGGACTGTTATTGCCAGCATATCCTTTTTTCCCAAAGAAGAAGAGCCTGATCCACCCCACCTTCCCCATGTAACTAAAGACAGTCAGGCACAATGAAGCTGCTCCTGCAGCCTCAGCCAGACCCCTTCTCCATCAGAGGGTTCAGCCCTGCATGGATGTTGCTCACCAGTGTCAGGAGCAGGTTCAGACCCCTCTGCTCCCCAATCTGCCAGGTGATACAGCCAAACTCTGGAGCACTTCAGCTGCTCAAATGCCCTGGGCAAGGTTGTGTGTGTAGCCTGTGTGAGCAAGGAATTGCACAAGCTCTTTGCCAGGCCAAGGCTACCACCCAAATCCCAATCTCATCCTCCCCTTCCTAAGGTCAGGCAGAGATGCTCAGCTCAGAGTTTGTTCTCTTAGCTGATCTGTAATCCTCTGAGAACCAGAATTCCTGATAGGAAAACCAATAGCCCCTCAGGTCTGACAGGGCAGTTGAGTGCTACTGTAATAAGGTAGAGTGTATTCAATGTAAGGATAATGGGTGATGTGGGATTTATAACAAAGCCATAACTCAGTAGCAGAGGGTTCAGATGATATCATGCATCACAGCTGGGAGATGTGACTGATCAATGGGATCATTAGAAAGCTAAGATTGAATTACAGGTCAGGTCATTTATCACTCCACAGCCCCAGCATTTTCTATGATATTTGAGGAACACTTACACATTTTCCTGCACTGTTCTTATCAGGTCCCTAATTATAAATAAGGTGCTGGAGATGCTTTTAATCAGTGGGCAGTCTAGTGCCACTGTCTTTCACTGTAATCAGAGTTGCAGGCATAGAGTGAACTTCCCTTTTGAATTATTCAGGATGTAGATCATTGCAGAATTACCACACAGCTTTTTCTTTCTCAGAGTTCCACACAGCAGTGGAAAATTCCAGTGTAATAAGGCTGGAACATAAATTTCTTTAATAGTTAACATTTTATTGTACTAATTAAGAAGCAAAATAGAAAAAGATTCTACATTCTATGTTATTGCTAATCGTATTTCATATTAATTAATAAACATAGACCAGTTAATCTGAGGTGTGAAATTTTTCAACACCTGTTTTGTCAGCTGCTTTAGTAGATTACACTTCCTTCTTTGTGCATGTTATCTGGCTCATTTATTGGATATATGTTGTATATGCCTTGAAGCTGTCTGGAGCCATAACAGCTTGGTAAAGTAACAAGGCATTTGCTTTCTAGAAGATGAAAATTAACAGCCATAGACAGACCAGCAAAATTAATGGGCTCCAGTTAATTTTCTGACTCTGATAGCTACTAACCCAGAGCATTAGAAAGGAAAATGTCCAGGATGGCTGACATCTTTGAAAGCAGTCTCTGAAAAGGGTAAGCAAAGTATGAATCCACCTGGGTGATATTTCTGGACCTGGCTCTAAGAAAATGTAAAACAGAGATGCCACTTGTACTTCGTGTCTAATCAATTTGACACTCTCCTTTCTGGAATGGCTGGAGGACAGGGACGTTCTGTCTTAACTCTTCCTTGCTTCTTCCCACATGTCTCACTGCCAGAATCTCTGCAAAGCACATTCTCTGTACAATCATCTCCCCTGCCTCTGGCACCCTAGACTTCAGTCCTTTCAAGAGGGTTAGGAGTGCTGAAGTTGTTGCAGATCCTTGTCTTCCACTGACATTTGGATCCCTGTAATGATTTTTTTTCGTGCAGTAGAATGAGAGTGATGTGATTCCCTTAGACTTCTCTGCAAAAAAATAAAATTATGCTTTTTAATTTTTTGTTTGTTTGTGGGGTTTTTAGTTGTTGTTTTTGTTGTTGTTGGTTTTACTTGTTTTTAAAGTTGCCTGGTTTTGTCTGGCTGAACTGACAGACAAGCAGCATTCTCATTTCTTTGGAAATTTCACCTAAGAAATGTATTTAGTCTGAATTAGACTGGAGTGGGCAGCAATGTTCAGAATTTTCTGTTAAGGGCAAATTTCAAAGAAAATCTCACACCTGACACGCTTGACTATTGTGTTTACAAAACAAAAGCCTTTCATTGCAGCTGCACTAAAAAATTGGCATTCCTGCCAGTTCTCCCTGTGTGGCTGCACAGATGCTGACAGGAATTGTAATGTCACCGTGGGGTGGGCAGGAGGATCAGCAGCTCTGATCCACTCACACCCTGCCCTGTGCTGCTCTTCTGGGAACAGCCAGGGCACAAGTGTTCCCTCCACATCCATCTTGAGGCACTGGGAGCTCTCTGAGAGTCAGCACTTCTCCCCTGACCTGCTGAAGAGCTGGGTGACAATTCTTTACCTGGGCTCAGAAAGTTCCTTCCATTCTCTCCCACTGCATGGCAAAAGAATGAGCAGCAGCAGAGGCAGCATCTGCCTGCAAGCCAACAAATCCTTGCAAATTTGCTTCCAGAGATGCCAGCTTGTACCTTACATAGTCAGCAGTTTGGTGCATATTCATTTCTCCCCATGTAGAACTTGTCTCTCAGCCAGAATCCTGTAAAAAAGATTATTCTGTTCTGTCACTGATGTAAAGTGGCATCATCAATGCACCTGTTTGAAAGTCAGCTGGTCCCTGTGATGGTCTGCCACGGCTCTGTCCCTTATATGTTTTCATTAATATAACAGTTATTTTAATAATCTGCATCAGTCACATACCTAAATGCCTGGTATCAGCCTTGTGAAAGGAATATCAGTCAAAACTTTGCCACTTAGGTTTTGTCAGGACATTTCTGTTCTTCTTTGTTCATTTTACATGAGTATTTCACAAATATTGATGGCTTAGTCTGCATAAACCTTTCTGAAATATTAAGACACAATTCCCTCTGACAATGAGAAAGCACAGAGAACTGCAGGTAAAGGAACACAGGGTAATTCTGGGATTCCCAGAGTAATGGTATGATCCTTGTTTTTCCAGAGCTTGTGCTTTTGCCCCTGTGTCTGTCTGTCCTGAGCAGCACAGTTCCCACTGACACCAAACCTGCCCTGCATTTTCAGTTAAGCTGCAATAAATCCATCCCCACCTAAAACATTGCCCAGGCAAAATAGCTCTTCCTATGGCACTGTGAAGACATGGAGGTCAAATCCAGCTCACTGGGGCAGTTTCCAGCTTCCTCACCCCTATTCCCTTGTCTACAAACCTGAAATTGCTTTTCTCCATCCTGCTCCTCACCAAAGGAGGGGATGCTGACAACAAATCACTCCTGTCTGTGGGATCAGGGTCCTGCAGAGAAGTGATCCCTGCATTAAATCCCATTCAGTGCACGTGTCAGCAGGGTGGGGAGTGATTTACAGCCACGTAGGGCTGCCTTCCTTCCATTTTATCCCAGACTTTCACTCATCAGTTTCATGAATGTTCTGTTTGTGCATGAATGAGTTAGGGAGGGACCTGGCCCTGCTGGGCAGATGGTGCTGCTGTCCCTGCTGGGACAGGGGCCACACCTGCCCCAGGAGAGCCAGGCATCCTTCCTTGCTCAGGAGATCTGTTTATCTATTGGTGTGCTGGTGAAATCAACCATATAATATCTAACAAGAGCTGAAACAGAAAAATCTGAAATAAGAAGCCTATCTAAACCAGTCCTCATTTATCCTGGTGATATGTGGGGAGTTTTCCAGCTTTGGGGTTAAATAATTTCTGCACTCTATTCCATCTCCAAAGCTGAAGGGATTTAGGCAGTGCTCATGCTACAGGCAGGGTGTTACAAGGCAGCTGCTGGGAGAGTTTCAGTTTTGGTGAATACAGCTCCTGTCATCTGTGATGCTGCCAGCTGGGTTAGCACAGGGCTGTGTCCATGGCATTACAAACATGACATCACCTTAGCAAAGTGACTTCCCAGCAAAACCAAAGCCTTAGTTTCCTCATCCCTACCCAGAGAGTGACAGAAAACCTTCCTTCCCTACATTCATTGCTTACTTTGAAAGGCAGGTAAAGGTGAGAGAGGGCTGAGCTGAAAAAATGAAGCATTATTTTTCTTTCTCTTAGCTCAGCCTGCCTTTTCATTTTAGGTGAGTTAATTGTTAACTGTAAATCAAGCTGATCACTGGATTCTGACCATGGTTTCTTGGAATAGCTCCCAAAAAGAGTGGGACCTCTCCAGTGTCCTCTCCATGGCTGCAGTTACCTCAGCATGGCTGTAACCCACTGCTGCCCAGAGGATTGCCACAGTATTTAATTATGTTTTTTTTAGTTAAGTCATGTTTTTAATGGGAAATAAACATGAACATTGTTTTGTGGTGAAGCAATCTCTGTGGTGCTTGTAAGGTTGTCCCAGTGGTAAATCACCTCAGTTACTGAAACATGATGAAAGTCTGATTTCCTGAGCACAAAAGGGTGTTGACATTTCTGCTGTCTCCCCTAACATATTTTAAGACTCTCCACGTTACTGGTGTTTAAGACCTCCTTATGCAGGAAAGAGTTCTCTTTGTAATTGGTCTAGAGCTTATTTCAAAAAGTTTGCAGAAAATGATATTGTCATCATTACTTGCTTCACAACAAAAATTTCTCAACATTCAGATCTCTATAAATGTCTCTGCCTAAACAGATGTTAAGAATTATAATAAACTGTTCATAAATTTTATCTCTTCTTTATTTTAGAGAGAGGTTTCTAATAGCAACCTAATGGAGTTGAATTTTTTTTCTTCACACAAATAAGTCCATCCTTTATTAAAAGTGTTTAGTATAATTACTTCTTGTCTATGCTTCCTTTGCCTGCTTTTTCCCCAGATACATTTGCAGGTCTGGACATTTTTACAAGGTCTTAGTGCAGTTTGTTCCTCAATTTATTTTATTTTTCTCCCAAAGTAGGGAAGAACCTGCAAATATAAATGCACTTGGAAGAACAAAAAGAAGAATGTTACAGGAAGAGAGATTTGATTTTAGATGTTATGTCATATCAGATCATGTGGTATGATTCTGAAACACACATCTTTTTCAGAACAATATGCAAACTTCAGAGGAATTCAGTGAAGTTGGGGATATGGGAAAAGCACCTTCACTAATTTGATGACATTAATAAGATCCAACAGCATCATTCCGCTAAAAAAACCCCACAGAAACCACAACAAACCCAACGCTCCTCACCCACCAAAAAACTCCATAAAATTAAAATCCCCCCCAAATCACTCACCAACTGAAAAAAAAAACCCAAAACATTAAAAAAGTAAACCAAAACCCCCAAAAGACCCCCACCAAAATGAAGAAAAAAAAATGCTGATACTGTGTCAGACACTTGAAAGAAACTACCTGGAACATCTATTCCATGTATTCCATGTATTCCGTGTATTCCATGTATTCTGAAGCTCAAAGCCCAGGGTTCAGCATCAAGAAAGCAGCAGACTAACATGGACTAAATGGTGAAAACCTAGATATGGTAATCAAGATATGGAAAACATAACTTACAAGGAATAATTGAATAAATAACAATTGAAAGAGGAAGACTGGATGGACAATCTATAACTGCTTTTAAGGGTATTACAGGCCAGCCTGAAGAACAGGCAACAACCTGCTTGCTGACATGACTGGGATGTGTGGAAGGAAGACCTATTGGATTCAAGCTCCAAACAAGGGAAATTTCCAGTGTTTAAGATTAGACACTCTTTAAAACTTTAAACTAGCACAAAAAAAATTAATCACAATGCAGAAGACAGGTTGTCTAAAGAGTTCTGGTGTCTCAATCATTGAATATTTTTGGGGGAAAAAATGACAAATGTTTCTTGATTTGTATATAATTACATATAATTAACCCTAAGTTGAAGCAAGACGATGGGTAAATTACATCTTTCCTCTTTTCATCTTTTAGGATTTAGAACAGTAGTGAGAGATTAATACTATTTGGGTTTTAACGGGTATTTTTATGCTGGGCTTGTAAGTATAAGGTGGGAAGGAGGCACTTTCTGAATCATTCTGACAAGCTGTGTATTGCAAAGAGGACTGAGAGAACAAAGGAGAGAAGCAAACTGAGCAAGCAGCTCATCACACACAGAACTGCAGCCACTTTGGAGATCAGCAGCAGAAGCAATCAACCACTAGAAAATGGCTGTGTTGTAGTATTTTGCAGAAATGTATTTTTGTGGAGAAATTCCCTGACTCACAAATGAATGCATCTTCCTAACTTTTAATGCTCTGTCCTAATTATTTCCGAATAGATTAGTTTTATTTTTTTTTCCTTCACCTAAAAGTTACTGATTTCAAATCTATATATGTAATTAATTAAATGGAAGAAACTGTGTTTGAGCAAAGTATTTTAGGCTTTTTTGAAGAAAACATTTTTATTTGTTCTAAATACAAAATCTAGAAGAAGAAGCTGTGGACTCTGCCTCAGATGAAAAATAAATGTCAGAATCATTTAACATCCTCTGGAATGGGTCTTCTATCTTCCTTCAAACTTCAGTACAAATGATCCTAGATTTTTAGTAAAATTAGACCTTGTTTAAATATACATTTGGGGAATCCCTTTTCATTTTGGAGAGCATATATCACAAGAGAAACTGACCAGTGGATGTTTGTCCACGTTCAGTTTAGAGTTACAACATTTTTGTTTTGTTTCCTTTCTGTTATGATTAAGGTTACCTTCAGTGTTTCTGAAGGTAAAATATGGGCTTTATAGTAATATCACTGAAATGTAGCTTATGACAAAATTACAGTAATACAGAGATATGGTAGATACTCCCTATCCACTGAAAAGCACAAAATATTTCAGCAAAGGCAGTTTTATTTGAAGTATTAGAGTACTCAGAATATTTAATTTCTTTTTAGGGAGTTAGGTAATAAAAAATTAATATTTTCTCCTTCCCACTCAAATAAGGATGGATTTTTTTAATAATAATGAGATATTTTCAAACTCATTACTTCTTCCCTTTTCAGAAATGCCTACCTTAAAGGTTTTTTGCTAAACATGCATTTATTAGTCTTCCTTAAAGTTTTTCTAAAGTTTAAAAAGGTAGCATCACAGTGATATTATTTGACTGTCCATTTTGACCTAGAAGAGCTAGGTAGTAGTGGCCATTTACCTTCTTTTTATTTAAAACTCTCTGTTGCAAATTCATTGTTTGTTTCTTGTTAATACTGAAATGAGCTTTGAAAGAAAAAAAGCCTTAGGAGGAAATTAAAAAAAGATAATTTATCAAAGACATTGCCATCTATAGCAACCTAAAAAAAAAGAAACTACCAACAAAAGCTTGAACTAGTCAGTTTTATGAAACCAGGAAAATTTAAAGGCTTGAAGTACAAGTATATCTTTCAAAAATAAAGGGAATCTGTTTGCTCTGTCCTGTTGTTGGATTTGGCCATGGGCAGTGCATCACTGTGAATTTACCAACTTCTTCTGCAGTTCATTGAAGTAAGTGAAGAATGAGATCTCATATTCTCCTCACCCTTCCAAACCTCATCCTGTAATTATTCTGATTTCCACTGTTGCTCTGAATCCACTGTGGACACTGAGAAATAACAAAGTGATGCAGCAGCTGGATTAGTGCAGCAGGCTGGAGTCATGCCCACAGCAAACACCATGGGGCTGAAATATGAGGCAAACTCATGACATCCCCTTGACAGCCAAATCCAAACTCCTAATTCAGAGAACCCTTATCAAATGCAATGTCTTTGCTTCCCTGCAAGCAGCCTGAACTGAGACCATGAATCATCCCTACGTGTTTGCTGCCACTGCATCTCCATCCCCTGGTGATGGCTGAGGGGCTGTGAATGTCCTTACAGGGATATTCCAGATGATTCCAGATGGCTCCAGTGTGCCCAGCACAGCCTGGAGGTCCCCACCCTCACACCATCCCTAAAACACTTGTGTGCCACCTTGCTAGAGAGGTTTATCTCTACTGAACCTAATATTTTCTCTTTTCCCCTTCAAATCCAGCTTACAGCTCTCTTGATCAACCACGCTCACCTTTGCACTAAGTTCCTTTTCCCCCCTTGGTGTACCACATCTGTTCCAGTGGGCCTGGTGTCATGCAGATAGACCCATGAAGAAAAAAAAAAACCAAATTCCGCTGGTGACCCCAGGCTCAGAGGCAGGAATTGATCTGCTGGCTGTTCCTGCTGGCACTGGGATGGCAGCACTCCTCCTGAGCTCTGGCTGTGCAGCTGCACCCGTGGGGACAGGGACCTGTGCCTCTGGAGACCATCCCTGCCTGGCAGAGCTGGCAGAGCTGCAGTGCCCCTCTTGCCTGCCCAGTGCAGCACTGCTCCTGGCTCCAGCACTCCCTGGGGATTCCTCATGGGGAGAGTGCTCTGCCTGCTGTCACTGCTGGCCCTGCACGGCTCTCTTGGCGCTCAGCTGTGGCTCCTGGGGGGTCTCTCCACTCCTCTCCTGAGGTTCCCTGGGTTCAGGGACTCCCCCAGTGCATCACTCTGGGGTTCTCCAGTGCCCTTCACTGAGGAGCTGCTGTTGGGGTCATTGAAACTCCCAACAATACTAAGGCCTGTGACCTTTTTTTTTCTTCTCATTGTCTGAAAGTCTCCTTTGCTTCCTCCTGATCCTGCAATCTGTAGTGGAAACACATTAAAACACTGCATCCTTCTACTCAGCACAACAGACTTCAGAGTTTGCAAAATATGCAGGAACATGCTGTCAGTTCCTAAAGTAATTAATGTGTTATCTGCATTACAAACATGCTGCTTTACTGAGCCATCAAGAAGAAATGCAGTTCTCAGATGCAAAATCGTTACTTAGATGGTGGCTTTATGAACTTTGTAAGTACTGAAAAAGAGGCAAAAAATATTTTTTCTTGATCAGGTTGTTTATAAAAATAAATCCAAGCTTAACCTTTCTTAGTGTAATGGGTGAAATGGAGCTGGAGTTGGGAGGATCAAAAGTTTCCAGATAAGCATGCAAAAGAAGAATTGATTAGCTAAGTAGTTCAGATCAATGTTCCTCACCCTTGCTTAGCAAATGCCTCCAGTCTGAAATAGAATTTTTATTACAATATTTACTACAAAACAAAGCTGAGACACTTTAATGGCCTGTGCTTATCTGTCCTTGGGAGAGCAGCAGAAATCCTTGATCTAAAGACATCAATGGAACAAGATTTTCTTTCCTCAGACCATAAAGAAACCTTGCATGCTCATTTTAAGTTCCAGGGAGGTTTTAACTACCACCTTAAATAATTTTAAATATTTATTTGTAACAGATAAACACTGAAGTCAGCCTAGAGCTCTATTTTACAGAGACAGCACTCCAATTTCATTCCAAGGCAGCTGCCATCCACCAACCAGCCCTGATGTCTGGGTCTCAGCCCTCAGAGGAGTGGACACACTGTGCTGTTTTTAACCCATGATGGATGTGTGCCTCCTGCTGCTGGACTGTGCATGGCAGAGATTTGAACCAATGTCACCCTACCCTGAGCAAATGGCAGCAGCTGGATGGCAGAGAACCCAAGAAACGTGAATGTTACATGACTAAGAGGGATACCTCCTGTGTTGAAGACAAACTGCCTAAAATTTGTTTTTCCTTGGAAAGGTTTGTATTTCTCTGGTCCAGCTGCCATTAAAATGGCCCTTGTGGGACTTGGAACAAAAATTATTTCAGACACGTGTGCTGGCAATTAAAACCAAACAAATAATGTGGTGATTTCTGAATCCTAATTCATGAGATAATTTTTGTGGTACTGAGCCTAGTTCAACAACAACAAAAAAAAAGACAAACCCCAAAAGACTGTGTGCTACCCTTTGTCTAAAAAGATGGATTCATGTGTGTGCCTAAGGATGTCTGTGTGCTCATGCATATGTTTCCTCTCTGGGCTCTATTTCCTGAGGCTGTGGGGAAAGCAAAGCAAAGCAAACAGTTTCTTGGTTTGGTCATATTGTGACTTGGAAGCTGAACAAGGCTCTTAGGGTAGAGAGAAAGGGATGTAGCAGGCAGCTGGAAAAAAAAAGCTTTTCTTTCTAACAGCAGTTGATGGGAAAAAAAAAATTCTGAGACTTTCCCCATGTGCTGATCCAGAGCATTGTTAGCATTGTTAGGCTGAACTGGTGCAGGTCTGTTGATATGGATTTAATTATTCAGCTGATTAAGTTTTTCCAGCCCTTTATGAGAAGAAGCTGTTATAGAACCTGGAAAAACAGAGATTGGCCTCAATAATCAAACAGTGTCTTGTCATTCATCCCAGAGCCCTTCATCAATTGTGTATGGAAATAACTTCACCCACCACCAAGACAAACACCTGCCTTGCTGGCATGGGCACAGTGGCTGTGGACAGGGAGCAGGTCCCTGAACAGCAGGGCTCCTGTGGGAGGAGAGCAGGAGCTGGAATTCAGGAGCCACGTGAGGCAGGACCAGCAATTGCTTAGGCTGAAAGGGAAACCAATCCTAACATAATTAGCACAGCAGAGTTGTTGAAAGTGATTTGCAGTGCAAGGTTTGTATTCTGTGAGTTCATCTTCTTTGACTGTGCCCAAGATAATGAGATTGGCCTGATGCCCAGAGCCAACAACTATCCTGACCATAAATTTCCCAGCCTCATCTCCTGGGGTCAATCTGGCCCGATCCTGCAAGTTCTGCTGAAGTCCCAGTTCTGAGTCTGGCTCCAGCCTTTCACTTCCAGGTCTCATTTCTTTTCTCATGTCTGGGAACTTCAGAGGTGCTACACGCACCAAGCAAGGGCAGTTTGCCAAGTATTTTAAATGCAGGGACACGGATGTAGGAAGGAATGATGAGGAGGACTCTATCTTATCAGAAAGTTAATTTATTACTTTATTATATGATACTATATTAAAGAATACTATACTATACTGAAGAATACACAAGATACT
>JAWWEY010000115.1:143783946-143840519 GCA_035582745.1 Loriotus luctuosus | reverse complement strand
AGAAAGTTAATTTATTACTTTATTATATGACATTATATTAAAGAATACTATACTATACTGAAGAATACACAACAAGATACTTCCTGAATGTTAAAACGATAATAATGAAAACTCATGACTCTTTCCAGAGTCCTCACACAGCTTGGCCCTCATTGGCCAATGAGTCAAAACAAGTCACACCAAAGTTCAATCAAACAATCACCTTGAATGTGATTGAATGCGTTTGAATCTCCAAACGCCTTCTACATAAATACAACACAGGAAAAGCAAATGAGATAAAAATTGTTTTTCTTTTCTCTAAAGTTTCTCCTTGCCTTTCAGCTTCCCAGGAGAAAAACCCTGGGCGAGAGTATCATGTTCAGAGAATGTAAATACCAAGAACAGCCAAGAACTTTCCAGCTGCCTCCTGTAGAGGTGAATGTCCTCCTTCCCCACAGTCACAGACAGCCCAGAGGCAGGGAGGAATCATTAGACTGTTGTCTAGAAGTTCCCACTGACATCTGTGACAGAAACATCAAGGTATGACAGAGGCAGGGAAGGGGGCTCTAGGCTGACTGCAGAGGACATGGTGCAGGTACAGTCATGCCAAGATCCCTGGGACAGCCTGACCTGTTGGATGAACAGAGCCAGATGTCCACACTGCTGCAGGCCAGAAGCTTTCATGGTTCTTGTGTTCTCAGCAATGTGCTGCTGCCATTGTCCAGGTAATCCCCTCTCACTTCCTATCAACCCACCAGTAGAAAACCTCTCAAAAGACAGTGCAATAACACCAAAGAATACTTGACCACAGAGAAAACACAGAAGAACAGTGTTGAGCACATTCTGTGCTCAGTACAGAGGTGGGAGGAGTACCCACTGCAGCTCCTAAGAAAGGCTCACTGGATCTTATGGGAGGTTTCCAGCCTGCAATACCCAGGGATTCAGGTCCTCAGGAAATACAGCAGTCAGCTGTAGAATAGTGGTGGAGGTGAGACAACCAACATCTGTCCAATGTGAAGAGCATAAATAGTCCTTGAAAGAGGGACATGACCCCAACACCCACTCAGCAGTTATCCACCTCCTGTGGTCTGGCACAGTGACCCAGCTCCACCAGAGGCTTGGCTGTATGATGATCCATTTGATACATCCTGCTGGTTAAATATGTGGGAAAGGTGCAATTGAATGCTCTTTGCTAAGGAGGGACTCTCTCTGGGGAGTTGCTGGGTGAATGCCATGAGCACCAAGCTTTATTCAGGAGCAGTGTGAATCCTGCTCAGTAATCTGGGCTCAGGAGAAAAGTGCTCAAGCTCCATGAAGGGAGCAAGTTCAGATTTCTTTGGCAAACATTGCCTTGTGATAAGCAGCATTTACTCTCTGTGTGACTCTTTGGTCAATCATTGGGGGCCTCTGTTAGGTAAATAAAATACCTGACTCCATCATGTTGCTCCATTTGGTTGAGATAAAACAGCTGCTGTCATTGTTTCAAATCAATTCATTCACAGCAAAAGAAATTCAAGGTTTGATCCTCATTAAATATTCTTCTGTCATTTATATACAAACATGAGCAAATAATTTAACTTCTTTATGTTTGTGTTTCCCACATATCCTTTAATTTTCTTCTCAATGACTTTTAAAGATGTGACATCCCCTTCTCCCTGGGCAGACTAGGATGCAATTATTGCCATAATGGGGAACAAAAAGTTAGGTAAGAGAAGAAACAGTTCCAGAAAAGAGTGTGAAAGAAAAGGGAAGGGGTCCCTTCTTCCCATTTCCAAATATTAGAAGAAAATATTCTTAAAAGAGAAAACATATAATACTCCAGTGCTCTAGCCAGCCTTTAAATCACCCCCACCCACTCAATACCCACCTCAAATAGTCAGGACTGGCAAGTCTTAGCAGAAGAGCATAGACAATAGCTGGCCATATTAATGGGTCATTTTGGTCCATTTGGCAAAGTCTAGAGTCCTGTGGGAAAGATCCCCTAAGTTAAAAGGCTGCTGATGAATTACAAGAATTTCAACAGAAGACCATAAGGGACAAACAGCGAATAAGTAAAAGTTGTAAAAACCTTCATCTGGCACAATAATCCCTCCTTCACTGTTTTGGGGGGGATTTTTTCCTTTGTGTGAATGCCTACATAACTTAGACTTCTCTAATTGTTTGCATTTTGGAGAGCCCTTTGTTCTTGAGATGTGTCACTAGGAGTGCTTATTCCATTTTTATTCTGCTTTTTAATTAAAAAAAGTTTGCAAATGCAAAACATAGCTGGGTGATTTATGATGAAAAAGACTTCATTTGAAAAGGGTTTGGCAATGAGGGCTTGGAAGATGCATTTGGTAGTTAAACTTCAATGTACTTTTTTCCATCCATCCTGACCAATTTTTATTTGCTGATGCAAAAACCAATGTAGATTTATGAGTCATCTGTTAAAATTATTTTCAATCACTACATTGTTTTTCATTCACAGGAAGTTCACAGTTTACTTTTTATCAAAGGAGGAAAAAATAATTTGCACTTAAATATTTATCATAATACAAATTTAGAAGCAGAAAACGGTGGAAAAGTATCTCTAAAATCAGTTGTTCTGCTGGCATTTAGTCTGTGATGGAAATCTTAACTCTTCTGACAAAAAAAACAGCCAGCAAAGTCTGGCTGCAGGCATCAGAAGAAGGCAGCTGGGAGCAGCTGGGAGCAGCTAACCAGTACCACTGGTGGCTGTGGCCCCAGTTTGGGCTGAACCAGTCCTGCCTGGTGCCTTGAGCCTTCCTCTCAAGTTCTGGTCAGTGTGGGAGAGCAGAAAAGATGGAGAGTTGTTCCTTTCTGGTAGAGCAAGAAGGAGCCTACTGCTGGTGAGGTTTGGTAGAAGGACAGATGAGCTGACAGATTTTGGCAGCCTGCTTTAGGAAATGGGTCTGTCATCCTTGGAGAAGTTAAAATTCAAATGTCTCACAGCCAAAAGAGATGTGTGGGTGAACTGGAAAGAGATAGAAAAGAAATCTGGGCACTCTGGTTTTCAAAACATGGGTTATTGGTCATCTGGAATTTGTTTTCCTTTCTTTAGAGTCACAGCTTATTTGAAGTTTGAGCTTCTAGATGGCAAAGAGAAGGAAAAGAACTGTTTGGGCTGTGAGAACAAGCTCTTTGGTGAGGACCCAGTGGGAACAGGGAACTCCCTCTCTCAGCATGCTGTGAGTGCCAGAAGCTTAGATGCAGTGTCTGGGAAACTTCATGGAGTCCAACTCTAATGGAGGCTGTCAACAGCAAAGGCAACTTTCCAAGAAATCTGTGAGTTAGAAGTGATTTGGAGACTGGCAGAGCACCCTGGAGAGGAATCACTGCATGTCTGCTTTTTTCTTCTGCTCCTTCCTTTGTATCCATTTGCTGATTCTTGCTGGAGACAGGATACTCTGTCAGGCAATCTGACCCCAAATAACCTGGTCTAATACAAGCAGGCTATCTCATACTGGATGATCTCAATTGTGCATGAAATAATGTCCTTAGCACACAGTTAGCAACTAATAGTCAGAATTATTAGTCTCAGCATGTTGTCACATGCAGAGGTGGTTCTGGCTTCAGTGACAGCAAAACTCACCTCACTGGAACTTTACAAGCTTCACAACGTCTTTCCTTGCTTTCTGCTTTAGCAGTGGCAAGAAGCAGGGCCAAAACACACCACAGGTTTATAAGACCACTTTGTATAAAACAGCAATAGCAGATGCCATTCTTGGTGCAGATAATACCAACAAGTTGAGAATATTTAGTGGTTATGTGTGGGGAGGTAAAAAAAGGATCCATGTTTTTGTAAAGGACTTTGCAAATTCATCCTACACATCCTTATTTGAGATCATTTGTTGCCACGTTTCCTCTTCTGTGAACTTGGATGGAGTCAGCAAAATTCCCAAGTAAAGATTTACAACAAACTGATACAACTTGTGGCAAACGTCCACATACCTGCACACTGATGTAGCTTTAGTGAAGGTGCTGTCAGAGACTCTGTGTGTCTGTGTGCCAGCAGAGCCCTCAGAGAGGATTTTCCCAGCTGGGCTGAGCACAAAAAGGGTTTGCAGGAAGAAGTTATAAGGTTGTTTAGGTAATGGCAATATTCTCAGCTTTCCAGTCTATAACAAATAAATAGTCTTGTCTTTTTAGTTGTATCTTTCCAAAGGATAACCTTTTCTGTTCCTTTTTTTTAATGCTATCATTCTCTTTATTCTACAGTGTGTTATACACATGCACACTGCATTATTTTCTGGAGACCCCCACCAGCTAAAAAGCATTGGAGCTGTCAGGAGGCAGATGAGGCTGTAAACAGGATTCAGGCCTGAGCCAGAACCTTCCCCTACAGTCCTGCACAGTGGAGATGTCATCTGGGGCAGCACCATGGGAGGTACTGCTTCCCTGTTTCATGGCATGAATGTGACTGTGAAAAACTTGTGTATTTTGCCTTATTTCTGTCACCACAGAATTATTAACAGAAGTGTATTGCCATTACTACACTGCTCATAAGGACAGCATAACCTTCGTGCATCTCCTGCTTTTGTTTACCTAATAATCCCTTTGTAACTTGCCTCCTCTTTTTCACAGAGGTTACAATGTGTGCTTGCAGTGCAGCACAGCAGAGACTGGTGAAAATTTAATATGATGGAGAAATCTTGTTCTGTCTGAAATACTTCTTACTGGAGTATAAAATGCATCTTACACTTTGAGTCAAGGTTTAAGAAATTTCTGTTGGAGTCATAGCTAAGGTAGAGAAAAGAAATATTTTTGCTGCTCACCTGAACAACAGAAAAAGGGGGAGGAGTGAAGTAATTTTGGACTTTCTTGAGAAAGAAAATATATTAATAATTTATGGTTTTGGAGCTGACAGGATTTTTTTGACCAAACCCACTCTTTGTTTCCTTTTTGTGTCACAAATTGAAGATTGATCACGAGAGAAGGTGTAATTTTTATTTGGGTTTCATTAGCCTTTTCAGGTTGCTTATTCACTTTTGAAACAAAAAGACTTTTTAAGAAGTAAAAACACCAATGAGCAATATTGTGTCATCTCCACCAAAGGATCATCTCTTCCTTTGACCAATCTGTCCCTTCAGTGAATAGTCAGTCCTCAAAGCTGTATTGCTCAGTCATGACAAAAACTCTTTACCAGAAAATACTTCCAGGTTCTATTTGCAGTGCAGTTATCAACAGCTTTAAGATTGCTTTGACTTATTACTTGTATACTTCATTGTTTTTCTACAACGTCATTGCAGAATTATTTGTGAAAGCAGGAAATGTGTCTTATTACTTCCTAATCATTTTAGATACAAACTGTCTGGATGTCTTCCAGCTAATATATCAAATGATCTCCCTCTCTGAAAAGGGTCCTACCAAAATTTGGGCACACATAATGGTAGGTGATTAATTATATTAATCACAGCTACTAATTTCAGATGGCTGTCTGAATGTGACACATACTAATGCATCAGTTTAAAAAGATGCCAAGCTCCACTGCTGGGATCTAACAGGAGATGGGTCATCTACGACATCCCTCACACTTCTGAGTATAAATTACATAGGTCCATAATTTCATAAAGACAAAATTGCAATGACGTTCCCTGTGCAGTAACATCCTTCTAGAATTACTCTGTCTTGGGTTTTTTAATTTGGGATTTAGTATGCAAGTGTAAACTGCTGTCCAGGGAATTCAGCAAGGCAAACAAACTTCCAGGGACCTGCCAGTCCATGTGACATGGTGAAAACAGGTGAGAGGAGCACAGGAGGTGACACATTGCTCACCTGTAAGCTGGGCACAGCTCCTGTACAGTCACACCACAGTGCCTCTCTCCCCTTGGATCAAGGGAGTGTGATGTTGGATGGGATGTGACGTGCCCCTCTCACAAATGCCACTGCACTTTACATGAATTCATAGCTCAAAGCAATTTTCTCTCCCAAAGCTCCATGCCTTTGATTCCAGTGCCTGGGAAAATGTCATTAAAGTGTTGTCCCACACAGAGTGAAGGAACCACAGCCCATGAAGTTTAATCTGCCACCTCTTCCTATACTCCAGGAAGTCAAGTCTGAAACCATGTAATCATTCCCCCAAGAGCATATTATCTATTCATAGTCATTAGACTCTCCTGCATAAAAAAAGACACGTAAAGAGGGCAGCAATTAGATCTGAGGAGAAGTGCACATGAATAATATGTTAATTTAGTAACTTATTTTCTGGGTTTAGAATACAGAAGAGATATTCTCACTTTCTCCAATCTGAACTTGCTACCATAGCCTAATTAATGACTATTTAACCTGATATTTAGCTTTACAGACTGATTTGTGATATTCAAAGGCTGAGCTGTGCTGCTGTCTCAGGTAACTCACATTTCTTTCTCCTGAATGGACACAATCATTACCAGCACAAATACTGTAATGCAAAAACTGCACCTCTAAATTCACTTTCCATGGACAATAAAAAGCAATTACTTGCATATTTGCAGAAAGGAGAATGAAACTTGCACAAGCACAGATGAAACAAGTTAATTTCAAATTCTTATGGGAAATTTACTGATAATTTGCTCTGTTATTCACCAAGGCCTTCATGAAAAGCAGAGAGAAACAATGTGAATCATCTAGCAATGTTTTGCTATTGCTTTTCATATATGCATTTTAAATTAAGAGAGACCTGATTGTAAATAAACATCCTCAGAGTATTAACAGCATCTGCAAGTGGTCTAACTACTTAACAAGTCAAATAGTGATTTCAGAAAATGCATTTCACACAGTAGGTGGGATAGCATATGAAAATAAATATCAAATTTACTGTGATTTGGCAGGTGACTGGGAGCTCATTAAATAGCTGTAGCACAATTACTTGTGATCCCCTGGCCTTTCCTGAGTTCTCAGCCTTCTCAGTGAAATCAGATTTTGAGCTCTGAGCCATGAAAAGTTGTGGATGGATTTTTGTGTATTTGTGTGGGTGCTTGCTTTTTGGTTTGTTCGTTTGGGTGGGGTTTTTTTGTTTATTATAAACCTGCAAAGTTTAGACCCACTTGAGAATTCACAGGTGTAACAAGATTAATAATGTGTGTTGAATGAATGCTCAATCTAAGAGAAATCTGGGCTGTGGGGTATTCAGTGCCCTATGGACAAATGGAGAGAAGACTTCAGATAAGAATGTTTCAGACATGACAACAGGAAAGTGATGGTAGCAAAAACAGAAGAAGTAGTGATGACAGGTGTGGTAATCTCATATCCTCTGAACAGAGACATAATTCTCTCCCAGGATTCTCCTGGGAAGCTGTGAGAAAGCTCAGAGAAAACAATTCTTATCTCCATTTGCTGCACCTGTTGTTGTGCACATGTGGAATGTGTTATGGAGATTGTTTGCCAAACAGTGATTCCTTAACTGGACTCTGGTGATGGGGTTTGGATTCACTGAACAATTGGATCCACGTGTGTTGTGACTGTCTGGGAAGAGTGAAGGGTTTTTCATAGAGTAGAATAAAATAAAATAAAATAAGATAAAATAAAGCAATTAATCAGCCTTCTGCAATCATGGAGTCAATGCTCATTATTCCCCGTTCAGGGGCTTGCTGCTACTATAGACAGGTACTCAGATGGAGGTAAATTTAGTGAAAAAATACATTCTTGACTTCTTTTTTTTTCCCAAAATCAAGGTAGAAACAATTGCATTTTTGGTTTGGATGTCCAAGCTGTGCAAAATGCCAAATCAGTCTGCCTTCCTAGTGAAGAAATTTCTTTTTTTCAGCAGTTTTTCCTCTATATTTTTGGCTGCTTACTGCCTGGCCATTTACATATTGTCCAGTTAGCCTGGGCACGAAAAATGGTGAACTCTGGATTTGTGCTGAGGAGGTGTGTGCCCTGTGTGCCCTGTCCCCAGTGCCAGCATGCTTACCAGACAGTTACACCACAATTACCATACACTTACACCACATTCACACACATTTACCACGTTGCTGACCCCATGCAGGCAGCAGAGCCCTCGGGCAGCTGCCAGGTCACACAGGCAGGTGACAGTGGGCTTTGGCAATGGCTCACTGGCAATGGGAGAGGAGTGGCTGGAGCTGAGCAGAGGAAATACCCCTGAGGCAGGGTTTATTGCCATGAGATTGTAGAGGCCTCTGACAGGGCTTGGTGCACAGCTTTCACCACCATGATCTGCCTCTGGATCATATCAGGGTGGTCAGAGGTGTTTCCCAACAATCACATCTTTATCCAGGTCATGGAAACAGCGGGCAAAGGATCAAATGGCAGGTATAGAGAGAGCAGGACATTTCCTAAAGGTGTAATCTTTCAGCAAGTACTCAGCAGCTTTGTCTGTGCTCAATTTTAATCAGTAAGACATTTTCCTTTCTCTTCTCTACAGAAAGCAGCTCCCTTTTGTTTCCTGCCTCAGAACACTTTAACTTCTACTTCCATAAAATTTCATGGAAGAGCTTTGGCCAGCTATGCCAAAGCCCTTCCATAAAATTTCATGGGAAGAGCTTTGGCCAGCTACGCTGAGTGTGTGTGTAGCTGCTCTGTTCTCTGTGTGTGTAGCTGCCCTGTGCTAAACACCTGGCTGTGACAGGCTATCTTCCCATTCCACTTACATTTTTTTATCTACCTAATAAGGCTTTTCTCCTTTCTCCTGTTTTCTCCAATTACAGCCTCCTGAAATCCATGGAAAATCTCCTGTTGCTTCAAGAGGGTCCAAGTTATGGCATAAATTTTATTATTGACTTTATTTAGGCCAAGAATTCACCCCTAGGATCTGAACTAGTTTGGAGTCACTCTGATTTTGCCATGAGAAGTTTCAGTTCTGAGATTAAAGTTGTGGGGTTTCTTTATGGTTGTGTACCTGCCTCCTTTCACAAACAGAAGAAGAGATCCTGTCAGAGAGGGCTACTGCAGAACGAGCAATCAGGAGATGAGGAGCTGCTCCTTAGGGATGTTCTTCTCCTCTGATCTTCACATAGCAGCACCTGGTGGGAGGAAACAGTGTTCCAGGAAAGTGCATCCTGATCTGGCAGCTGGTGTTGATTATGTTAGGAGAAATGCCTACAGTCTCTCTTGATTGGGGAAATCATTCTTTTCATCTGAATTAAAGCACCTCTTAAAAGTTTCCATCTGAGATCTGTAACTGCCTTACTGCTGGGTTTGTGTGATAAGGTCTCACTTGGTGATTAAACCTTGCCCAGCCCTTGAAAATTGTAACTTCAAGTCACAAAACCATGGTGCATCTTAGAACATATCTCTTGTCCAGTATATTTCATTATATTTATTGCTTTGGGCAAAAGGGAAGCTAAATTAGTTAGTGTGAAGCACTCTGAATTCCTTATCCAGCACTGAAAAGTTTTGAAGCTGCTGCACTAGTCTTCAACAGAAAAGCAATAAATATTTTATAAAAGGCATAGCTGGGTCTGATAGGAATCTCATGCCACAGTAAGGAGATTTGAAGCTATTTTTCAAATTGACCATTTGAGACCTGTCAGTATGACTGTCTATTCTTGGGCTATTTGGGTGCCACAGGCTTACAGAACTTTAGAAGGTATGTGTCAAAAATGGAATTTGATGCCTCCTTTTTTTCATAAAACCTGTCTTCCACAGTCTTTTTCACTGTCTGTTTCCATACATCCTTCCAAAATATGTCACCAGCTTCCTCAAGGAGTTGTCACTGATCTCAATACTACTTTTTCCTGTGCTCTCCTAAAGAAATGAGGCAGGATTTTATTGCATCCAGTCTGTGTCTTACTTCTTCAAATTCATATATATATCCATTTGGTAAAAATTTTCTTGTTTTCTTTTTCAGTTTGAAGGGTCTTTTTCTCAATGGAAGCATGCTCTGTTTCAGGTGAAGGCATGCTAGAAAGAAGACCCAGTTTGCATTTCTTTATGTTCTTTAAGGTGTTTAAAATAATTTATTTAAATCTTCATATGAAGTCCACCAGGAAATACATGGGAAGAGATTTTATTCATGGTCTTATGTAGAAGAAATTATGGGTGGAAAATTGGGAGCAGCCTTCTATAGCTATGTGAGAGGCACAGATATTGGGTTTGATCCCATGTGTTCCCCTGTACAAATAGGCAGATCCACAGTTGGTTTCTCCTGATGCATCTACCTCATGGAAATAAAGCACAGAACAAGTATTGTGACACAAAAAAAGCAGCCTCTAAAGAAGCAACACTATTAAAGCTCAGCATAAATATTTCAAGATTAACAAATTCCTCAAACAAGGAAGAAAATGTAGAGTGACCTCATTCTGGTCAAAGGCTCGAAACCAAAATAACTTCTGGGCACCAGTACATTTAATGAATGTGTTTCTAAACCTCAAGGGCCTCACTTTTAAAAGAAGCATCATTTCACACTCCTGTGCTGTCCAGTTGGGGTTTTGTAACTGCTGACATACCCACATAGCCTTTAGCTGAATCACACTTGCTTTTCCTCAATGCCATTCAAGTGCAGCAAGATGCCATCTCCAATTAGCCACTGCTGCATCCCTGGGTTCTGGAGGCTGGGAGACAGCCAGGGAAGGATCTCTGTGTTTTATGTTTGTTTATGCTTAAAGGTAGAGAAGTGACCTGAAGGAGAGGTGGATTAGGGCAGAGGTGAGCAGGAAGGGGCTCTGGTGAGGAGGGTTCTGCACCAGGCAGGGCAGTCTGATAATGATGGCAACTCAGAAACTTCCAAGGAGATGCAAGGAGTCAGACACTGACACTGAGGTGGAGCAGAACGCTTGGAGGGAAAACAGGGGCTGAAGTAGTAGCTGAAGCTGTACCTTCTCCAGGGGCCATTAGTTGAAACAAGATAACTATATTCCCATAAAAAGTTTTCTGTTCCACTGGAAATTAATGCCAACTGTTTGTTAAACTTACACTGATGTCTGTGAAAACCTGTCTTTATAAAAGCCTAAGTGAGCAAACAACCTCAGTCAATTACTCCTGCTTACAGACAGAATGCACTCATGTATTTTCTTGTTCCATGTGTTACAGGAAAAGTGTCTGGATTGCAATCGAAGGGATGCTCCAAACACTAGCTAATCCAGCCTCCCTTGTTAGTGCCTTTTACATAATGAGCCTGTCTCTGACAACCTCCACATCAGCTCCCCTATGAACAGGGCAAAAAGAGAGTTTTCAAAATGATCCATTTGTATAACGCAGATAATCTGTATAGGATCCACTTATAGCTTTTCATGAGCAGAGCCCATCTGTTAGCTCTTGCCCTCTCTGCTCTCTCCACACAGAACAGGGAGAATTTATTTGGGGAACAGAGCTGTAACTGCTGGGTCCTTGAGTGACTGTTCAGACAATCTTCTTGTTTAGATATCCTGACCTTGTCTGATGCAGTTTTAGAGACATCCAGAGATTGAGACAGCAGCTTTGTCACTCCATCTCCATGTCACCATCCTCATACACGCCATTCTGTAGCTAAAGTCATTCTTCCTACAAATTATTACTGATTTCCTCTTGTTCTTTCACAGAGAACATGACATACAGGTTTTTTACATATTTGAGGACTGTTGTATACTTTCCCATAATCTCACTTCTTTCTGATTCTCTTATAGGTCATGCTTACCACATTCTTGCTATCCTGTTTTGGTGGGGGGGGGGGGGGGTGTTGCATCTCTTGCACTCTGCCAAATTTTTCAGAAATATTTGTTACATGTGGCTCCCAGGGGCAGTGACTGATTTCTAGCACAGACTCTGCTGCTAATAATTATAGTAGAATAATGATGACTGATGTTTTCAATTTGTTATACACGGAAGATAATTTCAAAATAGAAATTACATTTTGTAGCAGGAATCAATGTTAGAATCACAGAATGATCTGAATTGGAAAAGACCTTCAGAGATCACCTAGTTCCAATCCTCCCTGTCAGGGACATCTTTTGCTAGACCAAGGTCCTCAAAGTCCCATTCAACATGACCTTGAACCATTCCAATGGTGGGACATCCACAATATTCCTGAACAACCTGTTCCAGGGTCTTGCCATCCTAATTATTAAGAAGCTCTTCCCTATGTCCAATCTAAACCTGTCCTCTTTCAGTTTAAAACTGTTTCCTCTTGTCCTATAACTAGAGGCCTTGGTAAAAATCTCTCTTGATCTTTCTGACAAGCCCCTTTGGTATACTGAAAGGCCTAAATAAGGCCACCCTGGGGCCTTCTCTCCTCCAGGCTGGGCAAACCCAACTCTGTCAGCCTGTCTTTTCCAGAGAGGTGCTCCACCCCTCTGAGCATCTTCATGGCTTCCTCTGAACTTTCTCCAACAGGACGCTGGGGGTCCTACAGCTGGACACATTGCTCCAGGCGGGCTCTCACAAAAGTTGAACAGAGAGGCAGAATCACCTCTCTTGACCTGTTCATGCTTTGTTTCATGCAGCCCAGGATGTGGCTGGTTTTCTGCTCAGTGAGTGCACCTTGCCACTGCATCTCTAATTTTGCACCCACCAGCATCCCCAAGTCCCCCTCTGCAGGATTGCTCTCAATCCCTTCATCCTCCATTCTGTTTCTGGATTGCTCCAACCCAGGTGCAGGAGCTGGCACTTGGCCTTGCTGAACTTCATGAGGTTTGCATGGTGCCCCTCCTCAGGGCTGCCCAGGTGCCTCTGCTGAATCCATTCCCTCAGGTGAAGATCACTGCACCCCTCAGCCTGGTGTTCTGTAAACTTGCTGATGGTGCACTTCACCCCACTCATTATGTCACTGATGAATATATTAACTAGTGCTGGTCCCAGTATGTACTTTTGAGGAATACCACTCTTTACTGGGTGCTGACTATACTGCTGTGCGGAACACACCTATTCCCTGAAAAATTCCTTAGCCTATTTTTTCTTATCCTATATTGGACTCTTATCCTCTTCTTAAAAAATAATGGATTTAATAACCCAATGTCATTTAACTAATATTTGAATACTGAATATTAAATTTTCTTATTCCTTTGTTATTAGTTCTTTTCAGATAAAAAATAGAAATTTTCCTTTGGGTTTGGTCTTTCTTTTTATTGTTTTTTTTTTTAATTTTTTTTTTACACCCGATGTGTTTGTGCAATCCATTCTGATTGCCTTTCTTTATTCCATGAGAGCAGTATGTGGTTGTGCTGTTTAGCCTTTCTGTAGACTTTTCTGTAGAAAATTAGACTGTAATTTTCATGATTGCTTCAGGGAGGAGAAGGGCAAATCAGGCTGCTACTCAGTAGATTAGATCTGTGTTGGCAGTTTTACTCTTTTAAAAGGATTATGCCTTTTCATCTTTTATATACATGACTACAATGTAAAGTTTTATCATTTGACTTTATCACCTCAGAGATAATCTCATGTCTACAGTATCTTAGCCCACCTCTAAGGATATGGCAATTTAACTGCTGCTGAAATTTTTTCCAGGAGAATAAGTGAACAACTTTTGTGTCTTGATACCACAGATTTCAACTGTTACTGATTTATCATACTCAGCTGCCCTGATGAAATACTGTAGCCAAGATTTGTTTAAGATATTTGTATAACATATAGAGGGTAGCAGTAATTCTGCACTGATCCATGCTTTTAACAACCACAATCAGTTTTTCCTACTGACATAGGAAAGCTATAAAGCATCAGCTGAAAATCTGATGAGTTATGAAACACCCTGGCTCATTAGATACATGAACAGTGCAGAAATTTTAGAAGAAATTATCTTACTTGCAATGAAAATAATAATATTTATCTCTCTCTTAATCCTGAAATATATGAAGCCATTTCTTAGACTTTTGGTAGCCAACATAGAAATGGGACAAGGATCATCTGCATTCCCTCAGGAGCAAATGAGGGAATCACAGGAAAACAGAGCAACATTATAGCAGACAATTAGCAATTGTCACAGGAGCTATATACAAAAAAATCACTATCCCAGCTCAGTTGCTAACGTTCTGCTTTACTCTAGGCAAGTTTTCCAACATATCTGCCCTAAGATTCCTATTTACAAAATACCTGATGTTGAAAGCCATGCAGAGACCCTGAAGGGCTGCCAGCATAACCAGAGCTTATGGCTCTCTTGCTGTCTCCATGTAAACAGTATGTCTTCATCAGTATGGGTTCAGATTATATGGCTAAGGCACAGATTGTTGGATACAATATTTCCTCAGCACTGTACAAACATGAACTCATTATCTTCATCTCTTGCAAATTGGGTGGCTGATTGTACAATCTCACTTTCACAAGTCAAGAAACTAAGGTGGGAGGCAAAGCACGCTAATTAAGCTACCATATGAGACAATGTAAAGTGGCAGAAGCATCTCTAAAAGTTGCCTTTGGTTTTCTAGATGATCAATGAAGAGTAGTGTGTGATTTATGTCATCCTAAAATCGATACCTATGTTTGGCTAAATGACTCACCCTGTGCTTCACTGACTCTGTGGACTTGTTTTCTATAAACGGTGATAGGAGCACAAGAAACTTGATCAGATGTCAGTGCTTACATTGCTGGATTGCTAATTTAGTTAGGCAAGTTTTGGGAAGATGAGAAATACAAACCCTGCCCTAAAAGCCACTGTGAAATGCAAATAACACACTCTGGAATAGGGGAAGTGGTCACAGCACCAAGCCTGACAGAGTGCCAGGAGTGTTTGGACAATGTTCTCAGGTATGAGATGTGAGTCTTGGGTCTGTCCTGTGCACGGCTGTCGCAGACACCTTTTCACTAAAATCCTTTCTTTTAGGATTTTCCTTCTGAGAAGCTGTAGCCTCAGAAGTAAATGTAAACAATAGGTTATTCTGTGGAATGCATCAGATCTGTCTGGACTGGCCCAGCTTGCATGTTTATAGTTAATGGCCAATCCAGGACTGAGATCTCTGGGACACAGTCCGAGAGAGCTGGTTTGTTTGGCATTCTTTCTTCTTCTATTCTTAGGTAGTTAGCAGCTTCTGAAAAGCTCTCCTGCTTTTTCTTTTTAGTATAGTTATAACAGATGTATATATGATAAAATAATAAATCAAGCCTTCTGATCATGAGTCTCTTCCTTCACCCCAAAACCCTTGTGGAAACCTTAACCACACAGGGCCAGGAGCTGGCCTTGATGACATTTGTGGGTCCCCTCCAACTCAGGGCATTCTATGATTTAGGATACATTTTGAATCCCCATTAAGCCAGTGAAAATCAGACTGCTCTAACCCCTTTGTTAGAATCAAATTATCAGTAAAGCCTGCATAAAATTGCCTTTCTCCCTGCCATGATCAACTGTCCCTTCCCTGTAAGAATTACCTCCAGTCACAAACCCCAGAAACAATCCCTCTGCCATGAGTGTCACCCCTCTGCTTTGAGTACATGTGAGAGAAAACAGTGAGTGAGACCATGGGGCAAACCCAGAAACCTGCTACCTAAGGCTGCCAGATGAAAGCTGACTGCATGAATGATGGAAAAGCATAACTAGGGTGGTACATTTAGTCATTTACTGTGGATTCCAGATTTCAGGGATGCGACTGCTTCTTTTCATTGACTGCACAGAGAATCAGTGTGTGACAGTCTGTGTGCTGCACTGCTTTCACAAACATCGAAGGAGTGTCAGTAGTCTTAGGGGATAGGACAATGAAAGTGACTCTAACTATTGTCTGGTCATATTGATAATTACTATGGTGTTTGGATTAAAAAAATGTAAAACAAACCACACCTTTAGAGACTGTGCAGCTTAGACCAGTAAACATGTGAATGGATGGCTCTTCATTAGAAAGCAGTTGGGGAAAAACAGGAATAGAAAATCAGGAGAGAAAGCAGTTCAGTTTCTTTTCATACAATATATTTCCTTTTTTATGAAGAAAAAGGAGTTATGTTTTAAAATGCCATCCATTTTTAGGTGCAATGCAGGTGGCTTTTGGGGAACCATGTGAAATGCTTTCAAGGTCTCCTAGGGAGCATATGGTTAATTAAAAAAAAAAAAAAAAACAAAACAAAAACCTCAGCAAACAATGACACAAAACAGAATACCAGTGGCTAGCACTTATCCCATCCATCAGACACGTGCTGGAGCATAAGCATGAGGGTATATTAGCAGTTATGGATGCCATCTGGTCTTTTTTCTATTGTGATTTTATAACAGTTTCTGCATTTTAACAGAGCCACGTTGGAGGGAATTGCTCGAGAGAACTAACAGCCATCCAAGCATAGGAAATTTAAACAGTTAATGATGCAAAAAATGCATGAGAAATGATGTTGGAAGTTTGGCATCTCATCTCCTAAACAAAAGGTAACAGCAGCCACAAGAGCAACAAACAACACATCTGTCGATTTAAGCACTGAAGTTTTTCCATCTAGGAAAAGAAATTACCATCTAGAGATTGGAAACAGTGTAAACCACCATGACCCAGGAGCACACTTAAGAGGAAAGGCAATTTATCCAAGCTTTCAGCTCTTCTGAGGTTTCTGCAGGAGCAGAACCTTAAGAGACTGTGTTTGCTGAGGGGTCAGAAGCTGTACAGAGCAAGCAGATCTGCAAAATGGGCTGCCTGAAGTGAGCTGGTGGGACAAGGGGCAATGGCTTCCAAGTGCAAGAGGGCAGCTTTAAATTGGATATTGGGAAGAAATTCTTTACTCTGAGGGTGGTGAGGCAGTGGCACAAGCTGCCCAGGGAAGCTGTGGATGTCCCATCCCTGGAAGTGCTGAAGACTAGATTGGATGGGGTCCTGAGCAACCTGGGCTTATGGAAGGTGTCCCTGCCCATGACAGGGGGGTTGGATTAGATGATCTTTAAGGTCCCTTCCAACCCAAACCATTCCAAGATTCCATGATTCCATGAAATTTTTACTGTGCTCTGCAGGGCTTGATTGTAAGATGCAGGAAGGTGAACTTGTAAATCCACAGGTTTTGTGCTTAATGAAAGTATTTTCTGGTAGGATTTAGGCATATTGTTAAAACTAAACCTGGGAAGAAATGTAGGATACAGCTATCTGGAGAAATACTGTTTTAGAGTTGAAAATACAAATGTTCTATGTTATTTCAGGATGACAATATTTTTGTTTTTCTCATTTAAAGAACAATGTTAAGCCAGAGCCACAAAGAAATCCAACTAACTGATCAGCTACAGCAACAAACCTGAGCCCTTCAGGTAGGTCTCTAGCTAGTGGCTAAATGCACCAATCTGTGATATGAAAATCTGCACTCACACTAAATACCTTACCAGGCTGTCCTAGGCTCTCCTGTTACAGCTGTCTCATCCTAAATAGTAGTGGAATATTAATTGAATTAGCTATTTGGTCTGATTTTTCCATATCTGAAGACATTGTGAGACTGATTAGAATTTCTATCTTGTTTCTAAAGAATCTCTTCTGGCTAAAATTCATGAAAACTCTTGTAGTCATATGAAAAGTTGCAGCAAATGGTAATTTTACAAAAATGAAAAACAGCACCAGAACATTTCCAAACAGGAAATGTGTAGTGCCCTGCTTGGTTGTCTACCATTTCTGCTCTGATGTGAACAGGAACCCCACATCATCTCTGCCAGATCTCCTGTGCAATCTTGCATGAGTCACTTAATCCTTTGTGCTTTGCTTTTATCCCCTCTCTTACCTAGGATTTCTGCCATTCTTTCTCAGTTGTATGGCAAATTGCAGAATCATTTTGGGAGGGTGTTGGATGATGATATTTACTGTAGCTAAAGACTGTGAAAGAGAGTCCTTGTCTCTTTTAAACTGCTCTGTAAACTTTGGTTGCTCTAAGAGCTTTGCTGCTTTCATTTTTCTTCACCAGCTTATCACAAGATAGACTTGTCATGTCTAAAGAATTTATCTTTTCATTATTTTCTCATTACTTCTACACATATTTCTTCCTAAATGATACATCAGAAGGAGGAAAAAAATAAACACCTGCTGTTCCTGTCTATGTTCTGCAGCTAGAGAAAATTAGTCATTAGTTCAGTGGCAGCTCCCAGCCCACTTACAGAATCTGAGAAAGCTGACCTTACCCTATTGTGTTTTAGGAAAATGTCCAGCCAAAGAGGATAAGATAAGTAACATAGATTTCATTAAAGGGAAAAATTTAGGCTCAACTTTGCTGTTACTAAAGGAAGGAGTGTTTACAGATCAAGTAAGAGTGTTTACAGATCATTACAGATCACTTGTTTTTCACTCATGAAACCACAGCAGTGTTGCAGTGCAGATCTCTACATAAGGAAGTTGATCCAAATTACAATAAATTTGCTTTTATCAGTTATTTTATATGAACCCTGTGAAGGGATGTCAGAGGCTGTCCTGTCCCCAGTCCATGGGGACCACACAATTGTGGTCACTGGTACCCGAGAGGATTGGTTGGAGCCTTTACCTTGTGAACACAAAGGGCTGAGGACAGAGGGGCTCCTGCACTTTTATCACCTCCTTGCTGGTGAAGCCAGAACAGCCCTGAGTGCAGCCATGTCACCCTGGGATTCCCCAGCAGTCCCATCTCATAGGGGTTATCAAGCACATCAGGGTAATCAGATGCTTGGTGCACATCTCTTCATGAGCAGAAGTACTCTGGGATGAATATCCTGAAATGTTTTACATCTCCAGTGGCTGAAGTGTTCTTTGTAGGTGAGATATTGGTGTTGCTCACAGTTAACTAATCTCAGTACCAGATTTTTCTCTTTTTCCGTATTTTCTTGTGAGTTTTGTTTGTTTGGTTGGTTTTGTTTGGGTTTTTGTTTGGGTTTTTGTTTGTTGATGGGTTTTATTTTTTGGAAGAATGACCAAGAATTACCTGGACACAAACCCCTCTCTAGCTCTGGAAGCAAACACTGAGTACTACAGCCAGGGCTGTACCTGACCTTGTCCTAAAATGCCCAACCAAAGCCCATTAGGCCAAGAAAACATTGCAGCAATTTGCTTCAAATCTTGAGAAAAAAGTGACCCACAGAAATAGCCAAAATAATGAAACTGCATTTATTCAAAGCACAAAAGCAGAGGAAGAGAAGCAAACATGCTACTTTCCACTTAATAATTTAACAGTATGTGATTACACTGTGAGATCCAGAACAGCAAAATGTCAGCACCAAAGAAATAATTTTTCCATGCCACCCTCTTTCCTGAATTTCAAGAAGGGCCCAGCATACCTGTTTGCTGAGGAGAAAAGCTGCAATTAGTGCTAAATGACTGTTTCTGTAGCTGAGTGGATGAGGTAGACACCAGCACTTGCTCACTGCAGTCAGTAAATGTCTGCACCATTCACAAACTGCACATTTCTTCACACTTAACATTCTTTTCATACCACTCCACTGAGAGTTTGACTGTAACAGCAGAAGTATTTTGCAATTTTAAGAGATGTCTCCCCACAGTGCTTCACAGTGCTCCACAGACACAAATTAATTCAGCTTCACAGAGCTCCTGGTTTAAGATTTTATTCCGTGAGTTAAATGGAGGGGAAAATGTTTTCTGTTACATATTAAAAAAAAAACCAAAAAAACAGGTTTGGGACACTGGAGACTCAGTGACACAGGACTGATATGATACTTCAAACAGTAAAAGCTGCAGAAGCCATCTGGAGCACAAAATGCAGGTTGCTTGTATTTGCTGGGAGTCGCTCAGCTCTGTACATAGATAAGATTCTTGCTTACATTAAAATTGTGTAGGAAAATTACTGTAAGTGTGCTTTTTCAATTGCTTCATCTGTTTCTTAGTTATCTCTGCTTGTTTTCTGTTAGTATGAGCACTATGGAGCCTGTTCAGATGTGGAATGGTTGGGGAGGTCTGATCCTTCTTTTATTCCAAAATGTTTTTATTGATTTTCAGAATTTTCATTTCAGTTCTTATTTCTGCTGAGTGAAATGACTCAAGAAAGCAGCCTCTGGCTTCTTTTATAAAAATGGTGTGGCAAAATTCATTAAGGACACCTAGATCTGCCCTATAGCTGCAAGATTTTCTCTTAGGTCCAGGTGTGGTATCTTACTGTTTATCACCAGCTGAAATGTGCATGGTATACAAGCTGGATATGCTTAGATTCAACAACAGCAGGTCAGAATTCCATTTTAAATCATCCCTGTGAGGAACTGAGGCAAAGCCATATGAAACAATAATAAAATAGCCCAGGTAGGAAGAGATCTTGAAAGATCACTTGATCCAATCAAGGGGAGTCTAGGTGAGATCATCTAGCACACCATACAGCCTCATCTTGAGAACCCCAGTGAAACTAACTCAGCCACATTCTTGGGGAGGTTGTTCCAGGCATTCATTGTTCTCACTGTAAAATGTTCACTTCCCATGTTGAGACTAAACCTCTCTTTGTGCAACTTGTCCTTGTTGCTCCTTGTCCTCTCCTTGTTGACTCCCTGTGAACACAGAGCCTTCACCTCCTTCTAGGCGCCCTTTTCAGTACTGGAATACTGTGAGGATGCCATCCCTGAGCCAGCTCTTCTCAAAGTTAAAAGACTCAACTCCATCAGTCTTTCCTCAGAGAGGAGGCTCTCCAGCCCCATGATCACCTTCACAGCCTGCCTTTGGATGTTCTTAACTGCCCGTGCCTTTTGTGGATTCTGGGGACAAGAGCTGGACACTGTACTCCAGGTACAACAAGTAAATCTTTATCCCTGTGAATGCGGCCCAGGATCCCATTTACCTTCCTTTATCTTCTTTTATCGTCTTTTATCTTCATTACTGCAGCAGCTTCACTGCTGACACATGTTCAGCCACTCATCCACCAGGCCCCAGAGCCCCTTTCAGCAAGGCTGCTCCCCATCCACACAGAGCCCATCCTGAAAGGATTCTTTGGTGATGCTACCCAGGGGCAGGAATCTGCACTTGTCTTTGTTCAACTTCATCCAGTTTTCACTAACCCACTCTTCCAGCCTATCCAGGTCTTTCTGAGATCTCTTCTTTCTGATGTGTCCTCCTCAACACCCAGCTTGGTGTCATCAGAACACTTGATGACAGTGTTCTGTCAATCCTTTCAATCCTGCCATCCAGATCACTTGGGAAGCTGTAGCAAAGTGTGGAGCACGGTGTCAACCCCTGGGGGACCCCACTAGTGACAGGCTGACAGCCTGAGTAAAAACATCACTCCCCATCCCTATTAGAATCTTCCTGCCCACCAAACAGACCCTCTCATGTCTGTGTCCTGCCACTTTGTCTAGAAGAAGGATATGGAATGCTTTGCTGTCCATGGTGAAATATCCACTGCTCTCCCCATGTCAACAGAAGAGGGTTTTGTTGTGGGAGGTGACCAGGTTACTATTGCATAACTTTTCTTTGGTAAATCTGAGGTGGCTGATCAAGCTCTACTGCCATGGGCTGAATGAAAGCAGCCATGGTGGAATTCACCTCACATTGTTCTAAGTGTTGTTAAAGTCAAGCAAAAATTGTTCTCCTTACTGCAGATTTTTACTCCATGTGGGTCTATGTGAACAATTATTTTTGTCTTTCCTTATGTGGATGACCATAAAAGGTATATTCTCCCCTTTCCAAAAATAACAGAACTAGAAAGTTTGTAAGTGGAAGATGACACAGGAATAGTATTTTCCTATTAAATTAAAACTGTAAGAATAAGGTTTCTTTAAAAATTGCTTGGGTGAAGTTTAAAAATATAATATAAATGTTGTTTAGAAAAAAATTAAAATAACATCGTTTTACAGTGCTAAAAGTTATGAAATTCAGTGGGCAGAGAATCTTCCATTATTCAGAATGTAAGGGAAATACCTTGTTCTCTTAAAGCTAGTCATATATGTCACTTTTTTACAAGGATGAAATTAACCTGAATAAACGCAGAGAGCTCAACAAACCCAGGCAGAAAATGATGTGGTTATCTCAATGTGGCCAGACAGAAAATAAGAATATTACATTTCTCTTTGGTACTCATCAAAGTAGAAGTATGGAAAAATTTTAGTGATTCTACCAAACTTTTTAATTTTCTTTTGTCTACACATAGAAGTTGATAATTTTTTTGAACTCCCAAAGCAAGTCAACAAAACAGCTGAATTAAAGCACAGTTTCCAGAAGCCTGGTCTAATTGCTCAGCTAGGAATACAAAATGTCTCTGAATAAGTTATTATTTTAATAGCAAATCCTGTTAATGGGACCAGGATATTTTTTAGTTCTTTAATAATATAAACAATGTTTCCCTTTTCTATTTCCCAGAACATCCTAACTCTTTCTGATCAAAATAATTCACATTATTTTTAAAAATTGCTGGTAGCTTCTGTCACAGAGACTTATAAATTAAGAGAGCCAAAGTATGTACTCAAACAAAATTCATTTTACAAAACCATTTAAAGCTCTGTCAGCATTGATGGATTGCAGATTCAGGATGTCAAATGGAACTGCTACTACACATATGACTTCAGGATTCCTGAGCTTTAGAAAGGTAACCCAGCATGTGCAGTCATTCACTGCAAGGGGAGGGCTCTCCACCTCCAGGAGCTCCTCTTGGGCAGTGTCCTCACCCATGGGGACACTCAGGAGAGATGGAAGGCTTATCAGCCAATAAAAGGCTGGCATCATGCTTATTTCACTACAAAACAAGATGAGAAGAAAGCAATGAAAACTGTAAAGGCAAGGTAATAAGGAGTCAAGAAACATAAGGAGTACACAATGGGGAGAATTCAATCCTGAATTGAAGGGTGCTGTCAATGGCTCAGTCAGGAAGTAGAGGTGCTGTGTTTTACAGGAGGCGTTTGCTGATATTTTCTTATGCTGTATGTGCATGATATAAAATCAATGTTGTTTTCCCGCATGCACAATTGAAAAAAAATAACCATTAAAAGAAATGTACTCTTGAGAGACTTCAAAGTGACTATGCCCTCATCAATTAGACAAATCCTTCTTACCAAGCCTTTCACTCCCAGGATTGAGAATTAGCCTCCATGTGAAGGCTAATGCTGCACTCCTTCCAAAAGAAACAGAGAAACTTGATAGCATAAATTTAATAATATATAGTTAAAGCTGCTCTTCCTCAAGCAGTGCTTTCACCAACACTGATGTTCCTTATTCTGCTCATCTCAGCAGCCAGGCCCCTCTCAATGACTGGAGCACTGATTGGGTCTCAGGCACCACAGATTCCTACTCAATGAATTAAAAAAATCATAGAACCACATTTTAAGTGGTATGGGGTTAGGTTGTCCCAAAGGGGCCTTCAGAAGACACCATGCAATAGAAGACACAATTCAGCACCCAGGTATCTGGTACAGAGATGGTACGTCCTTCTTTGGGGTTTACAGGGTCACTAATTTGCTTTGCAAGAAGGGCCAATGAAACAGATGAAATATTGAGTTTATTTTCTCTCCATCTTACAGGGTATCCAGTGTCCTTGCACACGTTTGCACTGAATTGTCCTTTTATTCTTATATTTATAGGGTGACTACATATTTTCATTGGATTTTCCTGAAAATGTGTTCAGGTTTTCTACTCCTCTCTTGCTCAGGAGGTGTCTAAGGGCAACTGCTAAAACTTAAGGTGATCATATGGACAATCACAAGGCAGTTAAAGGAAAATTACTCAATATGGCCATAAATACATTTGAAAATATAGTTGCTTTGTAGTTTAGCTAGTATCAGCTTGTTTATTTTCCCCCCAAAGACATAAATACTAACGCATATACTTATAGATCTCTTCCCTTAGCTACTGTAGGATTCCTTTCAGGTTTGTCTGGGGTTCAGTTTTAGTCTTGGAGAACATTTACCACAGAAAGACAAAGCTACCTTAAGCTGGCACAAGTAGTCCCTCCTGGACTCCTCCATCTGCTCAGGTTTCAGGGAACAGATGCTAGGATGGATTTCAGACCTGGGGTATGCAGCTGAATGAAAGAATGGCTTGTGGCAGCAGCAGCTTCCAAATTTAGAAGAAAATACTTTAAAAATGGGAAGAAAAATTACCCTCAAACCTAGACACTGTAAAGTGCACTGGAAACACAATGATGGGCAGATAATGAATCTGTAAAAAGTCTCTTGCAAAGGCAAGAGAAGAGGATATTGCCACACAGGGGAATGACATCTCTCCTGATAACAGCTTGTTATTGAAAGGAAACATTTTGAAAAGGAAAAAATATTAAAAGCAGAACTTATTTTTTTTTATTTAGAAAATCATTGCGAGGTTAAAATGTTTGGATCCAATTAAGGGCTGGAAATATTTTGATAACAGTCCTCAAAAGCTTGAAATAGGCTGTTTTTTCACATAATAACCAGCTCTGTGCATCACATATGACATCTTCAGGCTATGAATCTTCCAGGCTGAAAATACCTTAAAGCTAACTCTTTAAAATAGCATCCTAGTCTTCCACTAAAATTTAAAGCAGATTCCTAAAGGAGAGTAAATCACTCATTTATTAGCCTTTAGCATGTGTCCTAGAGGGTCCCAACCTGGAGCAGCAAGATCTGTCTAAACTTACAGGAGTCACTGGATTATTTCCTCACACTTAAAATCAAGTTCCATGATGGTTTGGTTTTTTGTTTTGTTTTTCATTTTTTTCCCAAGTCTGGAAACATTAATGAAATTATCCAGTAATACTAGAATGGAAACTTCTCTTCCTTTAAATTTATAATCAGCAAGCTAAGTTAGCCATTTTTCAAAGTCAATTGTTATTTACTTAACCTACCATCACTTCTCAATTACATTAAAATTAGGTCTTTTTGAATAACCTGATTCAAATATTTTTTAATGCTTTTTATTTTAACTAAGAAATTAATGAGCATTTTTTTCCTTTCATTGAAGAGTTCATGGCTGATTTTTTTTCCTGTAAGCATTTCTATTACTCAGTGTTAGTAGTATATTAAATGTATCAAATTGGAGGTACAGGAAATATAGATTAAAACATAGAAAATATAAACAATTTCAGAGAAAGTATATAAGACTGAAGCATTAAAAATTATTGAGGCCTTGATTCTCTAGTTACCACAAATAATTGACTGTGTCATCATGGAATAGATTAATTTTATGATGTTAAGAGGTTTTCCACATGTGCCATCATGGACCATTGACTATCTAATGTGAATGTCACAGTGTTTTATTGCTTAAACATTGTGAACTTGATCTATAGCCCACTGAAATTCACTGAAAGTCTCTTATGGACATCTCTGAGATTTGAGTTGAACTCAGTATTTCCACAATTTGGTCTTTTCCCTCCTCTTGATGAAGCTCCAGGTCAGTCAGAGCCAGTGAAAAGTTCATCTGTCAGGAAGAACAGCTTTCCCTGACATGGGATTGAAGAGGAAAAAACACAGGAAGAGGAGAGAGCAGTTTTTGGACATCAGAGAAGGGCCAAGAGGATGCTCAGAAGGCTGGAACACCCCTCTATGAAGAGAGGCTGAGACAGATGGGGTTGTTCAGCTTGGAGGAGACTCCAGGGAGTTCTTATTGCAGCCTTTCAGTAGGGTTATAAAGGGGGCTTATGAAGAAGAGAAAGATGGGATTTTTTACATGGCAGATGGTGGCAAGACAAAGAGAAATGGTTTCAAACTAAAAGAAAGGATATTTAAATTAGATATTAGGAAGCATTTTTTTTTTCACTCAGAGGGTGGTGACACACTGGCAAAGGTTGCCCAGAGAAGTTGTGGCTTCCCCATCTCAGGAAGTGCTCAAGACCAGCCTGGATGGGACCCTGAGCAGCCTGGTCTAAAGGGTGGACCATGGCAGGAGGTTGAAACTAGATGGCCTTTAAGATCTCTTCCAACTCAAACCATTTGGTTCTATGATTCTATGGCATCTATACGCTCCCAGAGACTGAATTCAGATCTCTGCTATGCCTCAGTCTTACTATGCAACCTTAAACAAGTAATTCATTGTCATATTAGCAGATCAGTTTTTTCTTCTTTTAAACTTCCAACGGCATGAACCAAGTCAGGAAAACCTTATCAAACTTGCTCAGGTTCCAGGCTGCCAAAAATGTTCAAGGTTACCCCTATCTGGAGCTGTTGGCACATTTGTTGTTTTTAAGAACAGAAAATAGAGCATTCTCTACATCCACACCTCTAGCTAGAATGGTATTTCATTATCTTTGAAATTAGTACAGTGAAAAGAATTATTCTACAGTTCTGTGACAGGAGTGTTTGGGACCCTCTTACACTTGGTGGAGATACAGTGAGTTGGTGAAATCACAAATGCGATTTTTTTGACCAGCTGTATGCACCTGCTTTAGGATGAATGATCCACCTTGTAAAGATTTTGAATGAGAGTTTAAAGTGATTTGGTGGGGATGCCTGCATTGGAAGAATCCACATTTAATCAGAGAACTCAATTTCTGAGATATTCTAATGTTATATGGCAACAGGAACTTGGGAAAGGGTCTTTTGCTGCGCTTACTTTTGTGTATATCTTGTTTACCAAGCAAAAAATTTGAGTCTTAATGCCTCACATGCTCAGGAGTACCCATAACTCTCAAAAACTGCATTTTATTCATTGTAGAGCAGGTGGTGATTACACAGTGCCTGTTTTGCTTGCCTAGGTAATCTCAGCAGAAACGAGGATTTAACTTGCTAAGCATTACAGCTCAGGTAGGATGGACAGAAAGCATTCCCATACAGGGCCTGTGCCAGTGGGATGTGAGGAGCAACCAGAAGGCAACCTGGAGCTCAGATCTCCACTCTGCAATGGCACTCAGCTGAGAAGCAAAAAAGAGCCTTACCTGGTTTCATCCAAAGAATACTCATGAACTTCATGGACATCCATCCATCCATGGGTGGTCCAGCTGAGAGGATCAACCTGTCCCAGTTTAGTGTCTGCACAAATCCAAAGTGCAGAAGCACTGATGGATGATGGCTGAGTGAGAAATATTCACCTCAGTATTTTTGCAGTGTGCAGTGATATCCTCTAATGATTTACCAATGTTGTGTTCTCAAGGACTCATGAGGAGCATCAGGAAGATTTCAGGTGAAGTCTCAGGACAGTTGTTACCTAGCATTGAGAAGTCTGTTCAAAAGTGCTTTAACTTACCATTCAATGCAATGAAAACATTCAAATAAACTTAGTTCAAAGATCCCAAAAATCAGACCTTTCCTGAGTGAGTGAACCTCAGGAGTGGGGCATTGCCAGTTTTTTCATTTACCACTCAGAAGAATTTAACTCATGACATTCAGCACTTCAGGAAACACTGTAATGGCTCATGTGCACTAGTGGCTGAATCACAAGGCTGAGGCTAGAAAATGTGAGCTCTGCTGCTGGACCATGGTGGTGGCCACAAAGCCTGAAGTCTGCAGGGTATTTAGACTTCTCCTCAGGCAGGAGCCTTGGTCCTTGGTTACATGGGAGCACAAACATGAACAGATAAAACCTAGTTGCTGTAAGACAATACTGGAAAAAGTTGATTTTTCAACTTGTCCCTTGGTTACATGGGAGAATGAACATGAACAGAAAAAACCCACTGCTGTAGTAGCACAATACTGGTTAAAGTGGATTCTTCAATGAACTGAGTTCTGTACCAGGTTCTGCTTCAGTTATAGCTTGCATGCTTAGGATAGGATATGTACAGGCAAAAGTTATGCAGACTATGCTTTAGAGGAAATAACACAGCAAACAGATCAGGGCTGCAGGAAATTTAAAGAGAGGAGTGACACAATTATTTGATCTGATATGGAAATTTTCTTATCTTAAACAATAAGAGTGTTTTGTTACATCACATGTGTTCAGGTCAACTTCTCTTTCATTTGACCCTTTCAGGAGCAACCCTTTCAGAGCTGGCCAGTACAGCCTTAATTTAGAAATGCCATCCACCATTTGCTCTGGACCAGCCAGGAGAAGCTGTGTCCCCAGCAGAGAGGCTGAACTTCAGCAGGCCAGCAGCACATTTTAACCCATTGATAACATAAACACTCTAAGCCCTGCCAAGGTTTTATTGCTGATTATTATTCCATCTCTTTCTCTGTTCTTGCCTCACGTGCTGTTCACTCCTGGTTGCCATGGGGATGCTACACAGTATTAGTCTAACTTTAGATTAGCCATGTAACCTTGCATACTTTAAATTTCTTTAGGTTTCTTAGCAACTCGACTGAGTATCTGGATCTCTCAGCTATTCTCTTAGACAGGGAAAGAATGGGTTTGCCACCCCTGGACATCCTCAATGCCTGTTAACCTGTGACAAGGGGCAGCATGATGCCTTGCCCACCTGTGCCCACCCATACCCTTTTCCACAGACCCACTGATGTTGACTGAAGTTACTTCAGCATTAAGGGAGTTCTCACACAAGTGAGCATTTCCAGGCTCAAATCCTGCAAGGATTTGCACTGCAATAGAACATGATTATTTTTTTTAACAGGGAAAAAAAAAAAGAAGATGGAGAGAATATGAATAAATGAAATGTTAAGAATTCTGAAAAAAGACCCTTTGAAAAAATGGAGGTTGGACAAAAAGATGACATGGATATCCATTCCCATATGAAAGCAATGAGGTTCACTGTGCAACTGAACCTCTAAAAATCTTTCAACTATTAGTTTTCTAACCAGGAAACATGAAAATGTTGTTAGATAGGACTAACTGTAAGTTATCCTTGATACAACTCCATAGCAGAAAACAGAAGAATCAACTGTGATGATTCAGGGTCACAAAAGTTCCCCATGCAAGGGGAGGAAAGGAGGGGAATCTCCAGTGAGCAGCATTCATCCATTCATCTCTTGCTGTACAAATTCCAGCACTCCTGAGTGCTAAAAAAGAGACCTTTGGAATGGACAGAACAGCTAATAGGAAAACCTAATAAAGTTCCCCAAACAAGATGTGCCTACACTAAAGATTCTGGAGACAATCTCTCACTACTTTCCAGCTATCCATTTACAAAAGATGGATATGAGGTTATGTCCATTTGGATCACACTATTTAGGGATGTATGGAAGCTCAGATAGTTACAGAAATAGTTGGCAGTCACAGAATAATGGATGTATAAAAGGGAAGCCACAATGGAGTGTTACCAATTTTAACTGTTTACATTGCCACACTGGAGGATGCCTCAGGGAATGGGGGCAAGGAGCAGTTCTGCTCCTCTCCTCCTCCTAGCATGAGGAATAATTGGGATAATTTCTTTGGTACCACTTCTATAGTCAACACACTGTAAAGTTACCTGGGTTTCAGAGACACCACAAGGGTGGAATCAGGCCAGTTTTAGTTTCCCCTTCTAGGCTGTCATATGGCATTAGATGGTAAGAAATTCTAAATAAAACAGAGATTGAAAAAACCACAATCCTTAACTTCTCACCATGCTTTGCTCTGTTTTTTGGGGTAGTTAATTTCATATAGCTCCAACCTGTGTCTTACCTCTTTGGACAACAGCAAGATGTTTACGTACCAGTTTTACCCCACCAAAGAGTCAACCCTGAATATTCTGACAGTCAGCTCAATTGTAAATGTCACTGGGAATGGTGAAACTCAGAGAATAATTTTCTCTGATTAAAGGAAAATTTAAAAAAAAAAGTTATGACCAGAGCAACTCTCAAGAACTCAGAGGAGTTGCACCAGATATGGGAATGCTCTATATTTTTTGTCCTTTTATCAGAATCTGAGTTTGCTAAATAAAAATGGTATACTATTTAATATTTTAATTATTAGTCTGCATGTCTTGGGAAAGCAAATGCAACTCAAGCAGATTCTCAGAAAACAGGTTGAATTTATTAACAGTTTGGAATGACGTTGTTTCAGTTCACTGTGGATAATATGAAAGGAGTTATTTCTAGAATTATCCCTCCTCTTTACATGAGCACTAAAATGCTCCTAGTGAAACCAGTGGATTTTTAGTTAAAAGTCTAGTTTAAAAAAGAAGATTAAATAAAGCTAGGGGAGATCAAAATTGCAAATATCAAGTGTGAATATTGAACAATATATCACAGAATCATAGAAAGGTTTGGGTCAAAAGGCACTTAAGATCACCTTGTTCCAAACCCCTGCCATGGGCAGGGACACCTTCCACAAGACCAGGTTGCTCAGAGCCCCAGCCTGGACTTGAACACTCCTGAGGGACAGGGCATTCACAGCTTCCTGGGTAACCTGTGCCAGCACCTCACCACCACAACAAAGAATTTCTTCCTAACATCTGTTCTAAAGCTGCTGTCATTCAGTTAAAAGCCATTTGCCCTTTTCTGTCACTGCATGCCCTTGTCCAAAGTCCCTCTCCAGCTTTCCTGTAGCCCTTTTAGGTACAGGAATATACTGTAAGTTCTCCCTGGAGCCTTCTCCAGGCTGAACATCCCCAGCTCTCTCAGTCTGTCTTCACAGGAAAGGTGCCCCAACAGGTCCAGGTCCTTCTTATATTGAGGGCCCAGAGATGGACACAGCACTCCATGAGGGGTGTCACAAAAACAGAGAGGGAGAATCACCTCCCTTGACCTGCTGCCCACGTTGCTTTTGCTGCAGCCCAGGACACACTTGGCTTTCTGGGCTGCAAAAGCACTTTGCTGGATCATTTTGAGCTTTTCATCCACCAACATCTCCATGTCCTTCTCCTCAGTGCTGCTCTTAATCCTCTGTATTTGTGCTTGGGATTGCCCTGACACAGGTGCAGGACATTGCACTTGGCCATGTTGAACTTCCTGAAGTTCACATGAAGTTCACTCCTTAAGCGTGTCAAAATTCCTCTGGATGGGATCCCTCTCCTCCAGAGCGTCAGCTGAACCACACAGCTCTTGTATATGTGTATCCATACAGAAAGATAATTATTCCTCTTCTCATTCCACTGACTTCCACAAAGTGAAGCTCAGGGCTAATGTACCTTCAAGTTGTGTTACAGGAACACAGACAAAAGAAAAAGAAAAGACAAACCAAAGTCTCTATTAAAAAGTAACTGTGTTCGAATAATTACCTGGTAATCCGAGAGCTGAGAAATTGTAACTATACCTCAGAACAGCAAAATTTCATTTGTTTTTCTTATAAATCAAAGGACAGAGGAGTGATTACCAACAAGTTGATTCAAATTATTCGCTTCTGCTTGGTAAATTTAAATGTTACCAAACAAGACTTTGAGCTTGCTTTAGACTTTGAGGTCTAAACCCTCTTGCAACTGAGAGTGCTGTCAGTATGACCCCAGCTGGTTGAAGCTCCATTTTGCTTGATGATTGTCTCTGCATCTCAGAGACTGAAAACACGGATATGTTCAAACAGTTTGTGCTGCTCTGTAAAACCTTAGACAAAGCTGAGAAAGTAGAGCAAAGCCAAAGTAGAGTCGTTTAATATCTGGGCTTTTTAGTATTCAGTACTGAGCAGCTGTCAGGTCTCATGCTGCAGGATGATGGCTATTAGAACTGGTGAAAATTCAGAGCAAGCCCATGAAATCATTACAAATAGGTGCACAGCATAACAGGAAGTGGAAGAGGTCCTGCTTATTCTGTCTGGCCCAGTTTTACAACACCCGAGAACATATGACCATTTTAGAATCCTTTTTTCACACGGATTAGGCTAAGGCCGACAGACATCTCTTTAGAAAACAGCTTTCCTTAGTTTGTTTCCCCTTTGTTATAGGTGAAATAAATGAAAGTACTTTTCCTCTAACTGTATTCCCACTGTGAGGAACACAACCAGCTATTTATCTTCCCAGGAGAACACCTCCTTTTTGCTGACTGCCATTCTATTTATATCGAGTCTGCTTGGTAAATGAAAGATTTATTCATTTCTCAGGAAAGGGTCGGCACTTCTTCTAGGCACAAATTCCATCTGCTGTCAGATCCATTATATGAGCTAATAGTCAAACACAGATGGGAGATTATTTTCTTCAGGAAACCAAGTCTGCCCCAGTAGAGGAGAAGAGAATAGTTTATTAATTTCCAGGAGAATTAGCAACTTGTTTCAGATCTCTTTTGAAGGATTCTATTTCCTAGACAGGCTTTGTTTTCTAATAGTTTTAGCTTGGAGTGTATTTCAGGTTTTGATCCAAGTCCTGCAAGCCATGACTCTTGGGAGCATATATGGACAGAAGTCCCTGTCCAGTTACATCAGGTTCTAGTGGAAGAGTGCAACAGCTGGGATTTCCCTACAAACTGAAAATACACCCAAGAAGATGGGTAAATGTTGTAGCCCCTCACTGCCTGGGGCTCCACAGAGCCTGAAGTTCTCTGCTGTCAGTCCTTAAGCCTGAGGCTGGCTCATGGAGCTCTTGTTGCGCCAGTCCCTTCTGGCACAGCACAGATGTCCTGGGGTGCTGCTGCCCAACTTCCTCAGCTGCTGCTGGGGAAAAGGAGCTCAAGCCATCCAGGCTGATGTGCTAGAGCAGCACCACAAATACAGACAGGTGCTGGTTTGATCCATTCACTGCACAGGCTGTAAATTTTAATGAGAGTTCCTGTAGTAGCCTAATGTGAACAGCCATGGATGAGCTTGTTTACCTTGAGTGGAGTCATCAGAGGCAATGTCTTTGTGCAGAGGAAAATGATGTGGAGATGCCAGCAACACCTTTAGGCCAGGAAGCTGTAGAAACGAAGCAGCCAGTCTCTGTGTCTGAAGTAATTTGTTCTGTCCTGAAGGACAGGACCTGCTGCTTTGTCTATACCACTACTACCCTGCTTTGCTCTGAGACCTGAGCCAGTGTTTGCGGCACTGCCTGCATACGCCTTAGTCTTCTGGGATAATATCTTTTATTAGCAATCACCTTGATGACAATCCCAACACCTGCCTTTGTCTTGAACTGTAACAAATTTCTGTCCAACTGCACCTGCACCTCTGCAGATGCAGGGATTTAGAGCAAGGATTCACACTGCACTGGGTCCTGGCCTTAGGCTGCCTCGAGTGAGGGGGAAGAAGATTCAGCACTTCACCAAGCACAGCCTTAGTCAGAGGTGTGTGTGCTCACAAACTCACACACACAAACTGTGCCACACTCATGTGAACACAGAGGACACGTCTTTCTGACAGAGTGGCTGCACTCTGTTGTCACATTCTGAAATTCCTATTAAAACTCTGCATGAATCAGTCTCAATCAAATTTACGGTACATTTCTTATTAGGATGCCATTATATTTTTCTCATTTTATTTTATGTGTCACACCCATTGCACTCTTCACTCTCCTCAGTAAACACTTTGTTCTTGCAGACAGGTCAGGACCCCTTAACTGGATATAGTTTTCAACCATTCATTCAGATTTCCTAGAAATCATTCCACTTGGCTTGGCACCAAATTCCATGTATGTATTTATCATATATTAATGCTTAACAAGTAACCTCAAGCTTCTCAGCATTTATAAATATATTTTGTTCTATCTGCTTTAGTCCACTCTACATCATTGCTATTTATCTTCACATCTCAATGCTTGACTTACGTTTTATTCTTAATACTGGCAGATCCAAGGTGTATTTTTCCTTTGTTGTGGTGATGACAGTTCAAAGCATACACTTCATACTTAATTTGTTGTTTCTACATAGGATCATGAAGATAGGAGAAAATGCCTTATCTGTAATGCTAATCTGTGTTCTGGGGATGGTGTTTTGAGGGTAGAATTTTTTCCAGCTGATGGGTCCAGAAGAATTTGTATTGTTAGACAAGGTAGATTGTGTCTAAGCCATAGCTGATCATTAGAATCAGATCCAGTGTGGCCTTGAAACTGAATTTCTAATCTTTATCATACATATAGATTAATTATTTCAGGAGACAGGTTCATGTTGCCAATGGCAAGACTACACATTTTTCTTGTGTCGGGTACCTTAGACACAAAACTTTACAGTCATAGAAACATAGGAAGGTTTGGGGTGGAAGGGGACTGAGGAATCATCTTGCTCCAAGCCTCCTGCCATGGGAAGGGATACCCATGACCCCAGGCTGCTCAATGCCCCATCCAGCCTGATCTTGAACACTGCCAGGGATGGGGCATCCACAGCCCCTCTGGACAACCTGTGCCAGTGCCTCACCACTCTCACAATAAAGGATTCTTTCCCTAATAATGATCCTGTAAATATATGATCTGTCCCTTGCACACACTTTGCTTTTTAAGTCCTTACAGTACCTAACTCATAGAGAACAGATGAAGCTCTTGGTGATCTTTTTTGCCTCAGTCACTAGGTCAGGTATATATAATGTGTATTTTCTAAAAAATGTCAATAATAAATCTGTAATGCTCATAGCCTATCCAAAGTCAAAAAAACAAGACATTTTGAAAGTGGGTAAAAATGTTTTTTACAACTGCCTTTATCTCTGTTTTGACCTCTAAATCACAGATGCAGTAACGAGAAACATGGAGATTTTTTGGAAGTGTTTATACAACACTAAACCATTTAACAAAATGGGTCAATATGGACCAATAATGGAAAAAAATATAAGTAACACTGCAAATAAAAGAAAAAAAACCTCCCAAACTTTTCCAGAAGACAAATGAGACCTTGTCACCATGAATTTATTTTTCTTTTTACTTTAAATTTCTTTTTTCCAGAGTAATCCTAGAACGTATCATTGCTACAAGTCAAGACAATAGTGGAGGGCAACTGTGAGAATTACTCCTAGTCTCCAAACAGGACATAAAAGAGCTGGATATGTTTAAGGCTTCAAGACTAACAGTTACCTCCTTGTTGATGTAATATACAGAAATAAAACTTTGATTTTACTCACATTAATGATTTAACTTCTGTCTCGTCTTCTTCAGCTAAATTTAAGAAGTTCTTAGTACTCTCTGTAAACTGCAAAATGAAAAATGAGACACTAAAACGGCTTGTCTGGAGTCTTACAGACCTGTAATGCATCTGGGAACACACTGGTCTTCTCTTGTTCCAACTGAAACATCTCATTGTAGGTGATCATAAGGACATTTAACTGAGTTGCCTAAATAGGAGCTTCCCGTGTCCTTTGGGATTCTGTGGGCTGTCCCAGCCCCAAGAAGGCATGAGTCACCAACAGGCTTTAGGGAAATTCTAATTCCCATGTGGATGTCTTGGCTACCTGTGAGTGGTTTTCATGTCACTCGGTGTTTATTGCTTGAAAGGGGAAAAAACCCCAAAAAACCAAAAAAAACCCCAGTATGTGTCTGTTTGTGGTCTAGATTTCAAGCTCCCATGGAGATCCAGACCTTAAAGCTGGTGGAGCCCAGGAATATGCTGAGATCACCTTCAGGCAGACTTTTGGTGCAGAGTGCAAGTGTCTGCTGGCAGCTGGAATGCCTGAGGGTGCCAGGCACATCCACAGGGAGATGGCAGATCCATCAGTGAATCCATAGGAGATTTCTTCAGCATGTGTCTGAGTCGTGGATGAGAGTGCTCCATCATGCTGTGTTTGCTTTGAGGTGTGTGCTTGTGATAACATGGGCAATGACTTGTTCTGAGGCAGATCTACAGAGCCTGAGTCTTTTCCATCTTCTGTTTATGTGAGCTAATACCTCAGGTTTAGTATTTGTGCACTGAATTAAATGGCACAGCTCCAGATCTCATTGCCTGCAGCAGAAAAACAACTCAAATTGAGATTTCACTTCAGTGCACTTTGTACTTTCTATTCTTGAACAGCTCTAGATGCACCAAGGAGTGTGTGTGTGTGTACTCTGCAACCACAGTCTTATTTAACAGAAAGGAGAACATATAATTTATATTTTCCCTTGCCTTTTTTTTTTTTTTTGGCTTAGGTGGACAATTTACTTTTCTTTTCCTGCCTTTTTGTTCCCACTGGAAATCAAAACTGTTTTGAAAGACCCAGTCTGCTAAACCAGGCCAACTTTGTCCCCAGAAATGTTAATTAAATGGCACCAGAGTTTATTTTGGCCTATTGCATCGAGTTCTGACCAGAATTTCTGAGTAAGGTTGTGGCAGTCCTTGTACCCAGCACATTGTTCAGAGACTGAATGTTGGGATATTTGGTCCACATTCCATCCTCTCTCCAGGGTGTCCCTTGGTCTGTGCTAAGGAAAACACTCCAGGCGCCCCCGGCTGAGGGAAGAAGGCAGACACACATGAAAAGGCAGAGCAGAGCTCTATTTCCCTCCCCAGCGCAGGGATCAGATGCCACTCCGCTCAACAGGGACTTCCCAAGTAACCATGACCTTTCTCCACCTCATATTCCACATTTCCCACCTTTTCCCCTCCCAGGGACTGGCTTTCCTGATTAAACACTCCTATTTCAATTTTGGTCTTCACGAATCACTGCTGGTAAGCCAGTACAGCCGGTTGAAGAGCTTTTGGTATTTTTCACTCACTAAAGCTCCTAATACCCATTTAACACTTTTCACCTCCTAACTTCTCCATTATTGTTTTATTGGCTTAACTCCATTTTGGCTTAGGCCACCTGTTTCTCCTCTTCCATTGCTTGCAGCAGTAAGCAATTTCCCACACTTCTACTTTGCAGGATTAACCTAAGGCCTAGCCTGGCTGTCTGCATCCCTGCTTTAACTTCATTTTTATATGTGTTGCAGTTCCTTTCTCTAAAAATAATTAGGGAGAAAATAAGTAGAGGAGAGAGAAAGGATGCTATGTTTAACTGAGAAATCTACTGGCATGCAAAAGTAATTGATAATAGCACAGATTCACAGATTAGATTTAATTGCCAGCATGAATCAGAAGTTTCTGCTTCTGGTTTCCTTAAAGTTGCTTCTCTTGTGTGTAGCACTACAATTTGTTGAACGTTGCAGGCCCTGTGACAACACAGATATTTGCTTTTCCAGCTATCATCAGATATTTACCTTACAGTGGCCAACTCACACTGAGATCACTGACCACCAACAAGGCTTCTGGCTTTGGCTTCAGTTTGGGTTGTGGCACTGGGACTCCACCCAACTTGATGCTGAGGGGCTGGCAGAGGAAGTTGTAAATCCAGGCCACCTTATTTATATGTGACATGTTGACTATCACTGAATATCAAAAGTTCAGGGCACTTACTGGTCTTCTTTGATTGGTGTCTGTGACCAATCATTTTGGGAGGATTTTCACAACTGTAAGGAGGCTTTGCAAAGACTGACAGGCATCTTGGTGTTGGGCAGTGAACACAGAAAGCCTGATTCCTCGGAGGGTGAGGTGGCCCATTTGAATGAGGCACAGAAAGCCCAGAGCTGCAGTCATGTCCTTTGTACTTAATCTGTGACTGCTGAGGGGACCCTATGGCAATGCCCACACTTAGAGATGAATGTGCCTAGGAATATTCCTAGGCACAGAAACCAACTGGCATGTTTTTAATAAGCCCTCCAGCCCACAGCAGAGTGGCTCCATGCACATCATGTCCTGGGAATGGACCCCAGGCTGCTTTAATGTGCAGGGAGTGCTCTGGAGCTTTTGGGAGACTGTTAGTAACAGGCTGCAACTGCAGCAGGGACTGTACGAACAGTGTCACAGTACAATCTGTCACATTTCCATGACCAAGAATATTCCCCAGCTCTATCTAATTTACTGGTACAATCAGGGTGCCTATGCAGCCTGTGCAGCCTCATGCAGCACAAAGCACTCTGAGTGCATCTATCTGCCTGTGCCAAGGCATGGCTGGAAATGCACCCATGAAAGCCAGAGCTAAAGAGGTGCAACCTGGCCATTGAACTCCCTTGGACTTCATGCTTGACAGGTAATGTGGGCAGTGCTCCCACTGACTGGAAACAGGCAGAGAAAACTTTATCCTTGGTACTGAGCAAAGTAAACACTCAGCCATTAGTCATAAATCTGGGACACATTCTCAGCATTATGTGGAAATGGGAGAATTCTTTCAGTGCCGTGGAACACTTAAAAGGTAGCAGGCTGTCACAGTACTGCATATATTCAAAAAAACAGGTTCAAATTCTCAGAGAGAACTCTATCAGGCTAGTGGTAAAGTAACAACCTTGCAGAATTGCACATGCCATTAAACAAATGAAATATCGGGGTATTATTTTGTCAGTGAATCTTAGTCTGTTCAAAATATTGTTACTTCTGTGACTTGTGAATCATAATTGGCTCAATTTTGAGTTATAAAAATAATACATTAATCCAGGTCTGTGGGAGTTAAAATGACATCAAAAGCAGTAAAGGCTTTCAATTCAACTTTACTACTGTAAGGGGAAATATATTTGTAATTGAAAGAAGACCTTCTGCAGAAAGGAGCTGTTGAGCTCAGTGATCTGATAACAGCAGAATTTTAACATGAAATTCTCTGTGACCAACAGAGAGCAGCTTGTGAAAATACAGTTCATTCTTCAATTTATTGTGTTCAGCTTCTTTTTCTGTCAATACAGCCCCCAGGCGAAATCTTTGCTGACAACAGTAAGTCCCCAAAAAAACATTCCTGCAGACTCTCCTTGCCCTGCTGCCACCCACATAGCAACCTGCTGTGTTCTGGGGAAAACACTGAAGTTTTGATTACAGTCATTGCTCAGTTTACACCACAATGGTATCAACTGCAAGCAGGAGCTGAAAGCAGGTCTGCTACAGAGAAATCATCAGAGAATTGGTCTCTCAAAAGTCTGAAAGGCATTAGAGAGATGCTGGAATTTTATGGTCAAACAACAATTTCATTATGTAGGAATATCCGGCTTCACAAAAAGGAACAACAGAAAATAACACTTCATTAAAAGTTCCACAGAAAGTTTGTTTGTCTCATTAAGAAAACACCACGATATGGATATCAAAATACTTAACTGTCATCTTTAAGGAAGAAGAACATTTATGACAAACACAACTGCTACAAGAAGGAAAGAAAGTGTTTTAACAGCACTGTCATAATTTAATTTATGGGAGCATGAATGTGTCCCTATCAAGTACTAAACACAAGATCAGAAAGACACCTAGTAATAAAAAGATTTCTTACAATTACCATGTTCCTCCATTCACATCTCTGTTTTGACATTGCCATGTGCTTGCTTTTGTCTCACATTACATGACTGAGTTCAGGTTCTAAATAGCAGTAGAAGAACTGGCAGCTCCCACCCAGGACCCACAAACCCCTCTCTCGATGGCTTCATCACCACTGCACTCAAAAGTACCTGCATGTCCCTAGAAGTCTGCTAACAGCACAAACCAGGGCTTTTTCCTAGGACCCACGAGGGTACCTGGTAAATTCTGGGCACTACTGAGATGCAAAAATATTCATAGTGTTTATTTAAACTGGAAATAAAATCTGGACTTGCGAGTTTTAGATCCAGGGTGACTTCATTACTAAGACACAGATCCACTATTTTTCTCTTATCTATGCTTACCAGTCATATGATGGTGTAGACATCTCCAGCAAAGGACAATGACTCTGCAATTAATAGTCTTAGACTTTTATATCCCTAGTTCATAGATAGCTCCTGCATGGAAAAATAAAAGTAGATCTCTCAAAGTAGATCTCATTTTGACTCCTGCTATTACTGTTACCATCCAGCATAACAGCTCCAGAAATCAGAAAAACAGATTATTCTGCCTCACTGGATTCATCAGAGCAAAGAACAGTTACACTGGGAGACACTGGCGTGGGACGGAGCAGTTCTGGATCCCATCTAACTCTGCCCCAAAATTTTATGTGAGCACCAGCAAATCAATTAACTTTTTTAAGATTTAAATACTCACAACCTTCTTTTCATTTCCTTATGTTATGACTCCGCTGGTTCTCTGGGCTAGGACTCCCACCAGCAGCTTGCAGCAGGTTCAGCTGAGAGTGGCTCTGCTGTAAACGTGATCAGCATCAAACTCAGGGCACAGGTGAGACAATCCTAGCTGAGAAGCCCCTGGAAGAGAATATCTGCACTTCTCCTCCTGTTTTGGCTCAACAAGGGTCACACTTTAAGATATATACATTTCTCAGAGATGCCAAGAAGCACCCAGAGAGTGGTAATTAGCAAGTGACACTAAAATGTTTTGTCCAGGACAGAAAACTCCATCTTCCAGCAGTCACTGACTGTAAGAAACACAATTTTTCAGGAGCTGCCTGATCTCATTCTTCATGTCATATTGGAAAGGCATGTGGAGGGAATCACTGATACCTGTTCTCCCTTCCCAGAGAGATCCCATTAGAAGCTGAGAGAACTTTCTGGCTAATCAGAGCTCAATCTACATTGGTCTTTCCTTCCAGATGATCTTGCTCTCTCTGCAAACCTTAGCCTTTCTCTATGTGCCAATTTTTGTGACAATATGTAATATCACAGGAGCAGAGCACACAGCTTTGTCTGAGTTGTGAAACAGCAGCTCACAAGAGTTCACAAGATGGTCAGTCAACCTTCACTCACAAGAGCTGCCAGGCAGAGCAAGGGCTGCAAAGTAATGTTTGTGATTTTATCCAGCTGGGAGCTGAGCTCTTCTGCTGCTGCCCTTGGAGTTCCGGGACTGTGCTGGGTTATAACTGGAATTGTATACAAAGAAATAGAGGTGACACAAAGGTGACACAAAGGTGACACAAAGGTGACACAAAGGTAACAAAAAGGTGGATAAACACGGCCACGGACTGCACGGAATGGCAACACAGGGCTTCCTCTTGGCTTTGATTTATAATGAGCAGAGAAGCAGTGACCTCAGCAATTATCCATCTCTTTGACTGCACACTGTGATCTTTCTGCCACAGTGGGTTTTTTGCTAGAAGACACATAGTTATTTTTACCCTTGACTTTTTTTATACAGGCAGAATCTCGCTATGATGGGTTAAGCAGACAGCTGTGCCTTCCAGTAAAGCTGGCAACTATGACTTGCAAATATTTCTATTTATGCAGTTAAGCTGCACATTTCAAGGCTGAGCAATGCAAATTTCTTGTGTTTCTTTCTACACTTCCTACTGGGATTTGAAGGAATTCAAGACATGAGAGATATCCAGAGCAGAACTTCGGAGGACTGTGAGGTTTTAAGATACTTGTAAATATTGTAGGATATTCGTAAAGAGAGCTTCTTGTACTATGTGTAGTACAGATATCCTAATAAAAAAATATTCTTCCTATCCTTCCGAAGATGTGAAAACAAACAAAAATAATCAGTATCTGAGCTGGCTCTAATTTCAGTTGTGAATGTACAAGCATTTATTCCAGACACTGTAGGCACTAGAAACACAAACTGAAGGTTAATCCTTGGTAGTATTCTAAGCACACTTGTGTGCCACTGAGCAGTGCTTGCATACACGGGAAATGCAAATCCCATCATCCAATTAAGTCATGCACTGTGTTAGGTCTTACCCCACTGATGCCAACTGTAATTATGATCATTTATGCCCACGCTGAATTGGGTCTGTAAAATCATAAAGTTAAATCCAGATATCATTACACAAGCAAGATTCCCATGGACAACAGCACGGCATTTACTTTAAAAGATATTAGGGCTCAGCCTATAGAAAAAGAAAAGAGCTAAGTGATCCCTCACTCTTATCATATCAGATGGTCTTCCACAGTTTTAGTGTTTCATTTATTCCTCTTTTCACCAGGTTTTGTAATAAAGCTTACAGTATTGCCCTGTTGTTTTTTCACAGCTCCCTTTTCACTCTCATTGACAGGGAGAGTTCCCTGTTAGTCAGTTTTGATTTTATTTCACTTGGTTCCCTTACATCATTTCCACTCAGCTTCAATACATTACTGAATGCATCTTTCTAAAGAATTTCCACACCAGAGGAGTGTGGAGGCCCAGGGGCCAACTATCAAGAGTCTCGACTCCCCATCCATGGAAAAAATAGACTTCAAAAGCTTGCTCGTCCCATAGATCTTTGCAGGCACATGCTGATATATGTAAAGTTATGTTACCCCATTGGCCTGTTGGCCTAATTACCCCAGTTTAACCCCTATTCCCATGTTTGGGCATCCCTAGAATGTTCTCCTTTATCTGTCCTCTCATTGGCCCTTGTTTACTGCATTCCTCCACCCCTGTTTCCCTATTGGCTGACCCAACCCTTGACTCCTCCTTTGCACCACTATTCCCCATATCCATTGGATCCTGATCCTCAACTCCACCCTTACCTTCCCATAAATGCAGTGCTCTCAGCATCCCCCTGGCTTTGTCCCTGGAGCTTCTTCTGGGTTGCACCCTGATCCTGTCTACCAATAAACCTCATTCGTTGGTGATCATGCTAAGTAAGGCCCATCCTGCCTGCTTTGTCAGCTTCCTTGAGTAGCAGAGAGCTTTGGGCTTGTGAGTGGTGGATGGTCCAAGGGCCTCAATAGCGCCACAATGCTACAGAATAGATGCAGAGAAGGATTTAAAAAATCTCAGTATTAATACAAAAGCTCAAATAAAAGCGAGGGAACCTGAAAGTTTTGTGTTGCAAAAAATCAGTATCAATAAACATGGATCAAAAGAATCTCAATTCCCAAATACTTCAGATCTCGTCAAGTGGAAATCACTGATTGGCATAGTCTGCAACTCTAATTATTCATGAGTCTGGTTTTCTTAGGACTCCTCTGTGCCATTCTCCTTTGCAAGCAGCAAATGTAGAAATGACCCTTTGGAAAGTTGATGTGATGGTAGAGCAATACTTCCATTTTCAGTCTTTACCTATAAGATGTTCTGAAAGAATTCAGGCCGCCCTAGAAATCTGTGACTACCAGTTAGGGATGGGTTTCACCTGAGGCGCTTGCCTCACCTCAAGTGCTGTATGTAGTTTGGGGAGCCACAATGAAATAAATTAGTATTAATGTAAACTACCAGAGAGTACCCAAAGATGAGGGGCCTGGAGGGGGAAGCAGGAGCAGGAGCAGCTGAAGTCACTTGGTCTGTCTAGCCAGGAGAAGAGTAAACTGAGGAGACACCTCAATGAGGTCTTCAATATCCTCATGGGGGGAAGTGGAGGGGCAGGCACTGATCTCTTCTCTCAGGTGACCAGTGACAGGACTGGAGGGAATGGCCTCGAGCTGTGTCAGGGGAGGTTCAGGTTGGATATTAGGAAAAGATTCTTCCCCCACAGGGTGGCTGGGCACTGGAACAGGCTCCCCAGAGAAGTGGTCACAGTACCAAGCCTGACAGAGTTCAAGAAGTGTCTGGACTGCTCTCAGGCCCATGGTGAGATTTTTGGGGACATTCTTGTACAGGGCCAGGAGTTGGACTTGATAAATCTTGTGAGTCCTTTCCAACTCAAAATATTCTCTGATTCCAATTATAATTGCAGTGCATGTTTGTTGACACTTCCTCAGAAGGCTATGTAAGATCCTTTGTACTTGTTCAGCCTTAGAAGTATTTTTATCTCATTTAGAGAGCAGCAGTCTGAAGATTAAATTGACCTTTATGAAGCTGATGTTCATTTCTTAACTGTATAAAAATTGTGCGCAAAGCAAACAAAAAAAGTTCCTTGGAATGTTTGCATGGACATATCGTCCTACCAGTGCTATGACCTTCTTTCAAACAATTTTCTGATTTACAGAATCAAATAGGTCGGAAAAGATCTCTGAGATCATCAAGCGCTTCCCTTGACTGAACACCACCTTGACAGATAGACCATGACACTCAGTGCCATGTCTAGCTCTTTCCTTGAGCACCTCCAGGGATGGTGACTTCACCCCTTTTCTCTACTGTCAGTTTCAATGGTTGAGAGCACTTTCCATGAATTTTTTTTTCTAGTGTCCAATCTAAACCTTCCCTGTTGTAATGTAGAGCGATTTCCTCCTGTCCTGTCTCTTGTTACCTGAGACAAGAGACTGACCCCCACATGTCTACAGCCTCCTGTCAGGGAATTGTACTGAATGATAAAGTCTCCCCTGTTCCTTCTTTTCTCCAGGCTAAACCACCCCAGCTCCCTCAGCTATTTCTCATCAGACTTGTGCTCCAGACCCTTCCCCAGCTCCGTGGCCTTGGCCACATTCCAGCCCATCAATGTCTTTTGTGTACTGAGGGGCCCAAAACTGGACACAGCCTTTGAGATGGGGTGTCACCAGTGCCCAGCACAGACAGACGATCACTGCCCCGCTCCTGCTGGCCACACTGTTGTTGATACAGACCAGGTGCCATTGGCCTTTTTGAGCACCTGGGCACACTGGCTCATGTTCAGGTGGCTGTGAACCAGCACCCACACGTCCTTTTCCTCTGAGCAGTTTTCAAGCCCCTCTGCCCCCAGCCTCGAGCGCTGCCTGGGGCATTATTGTGACCTCGGTGCAGGACCTGGCAGTTGGCCTTACTGAACCTCACACTGTTGGTCTTCAGCAAGAGATTTGCTTGGTGGGATTAAGTACAACACAGTAATAGTTTTAAGAGGATCTTGATTAAAGCAACTTCAATGGGTTCCTCTGTAATTGACCAGTGCTTTCAGGGCCAGAGCATGCTACCTACAGTAGCTGACAACAGAGGCAAACAGGTCTTTGTATGGAAATCTAAGGTTGATTTATTGACCCCCAAAGGGTGTCCAGAGCCAAAGCCAAACTCAGACTCAGGGCACAGGCTTTTATATGGGGAAGAAGGGGTGGTTCTGAGGGTTAAGGGCCAACAGGAACAAATGAAACTGGTGCAGAGGAGGGGCAGCCAACCAGGGGAGCCAATAGGGTAACAGGGGTGGAACACTGCAGCAAACTGAGACCAATGGAGATCAGGAGACAGGAACATTCTAGAGAATATACAAATATGGGGGGGGGGGCTGAACTGAGGTGGAACAAGTGTGCAAACCAATAGAACTTAAGATATTAACATGTGCCTGTAAAGGCCTACAGGAGTGAGGCACTTGTCACCCTTATCTTAGAGGGGTGTTTCTCCTTGCCTGCTTCTGCCTCTCCCAGCCTGAAGTATTACAGCCCTTGTGGCAGGTCTTTGGGCTTCCACACTTGATTTTTTTTTAGCTTATGTTTGTGCTTGACTCCTTTTTGTAGTCAAAAAATCTTAAAGCAACTGCCAGATGACGGCCAGAGAAAGAAAACAGTGTGAAGTGTTTGGTTTGTTTCCTTCAGAAAAAACTGATCTTTATTAAGAAAAATAAAAAGTAGCCACTTGCATCATGTTAAGTGGATGGCAGTGCGTTAACTGAGATCAACAGAGGTATAAGTAAAAAGAAGGGTTTGCCTCATTTTAAGGGACAGCATAAGCCAGTACATACAAAACACAGAATATTAAAGGAAACCATAAGCAACTTTGGTACAATTTTAAGGAAAACTTAGTCTTTTCAGCATGAAATGAGATTGTTTTGCTAATAAAAAGTGTTGATAAGCTTTCAGAAAATGCAATGTTGAATGCCAGTGTAGACGTTTTGCTTTGATGATTAAAAAATACAAACTGAATTACATCTCTGCACTGCAAGAATCTACCAGGGAATTAAAATATAAAGTGCTTTGCTGAAGAAGGAACTGAGAAGCCTGACAGTACTTTTCCTACCTGTGCCTGTGGTTCTTATGAATATTGAAAAATCAGTCTGTTTTTTTCCCTTAAATTTTTAGTCAAGAATGAACTGGTATTCTTACTGGTATCTTGGGTAAATGAATTAATTTTGCCTTACTGAAGACAATAGAGACAAAACCTGGAAACCACAAAAGCAGCATCTCCTGGGATCACAAGGATGATGTGGCCACTGATGACTGATTCTGGAAGAGAGAACATGAGATATACACAGCTCAGTATTCTTGTAATTGCTTAACAATTTCACAGATTTATTTAAAACTCTGATTATTGAAACACACATAAAAATAGGGGAAGGTTTTAATTCTACTTCCGTGCAGGCCTGAAAATTGGATCTCAGTGTAAGTAATTGCATAATGCCCAAGTGCAAAAATCTAAATAGCTATTCCAGTGTTCTAAAAAAGTAAATACATTATTAAATGCAATTTTTCTTCTGAACTATAATTTATGTTACATATCAAATGAAAAACAGAGAATGTTTTAATCATGTAGGGTTAAAATTTTGTAAATGTATATAATTTTGTAAATGTATAAATGTAAATGTAAATGTATAAAATGTATAAAATTTTGTAAATGTATATTTTGAGAAAATTATAAGATGTGAGAATTATATTGATAAACATTGGGCTACAATGATAGTAACACAGTGCACCCAAACATATATTTATTTTTATATTTGGATTCCAGTAAGAATTACTGTTGAGTTCAACCAATCTGAAGATGTGGGAAAATACTTAGAAATTTTTTTTATGTAATGGTTAGAAAATATGGAAAAATGTCAGATAATTTAAACATGATGTTCTATTTGAATTACTACCCTTTCTCTTCCTGCTCCCAAATCTTTTCACTCAACACAATTTGGACTCATCTGTTGAGTAAAAACTCATTTGCTTTAGGGCTGTGTTTGAACTTCAGGCTTTGGGACAATTTCTGTCTAACATTGGTTTGGATGTCACTGCTTTCAGCTGAGAATAAGGAACTTTGGCAATAGAATTATTGCAAAGCATATCTGGCTCATTAGAGGAAGCATGAATAATAGATCTGTTATCAATTAGCTGGTTTAATGAACTACTCCATATGTCAAGGAACTGGAGAGTTTTCTATATTTGTACATCTCTACATCTACCTTCACGTTTGGATTCAGAGTCCAGAGTACCAGAGTATTTTTTTTTAATTAGGGATACAGCTGTAGTCCTTTAGATTGCAGAAGGACATGGAGAATTTGTTTTAAATGCTTTGAGAGGGATTAATTTTTAGCAGGAGCCCAAAGCCTTGAAAAAATATCAGCAATTTCTGAAGACACAGAAGTCATTGACAAAAATCTCAAATACTGTTTTAATTCTAGGGCATTACAATTTAAAAATGAAGAAATGAGGTACTGAGGGGCTGAGGTCATGAAGCCTAATAAAATAAAATAATTGCAAGATTGTAAAGGATTGTCTGTTTGAGGGAGAAATAGTTTCAGAGTGTGAAAACTGAATCTGTTGATCATAAAATTAAAATTGTGATAACTACAGATAGTCTCAATTCATCATGGCAAACCAACTGTTTCAAGGAGGTATTGTCTGAAATATCTCCTTTAGGTGGCAGAACACTTTGACAAAATACACCAGGGCTGAAGCAACACACTTCATGGATCTGGGGCAGCAGATACCAACATGCAGCAGGACTGACTTTGTTGGTACAGCGTGCACATCAGTGTTGTGATAAAGGACATAACAAATGAGTGTTAGTGAGCACTTTTTAAAATTTCATTTATGGATTTGCTATTTCTTCAAGTAAATTTTATTTGTGCTTATTGATAAACTGAGATTTAGAGAAAATCTTATTTCTTTCTGTTGGGTTGTTACACAAAAGGTGGAGCCATATTCTTGCAGGTGCACAGTGATAACTACAAGAGGCAAGGCACAGAAACTGCATTTTTCATTAGGTATAAGGAAAAAGGAATCTTTATAAAAGGAGTGTTCCAGTGCTGACCAGAGAGGCTGAGGAACTTCCTTCTATGGACACTCTGGGCCCACACAGGCTGCCTGAAAATAGGGTTTTCTTTTCCATCTTTTGTGGACTTCTGAAAAGCACTCAGTGGATTTCCAGGGAAATGAAGATTGCAGATTGAAAACGAGTGGAATAGACTGAGAGAGATTGGCCTTGCAGTTCTGTAGCTTGCAGCTGCTTCTGTTTAGATAACACAGCTATAAAAGACTGTTTGCTTCTGAAATAATGTATTTATTTTACTGTGAGGTATTTAGGAAGCCAGGTCCTAAAGACAATGCAAAAAAGTATCTTTTATATGATCAGTAAGACATGAATTCTACAGAGGTATACTCAGAAGGAAGTTGTTTACAGGTTTATTTTCACTACTCCAAAAAGGAACTGGTAAAGCATTTCTGTCTGGAGCAGCCCCCAGTGGTGGCACATGGCTTCATGGACTGATTCAAAAATGCCTCCCTTGCTGTGCTCACACTGTGCTGCTGGTAGGAGCTGTAGGTACAGAAGGCTTCAGCCACTCTGACACTCCACAAGTTCAGGCAAATCTCACACCCCCAGATGGATGCAAATTTTGCTTTAAGGTAATTATGAATATTTCCAGAAGGAGGGGAAAGGGCTTTCTAGCTATGTGTGTCACAGAATCAATTGGTGTGTTGGATGTTTAAAAATGCTCAGGGGAACTTGTTCATCCAGTCTGAGCAGAAGACTTCTGCAATTTATGCAAAATATGACAGTATTTGAAAATGAATTCTGAACTGACAAATTTTGTCACTTTTCTGAAGCAGGACTAAGATCATACTGGTAGAAATCCCTGCTCTTTGGTTCACCATCTGTATCAGTCTGACATCTCTGGTTATTTTTTAGAATGTTAAGTGCTGCCTCCTTCCTGTCATCCCTTCTTCCTTCCCATAACAAGAAGGGGATTAGAAAGGTGTGTATGGCCCAGAACTGCATTATTTAAAGCAACTCTGGCCATCAGTGTGATCACTGTTACTGGAAGAGAAGCATAAAGCCTTTTTGATATGTGTTTGAAAGCTGATACTAGCAAAGAAATCACTGATTTTTTTAACATTTCCGATCATACACGGAGGTGAATTTCTTTTGATAGACAACCTTATTAAAAAGGGAGTGTTCTCTATTCTATTCTGAGGAAACCACTATTTTTTTTTCTTTTTTGGTCATTAAGGTTCTTCATAAGTCAAGACAGATCCAGCATATTAAAGATTAAGATGGATGATAGCACATCTTGATTAAAAACCTTTCAGTGCAACATTAAAGTCTTCTCTTTGTGCTCAAGAGATTGAGAATGAGAAGCCAATCAGCTGCCAAGTGAAAGCATCATCAGCCTGTGGAGGTCAGACCCACCTCTGAATGTATTTGAAATACACTGCAGAAAACAACTTCGGGGAATTTTACTGGAAGCCATAAGTCTTTATAAAGCTCCAGCTAAAACATTCCTTTCCTTGCCCTTTTGTTTGACTGATAGACCCAGCTCAGTGTGATCTGAATGTTTAGTACATCTGTTCTCTAACACTCTCTAACAAAAAAAGTTGATGGGTTTCTTGATTGTGTGGTATTTTATGCTCTTAAATGTGTGCCATGTAATGAAACAGGTATTTCAGATGAAGATACTAGAATAAATGTCAAACATTATCATGTTGAGTCTGCTGCTATAAAATACATATGATGTTTTTTTTCTCCTTGGTAATTTTCATTTAACCTTGTTTAGCTCATAGTTGCAGATTTAACAGTCCTCAATTAACACATCTTGCATTTGTTACTATTGAGCTTGATCCAATTTCTATTACAACATTACTTTAGATCATCTCATTTAATGAAATTCTTAACTTCCTCTGCTGACAGTGTCTCTCATTTTGACCTTCTCAGCATTGCCTACTGTCTTCTGTTTACTAAATTATAAATGAAGGTGTTGTTGAGGTACTCAGCAGTGGTGATGATTCTGTGTTCAGACTCCTTTTATCCTTTAACAATACCCTCTATCACCTTCCTTTGAGTTCTTAACATTTAGATCCCTGTCTTTTCCAGTGTAGCTAAATCTTTTTGCAATAATGCATTAAAAGCTTTTTTTACAGAAGCTGCAGCTATTCCTGGTGATACATTTACTTCTGTTGTTATTTTAGATCTTCTCTATAAGTTCCCCAGAAATTCTGAAAAGGGTGTGTTCTGATACAAGCACAGAATACCAATATGGTGTTTCCTCACCCAGTTTAAGATTTTGGGATCTCCCTGTAGTTAGTAGATTAGCAGGGGATATAAATAAAATTTAAAAATCCTCCTTCAGGACTAGAAAAATAGATCCCTGCTTCTATCAAGGGAGCCTGTGTTGGTTTAGATGCCTACTGTTAGACATACAAATTTATTATTATGATTCTTACTGCAGCTTGCCTAAGAATAAAATTTATTTATTTAGTATTTCATAATAGAAAAGTAATCTATATTTAAATGTTATTGGCATTCATTTCCAAAAGAAAACCAGTCTACTCCCCACAACCTGAGCATTGCACAGACCCCTTATTGGACTGTTTATTCTCTTGTTTGTTCAGACACTGGGGGTTTAGAGTCTAGGAGCATAAGAATGCAACAGCTTCTCTTTGAACAGGGGATTGAAAGAAAGAGCAGTGATCTGCTTGATTCAGTTAGCAGCATTTGGTGTTAGGTATTTTGGATGTTGTAGATTAGTTGCATAAATGAGAGTGGTGCCTCATCAGGGGTATACAAGAATTTATAATTCTTTTTAAAAAGATCAACAGATAGCTGAAGTTCTGTCACCTTGACCATGACAAGGTACTTGGATCTTCAGCTATTAGAAGAGGCCTCATTCTCTGTCTCTGCTGTCCCTACTCTGTCTAGAATCAGAGCAGTCCCAGAAGTGGCACTTGGACTTGAGGAGGATTTCCAGCAGAGGTAGCTCCTATTATGTCCTTGTGCTCTTGGCCTTGGTGTAAACAGGACACTTGAGAAAGCACAGACTGGAGGAGGCAGGGATGCGCCAAGCACCAGCTGGATCTGCTCCCCAGTAAAGTCACAGAGGCAGGAGAGTTACCACTTGTAGCTCTCCCTTTGGGCATTCTCAAATGAAGAGCTGGGACCATCAGCAGGTAAGGGAGAAGCTGTCATTGTTTGAACAAGACAAGTAATAGAAACAGTAGTAAAGCTGGAGGATGCAGCCTGAAAAAAAAAGTTCTTTGCAAAGTACACATGCCTCAGTTGCATTCTGCTGTCTGCACTGAAACCGGAAGCCAGAAGTTTTGATAAACTAAAGATATGTGCAGGCTTTGGGCTGTAGTTGAGGACTATTCTCTGTATTGTAACTGCTATGTCAAGAGGATTTTGTACCTGATTGTAAGCATTTCCAGACTTACAGTCTTCAAATCCCCTAAGGCACAATTAATAACTGCCATGTGATTAAAAAAACCTTCATGGTAAGCAAAAGTCTCTTCTGAGCAAGTCTGAGAGTCTCAGTTCTGACATACAACCACTTTGGAGGCTGAAAGTTATTTAATGTTAACTCTTTATTAATAAAGCTGTTCTACCTGAGTAATAAAGGCTTCCAATTTGCATCCTAAGCACATTAGCAAGCATTCACTTGTTGCTCATAATTACATTGAATGATGTGATTACCATGTGAAGTGATGCAGTTTTGTGATGCTGATTTGCAGTAAATAATCTCCAGGTGCTTTCCAATCCTAAAATTAAAATGTGGTCTTTTATAAGCCATTAATTCCAATATACTTGTGCCATCTCTTTAAGCAACAATACACCAGTACAAAAAAAAAAAAGCATACAGGCACTTGAACATTTCTACACAATGTAAAACCTGTTGGAGTAATCCTGTTAGTGATTTCAGTTGAAGTCTGGAGTTCTGTTCTTTTGCTTTCACATATTTATTAAAATTCTTATATTACTTTTGTCTGCAATCCCCAGAGAGAAAGAAGAAATGTTGGTTGTCTTTTGTTTCTGATATACGTAGTTGTAACTCTTTGTCCCAGGAGCACCATTTCTCCATGTTTAAGGACATGGCAGTCTGGATTAGGGAGGGACAGGAAAGGAATGCATGGGATGAGGAACTCAAAGCAGTTCTGAATTCTTTTGTTTTTGTTCATCATAATATTTGAAAATATTCTGAAGCCATTAACTGCAGATGGCGCCTTTCATTGGGATCAGAGTCAGTTACTAGTACCTCTGGTTTTACATCAAGTGGCATCCTGAATCAGGATCCAAGTCACTTACTAATATTTTTCCTGCACAAACACATGTAACATTGCAGCTGGGCTAGAAGCTTCCTGGGTAAAATCCTAACTGTGTCACTGGAATTACACAAGGGATGAATCAAACTTTAATGTAGTGGTTATCTAACCAAATGTAACATTTAGTACTTGCACTTTACATTAAGTATTACAGAAACCTTTCATTTAGAATTATTTAGTAAGAACAGAGAATGATTCATAGTGACACAAAATAGACAGGTTAGTCAAACCTAGAGATGATTGAAAGAAATAACAAAAATTCAAAAAAGCACTTTTAGCAATCAAGAAAATGCTGGATATAACCAACTGTTGCTAAATGTAAAGTAGTGCATAATACTGCAATAAAATTGAGCTAGTTATATACTAAATTTATATGAAAATTCAGTAGAGATCCTTGTTTTACTTTCAGTTTCCCATTCAGAAAGAAAAACCCTAAATAAAATGAAAGATTCAAATGAAAGCAAAGAATGAGAATATCATGTAATAAGTGACCTCATTTTGGAGTATGTTGTCCTTCATCTGTCCAGGAGGATATTGTAGCACAGCTAGAGGACCTAAGAAGGGCTGACAAAGGTCCAAACACCTGGAATAAATATCAAACTAAAGAAGAAGTGAAAACCATGAAAACCATAGGGTTGTTTACTATGGAATGGAAATAAGTAAATTAAGTCATAAGACAAAATGTACACATACTGCATAATCTGGAAAAGGTCAGACAAGGAATTGTTTCCCTTTTTCCATAGCAAACATATGTGAGGGCATTAAATGTAGTTGAAATGTGATGAACTGAAAATTGCAAAGAGGGAACAAGTTCCATTTTACACTGTAATTATCTGATAGAATCCTTTGCTGCAGGAGGCAGTTTTAGGCTGGAAGTAAAGAGGATTTAGAAAAGGACTGGTAACAATTTTGTTTATAAAACCCATCATTCATTACAATTACAGCACAGACTTAGAGGGAAGCAAATATCTTCCTTCCAGCCCCGAGTTAATCTTTGAATGGTAATCTGATCATTGGGTTATTTTGCCATACATTCAGCTCCTGCAAATTTCTCATAAACTTCCCCAAACTTGTGCAGTTTGACAGAAGATATCAGAGCAGTGCAATCCTAGTACAATTCAGTATGGCTTTTCTCATGCTTTTAATACCAGTAATGTCTAGTGAATCTGAAAAGCGAACCTAGGAAATAAGTATAGAATTGGGGAATAATGCTTTTTCATAACAATTCTCAGCCAAGCCAATTTTTTACACTGTTTATAAACATTTAGATAGTAAAGTATCCCTGTGTCCCTATCTAGTTTCTGAAGTATTCAAAATAGTCCTGTATTTTCATTTAAACTCTAACCTACACCATCCCCATCCAATCTTCAGCTGCTCAGCCATTAAAAAAACAAACAACTTCGCTTTATTATTCAGGATATGCAGTGAATCCTGGTCTGTATATATAAAAATATATATATCCTTCAGAACATTTAATTTTAACACAGCAGAAGCCCATATTAGCAGAATCACATATATAATGAGAGTGTTTTTCTAGGTGGGTTTGATGGACTGTGCTGTTTGAACAAAGACAAGTTTGGTAAAGAATTTTTCACTGCTGTCCCACCAATTGACAGACACAACATCATAAGTCTTCTTACAGTATGAAACTAATTAGAATCTGTATCTTTGCCATCTTAATGTCTTGCCTCTCAGCCAGTTTCCATAGGAGAAGTGCTCCAGTCCTCTTATCATCTCCATGGCCCTCTGGACACACTCCAACGGGCCCATGTTCTTTTTATGCTGTGAGCCCTAGAGGAGAATGCAGGACTCCAGGTGGAGTCTCACAAGAGCAGAATATAAGGGGAGAATATACATTCTATATTCCTCAGCCTGCTGTCCTTGGGGCTTTTGAAGCAGCCCAGGACCCAGTTGGCTTCCTGGGCTGCAAGAACACCCTGCCAGATCGTTTTGACCTGTTATTTAACAGCTTTTCATAATTATGTTTTCCATATTCTCAGAGTGGTTGAATTAAATGATAGTTCTTACTGCAGTTCAGTGATCACATAAGTGTATTTTTGGGTCCACTGTGTTACTATCACTACAGTGTAAAATCTGTTGATACAATGCTCATTTCTTATATTTTTTGTCGATTTTGCATTTATTTGCAAAATCTCAAGCCTATATGATTAAAACACCTGGATTGTCTTATGTTCTCTTGCAAGGCATTTTAGAGAGGACAGCTGATAGCAAAGACATTGCAGAGTCTCAAGAGTGCCTGAATTTGTCTTGCAGATCCAAGTCAATGGAGGGATAGAAGTCCCTCCAAGTGTATGTGCTGCAAGGGCCTGGAGTCTTCAGATAACTCTTCATTTGCTTAGGAAATAATTAAAGAACAAACTCTTTTTGTCATTCTGTTCAGTTACCAGCTTTTCACTTTGTTTGTTTGTTTTATAAATAACCTAAAATTGTGTTTCCCTTATGTTTTGGAAAGTCCAATTCACATTTACCCACCAGCACAGAGGATTAAGCAGCTGTATTGCTGGAGTAGAGCTGAATTAGACAATCATTGATCCATATGGTTGATTTACAATAGAAATTAATAGGAACATTTCCCTGAATCAAATTATTTCTTGATAAGAGTGCTCAGTCAATAAGAGACTCTTGCAATATCCCTCTGTAATGACAAACATAACATTCACTTTTCCTTAATCCCCTAAGTGTCAGACCATAGCAGACACCCTTGAAATATTTTAAATTGCGGTAAGTGTAATTTGCTTCACTTTAGGATTTAAAATGCTGCTTCTTTGAAGTGGAGGTCTAGTCTGACTAGTCAACTTGCAAAAGTGACAACACAGGTTTTAATGAGATGACTCAGTGAGTTCCAGATTGTGTTCATTGCATCACTAAATAAATGTCCCTGTGCAAGTGGGATGTGTTACAACTCACACATTGCTGCCTTGCAATATTGCTGCTGGAGAAGGCCACCTAGTAGTGGGAATTTTCTTATGCAGGAAGGTTTCTTGCTTTAGTTCAAGAATACAAATATGAACTTTGTTTATTTGCCAAAGGTATCCTGGGGTGCATCAGGAAGAGCATTGCCAGCAGGTCAGAGAGGGGATCCTGCCCCTCTGCTCAGACCTGGCAAGGCCTCCCCTGGAGCGATCTGTGCAGTTCTGAGCTCCTCAGTACAAGGCAGACACTCCTGGACTGAGTCCAGTGAAGGAAAAAAGATGGTTAAGGGACTGGAGAATCTCTGTTATGGGGAAAGGCTGACGGAGCTGGGCCTGCTCAGCCTTGGAAAGAGAATACTGAGAGGGAACCTCATCAATGTCTGCCTGTCTGTAGGGAGGCGTCAGAGGATGAACCAGGCTCTGTTCAGTGGTGCCCAGCAAAGGACAAGAGGCAATGGGCAGAAACTGATGCCCAGGATGTTCCATCTGAAATGAGGAAGAATTTCTTTACTGTGCAGTGATCAAGCACCAGTACAGATTGCCCAGAGAGGGTCTGGAGCCTCCTTGCTGGAGATATCCAAGAACTGTCTGGACATGATCCTGTGCCATGTGCTCTGGGATGACCCTGCTTGAGCAGAGAGGTTGGTCCAGATGACCCACTGTGGTCCCCTCCAGCCTTACCCATTCTGTGATTCTATGATTCTGTGACTCCTACTGAATGAAGAATATTCCTTCATGACCTAGCTATAAATTTTATAAAGTTTTATAAATTAGTTGACAGTTTATGGATAAGGATTAAGGGACAGGCTAACATGGGTGAAACTGGGTGTTTACTACAGGCCACCTGGTCAGGAAAAGGAAGTGGATGAGGCCTTTTACAAACACCTGGGAATAGCCAAGATCACAGGCCCTGGACTCATGGAAAATCCCAACCTTTGATATCTGCAGGGTGCACACAACCCAGGAGGGCCCTGCAGACCATCAATAATTTCTTGTCAGAGGTGGTGGAGGACCCAACAAGGAGAGGAAAAGCTTTTTTACTTCAGTGGTGGCAGAGTGCTGAAATGGGCTGCCCAGAGAGGTTGTGGAGTGTCCTTCTCTGAAGACACTCAAAACCATCTGTGATGGGATCCTGTGCAGGAGCTTGATCAGGGGGCTGGGCTGGATGATCTCTAGAGGCCCCTTCTAACCCCAATCATTCTGGGGTGTTGTAAGGACAATTGCCTCATTAATCTAAGTATAGAAAGATCTAGGGCAGTTGTCATCCTTTAAAAAAATAATTACCAAAATCACAGAATTTCACTCATTTTTTCAATTGGCTTCAGTTCTGTAATGATAAAGATTATCCAGATGGAAGTAAATAATTGTTTCTATGACAACTCAGCCAGACCAGTAACTCATTCTCTTAGAGCTCTAGTAGTGCCAAATTCAAGACTATTGAAAACCACTTGTTTTAATAAAATAAGATTTTATGGCTTTGAGTATACATGAAAACCAGATTTGTGAATTGTGTTTCTGGCCTGCTTTTAAACTGTTTGCCATTTTTAGGATTTTTTCCCTTAAATACTATGTAACCACAGCATAGAGACTGTCTGTGTTCTGCCTTAAGCAAATCTCCTTCACTTAGGTAATATATTTTCTGTTGCTTCATTTTGACATTTCCATTCATGTACTAGCAACTGTTCCTTATATTCAGTATTCCTTCCACATACTTCAAACCCCTTGTTATGTATTTGTGGAGCTATTTATTGCTTAGTAAGACTCTCATCTTTTTGATTTCACTCTAATACATCACTGTTTATTGATTCTGTATTTTGAAGTTCATTTTGGATTCTATGGCTGGTACTCATTGCAGGAGTGCTGCTTAAACCACAGCACTGAAGGTTTTTAATGCTGTTCAGCTCTGTCTGTGTATCCTGTATCAAAATTTAAATTATGGATATCTGAAGAACACAGCCTTGCTAACACTTGTATAACATGTTGACTTCTATAAAGTATCCTTTTCTGAGTAAGGAGAAGGGTTCTTTAACATTAGAAGGGTCAATTGGAGTGCTGAGAAGAGTCACTATTGGTTATAAAAACATGGAAAGGGCATGTACAAGATATTGAAATATACTTCAAAGAAAAATATCAATTCATATTAATAATTAATCAAGTTAGAGAATCAAACATACTCTTGTTCATAAAAGCATCTTTTAATGTAGTCATTCCAGATCCCTCTTGAGGGGGAAATAAATTGATCCTATTGTATTTCCAATATTTTTTATGTAAGAGAATACTTCGTCCATGGACGATCCTGTGCCTATGAACTTGTAGGACAATGTCGTGGGATGACCGCTTTTATCCCAATATCGTGTATTATGTCTGGCAGCTGTGTTTCTCTCTCTCTCTCTCTCTTCCCCCCCCGCCCCGACCGTCTTGCCGCGGCGGGGCGGG
>JAWWEY010000115.1:143755218-143783846 GCA_035582745.1 Loriotus luctuosus | reverse complement strand
TTTCCACTTTGCTCCTCCGAGGAATTCCTTCCCGAACCCGGTGTTTGGGGGGGGGGGGACGACTCCCTTTCGGAGATTTCCCCTAATTTTGTCCTGAACCAGGACAGACAAAGAAAACAGATTTTGTTATTTGACTGTGAGATAAAACTCTACTTCTTTAAGTTTCTGGAAAGAAAAATTCTATTACTAAAACCCACAGAGAATATAAGAAAAAATGCCTTTAAAAGAAATATTCTGTATTGTACATTCAGAAAAAAAATCTGTAGAATCTGAATTTTGCAATGCTGTGACCTGGAAAATGAAAGCTGTTGCAAAACCAAGAGAATGACATAATTAAAATTTTTAGATTGATCAATTGTTAGGAACAGTCAATTTTTAATAGGATTTGAGCATAACAAGCTTATATCTAGAAATATTTAGGCATCTTTAGCAAAGATTTTTTTTTAGTGAAATGAAAACCATTGTTGTCTCCAAAATATGAAAAGAACTGCCACAATCAATCGGAAATAAATAGTTTCTTCACAAAGTTTCTGAAAAAATTTTCTTGTATTCAAGCATGACTAGCTCACTTGCTTTTCAAACTCAGATTATTTTATTCACAGCCCTTTTACAGGAAGATGCTAAAAACTGAATCACAGACAGAGAAGCTTTTACCCACTTGCTTTGCCTATTCTTTTTTTTGGTGACATCAGTGATAATATTGTGCTGTAAAGTGGAAAAATTCTTTCTGAATAGACTGCAGAACTTGCAGTGGTGAAAAGAGAAGTTTCATCCTCACCAACTTCATGAAAGTATGACCTAAGGAACCAACATGTTTCCCCAATTCCTGATTTTCTGAATGTGTACAGGTTTCTCCTAATAAGACTTTTTAAAATTTAGTATGTTAGTATTAATCTTACAAAGGAAAAGAAGTTCTCTCTAATTCTTTGACACTTAGATTTAAGAGGAAAAACCCAAAGGATAACTTACTTTTTTTTTGCAGTAAGTATTTGGTTTTTTTTTTCATTCTACATTTCTTGTTTAGCTTTGAAGGCCGACACAAGGGAAATCTGTTACCCTTTTCCTAGGCAGAGAAGGTCACTTTTGAAACCCTGACATTATGAAAAATTGGTTTAATCCAGAAATTTTGTTTCTGTAAAACACAGTCTGAAGAGCTGAAAGCAGCATCTGTCAACGGATCATGTAGGAAGGAGAAACAAGTAACAACTTCACCTGGCACGGCTGTTCAGTGCTCCTCCAAAGGCATTGCAAAAGTTACGCTTCAGACTCGCAGCTGAATATGAAAAGATGACATTTAATAGTTCAATAGAAAAATCTTCCTAAGCATTTCACTCCCAGCCCCTGTACATGTGTCAATACAGAGAATCTGTCAAATTAAATAGGGGAGATGAGAACAAAATTTCCTTATCATAAAACACGTAATACTCACTGTGAGTACCATGCGATGCAACATGCCTAAAACAACATTAATTCTTTTTATCCAGTCTGTGTCTACTAGAAGAGAAGCCTAAACAGCTATGACAAATACATCACCATTAGAGATACAGTAAATAGAATGAGATGAGTCCCTTTTCTAATGCAATATGGTAAATAATTGCTGGGATTTGTGTCTAAACTGCAAATGCAATAATAATAATAGGGGGGAAATCAATATATATTATGAGTATTAGACAGGGTAAATAGCTATTGAATCAGGTTATCCACCCATTTTGCTAGAACAGGAGAACTCCTTATAGCTTGCTTATTTGACGCTTGTTTTTTTTTTAATTATACTGGTAGTGCTTTTGTATGAACACTTGAAATACTAGCTCAGGATTTAATAATCTCCTTGTTATGATTCCTGATGGATGTTAGGATGGGTCAAAATAACAGAATATAGCTCCAGTCTGTAATAAACTGAATCTTATGCATACCCATGGATAGCTACACATTGATTTTCATCATCTGCACTTTAGTTCTTCATCTCCACACCTTTCCTGGGTTTGATGGGGTTGTTGTGGGTTGGGGTTTGTTTGTTTGCCTTTCTACTTTGTTTGCTGTGCCCTTAAATAGTTACAGAAGAATAAAGACTGAACAGACACGATTTAAACAAGAATTAGTTAATTGAAATTTTACCCCAGACTGACTGATGATTTGGGGGGTTTTGTGATGATTGTTTTTTTGTTTTGTTTTATTTTCTGCTGTGAAATATATTATTTAATAACCTACTTCATAAAAATGTGTAAGTGTACTTACACATCTTCAAGGAAATCAAATCAAGAACAGAATTTATGGAAAAATACCTGAATGCAGGTTTGAGGGTTTTTTTTTCTCCTTTCACAGTTATTTTGACTATATTTCTTCAGTCCTACAAAAAATGTTACATCTCAACTAGCATCTTTGAAGTTTGTGAGTTATCACCAAAAAGGAAGGAAGAGTAAGTGTGTTGTGGTTCTTGTTTATTTCACTACGTTGCTGTTAAATGGTTCATTCTGTTATCTCCTCCACGTTTTCCGTAAATTGGTTTACCCCTGAGTTGTACCCTCCCTTAGAGCTGTTCCTCAAGCTATTCCCCTCCCTTTGTTCTAGCCCTTTCTTTGCCTATCAAGGCAACCCCACCCCTTTTTCAAGAATGTTCCCTGCCACTCTCTCCCTGGGCCAATCCTTGATTGACACATCCATTTGGAAATCCCCTAATCTAAGTCCATATGCCCATATTGGTCCCACGCTGTTGATGTAATCCTCTTGCTCCACCCTCGAAGTTTCCCTATTGGTTGATTTTCTGTATCCACCCCCTGGTTTGTAACTCTATTTAACCCTGTGCATGGAGGTTCGGGGGCTCTTTTGTCTTACCCTATTTGCCTGAAATAAGCTTTTCTTGTGAACCCTTAAGACAAAGAGCCTCTTCCTTCATCTGATCCCTGCTGTGGCTGTAACAGTATGCACTGTAGAGTTTACAGCTCTTCAGATCACCTGTGGGCAAACCGCAGTCCCCTGCTGTTCCCCACTCCTGGTGTGGCTGCCGGAGTGTTTAGAGCTAGCCCAGGCTCCGGTGGGCTATGTCATGAGCAGTGACAGCATCCAAAATAATGGAATTGCAGGTGTTTTACGTGATTAGTTGCAAATAGCTAGAGCATTTGCAGCTGTAGCATATTCAGGTATCTGAGACAGCTACTGTGTTTCCATGAACTGCTGTGGTGGGGTGACCTTGGCCAGCAGCTGCCCACCCACCCACTCACATTCCCTTCTCAGCATGACCCAGGGCACTACAGGAGGGAAAAGCTCATGGGTTAAGATACAGACAGGAAGTTCACTTATCATTCACCATCACAGACAAAATGGATTTGACTTGGGGAAACTCAAGTGTGTGGTTTTGGGAGCCACAAAACAAGAAAGATACAAAGCTGATAGAGAGTTTCCAAAAGGGGATGTGAGGACGGTGTAGGGTCTGGAGGGGAAGCCATAGGAGAAGCAGCTGAGGTCACTTGGTCTGTTCAACCCCAAGAAAAGGAGAATGAGGAGAGACCTCATTGTACTCTTTAACATCCTCATAGTGGGCAACAGAGGACAACTGATCTCTCTTGTTAGTAGTGACAGGACCTGAAAGAATGGCCTGAAGCTGAGTTGGAGGAGGTTTAGGTTGGATACCAGGAAAATGTTCTTCCCCCAGAAAGTGGCTGGGCACTGAACAGACTCCCCAAAGAGGTGGTCCCAGCACCAAGCTTGACAGAGTTCAAGCATTCAGACAATGCTTTCAAGCATGTGGTGGAATTTTTGGGGTGTCTTGTACAGGCCCAGAAGTAGGACTTCCATGATTTTTGTGAGTCCCTTCCAACTCAGGATATTCTATGATCCTATAAAAAAATAATTTAATTTATTGTAATTTAAAGTACAATCAAATAGGGAGAAACAAAGGCAGAATTAAAATGTTTTCCCATCTTCTCCTCTATCTCCTTCCCACAGGTCAGACCCTTTCCTGGGCTGCTGCCCTTCAGGGACAGCTGCTCCTGCCAGGGTCTTCACATCCCCCTATCCCGCCATCCTGAGGACAAGTCACCTCAAGTTGCTCATTTCCTACACAGTCAGGATGTCCCCAGTGCAATTCCTGGGCTCTGTGTGTTGTACACTGTATCCTGGCTGTACAGATGTGAAAGGGCTCTAGGATATGGCCAACACCTGCAGGAGAGAGAGTCTCGAACCCATCAAAACCACCCCAAATCTGTGTTCCTTGTCAACTTGGACAGAGGAGGTGCTGGACTGAGAGGGAATAATGGTGTCTGCCTGAGGCTGCTTTCAAAGTAGACTTGATGTATTCAATATCAGCTTAATAATTTCAGAGACTCAAATTAAAAAATTAATTTCTTAATGAGAAGGGGATGATGATAAAGACAATCTGCTGGTTTGAGTGGATTTGGGGGTGGGTTTTGTATGCTATTCTCCTGTATAAGTTTCAAGCTTCCAAGAACATTTTGCACCTCCATTTTTATTCCCATATGGGTTTTAAACCTCAAATGTGGATTAAATAGTACCTTTCACATAAATAGACTCATCAGTTGCATGTGACTGCAAGCATAAGTTTAGGACAACATCTACTTCTGTGACTGTGTAACACTAAATATTCTGTGAAGTTTAACTAATCTTGTCCAGTTTGCTCTGGAAGCCCTCTATGCCCATTCCTCTTCTGCAGTTGTGTCTTTTCTTGTGTCATTTCTGAAATATGACTGATGGCCAGTACTACACTCCACAGCAGGCTGGAACCAAACTGCAGACTGGGGAGCACTGCATAAAGAGGAAATATTTGCACTTTTTATTTCCTATGTAAATTTGGACAAAATAGTCCTGAGACTTTGAAACACCATGAGGTTTCTAGGGCTGCCCTTACACACCTATCATCTGACCAGCAATCTGGTCTCTGATCTCAAAAGGAGCCACAAAACCATCTTTTTTTAGCTTGAAAACCTGTCTGTCTAGCCACCATTGGCCCATTACTGCATGCCACATTTCCTATAGCTTGTAGCATTGAGATTTCTTATCTTTAATTCCATTCTAAGTCTCCTTCTTGCTTTGAGATTCTTGTCCTCGTTGATTTCTGTTTTCTTCATTAATCCTTCAGGAATTCATTTTTGTCTTTGGTGTTTGTAGCATCTTCTAGTTTGGAAAAACATTCAAAATGTAATTTAATAACTTCTTGCTTTTTATCAGATCAAATAAACTTCATTTTATCCCAAATAAGACTGCCTAATGTGACTAATAATATCTTCTGTGACACTCTGAGAACTTAAATTAATTGCTAGTGCTCTCTGTAAGGATCACATACTACACTGGCATCCAGTTTGTGAAGATGCTGTTGATCCCCCTTGAAATTTTCATCTTCTATTACAATGCCTCAGATCACTTCAAATTATCTGTGGCAGTGATGACGTGCTGTATTAGCGAAGAGGCACAATAGGTACTTTCAGTTAATATTAAGTTTTTCATCAGATAGATTGGGTTGGAATAGGTTGGAATCTATTTCCAAGTAGCTTACTGTGTACAGCTTGCTGTAGAACTGTTCAATTCACACATAATGCAATATAAAAATGAAATGTCATAAATAAAATATCAGCAGTGGGGAAAACCAGAAGAAAATTTCCACTCACTAGCTACACAGCTGTCTTCTATTCAGAGAGAAAAAGGAAGAGAGGCAGAATATGAGAGTGCATTTTGAAATAAATATTTCTATTATGTTTACTGCAAATACCACTAATATTAAATGAAAGATGCTGTAGTCTCTGTTCTATTTTATTTAATTTCTTCTACCTGTGATTATAAGAAAACTCTAACCTAGCTAATTGCTTCATTAAGTCTCAGCCTGACTTCATAAATGTAAATATTTTCAGTTTTTGCTTAAATATGTCAAATTTCAAGCAACAGATGCAGTCAGGGTCACAATCTACTCACAGTTATTCAGTAAACACAAAAGAAATGGCATGTTTATCCTGAGAATTTTCTTTGTCACATTATTTTTTGATTTTATTCAGAATGATACTTTATTCTTACAGCCCTTTCAGAGGGTAGGTATTCTCACCAGAAGCCTTCTTAGACCTTCTTGGTATACACAAAGCCATCAGCTGTGGTTGAAATGGGATTTCACTGTGCTTTGGAGAGCCTCCCCAACCATCAGGAGTCTTCATGCTTTATAATTCCCATATTCTCCTCAAACATGATATGTAGCAACAGAGATTACCTTCTCAAGTTATCTTTCTGTCACAAACTGTAATACCAATTTGAATATATTTCTCCAGCAGGTCAACATTTTTGCTAAGGGATTAGAAGGTAAATGCAGGCTCAGTGTGATACACAGATATATGGCTATTAATCCATGTGTTCTTATGTGGAGGAAACTTGCAAATTTGAATTTCCAAGATTTCCGCCATGCATGCCATGCTGCAAGTCTAATTTCCAAAGTCTAAGCTACTCTTGGTCATTTGCAGCTCTCTTTCATGTAGGGAAGGCAGGATTGTCTCATTTTGTCTTTTGATATTGATATTCACCTTCTCAGAAATAAAGGCCATGACAAGCTTTTTTTCCTTAAAAACCCCCAACCTATCAAACAAAACCGCCTGAACAAACTGAAACAACCTTACCTGATGTGACAAAAACCACTTTGCTTACTTTGTCAAGTCTGGGTTAAAGCACCTTTTAGCCAAAGGCTTCTTTATTACCCTTTGAGCCCAATTCCACAAATCATACCATTTTCCAGATGATGTGTCTGGAGAAAATGAGACAGGTGTCTGGAACCATTTCTTCCTAGAAACATTAGCATTCTATTTAGTGCACACATTACTCCATGTAATCAACAAGATGATTTGAATGTTGGCTCCAAAAAGCAAAGGGCTGGATAGAATCCAATGTTTTTGCCCTTATTTGTGTGAAAGGACTTTAAAATACTTCACATCTCTTGGGGAAAAAATACTGGATTTTTCTCATTCATTCTCCCAAAGTATCCTTAGATAAGTGGTCATATTTTCTTTTCATGCATATATAACCAATGCTTTTGGCATCATCTCTCTCTAGGAATTGTATTAAAAGTGGCTTCCTAATGGTGGAATTCATTCTTAGGGAAGGACAAGTTCAATCATGGCCTTGGAAACATTGCAGTAAAATACAATTAATTTTGCTGAAATCAATGTTAATATTCTATAACCAACTGACATAAACAGAACATTGTTGAACATCAGTATACATCTGAAATGTATCCATACCACGTGGATATACTTGTATGCCTGTATTATATGTGTGCTTTTACATTGCTGCATTAGAATAGAGAGGAAGGTAAAGTAGCAAAAAAAAAAAAAAAAGCCAAGAACAAAAGGGCTAAAGATGTGAGTTTCAGAGACAAATTTCACACTTTCAGTAGAGCTGGGAGAGCAGCCAGTGGCTGAAAGCAGAACCCCTGCCCAGTGACCACAATTCAGCTCATAATAATTTCCATTACCCAAATACCAGAGGGTTGTTAGCAAAACTGCTTTATTTTGTAGACATGCAAATAAAGCAAATACTGTTAAAAGTAACTAAAAAAAAAAGGTTGAAAGCATAATTTTTCTGTTTACTATTCAGGTTTTATAATCAAGACCTGCGATTATTAGCCTGAAAATCCATCTGATAGTGGAGATTGACATCAAAGGGCTTGAGGAAAAATGGTGAAAGAAAGGTCTATTTTCAGTAAAATTGAATCTCCTGACAGGGTCCTACTTCTTTAGTGGATTGGTTTTTATGAGTCCAGAAGCTGGGAAAAAAACTTTAAAAACTGTTTATTTTTTTTTTAATATTAAAAACAGTTCGCTTTGCAGCTTGGTTCCAAATATTTTGGTTTCTCTGTTTTTACTATGCAAAGGGTGAGGAAAAATAAGACACCATGCAACCTGAGTCTCATTTGCTAAACCTGCCACAAAACACTGATCTCTATTTATGACCTCTGCCAACGAGAAAGTACAAAAGGAGAGAACAGGCTTTATTTCTAACCTTGTCATATGTCCACAACAACTTTTTGTTCTCAGGTCTTAGGACTCTTCCCAATATACTGAAGCTGAAATTCCAAATTAGCCCAAGAAATGTTTTGTTCAGCTATTTTTCTTTAACCATAAGCTTTGAGAGGTTTATACATTATATTCAGGTACAATGCTGATCTTGCCTTCTAGAGTTATAAATAAGATCAGAATGTTCTTTTACTTGGCTTTTCTGTGCAGATTTCTGCTTTCTGCTGAAAATACTTACATAATGAGCTCAAATTCAATCATAATCTTGTGAATAGTCTAAGGAACATTTTATTTGGTGTGTTGACATTTCACATTTTCTTTATTACCCTTTGTGAAATCTCTTTATCACAACAGTGAAATCTCATTTGTGAATGTTAAAGGGTTCTTTTTTCTTTCAATAATTTTATGTTGAAGAGGCAATGCCTTCTGTTTCTAGGCAGGGTACTTATTTTTTGAGATGGCATGACATGAACCATTAATTATATCCATATTTACAGCACTCTGAAATGGTCTCCACGACCTTTGTGTAGCTCTGGGTTCATATGTCACCACAACATTAATCTTTCAAATAGATGATGGCCAACAGACATTTATCTAAACCATTTTAAAAAAACCTCTTAGTGAAGCATATTCCACAAATTTCATCCCTATATTTCATCTGTCTTAGAGTAAAAAAAAAATTCTAGTAAGTACTGTGTCTCTTGCTAAAATAGTGATCCAAATAGGGGGCTTACAGGAAGGCTGGAGAGGGACTATTCACATGGGCATGTAGTGATAGAACAAGTAGAAATGGCTTTAAGCTGAAGGTGGGGAGGTTTAGATCGGATATTAGAAAGAAATTCTTTACTGTGAGGATGATGAGGTACAGGTTACCCAAGAAGCTGTGGATGCCCCATCCCTGGAAGTGTTCAAGGCCAGGCTGGATGGGGCTTTGAGCCACAAGATCTAGTGGAAGGTGTCCCTGCCCATGGCCATGGGGTGGGAACACAAAGGTTTTTAAGGTCCCTTCCAACCATTCTAAGATTCTATTTAATATTTGTTGTCTTCCTCTCCTAAAAACATAGAATAATTTATCACTGTCTTCCTTATACTAGAAGTTGGCAGATACTTCTGCTCCTTCAAGCCCCAGATCTCCTGTAAACTTTAATTAAAGGGAAGTATGTCATGTGCATGAAAGGCAGAAAGAAAAGGAGGTCAGCTCTGGTTGCTAAAACTTGGAAAGGATTTTGAAATAGGATGTTTTGATATGAAGTACTGTAGATATATGTGTGGACATGAGAAATTCGAAGGTTGATAAGAGTAGAAACTATGGAAAAAATGGAGATAGTCACGTTATTCACAGTCACTCAATGTCTACTTAATGACAAGATTTAGCTTTGAAAACTGAAGCCAGCTCTTATGAACAAGTTTATAGGTTAACTCAGTTAATCAATAGTTACCATGTTTGTTGGTTGTTAAATGTTAAGCAGCAGGTTGAATGCATTGATTCTGTTAATTACCAATGTTGTTAATCACCCTACCCAACAGTCCTGTACCTGAAACCCTTTTTCTTTATCCATCAAGTATTACCTCCGCTGCTTCCCAAAATGGCCATAGCTGTAAAGAAGAAGGTAAAGTCACAGGCATGTGACTTTAGATGTATGTAAATTCAGAGACATCCGGTACCATTCAAAAGAATAACACCCTAGAAAAGATGACTCAACCTGCAGTTCAAGAGACCAAGTGACCTGTCCTGCTTGAGAACTGTCCTTCTATTCCGTCAGCGAAATTCCAGGTTGCCACCATGACCTGACAAGAACTGGACCAGGGTGAGGACCTTAGACAACGAACCCAAAGGTGTTTTCCTAGACACACTTGTGAGGATGGAAGCCCCAGCTCTGCTGTAAAGCAAAGCTGCCTAACTCCTCCTCCACATCGCCAAAGGGAGCAGCGGTGTGCGCGACCCCTTGGGCTCCTACCCAGAGCTGATTCCACAATAAAGGCGTCAAAAGGAGTAGGTCTCCTTGAACTTGGAAAGGGTTTCAAAATAGGGTATTTTAATATGAAGTACTGTAGATATGTGTGGACATGAAAAATTCAAAGGTTAATAAGAGAAAATAGTTCTTTGATTGACAAGAGTAGAAACTAAGGAAAAAATGGAGATAGTCACTTTATTCACAGTCTCAATGTCTACTCTGACAAGATTTTGCTTTGAAAACTGAAGCCAGCTAATAAAGTATGTGCTGAATTTAAACTCTCGTATCTAGTTTAAGGGCTGCTTCAACGAAGCAGAGTTTAATCTCTAGTTACTGAGATTTGTGCATTATCTAGTGGGCCTAGATGAGGTCTCATACACTGTCGCAGACATCCTTTTTATGAAAAATCCTTTCTTAGGATTTTTTCTGCTGAAGCTGAGAAGTTTCAGCAACAAGATGTAAACAATAATTATCTGCTGCTGCGGAATGCAGCAAGTGGGTCCGTGATTGGTCTCCTGTGGATGTTTGGATCCGGTGACCAGTCACAGCAGAGCTGGCTCTCGCTGTCTGTGGGAGCCAGTTGCCTTTGTTACCATTCTTTTCCTTTCTATTCTTAGCTTAGCTTAGCTTCTGAGGAACCTTTCCTTTCTTTTTCTTTTTAGTATAGTTATAATGTAATATATATATATATCATAAAATAATAAATCAAGCCTTCTGAAATATGGAGTCAGATCTATGTCTCTCCCTTCATCCTGAAAACCCCAGTGACCACTGTCACAGATACACCACTTACTATGTGACAATTTTTACGTTGGTTTGTATTAGTCTGTACTATGGTATACTTATTAAACTCATCAGCCTGTACTACAATATACTTACTAAAATTATCACTTTAGTTGTGTTTGTTCTTGATGTAAAGGTTAAAGCTATTTATTTAGTCTGTTCTTGAAAGTGAGCTGTCAAAGCAGAACAATGCCATATTTCCCATGTTTCTGTATCTGGGCCCCTTCAGTGGAGCAGTAGCACCAAGGCCCCTGCGGCTTGCACTGTGGTCACAGGAGCTGGGAAAAGCCAGCCAGCTGCTCCACTCGTGATCGGAGGGGGCCACAAAAGCGGCCACTCCCAGGGTCTTTCCCTGAGACTACCAGGTAGTGGTGTTGTTGCGGTGTGGGTGATGCAGGCAGATGCAGGCTGAGAGGTCCCAAGGCAAAGGAATGAGAGTGTGAACACTTTTATGGGTGCCAAGGAAGCTTTATTCCATGACGGAACCAGGGACAACTGTCAGGGAGCAAGGGTCTGGGAGGGCTCTTGTAAGAGGAATGGGCATAAGGGGTGGAAACATAAGGCAACTGAAAAGCAAAGGTAAGGGGAGGAGTACAAGACAAGGCAGAACCAAGGAGGATTGTACAGAGGAGGGAAAAAGCCTCAGAGGCAAATCATGGACTGAACTAAGGGTGATTGACACAGAATTTTCTCGAAAGAAAGGGGGGTGGTCAAGATTACAGACAGGGATGTAATGGGCAGCACCATGAGGATTAACACAGGCATCCAAGGACATAAGGGGAGGAGCAGGGGATCACTCACTTTAAAGGGCAATTCAGTGGCGGGAAAAACAGGGGCTAAACAACTTAGGGAGAAACCATTATGAGGGACTTCAGTGGGGGTACAGAGGGTTAAACCATTTTTCTAACTAACAATAAATGACTTTTTTATAACCAAATAAACAATGCCACTTAAAAAACACACAACACCACACTGCTGCATGGGAGATCCTTCAGGAGATGTGGTTTTAGCAGGAAAGAGGATCATGTGAGAGTTTCAGCAGCTGTGGGAGCTCTCAGGAGGGCTGGGACTAAGCTTAGTATTGGAGGATGCAGCCTCATGCTGTGCCATGGGACTTGCAGGTTAGATAACAGGAAGATTTTCTTCACAGAAGAGGTGATTTGATGTTGGCATGGGCTGCCCAAGGGATGTGGCAGAGTCACCATCCCTGGAGGTGTTTAACTGGATGTGGCACTCAGTGCCATGGTCTAGTTGACATGGCACTGACTTAATGATGGACTTAATGATCTCAGAGGTCTTTTCCAACCTCATTGATTCTGTGATCCACTGATAATAGTCTAAACATAGCAACAGGACAACTGGGAACATTTAAAAAATGCATGAGGGAAGTTTTACACTAGACATTAGGAGGCATCCATTTACTGAGAGGGTTATTGAACATTGGAACAGAATTCTTAGAGAGGGGCTCAATGCCCTAAACCTGTCAGTGGCTTAAGAAACATTGTCATGATGCCACTGTCACGCTACTTTAACTTTTGATCACCCCTGTAGTGTTCAGGCAGTTGCACTAGATGACCATTGTAGGTTCCTTACAACTAAAATATTTTATTCTGTATCTGCCAGTTCTTGAAGTCTTTTCACAGTAACTTTTACCAGTTTGATCCCGCTTATGCTATTTTAGGTGAGAATTAAACTGGAAGCTTTAAGCTTGTTTCTAATATTATGCTTGTGAGTTTAGTGTTATGAAACACCTGCAGGAGTGCAGGTAAGAAAAAAAAGATGCCAAGTTTTAAGTCTATAACTGACATTAGTCCCAAGCTAAAACTGTGTCAATTTCCCAAATCTTTGAGGAGACACAATTTCTCCATTTGAAGAGACACAATTCTTATGTTCTGGTTGTATTTTTGTGTATTTGGAAGTATATACTAGGAATCTAGTAGGTTAGAACTGCTGAAAAACATCTAAGTGTTTAAGAAAGAAAGAGAATATTGTGGCTGTCACAGGGGAAATCTTGTACAGGGTATCAAACTGACATCTAAGTGGATCAAAGTCTTGGAGAGAAACTGGTGAAGTGTTCCAGAAAATATGGCTTGAAATTATTAAAATTGTCAAAATGTCATTCACTCGGGGGCTTTTGGAAAAAGAAGTCAGTTCATCCAATACTTAGAATACTGTAGCAGCGTGTGGCTACAGTGACAATCTGTCCAGGTAGGCCACAGCCGATGGCAGGGAAACCAGACGAGACAAGTGTCTTCGTTGTTAAGCACACGAGTACATTTTATTTCGCAGGAGGCAGAGGCCCAGGAGCCCGAGCAAAGCCCAGAGAGCCAAGAGCAGAGAGGGCAGAGAGGGAGGACACACACCTGGGGCCGGGATTTTATCAGGTGTCCCATGGGAGGAGTCTTAGGATCAGATTACAGCCTCCTCAGAAGGGAAAGGCTGAGAAATTCTTTATTTTGTCAGGTGTTTTTGTTATTTTGGTTTGGTTGGTTTGTTTACTGTGTTTTATTTTGAGTAGGGAAATTTAAAATAGCAGACACCTACTGGTTTTATGAGATCTTTTTCTAATTAAGAAGGAATACTGATTGGAGAAATGAAATATTTAGTGCAGCCAGTGAAATGACAGGTTTCGCAACCCTGAGACCATAAAGAACAATAAAAAGAGATAAAACAGTGTAGTGCAATACAGTGCACTTCAATCCAATCACAAAAGTGACAAGTCAGGGCTTATGAGAGGCCAGTGTACACAGAAAGTGTTAAAGAGAACTGGCAGTGGCAGTTCCTTAAAAGAGATATGTTAAGGAGGATAATCAGGGCTGGGCAATGTGTTTAGGGAAGCTGCGCAGAACTCAAGGAAAATTAAAGGTATTATCAGAGATTTTTAAAAAGCCTACAAGAGAGGAGAAAAAAACCCAGTGTTTAACCTAAAAATGAGGGGGCTTGTCACGTTGCGCTGACTGCGCCCCTGTGCCCCAGCCAGGACGACGACAACAGGGGCGCGACAGATCCCCCTCTCAAACTCCACAAATCCCAGCTACCAACAGTGGTTCGGTGCAGGTGCAAAAAGGCAGCAGCACGGGTCTTGGAGGTGAAACAGGAGCGGCTTTATTTCATGACCAGCACCCAAGACAAGACTAGAGGCGAAACAAGAGCTTTTATAACCTCACTTGGGAGGAGGGGTTTAGGGCAGCAAACCAATAGGGGTATGGTTGGGGAGGGGTCAAACCGGGACATTTTACACTGAACCAATAAGGGAGCAATGGGGAGGGACATAACTTGGGTAAGCCAATAGGGCTCTAAAAGATACAAAATAGACAAGGAATTCTCCAGAAGAAAGGGGCAGGTTCAGGGGAGGATTGACGCTCGATGGGAGGAGAAAGCAAGGAGGATTCTGGGGAAAAAGGGCAGGGAAAGGAAGGATTGACAACTGGGAAGGTTGGGGATTAAGACTTGGTAGGGAGTGGCTAGGCAACGAACAAAAGATTGACATCTAACTGAACTGAATAACAATGAGGGAGTACGTCTAATTTTAGAAAGATACAAAATGAGGAGCCTATGCCACTCTGAAGACGGGGAGGACAATACAGGGGGATTACAAAACCTACAAATAAAATAGTGAACAAACCCACAAATTAAGCAGTAAACCTACCAAACAAAGCAAACGCACTGCAACAGGGGCTGAGGAAAAATGCAATATTAAAAATAAATTGAGAGCTACAATAAATGTCTTAGGAAAACAGTGGTATCCTTATCAATTTAACCTTTAAGAAACAAAAGGATAAACATAGTCTGCCTTAGGCAAAGAAAGGAGGGTGGCTTCAGCTCTGCATCACTTCTTTTCCTGGAAAAACAGGCCTAGGGCCTGTTAACTTTCCCTCAAAAATCATCTTTGAAACCTCTCTTTCCCTTTCTCCACTGAGGCTTCCCAGTACCACAGCTGGAACCTCATAAACATCGACTAACAGAGACTTATTTACCCCTTTTCTTTCTTCTTTTCACATGCAGCACAGCTGTGAATGCCACGCCAAAATGCCCTCAGCCTTTCTGCACCAGTGTCACTTCATTGGCTCATGTCAAATTTGCAATGTAAGGGGTTGTGCACAGTCTGACTTCATTCCACTGGGAGGCCACCCTGATATTTTATCACTGCGTGCTTGATTCCAGCACTTAGTAATTGAAATGTCACACATAGAAACAAATGGACTGCAGTACCTTCCCAGTAAAGTATTCTACATGCATTTTTCACCAATCACTTGTGCAAATACAATGATTTTATCTAGAAAACTTTTCCTTTCCCTTTTTTACAGGAGCATAAAGGGAGACAGCGTCAAACCCTTAAATTTAAATTTATAAGTTATCCACAATGCAAACTGAACAGACTATCTGCACCTCCTTTGTCTTCCTCCCACAACAACAAATTAGAATAATTTGATGTGACTTGTTTTGAAAATCCCATGCTGGCTGTTTTTTGCCACATTATTATAATAGTTTATGTAATAAAAATGTGTTAAAGTCTCATTCCAGCAGTGAGGCTGAGCCACCTGAATTTCTCTGTGAGATCCCCCTTTCTTTTTAGAGATGATCCAAAGTTTTTCTCTCCTCAGTTCTCACTACCACCCATCCCTTATGTGGTACCAAAGATAACAACAAATGATGAGGTGACTTAGCCACATACTCCTGTACGCACCACAGAGTGAACTGCAGACGAACTGTTGATCTGTTTATTCCTTAAATAGTCCTTAATGCTTTTTCTCTGTTTCTTCACTCTTTGTTGAGCCTCATTCTGACTCTGTGTCATGTGCCACTTTTGTAATGAAGCCTTTCAGAGAAGGCAAACTGCACTGTAGCCTCTACATGTCTCTAGCTTTTTGCGCCAGGATTTGTTTTCCCATCTGGTAATGAATTTCTCTTTTCCTTATTGCTTTTTTTTTTTGCTTCAGAAGTAGAAGTATTTATATAGATTTTTCTTTCCTTCACTAAGAATAACTTTGTATATTTTTCTGGTTGTTTTTTTTCTCACAATATATTACCCATTTATGTTCATTCTTAGTCACTTGCACAATTTTTTAATGATGTTATTTTCAAACCTTTTAAGGGCTCTTAATTCAACCACAGCGCTTTGCTTCCTACCTGTCTTTTTCACCTGGGGAGTTTATCTCTAGATATATAATACACTCCCTGTCAGATCACCTGCCTGCTTTGAATTGGACTGTGTTCCTCAGATATCTTGCCTACCTCTTTGCATAACAAGCATTCAAGATCTTTCCTAGATTTACTCTACAGAGTCTTTTCACACATCCTAAAAAGTAGTGAATGCTATTCTTCATTTTCTCAAAAATTACTGCTTATTCTTTGGAGTCTTTGTCAGTTCCTCCCAATTAGCTGGAAAGAAACCTGAAACAGTCATTCTTCTTCTGGTTGATTCTCCAGCTCCCAAGGAGGCAGAAAAAAAGGGGAAACAAACCCAACACCAAAACCCATACATTTCAATACTTGATGGATGATTATACTGCTGTAAAATTTTTCTAAAGAAAGCTGAAGGTCTCCATTCACCATCAGAATGTTCGTTTGGATGCCTCTGTATATTGTTCAAAAACCTCTTAATTAAGCAGACTAGAATATACCATCTCACACATCGCGTCAAAAGGCCTTTTAGTGAAAAGGTCTTACTTTTTATTCCTGCTGTACAGACCTAACTGCATATTCTTACTTGCATGGATACATGGTTGTTGTCTCAGTAATGTTCAGATTCATGGTGGTTTTTGCCCAGCAATTCTTTTTTCAGCCTGAAAGACTACAGAGAGTAGCTGACTCACAGCATTTGGCAGAGGCCAGGTAACTGTTGAGATTATAGGGCTCTGTGTGAGTTTGGGAGGAGACAGTGGCTGGGTACCAGCCTGGGAAAAAAGAAGTCTTAGGGTCTCACCTCTGTCAAGAACTTGTGAATATTTTGCAATATAGAGTTGTTGAAGATAAAAAACAAAAAACAAAAAAACCAAAAAACCCCAAACAAACAAAACCTCCACCCACAAAAAAAAAAAAAAAAAACAAACCAAAAAACCCAAACAAAACAAAACAAAACAAAATAAAATGAAAAAAACCAAACCAAAAAAAACCCCACAAAACAAAACAAAACTACCAAAAATCTGTGCTAATTATCTTCACAGTGGTATGAGAGCCCAAGATCTATCCTATGGTGTTGTTTTAATTACTCTCTTATTACATCCTGAGAAAACCTGAGTCATTCCTAGACTGCAAAGGGATCTGATGTTCTCAAGTGATACTGAGAATCCCACTGGTTACCTTAGATCAAATTTGTAGCCCCTAACTCTAAGACAACTTCATTTTTCATTGGAGCCACTCCAGCATTCAAATTACATTCAATTTTTTCACAGCTCTTAGCTGCCTGAGATATTGTTCAGAGCTTGTGTCAGTGCAGGGGAGAGAGATAAAGGAGGGGGAAAATGAGATGTTTTCCTATTTTAATGGTGTCATTAGTGATCTCTAAGGCTCTTCCACTTGCATCCAATGCCACATATTCATCTGGGATGAAACAGTTCTTTTAATCAAATCTAACATCTGCTCACTGACTACACAACAGTTTTGTTGCCCTGTGAGACAGAAGATAGGGCTGTCCTTTACTTACACTACAAGGAACTTTCTCACTCTGCTTCTTGCAACAATTGCCTTTGGGACAGATTGGACCCTTCTGTGTTAAAAAGCAAAATCTTTTTCTTTTCCAAGACAAAAAGTATGGAAGTGACATTCGTATTATTCATGTTTTCATCAGTCTCATTATTCTAGATATTGCCTCAGAAGATTAAAAAAAAAAAAAACCAGAATGCTGATTTAAAGATTAAATCAGGAAGCAATTTTAGAGTCCCTCTAAAGTCATGCTTTGAATTTTAATTCCTACAAAAGGAAAATGAATCAGAACTGAAACCTTTTAGTCTTGTGAATGGAAGGGAAGACATTGTAAAATAATGAAGATAAAGCATTTCTGAAAACCTATGATTCAGGCATGGTAAGGAAATGCCACTAATTTGATAGCATTTATGATGCTTCATATGACATTAGTAAATCTGGCTGAAGGTTTTTTATTTTTGGGCAGGAACAGTAATGGTTATAAGCAATTCAGGTTTATAGTACCACAATGTGCTTTAGAGAAATAGGAAAGAGATTGTAAATTGTTGTAAATGTTGATACATTTTGAATAGGAAAGATGAATTGGGCACTTTGGACTTCATAGTGAAATGCTAAGCCATCCCTGTAAGCAATTGTTCCTATACTTCTTGCCTTAGACGGCTGACACAACATGAGAATGGCCTAGGAACTGTCAGTTCTATAAAATCTCTTCATTCCCATCCTGGACTCCTGCACCCCCAACTTTCAACATGGTCATGTGAAGGAAGGAATTTAGGGACAAAGAAAGTAAGGTGGAGAGTTAATGGCAGAGACCATATTTAAATGAGCCAGAACTGTTGTTTTGACATTGGGGGAAAAAAAAATTCATTTCAATGCAGAAGATGGTGAGAAGTGACTGAGTTACAGCCTTGGTTACATTGCTTCTGTGAAAGCAGGAAGGGGTCAGATGACTGTTGAGCCAATAGCAAGTTTTTCAAAATCAAGTTACAGGTAATGGAAAGGAAAGGAATTACTGTGAATAGGCCAAAGCGTTTTTTTAAGACGCTGTTGAGTGGAGCAGCAGTGGTGTTTGATCTGCTGTCCAGAGCAGGAGCAGGGTCCTTGTGGAATTCTGTTCCACTCACCATTGCTACCTCTGGTCAGATGAGGAAGCAGCAGTATCAGTGTTTGCAGATAGGATCATAGTCATGGAATGCTTTGGGTTGGAAGGGACCATGAAGATCATACAGTTCCAACCATCCTGCCATGGGAAGGGATACTTTCCATGAGACCGGGTTTCTCAGAGCCCCATCTAGTTTGGCCTTGAACACTTCCAGGAATGGGACATCCTGGCAACTTCTGTGGGTAACCTGTTTCAGTAAAGAAGTATTAAAGAATATTAAAGAACTTCTCATAGTAAAGAATTTCTTCCTAACATCTAATCTAAACCTACCTTCCTTCACATTAAAGCCACTCTGTCTTGCCCTATCACTGCATGCCCTTGTAAAAAGTCCCTCTTCATCATTCTTGTAGCTCCCTTTAGGTACTGGCCCTCTGCAGTAAGGTCTCCCCTGAAGTCTTCTCCAGGCTGAGCAGCTGGGCAGTGGTTTCCTGATGTGTGTATGAACACCTGGAGTGTTACCTCCGCACACACCCACAGGGAGCAGCCGAGCTCAGAGGTGACCCTCAGCTTTCAGTCCCTGCTGATGGCACCTGCAAGGCCAAAGACTGGGGCTGCTTCTCCCGTTTTCCATGCCAGCTCCCTGCCTCTCTGGGCCCCAGGGCCTCGCAGTGCTCCTCTGCTGGTCAGGCACACAGCAGCAGCTCACAGTACTGGGTGCTATCTGCCCTGTTGGATAACAGCACGATGGGGATGCTCTCCATTAAACCCACCCCTACCCAAACCAAGCATTTCCAAAATCATGTGGCTATTTTCAGCACATAACTGGAGTTCCACTCAAGCAAAACGTGAACAGGACTCACCCTCAAGGGCCTAATTTTCTTGAAAAATGAAGGGGAACTTAACTTTTTCTTTAATTATTTTTCTTGAACAATTAGTGCTCAGTAAACAAGGCATCCAAAATAATTTACAATAATTGTTGGAAATACATACTGTGGGCTTGTGAATTCTTAAGCATGTTTTACTTCCCCAGTGATGGAGGTGCTGTCTTATTCTCTCTGTCATCATGTTAGTGTTGTTTAGCTGAATTATACTCAGTACAAACATGAATGACAGCCTTTAGCTATGTGAAAACAGACTGACATCCAGAAAGACAAAGTTCTCTTTGCTCTGAGCCAGATTTTAGAACTACTTACAGAGTGTATTTTCTGATTCACTTGAGTGGCTGCACAGTTATACCCTTGGTGAGACTTAATTTTCACAAACATCTCCAAGAATAGTAAATTATTCATTATCAAGACCTTTTCATTAGACAGCTGACATATCAGCTTTTCTCTCTGCTCTGATGAGAGATAAATAGAAGCTTATTACACCAGGAATGAGAAAAGAATAGTTGTTTGGCACCTAAATTTCATTTAATTCTATAAATACTAAGCATCATTTATAACCTATTATTAGAGACCTGAGTTCGAGATTCAGGGCTATACGTTCAGCTCAAGTGATTTACAGTTTCTTTCCCAGCTTTAGTCATGATACTAACTGTTAATTCTATGTAAATGAACAGTATTACAACGAAGCAAAACATATTATATCAGAACAAAGCATGACTGTTCTTCCTCTATGAAGTATTATAAATCAGGAAAAATTTGCTAAAAGCACCAGAATTGTCATCATCTGGATTAGTCCACATGTGTTCCAGGTGTTATCTTCCTGGAAATGGGTAATCAAAGTGGAAGTGTGCAACATTAAGCAGCACAGAATATGGCCTTCATTAGTAAGAGGTTGATTTATTAAGTGCATGTTAGAAGCTGAGAGAAATAAAATGATCTACATACAATACTAATTCCTTTAAAATTAAGTAATCTTTCTTCTCCTCTTTTTAACAATAATAATACCCCAGAAATCTGTTTTGAACAAATTTAAAAGATGTCTTAATTTTTCAGTTTTTAATATACTTCTAAAATAAAACCAAGCTGCCTTTTAAAAATGCATGCTATTAAAAAAAAAAAAAACCAAAAAAACCCCCAAAAACATAAAAAAGAGGTCAAACTGTTTCCACCACTATATGGAGAAATAAATAAAAAAAAATTAAATTAAAAAAGTCTGCCCAATCTGAATAGATTTCCTATTTATTTTGTTACTCTGAAACTACCTTTTTCAGCAAGTATGCTATTCCTGACAAAAAATGCCAACAACCTCTATTTCTATTCCCCTGCTTCATATTTGTCAAAATTAATGATTGTATCCTACATTTTGGTGCTCTCCCTAGATTATGGGCCTTTCCTAATGAGCTGATCTGATTTATACTGGGTTGATGATCAACAGCTCAGGGCAGAACATACCAGAAATCCCTTGGGAGTTTGCAAATTGTCAAACAGATGAAGAAGACTGCTTGTACATTGTGTTTATGACTCCTACATTATTTTTAGGAACTGTTACTGACAAACCCTCAAAGTCATTATGTCTTTTCTATGCTTATCTTTACACAGGAATGTAACAAGTTACTGATTTAAAAATGTGTATCTGTTATAGCATCTCGTATTAAAACATTGTTTGTGCATTTTTAGTACTCATCTCTTTGCACCCTCTTTATTCTTTCTTTCAGGAAGATCTGGTTTCCCCCGAAGGAAATACCCACGGGGGGGTGGTGGGGAAGGAAAGAAGCTCTTTTCTGTAGATTATGGACCCATTTCATTAAATACATAATTGCATGAACTAGCCAAATGTTCCAAAACACTGAAAAACTTTGGGGGCTCTAAGAAAGATCCAAATACTGCTTTACATATTGTATTTCTACTAATAACCTTTCCATACTATTAGCAATAAAAAAACCCCAAAACCAATTAAAAAATCTAAATTCATCAAAAAAACAAAGGAGGAATTTTAGATCCAAAGTTTTAGCTTCATTCATTTCATTCGATGATTTGAATGTGAATGAGCCCTCTGAATAGCTTTGCTGAGCAAGGCTTCCTCATTGAAATTCCAAAGATTTTGAGCTTTAAGGGATGGACATTCCATCAGCAAAGGGTAGAGAATGGACATCTGTCACTGCCTGCCAGAGCCCTAGCTAGCTCAATGAAGTCCCAGATCAGCGACAAGTGTGGGGAGCTGACTTGGCTGGGGTGTTGCTGAAGCCAGAACCTCAGAGCCCAGTGTTCTTCAAAGGTGCTCTACAGCAATGCAGCAAGGACTGCATAAAGAAGGCAGGGGAGACTCTCCTGTGGTGAGATTCAAACCCATTTATACATGAGGAAAGGTGGAAGATAACCACGAGAAGACTCCACAAGCAAAGGGTTCACAAAGCATAAGAGTCCCTCTGTGCATGGCTTTTTAAATTATCAAAAAAACAGGGTGGATACAATAGAATAACCAGTAGGGTAACTCTTAGGGTGTGGTTTCAGGATAATAACTAATCAGAGTTAGGGGAGGAGAGAGGGTCCAACAGGGGGTTGGTTCAAGGGATAATTGGCACAGAACATTCTAGAACAAAGGGCAGGGTTTACTCTAAGGCAAAAGGCAGAAGGGGTAGGGCCGCCTTGACAGTCAGGAAATGGTCTGGAACAAAGGGAGGGGGCAACTTGAGAGACAGCTGAAGGGGAGGGCACTCTCAGGGAAGAACCATCTGGGTCAACATGGGGATAACTGAATGATGTTACTAAACAACTGAACAATTAACACTCACCACAACAGACATCCAACTTGATTTCCAGAAATGGGAACTGGTGAGGTATTTCTGATCTCATAGGATGGATTGAGGTAAAGACCTCAGAGAATCTGATCCTCACTGGAAACTTCTCTTTCAAAACTCAGACCTATGCCATACTTTCATGCTGAACTTTCAACATTAAATAATAATAGCAAAATTAAAAATTATTGTCCTAAACAAAAGTCATTCAAAAGTCATTTCACACATGCAGTTCACATCTCATGGTTAGCAGAGCTGCTAACAGCAATTTGAGTGGATTCTGGAAAACACACAATGTTTTGATGCCCACAGCCCAATTAATACTCTCACCAGGCTATCCAAGCAAGAACATGTACTGATTGTATCTTGTCTTTGAATCAGATCTCAAATACCTGCTTATTATCAGCCAAAAGAAGAAAATAATTTCAGACTAAGAAATGGAAGTATAATGTTCTCCTTTCAGTGACAAGAAAATACTACAGTAATCACACACAGCTGTTCTCTAGGTGCACAGAAAAAGAGAAGATTTGAAGCATCCAATCTGTACTAAAAAAGAAATGACATTCAGATACTGATAAGTCTTCATATGTCATCATGGTACCATTCATTGACTTGCCATTGCAAATATGCAGATGTAGGTCAGTGACTATGCACTGGGGATGGACATCGCCATGGCTGGATTTTGTCCAAACACTGTTGATGACCCTCTGGATTTTCCGAGGGTTTTTTGTGTGGGGGGGTGTGTGTGCATGAGTGTGTTTGTTTCATTTTGGGGTAGTTCCTTGTTTTGTTATGTTGTTGTCTTGGAGGGTTGGAGATTTTTTTCTCATTCTTTATTATTCACTAAATATAGCTCTTTAAAAACAGTTGGCTACAGTAAGGACTGATATCTTCCTAGATGGTATATAGTTCAAAGTGTTTGGCAAATCTCAAAATAGACTGGAAGTAATTCAGTTCCAAAAAATTTATAAAACCTTGAAATTCAGTTTAGTCAAGGAGACTTCCAAACACATGTTCATTGGAACTGCAGCAAGAGTGCAGCTTACTAAATAAACACAAGAGTTAATGAACGCTCTTGAATATTGGTGAAATGTTTAAGTCTTTAAAGGAACATCAAATTTTGAATACTGCTGGCAGACTAGCTATGCACTTCTGAAGTTTAAACAAAAAATAAAATAATTTTTTATTGTTTTGTACACTGACAAAACTCTGCAAATAATTTCTGCTGATTAAGTCTATTTTGTCTGACACTTGTCCCAGAAATCTTTTATGTACTCAAGAGGTTCTCAAAATGTTATTTCTAGTTGGAAACTGAGATTAAAAATGTCACTCAAAAGCAGCAACAGAAGTTATTGCATTGTCTTGATGGTACAGATTATTGGTAATGGAATACAGCAGGCGAACTTTCACAGTATGATCAGTGCCTTTTATGCAGTAGAAATGAAAAACAGCACTGCTCTTGTTCAATAGCTGTTCTTTTGGAAAGACTTGTCTGCTCATGAAGCAGAAAATTGCCAAGTAGAAATACCAGTAAGAGTGAGTAGGTGACTTTTAAACTTTTATTCCACACATTTTTACAGACTCATCAGATGCAAAAGTATCCTTTTACATAGAAGGGAAACATAATTCTCTTCACTGCTGAAATTACTGCTCCATGCTGAACAGCAAGGGAGCAGGTATGATCATCGGTCACTCAGCTGGCAACTTGACAACACAAATGCCACTTCCTGTCATTTCCATAAAGAAGATCAATATGGTCCATGATTTTTTGTCTGCATATCTTTTTCCCAATGATTAGAGAGTATGGTTTTTAAGGTTGATTGAACTTGATCCTATTGCCACTACAATATAATCGACCCACCATATGTCCAGCAAGCCTGAAACTAATTCTGTGCAGGACTGTCTATTCTCAACAAACTCAGTGTATGGAAAAAGGGGAGAAATAAAGAAGACAGATTAAAAACCACATTGCAAAAAAGATATCAATAATCACCCTAGACCTTAGTCAAAAAATACTTCATGCTCACTGTAAGACAATGTCCTCTCACAATGGCACAACAGGAAGAAAGAGGCTGCCAGGCAGAGGCAGCCTTCCCCTCCATCAGGATATTCACTGCCACACACCCAGGGGTGGCCGAAGAGCAAAGCCTCAAGTGGAGATGTCAGTGCTGAGGGAACCGATGCCGTCCCACGGGAGGAGATCTCAAGCAAGCAAAGCATCCAAGTGTTGTGTCAGCCCATTTTACATTTGACCAGAGTTCAAGGGGTTTCTGCTGCTATGTGGAGGGAGCCCCTGGGGGCCCGTTTATGCTTGGTGGGCTTGCACTGTACTGCTGCAGGGGCTTTGCTCATTTCCAGCCACACTGAGTGGCTGAACCAGGGTGGGGATGAAGGGCAGGACTGGCTGTCATGTGCTGTGGCACCTGTGACACCATGGGGGCACCATGTCACTATGGGGGCACCTATAGAAGGCCCCAGCAGGTAATGCTGGCCCTGCATTGCTTGGGCAAGCAGTGAGTGCACACGTGGTGGCGGGGCTGGGCTGGGGACATGGGCTGGGGCAGAAACACGACCAGGGCTGGCTTCTCCCCCTGCATGCAGGGACAGCCCCTCATTGGAGATCCTTGGGCAGGGCACGCTGCTGCTGCTGCTGCTGCTGCTGGGCAGCAGGACAGGCCTTGCTGCATGCCAGCTCTCCGGGGACCCATCTTCCCTGCCCCCATATCCCTGGGATTCACATCCCTGCTGTCCCCAGTGACAGCTGCCTCCCTCCCAGTGCCATTTGAGGCCTTCTCTCCATCTTCCTGCAGGCCATGGATTCCCAGGTATTCTGGTTCTTGCACTTGCAAAGCCTTGCAGTACCCGCAGCCTGCAGGTGATGGTTTGGATGAGGTGACGCACCTGCGAATGGAGGTACATGTGAAGTTCCAGGAACAGGAGAGGATTTGGCTGGAGTGGGAGCTGGAGCAGCTCATGCTGAAGCTAAGCAGCAAATCCTGGGGAGACCTGCTCTGGTCTGCCTTGCAGCACTGACAGGTCTGGGTACTTGCTGGGCTCCTACTCTTTCTTTTGGCACTGTGCTTTATGCAAAGAAGCCGTCAGGCACAGAGCAGTGACCAGGAGGAGAATGAGGAAGGGGACAAGACATGGGAATTATGATCTGGGATGGCTTCTAGAGGAGCGCATTAAGTGGCCTGTACAAGACTGGCAGACAGGCTGTGAGAGGACAGCATTGTCCCTGATGGACAACTTCACAGGTGTCCTCAGGTGTGTCTTGAGAAGGACATGTCTTCCTGGTGCTGCAAGGAACCATTGCTTTCGGCAATGCCTTTGACAATTGAACTACCCATGAGGAGAAGTCATGTACTGTGTGCTGGTACTCTTACTCCTCCTGGACGCCACACTTTCCACCTGACACTGAGGGGCAGAGGTCTGGCAAGAAACTTCCATGTCTGTGTGGAGCTGTAATACACCTGTCTGAGGGAGCAAACGGGGACAAACCTGCTGTGCCTCCTGCACCACTGTGAGGTGGTTAGGAGGAGGACATGGCAGTTCAACCTCCTAGACATCCTGTGCACCACTCCTACCTCGATGCGAGGAAAACTGTCCACTGGTTCTGCGCACTGGTGAGATCAACCTGGTGGCGTTTGCCCTGGTCACACAGTTGGTCTTTGGTGCTGCTGCCCTCCAAATGCTCCTGCAAACTCAGGCTGACCAACGAGGAACAAAGCTTCTGGGTTAAGATGCTCTTCGGGATGCAGCCAGGCTCCTCAGACTTCTTTGTGAGCAGCTGGCTTCGAGGGCCCCACACTCCTAGCACAATGTAGCCTGAGACCTACGCTGGGGCAGAGATCAAGTTCTGCAGGTACATGGCCAGGCAGGCCCCCAGGACAGTTCCCTCCTCAAATGCCTGAAGCTCTTGGCCAGTGCTCTTGCGTGCAACACTTATCCATCTATTCCATCAAGACCATTGTCATGTGCCTGCTGAACACCGTGCCAGTGTCATAGTGGCACAGGAGATACTTCGTGCTTCAGCTTGCAGATATCCTGGAGCAGCCAGATTATCCCTGGAAGAGAAACCCCTGAAGAATTTTATTGTGTGCAACCAGAGGCTTCTGGAGGAGATCAGTTTGCCCCAGATGCACGAACAGCTGAGCCACCCAACCTCCTTCACCTCCTGACACAGGACTGGACCACCCACTCCCAGGCAATGGAAGCCTCCCTCAATCTGCATCATTGCCTGCCAGGAGTGCTGGCCTGTAGCCGTTGTTAGCAGGGCTCGTACTCAGAGCTGTGCTCGTGGGGCTGGCAGCTGGTGGCAGAGAAGGAGCTCACGGTGCTGTGGAAAAGACAGGAATTCACGGGCTACAGAGACAGGTAGACAGATGAATATATAGCTATAGCGTGTGTGTATATAACTAGGAAGATTTTATTTACAAATGTGTTTTTAATGGATACATATTATATTGATAGTTTATTAGTTATCATAGTATTTTATAAAACGATATAGCAAATCTATAGTGTTGTAGTGCCAGATTTCTTCAGCCCAACTCGCTCCCGACACCGTCAGTGAGAGTGTGCTGCCCCCAGAAAACTGTCGAATCCAGGGTGTGGCTCTAGGGCACAGCTGCTCTATGGCATGGGTGGACTGCATTGGGGATAGACTGTGCCAAGAGTGAGGACAAGGAACAGGGAGAGGTCTTCTGTATGTTCTTCCAAATCTGCTTATTCCCCAGAAAGTGAGGGACAGAAAGACACGGAGTCAAAAGCACACACCAACTTATAAACAGTGGAGGTCCCAGGGGAGGATTCAGTCTTTAGCCAATTGGGAGAAACTGGGGGTGGAACACAAGGCTGGGAACGCAGTGTTTAAACCAATAGGGGATCACAGGGGAGGAGAACAACTTAAACAAACCAATGGGGTTTTGAAGGATACAAAATTGATAGGGAAGTTTCTAGAGAAAGGGGCAGGCTTGGGGAGGGCTTGACATTCAATGGGAGGAGGAACAGGAACAAAAGGGCAGGTCTTTGGGGAGATGGGCAACCAGGGCAAAACCAACAACGCAGAGGGGGAAGGAACAACCATTGGTAATAAAATATGCTATAACAATACAAAATAGGGGAGGGTTATAAAACTGAATGCTAGGACCAAATTACACTCAAAACCACACACCACAACACTATAACATCGCTGTCTCTAGTGACATATAGTAATACTCTCTTGTGGCTACATTTATGAGAGGCAAGATTTTTATTGCACAGATATCTTTATAAAATATCTATTATACGCATATTGTATTTCATTCAAAACAGTAGTTTAATAAATCATATAGAAATGAAATAAAAATACAACTCTATAGAATTCCCCTATAATTCAAAAAAATATATTTATAACTAAAAGTTTATTAAATTTGAATATATTTATATAGCAGGTAAAGGCTATCAAAATACTAACCAAATAATATAAATTTAGCTGTATATGCTGACACTGTCTCTAGTGACACATATTAACACTCTGCAGCTACTGCATTTGACAGGCAAGCTTTCTATTACATAAATATATTTTTAAATAGATATAATCCATACCCCATTTCTCATATTTTTGTATGGAAATACAGCCATAGACAGTGTCACTCTCTGTTGGGACACCTATTAATACTCCATAGTTAGTGTACTTATTACTGACAAGCCTGAAACTGCCTGAAACTGCTTTACTGTCGCTTCAATAAAATGCAATATTGCAGGGTCTAGAGCATGCAAGACTTCCTTGATCTCAGCCAGACCTATACTGTTGATAAATATCACACGCTGTGATTCTGGACTGGGGAGATTTCTTCTTGAACTCAACCAAACTTACAGGGCTGAACTGGTTCTCATCGGAAATGAAGCTCAGCTGCCCCCAACCCCCATGATCACAGAATCATGACTCGGCTTGGAAGGGTCCTTACAAATTGTCTTGTTGCAAGCCTGCTGCCATGGGCACTCCTGCCACTAGGCCACATTGCTCCCAGCCCCATCCAGCTTGGCCTGGAGCACTGCCAGGGATGGGGCGGCCATGGCTCCCATGGGCAGCATGGCCCAGGTCCTCAACAGCCTCAAAGGCAACAATTTCTTCTACATGGCTTCCCTCTGTCAGTGGGAAGCCATGACCCTGGTTCTGTCCCTGCAGGCCCTTGCAAACACCTCTCTGCAGGTCTCTGTGGGTCCTGCGCAGGGACTGAGGCTGCAGGAAGGTGCCCTGCAGAAGGCCTTGGGGAGCCCTGGGGGCCAGGAGTGCCACCATGAGGGCAGCAGGCAGGGCCTGGCGTGGCCATCAGGGCCAGGAGTGCCACCGTGAGGGCAGCAGGCAGGGCCTGGCACAGCCGTCGGGGCCAGGAGTGCCACCATGAGCGCAGCAGGCAGGGCCTGGCGTGGCCGTGTGGGCCAGGAGTGCCACCATGAGGGCAGCAGGCAGGGCCTGGCAC
>JAWWEY010000115.1:143695685-143755118 GCA_035582745.1 Loriotus luctuosus | reverse complement strand
GCAGGGCCTGGCGTGGCCGTTGGGGCCAGGAGTGCCACCATGAGGGCAGCAGGCAGGGCCTAGCGTGGCCATCAGGGCCATGAGTGCCACTGTGAGGGCAGCAGGCAGGGCCTGGCACAGCCGTCGGGGCCAGGAGTGCCACCGTGAGGGCAGCAGGCAGGCCCTGGCACAGCCGTCGGGGCCAGGAGTGCCACCATGAGGGCAGCAGGCAGGGCCTGGCATGGCTGTTGGGGCGTGAGGGCACAGGGCAGGCACTGAGGCAAAGAAATATTTTTCTTTTCTTGTTCCTAACAAATTTGCAATCCACTAATGGAACCTGACATTTGCATTATGCTTACAACAGAAGCAATGTGCATGGGTAAAGGAAAGAGCTTTTAAAGGAAGCTCCCGAGTTTGGAGGAAGCACTGAAATGACTGAGGGCTTTTCCCATCATTGTCATGAAATATGAAAGTTGACCCCTCAGAGAAAAAAAAAAAATCATAAAAAATATAATAAAATCATTGACAAAGAAGAAAACTTGGAAAACAAAATTTCAGATTGCACTTTCAAGAAATGCAGGATTTTGTCCTTAAGGATATTTTTAATTTATGTACTTGCTTTAAAAAGCACATAGTCTGTAAAGGTGTTAATTCAATATAACACATTCTGTCTCATGAAATTTATTTAAGTGAAAATGTCATGCTGGTTACATTCAAAATGAGATGTAATTATAACTCCTAATTTTTTTGTTATATCACTTTGATGTTGTATCAACTACAGACCTTTGCAAAATATGTTGCTAGATTTCTGTATTTCTGATTGTCACAAGCTATTAAGGCCTATGCATATGTGCAAACCCACCTCCTTAGCATTACGCTGAGAAAAGATGTTTGCAGTAAAGAGAGAAACCAATCATGACTCTGGGTTGCTTTAAATTTCAAAATGAAATTTGTGTTCTGGAAAAAAGAGGAGCAATACTATGATTATGAAAAAAAAAACCCGGGGTGTCTCCTTCTGATACCTGACCCACCAGAAACCCAAAACATACAAGATTTTTTCCCCCCTGAATAATTTATACTGTTTAGGTAGCAGAAGCATGGAGCTGATGAAGGTTGCTGAGACTTAGCTCAGACTTCAGGCATTCAGTGAGAAACTTCTCCATTTGGGAATAATCATCCTTCATTCCCTACACAGTTGATGGAAAGAAGATGTCAATTCATCCATCATAAAACATAAATCTGGATGTGCCTATTTTAAGCTGAAAATACATCAAAAGCTTTTTGTTACCTTGCTGTAGCTGGCATGGATTTTGCAATAAATGATAGGAGAGAAAGGACTTTGCAAATTTCTCATGCATTTTGTTTTGCTTTAATTTTATATCATATAATTAGGAAGTAAAAGTAAACTGAAGGTATTTTCTCCCTGTCATTGTCAGTGGAAAACAGAGATGAATCCAAATATTCTACTTGCACAAGAGACTTCATGTTTGGTACTGCCAACCAACTGGAAAAGCAGAATGATGTGCTCTTTCTTCCCTTACTGTTTGTCTGCTTTTTAAGGTCCATGAAAGAGGTGATAATGATTTTTTAACAACAAGGAGAATAAGTTTTACCTGTGATTTCAGAAGGAAATGTTGTGAAGGAGGAAAGAAGAAAAAATGCAATAAACCAAACACACAAAAAGCCTAAAGCACCTACAAATCCATCATCTTTCCTCATCAGGAGCTTAAGAAGCTCCTACCTTTTGTCCTGGATGTGTCTGGTCAATGTCCTGCTTTCCTGCAATGTAAGATCCAGAGTAGGGTGGGTTTTTTTCTGTACAAAATGAACTTGAGCAGGTGAATAACTTTAGTCCACAGATCTGGGTGAGACCATCAAGGACCTTGAGACCCATGTACACAGCTACATGTCACCTAAGGTGCTTTGATTCTGGTTACAGGACATTTTTTCCTAACCTCAACATGAGAACACTTTTTAGCCAGGAATATGTGAGTGAGACAGCACCAATATTGGAAAGCTTCTGGCTGTCAGGGGTGCACCAAACTATTCTGCCGAGGGGACTTTTCCAGTGGCAGCTAATTGCTGATGTTTCAGAAGAAAACCAATTTTCTCTCTGTCTCCCAGAAGCAGAGTTAGACAACAAGCAAGAAAATAATATTTCTTTCTGCTGCCTACAGGCAATAGTAGAGCTGCGAAGTATTCAGTCAACTAATTAAATACTCCTATGAAGAGAGTGTGACAAACTCACCAAGTTTTGTCTCTTTTCATCCCCCTTTTTAGGAAGCCAAACAAATGATCTTATCCTGATAATATATGGTTTAATTTCAAGCTCCTATCTCACCATTTTCCTATCTTACAATCTCCCCTTGAACAAATCACACTCCAAGTTTCCATTATTTAATCTTTTCTACTGAAATAATTCAACTTCATAATCTTAATGATTATCTGGGACTTTCTTACAAAACTTCCCTTGCTGTTAAGAGTCCTTCTAATCTTCAGTTTAAAAAGTTTTATTCCTAGAACACAGTTCTCTGAATTTACTGCTTCCTACTATTAGCCCCCAGATTTAAACATCTCCCTCTCAGTCATCTCCAGGTTCCCCAAACTGTCCTCTTTTGATCCATTATAAAATAGATTCCTGATTTCCATAACTATTTTTTCCTGTTAAATTTGCTTTTCTCTTTTTTATTATAGATGAGGAAAAGCACATGTTTAAAAGTGGCAGATAAACTTTAGACAGCCCTACCTTATGGAATTAATTGAATCCTAGAAGAGACATGATGCCAGAATAAATGAAAATGTTGGTGGGTACATGGAGGTTTAAACTTCAGGATATTATGGTCTGTGCTCTCTGTAAACAAAAGAATTATTTCAGCAGGATTTATCTGAAGAGTTTCTGCTTGGAAACACATTCTAGAGAGACAGAAATATTGACAGATTCTATCAGCAAATTCTAGTGACATCCCATAGGGTTATGTGGCTGTGAAGGTGGCAGCCACTCTTCAGACATCTCTCACTTGGCCTCTGTGGATTACAATGTAAGAGATGAAGCTGCTGACATTAATCCCTTTTGGTTACTTTTGCCATTAAGCTGCTTCTGCTTTTTTTAGCCCCTTAAAAAGAAGGGTATCCTGGTTTATCCCAATATAGCGTAAGTGAAACCAAAATGCAATCAGTACAGTTTTTTTTCCGCTTTCTCGAGCCCCACATTGGTCGCCAAAAACTATTTGTCCTGGTTTAGGGCAAATTTGGGAGGAAACTTCCGAAGGGGTTCCTTTTGAAAGCAAATTCAAGTGACTCCTCCCCTCACTGGTTCAGAAGACATAAATCTCCTTTGAGAAAAGTGGAAAAAACTATATTTTAACTATGTTTTAACTTTAAAAAAACTATATTTTGACTTTATTTAACAAGTAAAGTACTCACAAACATGGAAAAATGGATAATATTAAACAATGACCAGCAGGAGCAGGGAGGTCTTTCTCCCTCTCTACTCGGTACTGGTGAGGCTGCACCTTGAGTACTGTGTCCAGTTCTGGGCCCTCAGTTTGGGAAGGGTGTTGAAACTCTTGAGCACATCCAGAGGGCAATGAAGCTGATGAGGGGCTTGGAACACAAACCCTGTGAGGAACAACTGAGGGAGCTGAGGGTGCTTAGCCTGGAGAAAGGAGACTCAGAGGTGACCTTATCATTCTCTACAACTTCTGAAGAGTAGTTGTAGTCAGGTGAGGGTTGGTCTCTTTCTCCAGGCAGCAACTGGCAGAACAAAAGGTCACAGTCTTAAGCTGCGTCAAGGGAAATATAGGTTAGATATTTGGAAAAAATTTTTCATGGAAAGAGTGATAAAGTACTGCAATGGTCTGCCAAAGGAGGTGGTGGAGTCACCATCCCTGGATGTGTTTAAAAAAAGACTGGATGTGCACTCAGTGCCATAGTTTAGTTGAGGTGTTAGGGCATGGGTTGGACTCGATCTTGAAGGTCTCTTCTAACCTTGTGATTCTGTGATTTTGTGATTCTCTAATGGAAGCTCTTGTTCTGAAGAGATGGCAAATTCAGGGGGAGAGTCCTTGTCATGGGCTGTAGCTCAGCTCGCTCAGTCTCTTGTCAGTCCCTCATGCGCTGGAAGATGCCACATCCCAGGCCACGATGGGCCACAGGTGTGAGCTCTCAGTGTTCTTCTGGGCTTTCAGTCCAGAGCAAGGCTGATCAGTTCCAAGAAAAAGCAGCCACAGTCTGGGGAAATTCTCTGCCTCAGCTAGTTAAAAAAACTAACTAAAACTAGCTAACTTCTCTCCCGCTGTCCATGCTGCAGATAACAGAATCCAGGAGCAGGATGTTGGGGCCCGAGTGCAGTTTCTGCAAACAAACTGCGTGCTGCTTCTTCCCCTCTTTGCTCTTGGAACCAGACTTAAAGGTGCAGAACTTAATATCCAGCATAAGCAGAACAGATTATATGGGATAGAAGCATCATAATTGACAAGAGGGAATTAGCTATAGCAGTTGCGGCTGCCCATATGCATCTTTACATTTGGAGCTTTTGAGGATGTCCTACAACTCCCAGCCCAACATTTGCTGTTTTGAGACAACTTAGCTGAAAGGAGTGGTAAGAGCTGCTGCGTAGACACCTTGTTGCAACAGATTGTGAAGACAGCTGCCATCAGCTAAACAGGGAAATTATTACAATTTAATATTTTTTGCATGAGAGGAAAGTTTGGCATTGTGTACCTTTGCACTCCCCCTCAGAATTTAATCACTTTCTAGTGATGCTAAGCATGTATAGAAGGTTTGTCTAACATTTCTGTTTTGTCAAAATAACTTTCTGCTCCCTATCCCATTCACGGATCAGTGATGGCAAAAATACTTATGGAGAAGAGAGGTTAAAACTGAACAGGTTTTCTATTTAGGTTAAAGCAACAAAAGAAATCTCTAAGACAGGGCTGGTACTTCCTGCTTTCAGGATCTTGTGCTTAGCTTCTGGCTGCTAATGGTGTCATTTGGCAAAGAGGATGGTGCATGGCAGTAAGTAAGGGATTTTAAGGAAAAATGTCCAACTCTCTACTTTTGCCCTTGAGCTGCTGAAGAAAGCGCAGCTGACTAAAATCCTTCTAAAACTTTCCAATTCATACTCCAATTTCTCTGTCTTTGTAATGAAATTGGTGCATATGGCAGCATTATGGTGTACCTTTGCTGTTCAGGAAGATAGTCTGACCCATCTATGTTCAAGGAAGTTAAAGTTTAGCCTAAAGAAACCTACTGTAATAGCAACAGCCTTGCACAGTAGCTTCACACAATTTTTACCAAATTGTTCCTTCTTCCACAGGTTACTTTTTGGTTCCAGCTGTGTGGAACAGAAAGTGTTGCTCTACCCATTAGTGAAGAAAAGACTATGGGTGACAATAAAGAAAAGACCATGGGGTGGGTAACAACTCACACTTTCAGTCTGAAGATTGACAGAAAAGAAAGCCAATTTCCTATTGTATCTACAATGTCACAAACCCAGAGGGTTACCATTCACACTGGCAGAGCAAGAATGAATAACCAAAATAAAAGAAACAAGGGAGATTTCTTCAACAGAAATTGCAGAGGAATATTCTGTGTGTCAAAAATTAGTTGAAATAAGGATGATTGTTGACTTGCAGTATGGCAACAATAATATGTAACATTCCTGGAACAGAACCATTATGTAAGCAAGAGTTAAATGCTGCAGAAATGTGTATTTGTGATCTGCTATATTTTCTATCTAGGGAAAGCTTTTTTAAAGAAAAAATCTGAATGTTGCAGGTGGCAGTTGGGGGCTGCTTCCTGTAGTCAAGAAATACATTTCTATTATGAAAACTCTCAGGGATTTTTTCATATTAAATCAGATGAGGAAAGAAACATGGTGTTTGTTGATAGGCTAAAATGTGCTGGTCCAAAGAGCTCAATGGATTTGCCTGAATAAAAATAAAGTTAAAAAAAAAACAACAACTCCATACTTGGCCCCACATTTACACCCTCACTTTATCATATGCTTTTTGTGTGCTTACATTGGAAAGGTGGTTTTTGTCTACTTAGTCATTGATCTTACTTTAACTGCTTCTTAGCATCATGGTGGATCTCTGCCCAGCAACTTCTCTAAAATGCTGCAAATCAAGGAGCAGTCTGTTATTTGTATGCATGAAGACAGGTCATGCTCAATCTGGGACACAATGGAGGAGTAACCCGTGATAAATGTGTAATGCAAAGCATTAATGGCAGGGGAAAGAAAGAGAGAGAGCAGACTCCTAACACACTGGGCTATAGCCATAATCCATGGTGTTAGATAATCTTTTGACTACTCCATCTCATCTGAATGTAGGTAATTTTCTTAGATGACAGGGCCATGAAGTGTTTTATAATTAGTTAGGTGTCATTACTTAAATAACCCCATTCCTCAGTCGTGTGGCTAATGAAGGTAATTACTGCTCTTCCATTTGTAACCAGTTTAGGGTGACAGCAATGCCCAAGGCCTGATGCTGAGACCCTTACACTGAGGCTACTTGACTGATGTGGACTTTACAGGAATGACAGGTTTTGCAAATAACATGAAAGACGTTGTAGGTGTCTGTCCTTTTACAGCTTTATCAATAATAAATGGTCAAACATTAAGGCTGTACTCAGATTCTTATGAATAAGTTGTTGAATAAGTGTGTCTCTACAGGCCTAGTGGAAAGAATACTGAAAGGAAAAAGAGATTTCCACTCAGACCAGTAGTTCTTTGGATCAAGCATGTTTGTTTTACACAGATCTTCAAAACAACCTTTGAGAAACAAAAAACCAAACAAACAAATAAAAACACCTCCACAAAAACCTTGAAAAGTTTGAGCAATTTTTCTTATAGACAGAAGTCATTTGGGAGATATGTCACTGTTAATCCATTTTTAAGCAAGCTCAGAGATTAATTTTGTCATTGAGATTCAAGTGGAATTTAGATTATCATGTAAAATTTTACTTGTACTGTCTGCAATGGATGCAGCTTTGGATACTCACCTGTGCCTCCACATGCTTTTTTGTGAACCTTACATGGACAGAGGTGGGAGATATGCTCAAGGGGCAAAAGGAAGTAGTAAAGTTGTGTCCTTGGTGTTTTTTGGTGGCTAACTCTTGGTGACCTTGTGTATTTTGGTGGCTAACCCTTGGTGCCTCTGTGTGTTGGAAGTATTAGGGGCAATCAGATCTGCAGTGATCAGTGAGATCCCTGTGCTTACCAACAGGCAGCATGAGCAGCTGGCCCTGCTCTGCAGGGATGGACATGGATTCCAATCCTTAGGAGTGTAGCAGAAAGTAGCTTCAAATTTTAAAAGAAAAACTTTATGGAAAAAGACTCCGTGACATAATAACACTGCCTCCCAACGTGTTTCTTTCTCATTCATCCTGGGAGAGGAACACCAAAGCCTTGCAGATATTTTCAGAGGAAGAACTGCTTTCTGAAGCCTGGAGAGAAAAAGAAATTAAGTGGTGGCTGCCTAGGCCTGAGGAATAATTTTCTGCTGTTTGTTTTACATTTTGCAGTGAATAGTGCCCTTGTCTCATGCTCCCGTTCTCTACCAGTTTGTTGCTTTTGCCTGAATCACAGTTAGCAAATTCTCGTAGGAATGTTTCCCCCTCAGAGTAGATTGTAAGGTGAAATTCCTTCATGTCTCTGAAGGACCTTAAAATACCCAAAATGGAAGTTCTCTTTAAGAACAACATTGCTTTCTGCTTGGAGCAAGGTAAAAATTGGGGTCATCTGTAGCTGAGGAAGAATCCCACAGCTTTGAAATGGAGAAGAAATACCAGCACCAAGGAAAGGGTTTGTACTCAGGTCTGCAAAGTTGTCATTCAGCTCCTATGGTTCCTGATTGTTTTCAAGTGGAATGAGTCCACATGGTGGAGTTCATTCTGGGCCAGCATCTTTGTGCATTCCCATTTATGTCCCAGATTTTATGTCTAGGCTTTCCATTTGGCATTGCAATAGTTCCTTGTTGAAAAGGAGAGATGCTTGGAAATGCATGCCCGAAGGAGAGGCGCTTGGAAACCAGTTGTGCAGCCAACATAAATTATGGCGGTGCAGTATAAATTGAGACTTTGGGCTCCTAGCTTTTTCAGGAAGACCTCAGATTTCTTTCAGACATGTGGCCTGCATTCTCTGCAGCTATTTATACTCATTCTTTGAGAGAAGTGGCCTAATGGAATGACACTAGAAGCATATTCCATTATATCTTTAGATATTAAATATAACTTGGAAACCTTCACATGACATTAAGTGCTTCTGCAGTTTCTGGAAGTGTTCAGGCTCTGGTGGAAGCAGGTTTATCTGTTTCTACTGGTTTCATGTTAGGAGTATGAGTTCTGACATGAGTGTAAAAAGGAGATCAGACTATTTAATTGCTGTTGCTGGACCTGCCTGTTCTCCATCTCTGTGCTACTGTCCCAGCAACACCAGTTAGTTACAAGGTTTTTTTAATGATCTCATATCCAGAAATGAAAAAAAAAAGTCTTGCTTATGGGACTGCTTATGAGTTGTTCTGGAAAACATCAATTCAATTATGTTTCTGTGGTTTAGACTCAAGTTCTACTTGTATAATTTATGTAATTTTGCTTTATGACTCTGTTGTTAACTTTATGATTTTGAGTCTGGGCTGCAATAGAAAATTTAATGATATACATGTTAAAATGCTTTAAACAGACAGAAAAAAACATGTTATTTTTTCAAACCATCTCTTTTTAAACTACAAGATCCCTATTTCTCATTTACACTAAAGTCCTTTTATACTCCTCCAGTTGTGTCAACAAGACGTGAATTGTGTATGAATTACATTTATGTCATTTTTACTAAAAATAAATACAAATAATCAAATTTTCCTTCTTCCCTGGGCTTTAGGTTGAAGACACTCATGTTGTGATTGGTCCAATTTTCTGTTTATAGAGAGAAATAATGATAGCCAGACCCTATAACTTATCTACTTTTTAATTTAAAAAAGTTTGCCAGCACTCAGTCATTAAAATACAGTAGAGTGTGATATGCCCAGCACTGATAGAATGTAACGATTTGGTTTCCACAGGAGCAATGAGCACCATATGTTTTCATCATTAAATAACAACATTTCCTTTTTGTTTTGGCATATAAACATGAAGTTATATTTTTCTAGCTTGAACTTCCAGATCCAGTCCCATCCAGAAGTGAACAGATACATAAAAATGAATGGGCACTGTTAGAAATCTCAGGCAGAGTTCCTTCTTGTTAGAAAATGGAGGGAAAGCAGATATATAATGATATAAATATTATTCTCAATTTCAGTAGTTTTCTACATGTTGCCACTTCAGAAGTGCTTGCCAGACTGCAGGGGTGGGTATATATAAAATAGTAAACTGGACTATTTACCTCATGTATTTTGATAAAGGAAGACAGAGAGAGGGTGCCTGTTTCCTTACAAAACCAACAAAATTGCCTAGACTCTGACAACCTTTACAGGTTGACCTTGTTCATGCTAGAACTAAGAGGAAATGTCTGATCTGGTGGTGGCGGCTGTCACCATAGAGCCACTTCAGTGTACTCTAGATGGAAAATATTCTGTTAATTCAGACTCAGTAATCAAGATATGTAACATAAAGTTGATTTTCCCCAATAGCAATCAGCTTATTTTCCTAGAAATGGACTATTTACGCGTGGTCCTTTGGCAATGTATTGTACTGATACTTTTGGAGAGGTCCAAGACATGAAGGGAAAGATCTGTTAAGATTTTTTGTGCTATATTTAGTGGAGGTGAGGAAAGAACAGTAAAGCTGCAGGCAGCTGCAGTGTCCAAGACTACAAGAAAAAACTGAGACTAGAGACTCCTTTGTTTGGATACTGACAAATCTAGGTGTCCCACTAAATGTGAAATTGGACATGGAGAGAGGATTTTTTGTTTTAAATAAGGGTATTTTAACACTTTCGTTATTAATAGGAGTACTTTTAATAATAGAGTGACTGCAGTTAGGAAATTTCTCAAGCACTCTGCATGTCTTATTCCTTCCCCACATTTTTCTGTAGACAGCTCCACTGAAGACCCCACTGCCCCTTTGGAGAAGCACATACAAGAGACCATGGGGAAGGGTTATGAGCTCAGGATGAGATGGGGTGACTTTGAAGGTTGATACTCCAGTGACAGCAGCCAGAAAATTAATCTAAGCTTGCACACAAGTTCTAGTGTCACTGCTATCAGAGGCACCTTGGAAGTACACAATATGCAGAGAACTCACTCCATTCACAGTAATTCACTGGGCACAGAGTAGTTCTTGGCTAGACTGTGACACACACATTGAGACATTTTTTGGGGCAGGATCAAGGACTATGGTAATTGGAAAAAATAATCGAAGCATGTAGGCAGTTGATTAAATATTTAATAGACCCAATACTTTGTTGTTCTGTGTGTTCTAATTCCAGTGAACACATTTTAACAAATTTGGAATGAAGCACTATTTTACTCATGGAGCACAACAATTTTGGAGTAAAGTAGTTGAATACATGCATAACATTTTGGGTGACTGATCCTTGCTTTTGCTAGTCTTTTCCTACTCAGTAAGTACTTGTTGTATCGAGTCTTTCTTCAGATGACTGGGAAAAAGGAAAGCTACGCCTTCTGTCTGTGTAAGCAGATTAGAGTTTCAATTAAACTTTTAAAGGGAAAAAAACATTAAGCCTTTATCTGTTGTTTCCATTCCAAAGCATTATCCAAGTTACTTATGTTCTTTAACTTACTTTTCAGGAAAATCGTTCTTAGAGTCAAAGTGGAAAAATTATTTTCAATAAAGAATACTTATTGAAAATATAAAATGCAATCATGTAATCCTGAATGCAAATGCAGATTCTTAAGCAAATTTTTTCACAACAAGGTTTTATGTCCTGTTTGTGTAATTGACATTTTAGAAGCGTTTCATAAAGCAAGATTTGCATGCAGTCAGTAATGGGCAGATCGCCACAATTATTTTCTTGTGTGCTAATTTCTAACCAACTACCTGGACATCTTTACAAAGCATGGTAAAATAAAAGACAAATTATTTGGTGAGGAATATAATGACTTCTGACTGCTAGGTGGCATTATGAAATAATAGTGAATTGACTCTAGAAAACATTAAATCTTGAAATGACCTAAATAACAAAGCTTACCTATTTTTGTTTCCAATAAATGCTTGCCCTTTTAGCTCCTTTCATCAGTGTTATATTTACTGCCATTCTATTCTTGGACCAATGAAAGTTATTTGCATTGCTTTAATTTCAGAAAAGCATTTATGTATGCAAATTAAAAACAGAATTGTGTGAAAAAGAAGTTCATGTCTCTTTCATATAAAAAAAATAACACCTAAACTTTAAAAATCTCTCTGTGCTTTTATTTCCAAATCCAATTACATGGTACTGAATTTCTTAGGCCTGAAATGAAATTTAGATAGCTTTCAATGAACATGCTCTGTAACACTAAAATGTTACTATTAGTATTTAAAATCATAGTATGGTAGATCTTGTTTTACAGTTGTATCCAATTTACCAAAAGTTTCCCTGTGCATACAATAGAAAAATTATATGGGAGCAGCATCATTAGGGCTGGAACATGGACTATCTTTTACAAAAGCTGCAATTGAAAATAATCTGGCCTTTAATAAGACATATTATTTGGGGTTTTTTACTATTCTCAAGTCAGGAAGAGGATGGGCATCTCTGCTGTGACATTTCAAATAATAAAAAAAAAATGTTAACAGTTTATGATGACTGGTCATTTAGCTTGGGAGCTGGCAAAAAGTGTATCTTGTCTAAATTCAAATGACAAAAAAAACCCCAAAAAACAAAACCAAATCCATCCAGATTTACACTGTGTGCAACGTCTTCTGATGGCCTGATCCCAAGGCTAGTAAGATAATGGGAGTATTTTTGATAAATTTCATAAAGAACACATGACCAGATCCATGGAATGTCTCAAATTATCAGGTCTCATTCTGCTTCCAAATACACTCTCTCTATGTAAAACTAGTCTTCTCAGGAGGATTACTTTCATGTTTCCAAAAACAAAATTATACGATACTTCTAAATACAAAATTAAGCAGAATATGAAATTTTCATTTAAGCTATGATGTAAAAAACAGATACGATTGGGTAAGAATAAAACATACACCAAACTTTTCCCATCAGAATTCTTAGAATCAGCTTCTCTTCCTACATCCAGTAAGTCAGACTTATTTGCCAACACCCTGGACTAAGAGTTGCTGACTCTGTGTCCTCTATGAGCAACCCCAAAAGATAAATATCACTGTATGTGCTGGAACTTGTCCATGGGAAATATGTCTCATGGCCCATTTCAGGGTCCATTTGAAGTTTTCTTGGTAGATGGAACACTTACAAGGTCTTTTATTTCCCCCATGCAGAGCCTAATATTGTTGTAGGACACTCAGTTAAATCATTTAAGGGTCTGTGTTCAATCTGGTGACCTATTTTCATAAAAGTCACAAGAATTTCTTTAGGGTTTCAATGTCTCTGTTAAGATCATTGAAGCTGACTAAGTACTTAAAATGATATTTGGGGATAACTGAGGGACATTTACATATGCATAGACATTCCTAGTTGCTTTTTTAGGGAAAAAACCCAACAAAACAGAATGGAAGTGATCTCCAAGTACATAAAATTTAATTAAGAAGGTAAATTTTTATGATGAATAAAATCATTCTTTGTGCTGAATTTATGAGGTTGGGGTTTTTTGCTGTTGTTGTTTTTTGGTGGTGTTTTTTTTGGTTTTTTTTTTTGGTGGTATTTTTCCATCAGATGTCTTCCACTCACTAATGGCTTGCAGTGTGTAACATCATTCCTTGCTGCTTGGCTTAGCTTTAACATTAAGGAACTGTAAGCAAAGCTTTCACAGTTCCGCTCTTGGTACACACTTTTGTGGGTCAGTCTGACTCTCCAATAACTTATCAACTCACTGATTTCACAGTTCCCACCAAATTTCAATAGGTGACAGGTATCTCAAGGGCAATACCCAACTGTGATTCACATAAGCCAGCTAGGATCTAGACATCTACATTCCAAAGTGTGGCATCAGCTTTGGAAGAGTCATTTTTATTTTAGCTCCATCAGTAATTTGCGCTTATCGTAAGTGAGCTGAAATAGATCCCATGGAGGACAAACAATTTTCTCTATTTTTAGAACTTTTCAGAACTTCTCAGAACTTCTCACAGTAACCCGGTACTTTCTGATAACTCCCTGAGATTATAAATCCCAGCCTACCCACCCTCCAGAGGAAATCAGGCAGGCAGCAATATATCCATCTCAGTGATTTTACTCTATTAGATTTACCTACTCTGAAGACATGAGTTAGCAGAAGACATAAAAAAAGAAGTGCAATACTGGAGGAACAACTGAAATAGAACATGTAGGTCAGTCTGTCCCTTCTCTGTTTCATACCTTTGAGTGGAGCCTTTTGATTTCTGAGTCCATGGTTTATTCTGTTTTCATCTCGTTGCTCTGTCCTATATCCTTGGCTCACTTGGGGTCTTCTAAACCTGACAAATTGCCAGATCATATCAGATTAAAGTCTTCACTGATTTCACACTCCATCAAGAAAGCATTTAGTATCTTTCAACCCTGGACAAAAACCAGTTTTACTTATAGGATTTGTTAGTGTGTAGCAATTACAACTGGCCAGAGCAAAGGCATTTAGTAAAATGCCTTGCTCAGCAGCATACATTTTCTATATTATTTAGGTGGTAAGGAGTAAGAAAAATGTCCACACAGAAAAAAATAGAACCAACTTCTGCTGTTGCAAGTAAACTAAATTTTAAGCCATGTTGTGTTCCTAACAAAGACTCCCCAGTCCTACAGGACAGATACAAAACTCATCTCTACAGCAAGATTTGGCATGATGTAAAACAGGTATAGACCCTAAGACTATTTCAGGGGAAAATAGGGTGGCACACACATAATTTTGGCCAAACTGTTTACTTCCTGTTTACAATTTTCGTGAAGAGTACCATTTTGTCTTCTACATCTCTATCTTGGGAAGTGACTTTGGCACCAGAGTCAGGCCGAAAATGACCTTGATGAGTTCATCACCACACCTAGGCATGGGTGGCAAGGAAGGCAGCAGCTTCTGTGACAACAGCAAATGCTCATGCAGGGCTGTGCTCATGTTCCTAAAGAAGTACCAGAAATAGCTGTACCAGTGTGACACTGACCTGGAACCCTCATCCAGGGAGCCAGCAAATACCAAGTATGATGTCTGCAGTGACTGGGCACTCCAGAATGGGGTAACAGTTCTCTTGAACTATTTCTAGTTAACAAAACTGTTTCAAAGTTAATAAAAAGCTAAATGGTGACATGAGGAACATATCACACCCACCTATTTGTCAGTTTCCAAGAATCAGTCATAGCATCTGACCACTGTCAGAAATCTAAAGTCAGTGAAAGGCTATCAACACTTTTCCTGCAGCCAACAGCTAAAATGGGCTGTATGTGTCCTAAGAATGCTAATTTCTTCTATTGATTCTAAAATGGTCCCTGTGTGACAAGCTCAGGGGGACCTGCATTACAAACACTTGCAATCAGGTAAAATGAATCTGCCATCAAATTTCTCACTGCAAGAATCTGTAATAATCGCGGATGATACTTTCTGTAATAACAAAAAAACCCTGGAGCTTTTTGGGTAGTATCCTAGGTGCACATCAAAAGTTGCAGGTGGAGAGAGGTCTTGTATTAACAGCCCACATTAATGCCCTATAATTGTCATTTGTCAAGACAATAAACTTTTTGCTGAAGCAACCTATCTAGCTGAACTGCCACACTGTCATGTAGAATTTAGGACATGAAGTAAAGCAAGCATTGATCACATTAGGCAAATTAGAGAAAGATTATTTTCACGTCTGGAAACAAAAAATACCCAGACTATTTATGATTTATTTTCCAACGAATCTTCCTTGCTTCCTTCTGGACAAGTTTATGATAAATAGAGGTAGACACTGTACAGCAGATTTATTTTTTTTGTATCAATGCAGGACTCCTTTCTGAAGGATCTGAAGGTCAAACATTACCTCTGCTTTATGTAATGCTATGTTTTGGTTTTCTTTCATTCTTCTATGCTTTGTTCTACATAAAATATTTTCTGACATGGAGGAGGTCTCTGGCACTTTATTTTTGCAACAAATCAACCTCATGTGGTCACTTGGCTGTCACCTTACATGAGGGGTTCTCTTCATATGTACTGTCTACCTGAGGCACTGGGAGTGCAGGCAACTATGGAATTTATGATCTTCTGTAAGTTTCCTGATTTATGAGAAATTAAAAAAGAGTGATTTCACCTATAAATAATGATGTTAAATAAATTAAGATAGATCTAGAGTTCAACTTTTTTAGTGCTTTCAAAAATATTTTCGTGCTTGTCTGTTGTTAGGGTTTCCCCATGGTTCTTGGGGTGAAGGAAGAGACGTGATTCTTGACTCCATATCAGAAGGCTTGATTTATTATTTTATGATACATATATCTATTATAACTATAATAAAAGAAAAAGAAAGGAGAATTCCAGAAGCTGCTAACTACTTAGGAAAGAAAGTAAAGAATGATCACAAACAAGCTGGCCTTGATAGACTGCCAGAGCCAGCACTCTGTGACTGGTCCCTGAACCAAAACATCCACATGGGACCAATCACAGAACACCCTGTGCATTCCACAGCAGCAGACAATCTATTGTTTATGTCTTGTTGCTGAAACTCTCAGCTTCAGCAGGAAAATCCTAAGAGAGGATTTTTCATAAAGAAATGTCGGTGACACTTGTCTCTTCTGTTGGTTCTTCCTAAAGACAAAGTTATTACCTGACATATGGAAATAATGCCTTTTAGAGTAATTCAAGCAATTCAGTCCATGGTGTACCCTAAGTTATGACTGAGGTGTGACCTCATCACTGTGTGTAAGTATCTCAGAGTGAAGAGATTTCTGGTGCTGCAAAACTCTGGCATTCAAAAATGGCAAGAAGAAACCAACAGGCTGAGAGACAAAGACAAAATGAGGCAAGAAATCAGGCATACAGGGGCGTTTTGTGTGTGTGTGTGTTTAGTTGATTGGGTTTTATAATTTAGCTTTGGAAATGTTTGTTCAGGAAAGGGGTGACCTCTCTGTCATTCTACATTTCTTTAAATCAGGATAGGAAATCTGCCTACAAGAAAGACCAAATTATAACACAACTTGACAGACATGTTATTTAAAGAACTTCTTGTGTCTGTATTATACAGAAAGTTAGACTAAAATATATTCATAAGAATGGGTGCAAAAAGTGCCCTGCAACACCGAAAAACTCACAGAATTTAACTTGCTTGTGAGTGGTAATATACAACTCAATTAACTGCAATGTAGGATCCCACTCTGGATGGGCCTGGGAGGGATGGGTACTGGTGTTTGATGATATTTCCAACGCTGTGTTCTTATGAATATATCATCTTTTCTGGTTTCAGAAGTAAAATATCCATGAAACCGGGAACATTGTTTTCTCTTGGATCATTCAAGGACTGTTGATAGCAAACACCCATGAGCAAGTTAAGCAGATGTTGAAAAGCAAATGGTATGTTCCAGCCATTCTTGTCCTTGATCATAACCTGGTTCCCAAGGTCCAGTTAAATATTTCCAAAGAGCTGGTTTTGCTCTCACTCCTGTCTTCTGAAGCTGGGAAACCCAAACCCTTTTCAGGCTTCCTGCAAGTGTTTTATAATGTTGGAGGATTCTACATTGCCTGTGATTTTGGTGAAGGGTTGTGATTGCTCTGTGAATGACTTTTGTAAATCCACTTTCCCATTCATTCTCCCACAGATACTTTGCAAGGAAGCAGTACACAGTAAAGGTGCAAGATAGGCACCTCCAGAATTATCACTTGAATGTGCTCACCCTCTAACAGCAGTTTTAAGGACATTTCCTACTGTTTTTGCCATATATAAAATATGCACCTGGATTCAGAGAGTCCATTTGAAGCCTCTTGTCGTAACTGTTAACATGGCTACAAGATAAACTTGCTAAAAGACAAAAAAAAAAAAGAGCAAGAACTCCTTGTTAAGTTTTTTACTCATTGCAGGTGAATTGGCCAGACTGAACAGTGCTCACATTAGCTGTTTTTTCATATGGGTCTGACCACAGAGTCCTTGAGCAGAGCCGTGATGCAGCTTTGGAGTACTCTGGACCCACTTTGAAATTCCTGCCTTTGCCATGATCTTTGGAGGAGCTGAAACATCTCATTATCCAGCTCTCCCTCTCTGTTAGTGGGAAGAATATTCCTCCATAAGAAGCATTATGAAATCAAGTTATATGAGGTGTGTGGAGTACTTGTATATCTATATGAATAGGCATTGTGTAGAAATGCTTAATGCAACAGCTCTGAGTGAGCTCTTTAAATTCCTTAAAATAAAAAGTTGATCCTCTTGCTCACTTCTGTGGATACCACCACAGTACCTTTTGTTTTGTGACTATCAAGTTTGAGATCACAATAATATATAAACTAGATGAAACACTGAAGAGTTTTTTTTGGTAGATCAGATGGATTCCATCCAGCTGGACCAGTATTAGCCAAAGGTATCCAGGGAAACAGACTACACCAGTCCCAAGAAATTGCTTCCTGAGACAAACTGAATATTCAAGAACATTCAGTTCCAAAATCTGATTTGTTCTGACACTCATTTTTATTCAGGTGACTCTGACAGTTACCATCACCCAGTATTAACCTGTTAAGCTTTTTTTTCTTTGAATACTGAAGGTTAAATTGAACAGGATGCACATCATTGTATCACAGACCAGGCTGAGCCAAATGCAAATTTTACATTGACATGTCCATGTGATTTGAAGCAGACAGCAGGAAAAAGAACCTTAAAGGAAAGCAAGAAAATAAGCAACTGAGAGGGGAGCGCATCATCCACTTGCTGAAGTAAAACTGGCCTTGACCTCATTCATACTGATTTGGGTTTCTTGAACTCTTTCTGGACAGTTTGCTTGGTCTTGACCAGGAAATAATTTTTTAAAAAAACCCAGAAAAAATGTAAAGCGCTGGAAAATTCTTCTTTGAAAATTGGCATTTCCATATCTGGATTAAAAATTACTGCCCTAAAAATACCTTTAGACCTTTTCCCCCACAAGGCTCCTCTCCCCAATGTTGCATCATGGTGTTAAATTCTTTCCCCTGATCTGAGCACCTGCCTGTACCTGACATTTAAGTGAGATGTACGCCCACATCTGAAGGCAAGCTTTGGCTCATTGAATCCGGATTTGACTTTGTTTTATTTACAGAGAATGGTATGCAGGAATGATAGAAGAATTCATAGGGATGGTTTATGGACTGCTCTGATCTATTTTCTGCTAACAAAACAAGTAAGTTTTTCTTTGACACAGGTAAAACCCACTTAAAATGAAGTTTACTTACATAAAATAGTGCACACATTCCTGCTTTAATGAGGATGAATTTTTTTTTTGCTTTTTCCTGTTTGTTTTGTTTTGGAAACCATCCTAATTTTGTTCTTTTAAACAGTTAACATTTCCATTATGTTTTGTGTTCCGTGTGTTATACTAAATTACTTTAAAGATATTAGCTTAAATTGAGAGATTATAATGGATTTTATGAAGATTATATTTTATCAAGTGTAAAACTAGTCTTTTTAATGAACAAGGTTATTTATAAGATGCCTAACTGATAGGTGCACAAATGCACCTGGGAGGTTTTGTACTGCTTTTTTACTTAAAAATCCCATTTTGTTGTAGTAATCTAATTTTTGGACTCACATTCAGGTAAAAATATATTAATTCTCACTGCAACAGTCTCCCACTAAGCTCACTGGGAGTGATTTAATAATAGCATAGTTTGAACACATACTTTCTGCATTTATTTTTGAAATATGTGGATCCATTCTCAACTATTTTCCTTGAAAGAGTCCCAACATTTCTTCTTATGACATAAATATTTATAATAGGTGAACTGAAATAGTCTTCAGAAAATACAAAGCCTGATGTTGACAGAAAAAATTTTACACAGATGACAGAAAAATTTGCTCTTTTATTCTGAATGCAGAAGAATAAATTCTTATGTTTTATTCATAAATGGAATTTTTGAGAACTCCTTGTTTAACCCTGTTATCCTGTTCCCAGATAAACTGTGGAACTGGGAGCCAATACCACAAAGTGCTAAGCAGAGCCTGCAGAAAGCTGAGAGCTCTGAACTCTGGTTGACTTGGTGGAAATAAGTCTTAGGAGTGGAAGTTCATTTCTGTCCTCAGATGGATACTCCAAGAGCCCTTTGAAATCACTGGAGCCAGGCAGACCCCAGATATTAGCACTGCATGAGCTCTCTTCCTTCAAAAGATATTTTGCATAACATGAAATGAATCAAGAGACCAAAGATTGATGTCTAAGCAAAATGTGTACTTTGATGAAAGGAGCATTTGAGGAAGACTGTCTTGAGTTGCTAATTACATAATATCCTTAATATTTGTAGACCTCGGCTGTGAAAGGGAAGGATAGAAAGAAGTACAGCAAGGTTAGGGGATCAGCCCGTGTTGTGAAAGGTTATAACTCAGAAATCCCTCTCCCCACAAAGAAAAAGCTACCCAAAACCACTGCACCCAACCTCTCTCAGCTCAGTCCATGCCTCAGAGGCAGAGGAATTACTGTAAGCAAGCACAGGAATGTACACTGCACTTTGTTGCTAAGCTGTAAAAAAGCAGGGAAAGCATCGCTCCTTCCTCACCTGCAGCCTGGGAGTGACAACTTCCCATATCTACTTCATCACTGTAACCCAAGAGCAGTGGTCCAGAGGCCATTTCCTGAGTCTGACATTGAACAAAGCTATTACCACTAGAAAAGGCATGGTGCAAGTTTCAGGCAAGTCACATCACTTTCTGGTGGCTGTGAAGGCAGCTGTGGCATCCCTGTCACTACCTATTACTTTCACCTTGGTTTGCCCACCAGTCACCTGTGTTTTCCTGGGATTCATTTGTAACTGTTCTGCTCCGTTTCCTGTGGCTGGTTGTGAAATGCTTGTGAGAGCAGCCATGGCTGAGTGCCTTCGTCTCTGAAAATTGCAACCAGAAAAATTGCATGCATGAACATATTTTATTTTTTAAATATCTGTTCGATTTTTTTATATTTCTAACTCTGCAAGAGCTAAACCTCTCAGTCACCACAAAATATTCACCCCCTTGCTGCTGGTTTGCTCCCTTGTACATGTTGCTGACAGACTGGTCCAGCCTGTCTTCTTTCTAGAAATGCTGCATTTGTACATTTTTAATGTGTGCTGCTTGTTACGTTCATTTCAAGCTATGCTGGTAATGGAATCAGGCAAACACATATCTGCTAAATGAAAACTTATTTTTGCTATGTTCTAAGCATTTAAAGGTACTTTAACATCTGTCAGATCTGTCATATGTAATCTTAGCCTTATTTAAGTGAAATATAAGTAAATATCAATACATAAATAAGAATAAAGATTAAATATAAATTTTATACAAGTGTATAACAAGTATATGTGGGTATATATTTGTAGTTATACACAAAAATCTATCTGTGTACTTATATATGGAGCATTTGCTTCTCATGGTCTGGGTAGGTTTCCCTTTTGTTTTAACAGTGCTGAATTCACAAAGGCAGAACTTGTTCCTGTGAGAGAAGGAACAGCCAACAAAATAAACCGGGAGCATTTTTGTATGAGGTCAGAAAAGCCATTGAACAATGCACTATAATTTCTGAGAAGGTCATTTCTACTAAGGAAATTGTATCCAAAAAAGGAAAAGCCAGCTAAGGAGCCTGCAGGCAACAAAACGTAGTAAATTATAGAGCTCCAGACCCTAGCTAAATGCTGTGTCTCCTTTTTGGTAGCCTGGCCCTGTCTCAGAATTCAAAATGAAAAACCAGAGAATCTCATTTTAGCTTAAGATTCAAGTATCAAGGCAGAAGCTCAGTTAACAACATATCAAAGATCTATAATCAAAGCCTTCTTTGCAAAAATGCTAAATATTTATGGCAAACTATCTATGTTAACTTCAAAACATCCATTTCCCCCAATGGCATTGTGTACACTGGGCAAAAAAATGACAGCAAAATAAAAACAGACAATTAACCTCTGCCTGGAGGTTGGCTGCCTCTATGGCTTCCTCCTGGACTTGCACCATCCTCCTTCCCTGTCCCAATGAAACAGCAGAATTCCTTAAGGGGGAGAGGGGTCTTACCACTGCTGATACAGAATGGGCAGTGAAAATTTGGGAAAAAAAAGACCATCACACCTCAGTAGGAGGAGCAACCTTTAAAAATAGATGGTTTATCCTTGGCAATTCAGTTATCTGCTGTGCTGGCACTCTGCATTGTCACCAGTTAGCAAACATGCATCCTCATATTTAGGAACTTTTCCACATAGAAAATCCCTTTTCCCTCAGACCTGCCCCAGCTCATATTACCGGGGAGGGGAGGTGCTGTCACTCTGCCTTTTAGCTGCTAAAGCTCAATGGGCTTGCAGCTCCTTTTAAGGTTCAGTGAACAGAGGCTTTTTTGGGAAGTTGTGACTGAATCACTGCCTTCATTTCAGCTGAGATGAGGGCCAAATGGAGGGAATCCAAATTGCATGGAGAGCACTACATGAGAAAATAGCTGAACACAGAGTGGTCATTTCTCTCGGTGTTCAGCAAAATTTGACAAGCATCACAAAAGTGGTGTTACTGAAAAGGGAAGCACTTGTATGGGGACTGCAGCTTTAGTCCTTTAAAGGAGTAGAAAAAGTCCCTGATTAAAGCATGGAGAAAATTTACATTTAAAGATGATTATGATAAGCAGGGCTCAATAAAAAATAGCCTGTGCCATACTGAAAGGACCATTGACTGTTACTGCTTCCTCAATACTTCAGGTTTTAGTTATCATCTCTGCTTTTAGAGGCACTTCAAGGCACCCCTATCCCATTTCATACAAGTTTTTCATGTAGTCTATGCAGAAAGAAATAAATACTAGACTTTGCTGTGAGTTTGGGGTTTGGCTATTAAAAAGCTAGCTTGGGGATTTGGGATGATTTTGAAATATAGAAGACAAATCCCTTCATTAAGGAGCTCACAGTATAGGGCCAGCACAGACTGGTTTTATTGCAATCCTAAGATGGGGGAGTCTTTTTACTCCAGGATGAAAAATAGGAAATTCCAATTCTACTGAAAAATTACCAGGCTGGTCCAGGTGTGCAGCTCAACAGCAGATGGTGGTGAAGTGGACTGGTCTCAGCTTGTTGATTACTCTGGTCAGCTACCATGGAATTCCTGACATTCAGTTAAAACTGTCCTCCATAAAAAAAAAAGATAAAAATATTATAGTCTCTGTATTACTCCTGGTTTTCTATGTATACTCAAGAGAAAAATTCTAAGATGTATTCTTGAGCCTAGAAACTGAACTTAAATTGAAGTTTTCCCAATGGAACTTCCACAGTTTTTTCCATGGGACATGCTCCCATGCTATCCAAGCCAGCTACTCAGGTGCTAAATCAGTGACAGCTCAGCTTTCACTGCAGCTCCTGAAGATACCTTTTCATTTGTTACTTCTCAGCTTTCAATACTGCTGCACTCAATTTCTTTTTTGTGCAAGCATCACTTATCCCCATCTGTTACCTAGCTCCCCTCCTTCACAGTACACTTAATATGATAGACATTGTCCAAACATGTATGAATACCTCAATTTTGTCCTTTAGATCTTCACCAAACAAAATACAAAACAGCAATACAGTCAGACTTTGGAGGATAAGCAGTCTTTTCACCCGTTTTAAAGTCACTGCCTCCCACACTTAGAGGTTTGATACAGAGCACTTCAGCAGTGGGCAGAGATGAATAGCCTGACAAACACACTCCTTTGTATGGAAACTTCTTCTGTACAGAGATTTCTTTCTTGAAGGACCCCAAAATTCCAAAACAATGCCAAAGGCAGGGTTTTGCTAATGCTGCAGCATTGCCACCTTTGAAGTCAAATCAACAGCCATATGTAGGTATGAAGGAAAACCCTCTGTTCAAATGCCAAGCTCAGTAAGAGTTTAGACACAGACTGTGCTTTCCAAGGGGGTTTTGAGTCAGGATAATAAGCTTTAAGCTCACATCTTAGGAAAAGTTAGGCTCAGAGCTGACATACAGAGAAGGAGAGGATCTAAACCTCTCTAGCACCAGGGCACAGCCCACACTCACTTTTACCTTTGCTCCTGGTGAACGGGAACTCTACATTTGTGTATCTCTAGCAATGAAATTCTGGTTGCAGCATGACAATTATGACAGTGGATTTTTGCATCTGTGTGTTTAACCCTCTTATAACCCCAGTGTCCTTATCCCTCTCCTCTTGGACAGGGACTTTGGGAAGGTTTCTGCATTCCCAACAAATTGGTAGCATGTCCCTGGCCTGCCTTGCACCTTTGCAGGTCTCATTATCCTTTGAAGAGAGCTTGCTCTCATTTTATTCTTCTTAACTGCAATCAGTGCAACCAGATGGAAATGGCTTTGAAATCTACCTTTTCAAATCTCAGCTTTGTATTTCTCCTTTGATGTTCCTTGCCAGGTCTTGCAGTTGTCCTTGCCCCTCTCGCCTCACCACAGCTTCCTCTCTCCAGGCCGTGCTTTCCCCAGGCTTGTGCCTCCCTGAGCACTCTAACTTGCAAAGGCATTTCAGTCACAGGAGCTCTAATCCACTCTAATCCGACCGCAGTGTGTGTCATCCTCAGTGGTGTGTCAGAGTTGGACAACCACTGGGAAAAAAACACAGAAATGTTCTGACAAAGAAACTTTTGAGGCTGTAGGAAGCTACAGTTGCTTCAATACTCAAGCAAGGCTGAGGAATTTATGATGAACCATGTCCACTGAGAAAGAGCTGGGACAACTTTCACGTTAGATTTGCAGACTCCTGCAATGTTCAAGTAGATCTGAAAGTCTCATTTGGCCTCCAGGTGTGGCTACATTTGGCAACAGATCATGGTTCAGGCTCTTTGTTTCATTGCTGTCTTTGGAATGCACTGGTTACAGGAATGGTCCTCAAAGGAGCAGCTCTTTTTGCCATTTCTTTACGGAGTTGGATTCCCACTCAGAGGAATCTACACAGACACTTGAAGGAAATCATTACTGCAATGTTTGTACCCCATCAGTTCAAGAAGAAAATGGATAGTTCTTCAACCTGTTTATAAGACATCAGGCAAGGGGCTCTGATACCCTCTCTCTTATTCACAGTTGTTGACTAGAGTGTTACATAAAGTGTATATAAGATGTTTTCCCACATATTTATATAATATACTAGTTAAGGAATGTTTTTCTAAAGCCTGGTATGTGATTCTTGCTTTAGCCTCTCTTTTTCTGCACACTCAGCTGACACATTTCATTTTTAAAAGGAAGCTCTCCAGGGCTCAGGAAGGCAAGAAAGATATCTCCAGAATATTACCTTAATCAAACTCACAGAATGTTCTGGGACAACTAAATAAATTATTAATCTTGCTGTTACAAATCAGTTCACATACATTAAAAGCTGCTCCAGAAACAGTTGCATAGTCTAACAAATATGTTAATATGTAAGTAGTCCAAGTAAAGCAAAGCAAATCCTTATAAAAAAATAAAAGAATTTGAATCTTAAGGTACAGAAGTAGCTTAATTGGCTTCCACAACATGGCAAATTTAAAATCTTCCAATTTTTCCTTATCTTTCACCTCTACACACATATTATCACCAAGCAGAATGTGAGAACTTGCTGAAACAGGTTCCCGTGATGCTGAACTCACCTTAGCAAAGTGCTGAAAGCACAAACATGAGAAAATTCCCATTTATCAAAGTCAATATTTCCTCTCTTGCATGGTCTTGGTGGTAGATTTTTTTCCCCTCTCTTAGATATGTCATTTTGTGCTACAACAGCAAAGAGTACATTTGGAACACAGATCTGGATTGTCTAAATGAAGATGAAGAAGGGAAGCTATTTTATCCTTGCCTCCCTGCTCAGACTTTTCTCCCTGTGCTGAGTACAGTCTGTGGAATTTGAAACTGGGGCTGAACATGTGGGTTGGGAATGGGAATATCCTGAATTGTTTTATGTGTTTCCAGTTCTTTATTATTGCTTAGATCCAACTGGTTTTCCACTGAAGCAGTAGTGTTACTATAGGACACAAAATAACATGACATGCACACACTGCTGTTCTTAAGGCAAAAAAAGGAAGTTTATTTTTTGACTCAACATTTATAAATTTCTAAAAGTGACAGTGGATTGGAGGGTGAAAGTGCCACCTCTACAATGAGACTAAACAATCTAACAGTCTATCAAATTTCTGTTTTTCTACAAAAGAATACAAAACAATAAGTTATTTACAAAAAGCATGTAAGAAAGTTCATTACAAGAATGTAAACATCAGAAAGCTTAGAAAATCTTAAAAAATCGGAATGACACAGTAGCAGTAGTGCCAGCAGAGTTTTCTAACACTCCCGAACTCCTTTTCCTGTTTCTGCACCTTCCTGTGAAGGTCCTGTTGACAAAAGTGTGCCATCATTTGATAAAGCAACTTTCTGGAAAACACAATGCTGTCCAGCATGTTTGCTAGGGTTTGGGTATGAATGGGATTGCCATGGCTGGCATGTATTGAAGAGACTCAACTGAAGTCTTTGAAACTTGGTAACATGAAGCACTGATTGATTTGCCTGCAAAGTAGGACCAAATAGGCTTCTAATCCTTTTTTGACCTTCTTCTCTGCCAAGTGCTCCTTGAGGGAAACCCTAGGTTTGCTAAACATAACCTTCTCCTGGTGAAGATGATAGAAATCTTTATGTTATCCAGGGATTCTTTTCTATCAAAGAAAATATTAGGATTTCATGTTTATGCCTTAGTAGCTTAATAAAAGGTAAAGGTTTCAGCTTTCCCAGGTTCCATCCACCTCCTCCTAACCTTAGTAGATATCATGTGAAACTACAAAAAACCCCCAAACAAATTAAAAAGTTGCTGTGGGAGAGGAAGTGGTTCCTAAACTTTAAAAAGAAGGGAGTAGGAAGGACCAGAAGGAAAAAAAACTATGACCTTTCCTAGTTCTGATTTTTGTTACATACGTTAAATGTATTGAAAATTTAATGTGAAGCTGAGGGGTCTGAAACAAACTGTGGCCCAAAGTGATGCAGTTCATACAGAAAGAAATATCTGCCCTGTATAATTCAGTATCGGGTAATCATATGAGAAAATTTCATACTGCCACTTAGGGAATAGAAATTCTTGACTGTTTAAAAATAATTGCTGAGTTTGCTCCTGCTGACTCCTTTCAGTTCCCCTACAGTAATCTCTGCTCAAACACACTTCAAGCAGAGATTATACAGTAAGCTTTTTCCTCCTAAAGTCTAACACTGTAAATAACACAGTCCACTCTAATTAGCTTTTGTAAACATGCATCCAGCAGGCAAGGAACCAGTGAGCAATGTAACTATCCACTGCTTCAGGCACAACATTTGGAATTATTTGCCTGAATGATGTCATTACAATAATCCTGCACAGGATAAACGGCATTTGCCCCTCTCCCCAATACTTTAGCTGAATGCCAGATCCTCCAGGTGACTCACTGGCAGCAGGATGCACACTCATGCACCAGGTCTGCTTTTGGATAGAGACACTCAGAGTGTGGACTTTCCTGCATGACATATCAAGCTGTGAAAATATTTCCAAGCAAATATTTGGATTTCTTGGTTGATGATCAGCCCAGTTCTTCTCAGGCAGAAACATGTCCATTTTTCCCCTCAGAAATTTCAGTCCTACGTGACTGGCCCAAAACTGTTTTTTATTAATCCTCTTGGTTTTAGGTTTCCTAGTGAGGTAGCTGGGCATCAAACTGGGGGTTTAAGCAGGGGCAATTCTCTTTCCCAAGTTTTTGGGTATTTGGTTTTGAGTGGAAAAACTGCAGGTACATCCTCATTTATTAGATCATAAACTCATTTCCACAATGCAAAATTTTTAGAAATAATTTAGACATGGTAAGCAATGAGAAATCAACTCTTTTCCCAACCAACAAATCAATTACCTATAAGAAGAACACTCTTCTGTCTGGGGAGATACCTGAAGGTCTGATGTAACATTTCTCCTTTCTAACTTTCTTCTGAAGTTAGCTTTATTTTTATGAACAAATTTAACATAGCTCTTTTATAACTTCAAAGGTTTTAATGGTCTCCTGATTTCACAGCATTTAGCATTCTCTGGGCTGCTGCCCAGAGCACCTCGTTGGAGGAGAACCATCCTGGCCAAAGGTCAAAAAGGACTTGCCACTTGTCTCTGGTTTGGTCAAACTGGAAATTCTCCCTTTAGCCAAGATTGTTAGACACCATCCCAAATAAACTGAACTGAGGGAAGCAGAATAGGAAGACAAAATCCAGGAGGTCAGTAAAAGAGTAGATATGTGTAGGAGGGAAAACATATTAATTTTGTGTGGGTTTAAAGGAAAAAAAATAATTGCTGTTTGGGTCTTTCTTGGAGACCTTCCCTTTCCCTTTTTGTGGCAAAAAAAAGAGAAAAAAATCTCAGCTCTCTAATTACTAAAACTGTCTCTGTTTCCAAAAGGACATCTTTGAACCTAGTTTTCTACCAACTGGAAATACTGTTTTTTTCTTAATTTTCAGATATGTTAATAATTTAGTAAGATTCTCATTTCAGTTTCTAAGGTAACTGCACTTCCATTTCCCTTATGATGTCCCAGCTTGGCAGCTCTCTTGAGGCAGGACCCCACCGTGCTACCTCTCTTAATTGACCCTTAACTAAACCCCACCTCCAACCCTTTGCAAGCCTCACTCTGAGCATCTGCTCTGACACTTTTCTGCAGCCTCTTCAGCTCTCCCAAGGTTATGAACTATTTACCAAGGGCAAATTAATTGACTAGGAAATGTGCCTGAAAACAACAGCCACCCAATGCACCTACTTGATGGGCACCTGTCTTCCAGCACTTTTAGGGCTCTGAAGCATTTGTCCTTGTTAGTCACAGTGAGTTATTAGAAGACATCTCTGTCCCCATTTCTGTTATTTTTATAAATGATTGAAGCTTCTTTTGGTTTGCCTTTGGGCCTTAGCAATTTGTGTGGTTGCCCCCTTGGAGAATGAGCTTCATATATTTTCCACTTGAAGCTGTTGCAAAGCTGAAACAGTATTAATTAGATCCCTACATCCTTTTCATCTTGAAGGAAACATCTCATGTCATATTTATCTGGGAACACAGATACTGACAAAAACTTGATTTTCGTTAGGAAACATTTCTAACATTTATAAAGTTAATGCAATCTTCTTTAAATACTCCATAGCTTGAAAGCATCTGTCACAAGTCTTTTTTGGCTTCCTTCATCTTTTTAGCATCAACAGAGTCTGCCACACCCCCAAAGCCATCTGTGTATCTCATGTAGAACTTCTGCAAGGGCTTTTGTTTCTCTTGACCACCTACATCCCACAAATGGAAAACATCAGTTTTATTTTTCTCTCTTAAATCCCCACAGTGTCACCCCCAGTGTGTGGGCAGAAAGTCAAAAAGCCAATTTGGTCTCATCCTGCAGAGTAGGGTGTGAAGCTCTAGGGCTTCCATGGACTGCTTTAAAAGAAGTGTGTGAGCAGGAGTAGGGGCTCATGTCACTGTCCAGGACCAGAGCCATGAACAAATCCCTCGCAATGCTATTCCAGGTTGCTCTTATGGTGTTTTAGCAGTAACTAAAATAACTGAAGTAACCCTTCAAAGAATAAAAGCTATTGTCAAAAAGTAAGTAAACCTATAATCTCCTTCATATGGTAGTTTACTCCCTCTCTGCTTGAGGTATGATCAAGAGTGATTCATTTGTTTTTGCTAAATTTTAGTTTTATTCTACTGCAATTTTATTTTTTATTCAGAAAATAATTCTGATCTACACTGTCACTCAGAATTTGAACCAAATCTTTCTCTGGGATTTTTAAAGGTTGAAAATCCAATTTCATTATAAGCTTTTGTGGGTTATTTCTGTATTTCAAGGACACACTCAGCAGCAAATTTACAATTCTAAAATGCATGAAAATCTCTGTTCCTGGGAAGACCCCGTAAAAATTTGCAATCTCCTGAAATTTAGTGTCAGAGAGAACTAGAGGTATATTTGATCCCATGGTTAAAAGCCTGCAGAAATCAGTGAGGCCTTTCCCATTAACCTCAATAGCTCTTCTTATCGCAATTTTTATATAAGATTGAGGCAAATAAAAAATTGAATTTTTAGCCATGATCTTGTCAGTTTCATCATTATTGACTCCAGATTTCAAATGGAGGGATTACTGTCAGGAAGAGGAGAGCTGAAATTATTTAAAAAATTCGTATGACTATCATCCAGATAATTATTCTCTGGTTCTTTGAGGTGAGAGATTAAGACATGGTTTAGGACTGACTAGGATGAAGCCAAAATGACCCTCCAGTTTTATCTTTTGGTCTCAGGCTATGAAGTCTTGCAGCATCACTGCTGCTCCAGAGCTGGTCCTCCCTGGAGCACAGCAGCTGCTCAGCAGAGAAGCAGCCACTAGAGAGCATGATGAGACCAACTAACCTCCCTGGGTGTGATCAGGGCTGGAACCAGGGCTCCTGAGGTAGAAAGCTCTGAAGCATCCTCATGACTGAGCACTCTGAGCAAAGACAAAAAACCAACACAACTGCAGATATTCAAAGGAAAAATAAGAGAGCATTGACCTCAACCTCAGTGTATTAAATGAAAGCAAGCATGAAACTGTCTCATCTCTTTTGTGCCTCTCATATGAAAATTATATATAATATGTCTCCATTATACATATATTTTGTCTCAATGGAAAGTCTTCAGAATGAAGTACATATAAATATTTATGTGTTCCTAGTAAACCTCTGAATATCATTGCTTTATGGTTATTTCTTCTGTGTACAGCAGCCTTCAAGGCTACCAAAAAGAGATATAAATGGAAGAAGTAAGACAAGTTTAGTATATTTGGAGAACAAAAGCAAAGCTAAATAATGAATAAGTTATAAAATAAATATTTCAATCATTCTACACATGTTTACAACAGTAAAAGGAGAAAAGGGAGGTCTTTGGAATGGCATAAAGGGCTCTCAACTTTTTATCTTTAGCTCTGTGATCATCTGTTAATCAATACTGGGAAACTATCTTAAGTGTGCTGGGGTTTGCAATTTTCTTCCTGTTGGGGCAGTGATTTGTACTATGAAACAGGATAAATTGTACATTTGGCACATTATTCAAGGATGGAACAGAGTAGGAAGAAGAGAAAGAAATTTCCTTCTCACTGTGAGAAGAGCTGTCTTTTCCAGCAGTGGGGACACAGACTGCATGATGCTGATATGCTGAGGTTTTCCATGGACTAGAAACTTGGCAGCTTTTATTTAGGGGAAAAACAGCTTCAAGGATGGCTGTGCTCTGAGCTTGGCCCCAGGGAACACCCACCAGTGGGCAACTGAATGGCCCCGAGTCTGTGCCTCACCAGAGCTGGTGCCTGCACAGCATGTCAGTGGTTCATGGCACTGTTCCAGCAAACAGCCTCAAGTAGGAAATGCAGTATGAAAAATGCAGAAATAAACAAAAAAACTTGACCCAAAAACCCAACCCCTGACTCTCCCCCACTGCCCCACTAAAAATAGGCAAAATTGAACCCATGTTAAAATCCATAGTTCATGGTAGAGAAAAGGGTGGATTTTCAAAGGAGAGCAAACTGTTGATCTGGCTAGTAGACATCTTTTGCCTTCTTATAAGAAAAACCATGGAGGATATTTCAATAGTCTTGCCTAACAACTAATTTTCCCTCTGAATTCTCACCTAAATATTTAAAATACCTATGCACTCTTTCTTTAAGTCACCAGTTTTAAAAATTGTTTTCTCTTTTTTATAGAGCCTCCTACTTCATTGCACAAGCTGGGGACCAGGGCATGGGGATTTGCTTTGTAAACCTCTTTATTTCCTTGATATAGCTCATCTTCTCCACTGTAGAAGCTTTTAGGTTATTCCCTAAATCACCAAGACTCTCCAGCATGCAGTCTAAAGAGAAACCAGATGGTTTGTGTGTATTTGTATTGAATGAAAAAGGTTGGAATTTGATCTATATAAAGAATATTGAGACAGGAGACAAGATTCTTATTGACAGGTACAATGAACTTTATTCCTGTTGACTACAATAAATTGTAATCCAATACAAAACAGTTTTAACCATTAACCACAGTGCCAAGGGCAGGACCTTCACAGACAATTAAACAAAAGATAAAACTTAAGTACTCCCATGGCCTCATGCCACATCATGCTCTAGAAATCACTTCTAAAAATTCCACAAGGGAGTGAATTTATAAAGTGATTTTTAATTTTTTTTTTTAATATCGTGTGTTATCTGCTGAGGCAGGCAAATACTGTCTGCCTGGAAGAAGAAGGGAGAGAACACTCTCTGGAAAAAAAGGAAGTGGCTATCAGAAGTAAATGTGCATCCCTGGAAGAAAAAGTCTACTCAATTGTTAGTGCCATCCCACTTGCACACAGAATCACAGAATGGCTTGAGTTGTGAGAAGCTTTGAAGATCATCTAGTTCCAGCTCCCCTGACATGGGCAGGGAAACTTCAACTAAATCAGGTTGCTCAGAGCCCCATCCAACCTGACCCTGAACACTTCCAGGGATTGAGCATCTATCACCTCTCTGGGCAATCTGTGCCAGTGTTTCTCCAGCCTTTGCATAATAAAATTTCTTCTTTATATCTAGTCTACATATACTCTCAAATTAATTTGAAGCCATTACCCCTTGTCCTGTCACTACAGCCCTGCTAAATACTTTCTTCATGTGCTGAAAGGATGCTGCAAGGTTTCTTTTCTCCAGGCTGAACAAACCCAGCTCTCTCAGCCTGTCCTCATAGAAGAGCTGATGCAGCCCTCTGATCATCTTTGGGGCCTTCCTCTGGTCCAGGTCCTTCCTGTGCTGAGGCTCCAGAGCTTTTGGCAGCATGGCAGATGGGGTCTCACCAGAGCAGAGGGGCAGAATCCCCTCCCTCCTCTGCTGCCCGTGGTACTTTGGATGCAGCCCAGGAAACATTTGGCTTTCTGGGATGCAAGTACACATTTCTGGGTCATTTCCAGCCTCTCATCCACCAGGACCACAAATCAGGGCTCCTCTCAACCCCGGCTTCCTCTTCCTTCTTTGGCTAGAAATGTTTACAAAGAAAATTTTGGAAAACATAAACAAAAAATGGGAAGAGACCTCAAAAAGAAAGAAAAAAAGAAAAATAAATCCTGATATCCCAAGAAGTTTGCATTGGAAGCATGAAGAAAAAGCACAAGAATACTTTATAAGGCATCCCATTTGGGTAGGATTCAACCTTGTGAAACCAAGGTTGAAGGAAAAGAGCAAGCAATTAGTAACTTTATAACTCCTTTATGCTTCCAATGGGAACACCACAATTACCACAACACTAATCTTCTCCAGTAAAGAATGAAGGAGGGATGTGAATTGCATGCTGTTCCCCACTTCAGTTGTTCCCAGAGAGATCATCTTTTACCTTACGGGATTTAGCTGTCATTAGAAGAAAGAGATTAAGGAAAAGTAAAGAAAGTAAAGAAGCTTTACTCTGTAGAGGGTTGTGTGAGTGAACTTGTGCTTGAAAGAGAGGGTGAGACTAGAGAGTGCACAAGAGGTTCTCCAACATTCAAAGATGGGAGAATAAGTGTATGTGAATGTGTGTGTCATGGAGAGAGTGAGGAAGCTAGAAAAGATCAAGAAAATACATAAACATTCTGAGTTACAAATTTTAAAGCTGCTACCCTTGCAAGATTGATTGAAGGTTTGAAAGCCTCACCAAGTCCAACTGATTGCTGCTTTTTTCTGCCAGCTGTCCAGATACCATGGAACTGAAAATCCAAAAAAAGCAACATTTGGGAAAGTGGATTCGTAAAAAGTGATGATAGGGAATTTTGTGGAGATAATTTGATTGGTTTTTTATAGAAAATGTTGCCTACTCACTTACAGTGTGAATTTTGGTATGTTTGTGCTGTCTTCATTTTGGGTTGTGTCAACCTGAATTGACACATTTGGCTCATCACACTGAGCAGAAATACTCTGTGTCAACTCAGTATTAACCTGCAGCCCTCTGGACATCCACCTTCATGCAAGCTGAAGGTCACTCCCTCTCATCCTGGATTTGTACTGTAGGTCAGAGTCTTGGCCTGAATGAAATTCAGAATACACTAAAGTACACTGACCTGTTTTGTTTGAACCCTGGGGCAGTAAGATTATAGCATATCCTGGAACAGTTGTCCATCTGGAAAATCAAATACACAGGGGAGATTAGGGGCCTGAAGCATTCAAACTAAAACTCCTTGGAGGCTCTCCAGCTGTCAAGGAAGCTGATCAGTGTTGGACCATGCTGGAACAACATGTTTTGACATTTCCAAAGCATATTTTAATGGCATATTCTGTAATACACACAGACACACATTAATCTATTAATTACTGCTGGCTCAATTAAGGCTGAAAACAAATGTGTAATAATTTAAATATATATTTTATCCAGTTCTAGTTGTGCTGGATGACATTAAATATGCTGTAATTATATCATTTACACTGCTTGTGTATATTCTGAAAATTTCCAAGCAGACCTGGATTAGCTGAAAGAGGAGGTTAACAGGAATTTATGAAATTCAACCAAGACAAATGCAAGGTCTTGCACCTGGGAAAGCAAAATCTAAGATTGCAGCATGGGCTGGAATCTGCCTGGATGGGGAGAAGCTTTGTGGAAAAGGCCCTGGAGGTCCCAGTGGACAACAAGTTTAGAATGAGTGATCAGTGTGCAGCAGGAGGCTGGGCTGCATCAACCACAGCATCCCCAGCAGAGATTGGGAACTCATCATCCCACTCTACTGAGCCAGCAGAATGGAATTCTAGGGCCAGGAATGGCCCCAGTATGCAATTCTATGAATGCCAGGCCTGGCTATACAAAAAGATGTGGACTGGCTGGACAGAGCCCAAAGGGCAGAGCCCAAAGATGAGCAAAGAAGGTGAAAGCCTGACATGTGGGAAAAGGCTGAGAGGACTGGGCGTGTTCAGCCTTGAGAAAAGAGGGCCTGGGGGAGACAGCTTCACCATGTTCCAGTATTTAAAGGATGGCAACAAAAGATCAGACTCCTTTCTTACAGGAGTCATGTGGAAAAGATGAGGGGTGATGGGTACAAGTAACTCCTGGGGAGTTCCAATTTAGATGAAAAGTTTATGAGCATAATCTCCCCAAGGGAGTGGTGGATTCCCTGACATTGGACACTTCTAGAATTGGTCTGGACAGGCTGCTGGACCATCTTGTTTAGACTGTGCTTTTGTCAAGAAAGGCTGGACCAGATGATCCTGGAGGTCCTTCCAACCTGGTACTCTATGAGTCTGTGATTATATGAGCTGTGGTTGTCAAAAGTGTCAAGTGAGTGTGTGCAGGAGTTCTGATGACACTGGAGAGCAATATTTGTTGATCAGAGCAATTCAGGAGAAAACCTCTGCCTTCTGCTCACCCTCTTGGAAGGACTTTGCAAAGAGTTGTTCTTACAAAGAAGATGGAGAAGAAAATGACATTGACTAGAAATCCAATATAGCCCTTGAAACTAGGTTTTGTTTCACCACAAGTTTTTCATTCCTATGAACTTTTACCAGCTAGACAAAATCACAAGAGTAGTCAATGATCTTCCATAAATCTTTAATTAATGCTGAGTAGGTAGGCTCAGATGCTTCTGAGCAGTTTCTAAGCAAACTAGAACGTTACAGTCTACTTGTTCAGAAGTCCCATGAAGATATATCATATTGATCTATCTAGATATTTAGTAATTCAGCATGAATTTCTCCATCTTCCATCATTAGCATTGCTTCACTTCTTAACCCAGTTGCATTGTGGTGTTTCAAATCTGGCGGTGTGATTTGGAAGTAGGAGTATATACACATTGTAGCTGATATTTTCTTATACCTCTCTTTTCATTTAGTCTCTGCCTAAAATTAAGTTGTAAACCTGACTCAAATCTTTCCAAATATATCTCCTAAAGAGCAATGTGAGCTGTTTCTGTGTGATAGTTTTACTGCTACTTTTATTTCAATTGTTTCAAGCAGAGATATCGCCTGTGCAGATACTTTGTCTTTTAGGAGAGACGTTGGCTCTGATAGTCCAATCAGTGAAATTCCATGTGCAATGCAAGGCAAGGTCCAAAGAAAAGGTGATCAGAGACTAGGTTTCATCTCCCTTATGCCATGGTATGAAATCACTTTGATGGTAACTCACCTTGGCTGATGACACATGCTTGTTGCTGAGGAAGAAGAAGATAATGGAATGAAATCAAATTCTGGCTTAGCCTGGCTTGACCTCCACGTTTGTCACATCCCCTGGCTTCTCCTGGCAAACTGAGGCATCAGACTCCCTTTGGCAGGCCTGGTTGTATCAGAGCTTGCTACTGGGGCTTCTGTTGCAGCTAATAATGATAGAGTCAGCATTGTCAATGGAATTAAGGAATCAGTTCATCTGATCCCATGTTAACATTTACTTTCAGATTTGATTAATGTATTTTTTTAGACTTTTTTTTTAAACTGAAAAGAGGTTGCCCATTGATTGTAAAGGGTAATTAGAGTGAGGACCTGCTCAGAGGTTCATGCTAGTGTTTTCTGACAGATTTTATGGGACAAATCCCACCCCAAATATAGGATCTTTCAAAGTGTATGGCACACCTAGCAGTGGAAGCCATTGAGTAATAAAGGTGCCCTCACTCTCCTTCACATGTAGTTATATTTACCAGCCACCAAAACACAATATTTCCTAAATGGCCAATTACTCAGACTTCTAGAATCTGTTAGCATGGTCCACTATGGGCCAGTTTAACTCTCCACTCTAGGATTGCTTTCTGGAAACAAAAATGAGCTATGAAAGATGGAACAGGAGTCAATAGCAAACAGCATGGCTGAATGTAATCTCCCCTCTCAGCAATACACACAGATATTCACAAATAAATATTTCCTCACTAATTCTCTTTATAATGACAACAGCAACAACAAATCTAACACAAAGCATACCTCCTGTCTTTTTCAATAACATATCAAATCATCCAGTTTTACTGATATTTCAGTGATGTCAAGACAAAGTAAAATGTTTGTTTGATAACAAGAAAATCGAACAGCACATCAAACAGAATTACGATACTCTAATCCACACACTTTCTCTCATCACAGTCAATACAGCACACACTGTGAATGTATTAAGAAAGCCAGATGCATTTATTATTGTCAGTGTGACAAGGAAGCCTCTTACTGTTGGCATTAAAGTACATAACAGATACTCTAAAATAGATCGTAATTATTAGGAAATTAATTTTGGACTTCCTGTTCCAAAATATTGCTAACTACATCTTAATATGTGCTACTTTGCTTTATTATTTAAAACGTGACCAGTGGTGAAATTTCAAGCTAAAGGACTTGGTGCAATACACACATTTGTTCCCAGACTTAGAATAGCAAACATTTGACTTTTAGTAAAAAAGTAAAACAACCACTTTTTATTTGACCATTTGGAGTCAATTTATGATGATAAGAAAATGCAGTAGCACCTGGTAGATGCACAGAGACATCACAGTTATGCACTGATGGAGACCAAGATTTGTGAGTCTTCCTAAGACTTTCTACATCCTTGTAGTGTTTTGATCAGGTTGTTTTCTGGAGTTCCCTGAGTGCCTCTTCAGCAAAGATATTGCCCATGCTGGCACTGGGCAAAACAGAGTCAGTCCTTGTTTGTAGAAATGCACAGATACCTGTTAGACTGTCTTAAGTGATCAGATAATTTATGGTTGATGGCTGATTAGGGCAGGGAGAGAACAAAAGGGGAAGCAGTACTGATCTATCATGGTTTTTTCTCACTGTTGTCAGCCACAACAATTATATTATTTTAATTTTATTATGATAGAATAATCATGAACTCATGGAATATCAGGTTGGAAGGGAATCTCAACAAGTAACAGGACAAGAGGAGATATCCTCAGCTTATGCCAGGGGAGGCTTAGATTGGATTTTAGGAACAACTCCTTCACAGAAATACTTGTCAAGCATTGGAACAAGTTGCCTAAAGAAGTGGTTGGGTCACCACTCCTGGAGGTGTTTAAAAGATGTGTAGATGTGACACCTGGGGAAATGGTTTAGTGGTGGATTGGTAGTGGTGGGTTAATGGTTGAAGTCAATGATTTTACATGTCTTTTCCAATCTAAAAAAATTCCAAGATTCAAAACAGAATGAAAAAAACCCCACAAACTAACAAAGAAGATTTCAACACATTGATTCCTTATAATTCTCTCCCAGAACTGTGGTTCCACCTCCAGAAAAAAAAAAAGTATGTGATTAGTTTCCTAAACATTTGCCCACAGCTGTTGCATCACCAGTTCTAAGGGAATGAAAATCAGAAAGGAAAAAGTAGCAGTGTCAACATATCTCAAAACCTACTAGAAAGGTGATAGATAATACCATCCCTTTAAGAAAGACTTAGAGGATTTAAAAATGGAGGATAGCATTTGGGAAAAAAATTATTCCATTTTAACCTGAATTCCTTGTACTCATCCCCAGTAATGCATATTACTGACTCCTGTGGAAAGAGTGGTTTCCTAACCTCTAGCCCAGAAACAAGTTTCTGCAATGTACTGTGCCCCACCACGCATATCACAGAAGTGCAGAATCCCAGGATAGTTGGGGTTCAAAGAGACCTCCAGAGGTCAACTGGTCCAATAGCCCTGCTCAAGCATGACCATCTAAGGCTGATTGTCCAAGACCATGTCTAGATGTCTTTGGAATATCTCCAAGGATTTGCAGTCCACAATACCTCTGGACAGCCTGTACCAGTGCCAAATCAGCCTCAAAATAAAAAGATTTGGTCAGATGAAACCTTTTGTATTTAATTTTGAGCCCGTTTTATGACTTTGGTTCTGCCACTGGGCATCACTGAAAAGAGCCTGCCTCTGTCTTTACATCCTCCCTTCAGATTTTTATATAAATCCATTATATATTACCTATATTTATAGTAATATTATTTGCATTGTATTAAATTCATTATATAGATTTATTGTGCATTTATGTTCCTTTGAGCCTTCTCTTCTCTGGGGTGAACCATCCCAACTGTCCCAGGTTTTCCTCATAAGAGAGACACTCCAGTCCCTCCATCAGTCTCTCTGGAGATTGGGTACCCTTCATTATGCTCCTGTCCCTCCTGAGACATGCACAGTCCTCCAGGTGTCCTCTCTCTCACCAGTGCTGAGGAGAAAGGAGGGATCATCTCCCTGGAGCTGCTGGCAATACTTTGCCTAAGCCATCTGAGGAGTCTTTTAGTGCTGCAAGGACAGGCTGCTGGCTCATGTTCACCTTGGTGTCCACCAGGAACCCCAGGTATTCTTCTGCACAGCTGCTTTGTAGCTGGGCAATCTCCAGCATATATTAGAGCATGAGGCTCCTCCTAAGATGCAGGATTTATTTTTTTCTCTTTGTTAAACTTCGTGTCTGCCCATTTCTCCAACTTCCATATCTGTAAATCCATATGTATATATTTGAATCTTATCTTTTACAGACAGCATCCTTAGGAGTATGCTGCAAGCTGCAAATTTTAATCAAAGCATCTCTCTTTCACTCGTATTTCAGACACTCAGTTATTTCATAACACAGCAATGACTGGTCATATTTATAGATGAACTCTGAATGGCAGTAGGCAAATTATGAATGGACAAGTGCTCAGACAGCATGGCCATTGACCTACTTTTTATTATGGTGGTGTTGGTTCTCTTATTCAATGTCATGAAAAAGCACAAATATTTAGTGTGAAAATCAAAGCCTGACAAGTTAAGGGCTTTGTAAATCCGCTAAGTTTTCTGGCAATTGGTTGTGGATTCAAAACTTGCTTTCTATGTGTGTAGGGAGTAGAAAAAGAACTTTATTTTTGTTAGATCACTTTTCTGGAAATACAATGGATGCCAGTAATGAAGACCCATACTGAAAATGGTTAACATCTACAAGAACAGCACTGTTTACAAGAAAAAACTTTTGCTGATTTGCCTAAGACCACAAATCACAAAATGATTTAGTTTGGATGAGAACTCAGGAAGTCATTGAGGCTGTCCCTGCTTTCATCAGGAGGTTGAACCAAAGTTAGTTTGGGCTGAGGTTTCATTAAACCTCAGACCCTTAAAGAGCAAGGCTCACGTTCTTGTCCAGCTGAGGTTTGAATATCTCCAAGGATGGAGTTTCACAGTTTCTCTGAGTTGCTATCCCAGTATTGAATGTCATCATTGTGGGATTTTTTTCTTACAAAAGGCAATTTTCCCATATTATACCTCATGCTCATTGCTTCCCTTCTTTTCCCAAATTTACAAAAGTTAAAGCTATGTTAGCTATGTTATGATGGTTACATAAAGTAACCATCAGCCAACTATCTTGGCTATTATCTATCTGAGGAAACTTGGTGAAAAATAACATTTTTCACCACTCAAATATTAATCTTACATAAAAGTGGGATATAAATACATGTTCAGATGTTTTGCATTTTTCTTTTCTATACGTATCCTATACAACTACTTTTTAGAAGTTAAAGCAATTTCTACAGTAAATACCAATGACTTGCCTTGAAGAACTCAACTCCTATAATTAAATTGTCAATCTTAATGAATGTATCCAGCATGTCCAAAAAATAGTAACTTACTAATTTTTTCATGGGCCTGACCAATCCAATGACTCTGCACAGCAATTTCACTGAAATGATGAATTAAGGCAGAATGGCAGACTCTGATTTATTGCTCTGTTATTTATTTAGGTCTCTCAATTTTGTAGACATATTTTTTGGATCATAAAAATATAACTCTGCTCCAACATTTTAAAAACTCACTTGACCTTCAAGTTTTTATACTTTTTTACCAAATTTGATGCACTTTTTCTTTTCTTCTGGTGATGTTTTGTATTCAAATCTCTACTTGTTCAGTTACAGACAAAAGGTTTAAATGGAGTAGGACCAACTGTGTTAGACAGATGGCCATTTAAGAGGCATTTTGAAAAACTTCTTTTTAAAAAATATGTAATGGCCTATATAAATAATTTTCCTCCCTGAAACATTTTTAACATTAAAAAACAAATCTCAACTGTATTGCACATCTCATGAAAGGAGTGAAAGAAATATTAGAAGCTATAGGCCTAAAAACATGAGGTAACAGAAAAAAAACAATGAGAGAAGAAAATTAGATACAGTTTCTGAAAAGGAGAAGTAGAAGAGATCTGCTTGGAGCAACACAGTCCAGTGGTCCCAACATAGCTGCTGCTAGCTGGGAGCAATTTGGCAAATCATACAACCTCTCTGTAAATTGTTTTCCATCATGTCTTCATCTTGTATTTTCCATAAACTGGTCATATACTTTTGCTACCTTCAGCTGATTTGTTTATCTTTCCTCCTTTGTTCATTCGAAGAAGCAACAACGGATTCATAAGGAGATTGAAGGTCTGTGACAGGAATGCTCATGGCCATGCACCAGGAAATACTCAAGTGGCTGACCAAGAAAATAAATCCCCCCACCAGCATTTCTGTGCAGCACAAATTATTTGATGGATTTTTCTGATGTTTGCATTTTCTATGTGTTGATGGATACTCACGTCATCACCCTGCAGAACCCAGACATATTTATACAATGAACGGAAAAGACAGATCACCAATGCCATATATATATATTGTCATTTCCAGCCTTTTTTTTCATTTTAAAAAGCTGTAAACTTTCACATGTAAAGCAAGTCTCATAGTACCGTAATTCATCTCTCTATAAACTTTATAAAAAGTCCTCTTTTATATCTTTTACTTTAAGTAGACTTAGTTTAAAAGAAAAAGGAGAATGTGAGCCTGGGAGAAGTAGGTCTCTGAAAACAGGATTTTCGTTGATCTAGAAAAGTCATGAGTAATTATTTTCATGAACTTGAAATATTTAAGTGACACATTTTTATAGGGTGCCATTACCATCTCAAATTAATTCCTGATTTTTCTCATTAGGCATTCTTACTAGGCAAAAACTTCTGAAAAGAAGAACTGCTGTGTTCTAACCTCTTTTGTCACACTTATTTCCAAGGACAAATGGGCACTTAGCCATCCACTGGCTGTGAAAAACACTTAACAGAAAGATACCAAACTAATTTTCTTTCACAGAGAGCACTTCCTGCAGCCAATTTATTTTATTTTGCTGCCCATAATAATAATTACTCATTTTTAAAACAATCTCTTTTTTAACAAGACCATTTGAGTAAGAAATGTTACACTGACTTGTTACATCACAGAAATAGATACCATGCCATAAAATAAAGATGGGGAAAAGCAGACAATCCCAAAATGCACACAACTATAATAAGACTACACGCTATATAGCTGAGAAAAAGTAATTGAAATGCAACATCCATGCCTATTAGTAATTACTTAAAATAACTTTGAGTACTAACATCACTAAGCATATGCACAGGATCACATTAGCTATGGCTGGTTCAAGGCTTTACCAGATATTTGATTTTCACCATTGCTTACAGAAAACTAATTCATTATTGTTGCCTTTTTTTCGGATTAAATGTCTCTTCTTACCTTAAAAGTCTTCCTCACTTAGACTGGAATGTTATGATCACCAGTTGGCAGGGCAGTAAAGCCAGGGTGGTATTGCAGTGTCACAGGATGTTCTAAGGGACTCTTGTTTCATATATTCATATAAATATATAAATGCAGGCCAGCTCCCCTTTCCACAAACTTCAGTATGATGCAGACATCTTTTGCAACCAAAAAGATGGAAATTTATCTTTCAGGACTTTGAACCTGAGTCCAAAAGAGAAGGAAATCTCTGATCCACCCCCTAGAACTTCTACACAAAGGAGATTAAACTGAGACTTGGAGAGCCACAATTAATCTACTATGAAAAAATCCAGGGAGGTGGTTTGGGTCACAGGCTACACAATTTGGAAACTTCTTGCTGTAACACTGTGTTCAATTCCTGTTTAATATACAAGATTATTATTCAAATATTTATCTGCAATATAACAAGCAAAAAATCTCTGCTTTTCTTCAGCACTTTGAATGCATACACTAGTTAATGAGCTCAGCAGCATCTGCTGCAGTAGGTGTTATTTTGTACATTTTATAGAGGGGAATCAAAATGTGTCATGGTCTTCATCCTGAATTTTGTGTTGCTCTGGCAACACAATGGGACTCCATTTGATTTAACCACCTGACTCAGCCAGGCTTGTGCCTTGTGGGTAGGATGCAAGACAAAAGTGAAATTTGCTCACCAGAGTGCAGGGGCTTAATCAGTCTCAAAACTGGAAATTTATCTTTTTTGGCCTCAAGATTTCCCGATTAGGCCTCAAACCACATCCACTTCACTGTATTTACCTCCTGGGGATTTTAACCTAATAGGACAGTGGTAAGCTTTTGTAAAATAGCACTCAGCACCATCCAGGACATGATTGTTTCCAGTCTAGTCTCTCCTTCCAGAAAAAATGTATGAAAACCCTACCATGAATGTGTGTTCTGCAGCAGCTGGCCACTGAGCAATGGGGCTGTCTGCTCTGAAAGAGCAAACTCTCATGAATGAAATTTTCTCCTGTCTTCTTCCTGTTAAGTCAAAAATGTTCCAGATGGGTAATGTGATGGTTGGCTCTTACAATTAAAGGGATGAAATTATGTGTATGTTAAGGGAGATTTGACTGGCAGACTTTGAGGGGGATGGTTGTACCATAGGTATAAAAGGTGGTGCAGCCATTCTGTGGTTGAGCCCACGGTGGTTTAGTTCCATGCTCCCCCAGCACTGTAATTTTGAGTTTGTTTGCTACATCTTAGTGTCGTCTTCCAAGAAACGTCTGTATTAATGGATTAATGAATTTCTACGAGACATTAAAGTTTTGTTTCTACACTGTATTATTGTTACCTGTGCAGGTACACTTAAAGCCCTAATAACACTGTTGAAACTCATATTTTAAAGCTTGGATGTAGTAGAAGTCTCATAAAACAAGTAACTTCACTTGACTGGTTCAACTGGTAAACACTTTGCTGCTCACTACCTTTCTAGTGCCACGTATTTGAATTCTGAAGGGATTGTCATATGACAGCAGTGCCTACAAAGTCCCATATTCTCAAATGCATGACCAAGCTGCTGCTCCACAGAACCAAAAGCCATTAAAAATTTCTCTTTCAAGACACTTACAAATGGTAAAATATGCCAACCAGAATTTCCTCACTTCTTCTCCCCATTGGTCTAGGTCTGCTCATCCACACTTCGACTTAGATTGTGCGTTCCTTAAGAGTGACACATTTGGGATTTGTGCCTGAGAAATGTGTTGCTTCAAGGACTCCAGAGCAAAATACCTTCTCCTAGGCTTTTTGATAGTACAATTATCATTATTAGAACCAGGAAGAAAAGTATGTTTCTGCTCCTTCTGAGTCCTCTCAGATGAGCATCACCTCTTGCACTTGGTTTGCCTGCCATGGGACACATTTGATGCTCAGACACAGTTGGAGAATAGCCACTTTCCAAATCATGGCTGGCACAGGACATTGAATTTTTCCCCCCCTTCTTTGTGTGGACTATGGAAATTACCAAAGGAACTGGGCTTTTACAATTTACTCCCTTTCTGTAATCACTGGGAGAACATCAGCATATGCAATGATTTAACCCCAACCAGCAGCCAAGCCCCAGGAAGCCACACATTTACTCCAACATCAGTCAGATCAAGGAGAAAATCAGAAAGGAAAAAGACAGAAAACTTATGGATTGAGATAAAAAATGTTTAATAGGGAAAGAAAAAACTACTCACAGAAACAAATCAAAACCAGGTATGAATTCCCTGCTTTCCATGGACATGCAGGTGTTGCCATCTCCAGGACAGCAGATGTCCATCACGTGTGACTCAGGAAGACAAATGTCATGACTCCAAATGTACCCCCCACTTCTTCTTTCTTCCCCTCACATTATATCCTGAGCACAATGTCATATGGCACTGAACACTCCTTTGGTCAGTTTGGGTCAGCTGTCCTGGCTGTCTTCTCCCAACCCAAGCACTTCCAGTCTCCTCGCCAGCATGGCAGCATCAACAGCAGAAAAGGCCTTGCCTCTGTGTAAACCCTGTTCTATTATCACCACTGTGTTCAGCACAAATCCAAAACATAGTCCCACATCAGCCACTGTGTAGAAAATCGATTGCAACAGCCAAAACCAGCACAGCATGCTATCACCACAGTTACTTCTTACCATCTGAATGACTTGATTTCCCAAAATATCTGTCCACCTTGTAATCTGAATGTAAAGCTTAACCTGTCACAAAAACTAGAGGTTTGACACAATTTTTTCAGCTTTCGAACTGTTTCTAATAATTAATATAAATTTGAGGCAAAATAGAATACGAAAGTCCTTCCATGGCGATTGCCAAGGTTTGGCTTTCCTGCTCTTATTCTGTGTTGAAAGTACCACAAAAGATGCAATTGACGGTCTCTTTCTGTAGGGCACTTTATTGAGGAAAAGAAGCAGGGAAATTATTGCAATTAGTATTTCAAATCACCATGCCAAAGTGAGTAGTCACATAAATGAACACAGAGACAGTAAGACATTTAGTCATGTACTCATATGTCAGTTTTACAAAAATTGTAGAGGAAATGGAGCTTCCTCATAAAAATGGGCTGAATATTTATTATTATTTTTAAAAAATCCCACTGGATGGTAAATCATTTGCTGTAACTGCTATTACTGTAAATGAGAGAAAGAAGACAGTTAATTTCATGCATATTTTATTTGAAATTCACTCCATCCGTGAAATAATTTCACGTAACAGTAGGTGGAATACAAACAGGCTAAACTGACATTATGTGCATGGTGAAGAAGAGCAATAAACAAGAAGGTTTGTAAAAATAATACTTTGACAGTCTAATAGAAGTCTTCCTGTTCCAATTGAAGTGGAAACACATGTAATCTAAGCTGTTCTGGTGAACCTGGAGGCTTAGTCCTCCTGATAAATATACGCATCATGTGGGCGCTGCAGTCCATTCTATTAATTTTGTAAGGACATTAAAACCAAGGAAATAGCTCTGCCCTCAGTGCTTGTGTGTAGGAAACCCTGTCTGCATGTCAAAAAAGATGTAACTGCAGCAGAATAAGGTTAATGCTTTCACATCAGACAGCTGTAGGAACCCACCAGTCTATTTCAGGAGTAGCTGATGCTTTTCTGAGCTGTAGTAACCCATCTGCCTATTTAAAGAGTACCTGACTCTATTCTCTGTAATGAACAGGTGCAGTAAGAACAAAAAAAACCCACTTATTATCTGTGCCAGAAAGATGTTCCTGCAGATCTCATGTGAGCATGGTTCAGGCAACATCTGTGCAAAACCTGTAGATGCAATGGTTTGGGTTTTCAGCCATGAAAGTCATATTCTGAATTGATTGTGGAGATCAGCTGTGGAAGAAAAGCTCATCCAACCTTGAGGATTGCAGTTCTAAAGAGGGTAGTGAATTATAACTCAGTTCAGAAATCTTGAAGGCAGATGATAGTGTAGTTTATCACCTGGCTGTTTGTCTTTTTCCCCTTTTTCAACTTGCCTCTGTGGGGATGTACATGTAAAACATTTATAAATATTTTGAGATTCCTGATAACCTTGCTCTGACACTATCCTATTTTTTAATATAAATGTCCTTGCTTCTAAAAATTGTTGCCTGAAGCTACATGACTCAAAATGCTGCATACCAGTTCAAGCAAGCCTATATTGCAAACAATATATATGTTCAGAACTATTAACAAGAAGGCCCTTCATTTCTTTAGGATTTATTTTCTGCTCTGAAAGGGAGATCAGACAGACACAACAGACATGTTCAAGGTGCCTCCTAAACCTTGTGTCATTGCTATGAACTCTTTATTCCATTATAGCCATTTTTTCAGATCAGTAACTTTGCCTTCTTTCCTCAAGAACATGATGGATTGATTGCACTATAGTTCACATAAACTGGAAATATAATCCATAGCCAACACTTTGTATGTCTTATTCCCAGAAGGCGTTTGAGTAGTTATTAATGAGCCTTTCTATGCACTTTCTTCTGTGTCCAGGTAAAACACATCAGTCTAATAACAGAGTTTAAAGGAGGGCTTTGAAGAGATAAAACCAGCAGGCTGTTGCATGAAGAGAAAAGGCTGATAGAGCAGCAGGCATGCTGCACAGCCATAGAGACTCAGTTGGTTAGGAAATTTGATAAAAATATGCTAGGCTTCCCAAGAAAAGAAAATATAAAGATTTTTCCAAGAAACAAAGGGGAAAAGGCGGGAGGGGAAAAATGAGCAATAATATCTGGTGACAAGTTGAAGGAAAGAAATGTTGGAGTTGTTGCTGCTTTCAAATATGGCAACCGAATGATGGTGGAGAATTTCAGAGAAGTTATAAAAGGAGGAAAATGAATACATGCATATTGACTTGTTTTTTATTCAGCATTTAAGAGATTTGTGCAAAAAGGAGAGTCAGGAAAGGGATAGGCATGAGAACATGAGTGACAAATGATTGACAAAGGTGTACAGATTGTTCAAAAAATTCAAACAAGAGACTAAAATTGGTTTATATCAGAGTAACCAATAATGTGAGCTTTGGAAGGATGGAACAACTCTTTCTCCTCTTGTAATCTTCACTAATGTGCTGGAAATGCCACCTGAGTGGCTGAGAATCCATCTCTGCATGGAAAAAAGTCAAAGGAACGAGAACTGGAGAAAAAAGAGGCTGAGAACGGAAGTTATGATTGTGCCAAGATGTGGTTTAGGATGGAGCAGACACAGTAATAATTTGAGTTAAAAAGAATTAAAATAAGGAAGATACAAGTGAGGAATAATATTCTATTCCTCATTAAATAGCTATTTCATAAGTCTAGAAATGAAAAGTGAGTATTATATCTTAATTCTGCTCTTTTTACAGAGTCGAGCAATCACACAATGCGGGTTCCAAATCAGGTGTCCTGCTCTCCATTCACAAAATAGGCAGAACATATAGCAGCCTGATTCATTTAGTTCTGTACAATTAAAATAAAGACATTAAAGATAATCATACATCTGACCATCTTGTACTATCTGATCAAATTGGCAAAGTACTTTCAGATACTTGGGAGTGTGGAATTTCTGTTTTTTTGTTGTTGTAGTTCTGGGAGCTTGTGTTAGGCTGGTTTCACTATGACTGTTCTAAACTAATACAGATTTTACATTTTTCACTAATACTTAAAAACCTTAAAATCAGGTGTCAGCTGATAAAAAACCTTCCACTAACTCTGAGGTGAATGAGTGTGAACTTTAAAATGCAAGCTAAATTTATGTCTGATCAAATTATTACTTCAACATGTAAATCTCATATGGGTTGTAAACTTAGATTACTCTGTATACAGATTTTCCAACTTTAATTGTAATTGTGTGATTAGTAGAAAGGATAGAAGGAAACAGTAAATTATGCAAAGACAAAAGAAAATCAAAATAGTATCTCATTAATTGATGAGAAGCTCTTCATTACTGTTGCTGCATCCAGAAGCAGCTTAATTTAGAAAATAACTATTTCAGAACAGTCTTTTCTGCACAGCAGATTAGGTTTTGCAGGACCTCAAAGGAATTATGGTATTATCTCAGTATTCTGCTTACAAGAAGTTTTTCAGCATAGAAATGATCAATGTATTGAAACGAACAACACAAGAACATGTGTCTGCTTTCCAATTAGTTACTGCAGAAGCTTATTAAGAAAAAATCCCTGAGGGCATAAATGAGTTGTTCATGTCTTTATGAACCTTTGGTGCTGATGAAAAAAAAGAGGGAACATCTTACAAAGCTGTGAAACACCAGAATCAATATTTCTGTCTGACTTTAAGAAAAATAATAATGACAACTGAATTTACAAGTAAAGTCAGAGAATTCCATTATGAAATTGTTGAAGGGCATGAAACTCTATAAGATCTTTTCAATTTATTTTTTTTTCAAAATATAATTGTATTTTTCAAGCAAATATGTGTGTTTCTGCCCAGACAAGTGTAATTCAGAAAAGGGGATTTATCAATATTTACTCCAACTTTTCTTTTTCCAGTAGACAGAAAGCACCAGGAAACACCACAAATATCCCTTCCTAATTCAAAGAATGTTGTCCAAAACTTCATTTAATACCTGCTTAAAAATCTCAATAAGCTTTTGTTAAACTAAAAATCTAGTAATCCAAAAAATGACATTTTAAGCTTTTCATCTCTAAGGACTCAGCTCATTCTCACACAGATCTGTGGGTTTATCAGTTTTTCCATTTTGCTGACCATACAGCCTACAGTATTCCCACTGATCCTTGCCAGTCTTCACTCAAGCCTTTCAGAGCCCACATGTGGCTGTGCACCACCTTTCCAAGCTGCAGAGCAGGTTTCCCTCTCAAAGAAAGGTGAGTGCTGATCCATGTACTATGTCACATCGAGCCAAATTACAGAATTCAGCCTATATCTTGATTTTCACAGACTCATTTTTAAAGATGCAAGACAGTAAAGGTACATGAGTACATTGACCACAGAACATCTATGAAGGAAGAAGGAAAGGGTCAGACTGGGAGGAGTGATCTTTGGCTTTTGTTATTTCTCCCACTAATGTTTGCTTATAAGTCTTTTTTGATGTAATAGTTCTTCTATTTGTTGCTACTAAGGTCTCTACACCCCATTTTAGGATTAAGAGAACTTGTTATGAGGACCTTAACATTTTTCCTTTATCAGCAAGACCAACATTACCTCAGGAACTATTGATAAAAGCTGGCTCTGCCTGGTTCTCCTCCATCAAACACTTCCTGATCTGCCCACTTGGCAGTCCTTGGTACTCCAGTTCTCGAGGCAGATAAAATTTGATGACAACTTGGTGATTGGACTAAAACATATGTTTCTTTGTATATTTTTACAAAGGACACTAATTCCATGGCAAGAATATGAGGTGTCTGTCCCAGGCAGAATGACCCAAGAGTTTACCTTAAACTTGGACTGAATGAGTATGTCTGAAAAGTCTCCTGTTTCATATAATGGAGGCCCAGTGAGACCTTTTAAATCTTTTCTAAAGATGAATTTCTAATCACAGGCTTTGAAAGAAATAAATATCATCCAGCCTTTTTCACTTGTAGCTGTAAAATCAGGAATGATGTGTTTGACCTGAGTTTTCACCCATAGCTGAAGGGTGGGTCAGAGATTAAATGTAGCTCTGCCCCAACACTGACCTTTTGTCTAACCCAGCCATGTAGGTACCAACAGCAGCAAATTTCCTGGGCTCACATGGTGGTTGCTGACACTTAGTCAGGGTAGTCAAAGTTGACAAAGTGGTTTATCTGATCAGCACAGATGTTTAATGATTAAATGAATCCATCCCTAATCCCCACTGACTTTCTTAACTACATCTTCATTAACTCAAACCAGAATTTTAAGTTGTTAATTGCTTAGATATGAAAGCCACTTTGGAAATCATAAACTTGCTTCCTGTTGAGCTGTCACCCAATGTGCCAAATATTCATACACAAGAAGCAATTTGTGCATATTGAGAGCAGTTGATCAAAGGAGGGAGTGAAATGTTGATTATTTAGGGGCAAAGGCTCCCTCAGAGAGACACTCACAGTTGTGCTGGTTGCTCCTCTGGCCGTACTGTGGGCTCCTTGTGTGTGGTGGTACCGGTTGTTGGTTTCTCTGGGTCTCGATTGAAGGCACTTGAGACAGCAGTTTGCGTTTGGACTCAAGTGTTTATTATTTCTTATGAGTAAAACAGTCTCATTACTGTGAGTTCAGCAGCTTTTCATTAGAAGGCACAAAATGGCCAACAATCTCTTGTTACAAGGTCTTTTAAGACTAAACTATCCAGCTAAGAACTGACACCTGGATTATTTTCCCTCTTAACCCAATAACTGATCCCAAAGAGCCCACAATGCGGACTTTTCTGCCCAATTACAAATTGCCACCCAAACCCACGAAGAAGAAGGAAGAAGAAGCATGAAGAAGAAACCCAGGACAACACCCTGTGCCCTCCATCTTGCTTCCATCCATAACACTTGTGGAGTCAGGGTTCTCAAGGGCCTCGTGTCCCAGGCAGCTCCCCAGGGTGGGCAGCAATGGAGCCTTGTGGCAGCAAGAGAGACCTTGTGGCAGCCCTGGGCCTCCCTCCTGCACAGGCTCTGGGCACCAGGATGGTTCCTTCTGGCAGCTTCTGTCTCGCCAGGCCCAGCCCTTCTGGGGCAGCTGTGCATTCCTACCCTTCCTGGGAGCAGCAAATCTCTCATGGCCTGAGGCTTCATCTCCTCAAAGAATGTTAAACGCACTGGAGCACTTGAACATACCTTTGAAGCTATTTTATTAGCAAAACTGCATTTTTTTTCATTTACAATTACTTTCAAGATCATGTCATTTGCAGTGAAATTTAAGGTTCTTACTCAATAAAAACCAAGATTATGACATGATTATTTGAACACATTCTAGCTACCAATTTGAGTTTTTTAAGAACATGTAAATACAGTTGTGAGAAGAGAAACACCAGGAAATAATGAATATTATCTGCTTGGTCAGCAAGGACTCTGAATTGACCAATGCATAAGAAATGTTAATGCTGCAAGAAACAATCATATGCTAATTAAAAGTCCTATACTCCTTAAGATATGAATTCTGCCATGTATCTCTGCTTTATTTAGAGTCACAGAAAGCTTTGGGTTGGAAGGGATCTTTAATCTGCTCCAACCTACCTGCTATGGACAAAATTTCTGTATTAATAAGTGCAAGCAACACAGATTTCAAAGTTAAATATTGACTTCAGTGTCAAGCATCACTCACCAGAGCTGCCAAAAAGAAGCCAGTCTCATTAAACCTGTTGCACATACTTAGTGCTTCCTGTGCTCTTGTTAATCAATTTGTTGCTTCTTAATACTGAGTAAACACTTGAATTATTCAAATATTTTTAGCACATAGTTTATTTTTATGTACTCAAAAGCAAGCCAAATTGCATTTTTCAACATCTGTTTGGAGCCTTGAGGATTTCAATAATTTCTTGCTGCCTTGGCTGTGACATCAAACACCTGGTTTTACTGTATGTTTTATTTATCATTAGATTATTTGATGGATATTACCTGTACTATTTATATATGACAAGAACAATCCAAAGACTTCAGACTTGTACATTCCTATATTTAGGTATTCTGAGGATAATATTCCCTTGTACTTTTCAAGTAACTTATTTATTCAAAACTTAAGTGAACAAGATTTTCCCGGGTAAATGCACCCATTATTTTAAAACAACTGCCAAATAATAAAAATTATGCTTAACTGACATTCTTCTAAATCTCAATGAAATGTTCTCTTTGGTCTGTTTAAGTCCATTCAATCACTTCACCTTCAATAAAATTTTACAGGCAAAAGCGAATGCAGAATATGTCTCTGTAGTTCAAAGTGGTAAAAACCAGCATGAGATTACAACTATAAAATGAAGGAAGAGTATATGTGAATGGCCATTTAAGTGTCTGAGAGTCTGTCCATTGCTAGGCTTCTTTTGTCCTCCACCCAGCAGGTCCTAATGCAGTAACACCAAAACTCATTAATGGATTCCCTGACAGGGCTGGGTTTTGGTGTTGAAACTTTTAACAGAACACAGCCCTGCCCCTCTCTTCCACTGGGGAGTCCTTTTTAGGGGATTGAAGTGAAAGATTTGTGTGCTGCCTCCCCAAATATCTTAAATCATGGGGTTTTTTTGTTTTGTGGGAGAAATGAAGGGCTGAATTCTGAAGTCTATTCCTATGCCTTGCCCTGGGAAATGCAACATCAGACTGGAAACAAATAAGGACTTAAGATTGCAGGTTTTGACACAGCTTTATCTATTATAGATTCTCTGCAGAAAAAGAGAAGGGAAAAAAAAGGAAAAGACAATGTTTTTGCCAGCTTTTGATATTTTATTGCTATAGTTACAACATGTGGTGTGTTATTTTTTGGTACTTTAATAGAATTATTAACAGCCATTAAAAAATAAACTCTTGCCTTCCTGATTATGGGAAGATCTTGAAAATATTATGAAAATAATCATCTCAAGATTCAGTATCTTGAAAAAATGTAAAAAATGAAAATTTCTTGTACCTTTAAAAATTCTTTCGATTATACAAGTCTCATTCAGGGTTGAGAAATGGTTGGACTGCCAATGGTGGTATGAATGGGATTCCTCAGTTACAAGTCAAAACCAGCTGAAGAAATCAAGCTTAAAGTGAATCCCATAAAGCATAAATAGAAAAAGGAAATTTGGCATATCTGTGCTTTTCCCGAGACACTGGCAGAATCAATCCCCTGTCCTTCCCTGTTGATCAACAGTGGGAATAAACTGACTTTTCTATCACAAAGTAAAGGATGTAACCATTAACTGTGGTAGACCAACTGCTAAACTGACATCATGGTCATTTAAAAAAATAAACACATGAAAAACTGAAGCATGTCCTTCACCTGTTTATCCTGTGGTGTTACTGGAAAAGCTTTCTGCATCACTTTTGCCAATGAGGATTCTAAAATCACTGTCTCATTCTGAAATCAGTCTACTGAGTGATTTCTATCTTTTTCATTGACTATAAAAGGGCAGCCACACTCAGAAACAAACCAAAGAGTTTTTTTGGGGAAGCCTATTTTGAAAGCTATATAAAGCAATTGAGCCTAACTTTAACATTAATGTTATCCATGATTGTAGCAGGTTCCTGGGAGCATTTTACTCCACTGAGGCACTGAAGTTTCACAAAAATAGAACCCAGTCACAGGTGTTATATTGAGAGTTACCCTGGTGCAGAAAGTCTGCAGAGGGCGTATGATTACATATCCGACACTACTTAAGGATGTTGCCACATTTGGCTGTCAGTTCCACCTCTTTTTTCTCTCACCTGAACAGTACCATTTTAGAAAGCAACCCTCATGTTTTAGGAGCCAGCCTTCATTCAGGAGCACTCAGTGTGCTTCCCTGCTTTCCAGGAACTGCATGGCCTGAGAGCAGCTGGCAAAGGGAGTACTCAGCACTTCTCGCTTCTTCCAACCCAATGATGACTAGACTGGCAGCAAGAGGAGGAATCAGCTGAAGTCATGATGGGTATTTGTAAATGTAAGGAGGTTGGAGGGATGAGGTTACAGACAGGGATTCCCACTTTCTCCTGCAATGTTGTGGATGACTCAACCATTTCCTTTAAAAAACCCCACCTGTCTATCTCTCAGTAGCTTTGTTATCAACCACGTTCCACAGTGAGGTGGAAAACCAAAGAAAAATTAAATAGATTGGAACTACATTTCCCTAACTCTTGATAGACAACCCTCCTGAACTTTGAGATGTGTCAGCTTAGCTGCAAAACCCACATGTCCTGGCTGTGTATGAGCTGCCTGTGAGGAGCAGAATTACAGCAAACCCACTGTTTCTGGTTTTCTAAACATGAAGTTTACCTATTCTAGGCCCCACGGGCTGCAGTCACCTATGTTAAAGTGGCACAGCTCCAGTATGTAAAATCATTAACCATTTTCAAGGTTTAATTTGCCAGACAGATGCAGTTATTGGTGATTAGGTTCATTTTCACAACTTCTGTTTTGATTAATTACTATGAAGATGTATTCACTTGGCAGCATTTCTCAGACCATGGGTACTTTATTGGATATATTTTCATTGATTTACTTGGAAGACTGATGTTGTCTGCACAGCCAGATTCCTAGCTCACCTCCAGTGCTGTCTGAACTAATGGTATATTTTAAAATAGGAACATTTCTAAACGAGATGGGGGACAAAGATATGGCCAATACCTTTGGTGATCAACACTGTTAATTTTTACTTTCTGTACACTGTGTGACTTCATTAATAGTCATCTGTGCACTCATGTGAAGGATGGGAGAGATTTTTGGAACCATCCTACTCCTTGTAGTGTATGACTTTGAGGAGTTTGACATTTGAATGGCTGTTGGAGAGCAAAAGACAAGGGAGTTTGGATCTTCACTGAGGCTACATGTTCATGTGGTGGTTGTGATGGTTGAACACCAGCTGACAGCTAAGCTCCAGGCAGCTGCTCATTCAACCACCACCATGGAATGGCAAGGAGAATAGGAAGAGTAAAAATGAGAAAATTCATTAGTTGATATAAAGGCAGTTTATTAGAAAAGAAAAAACTCAGCACACAAGCAAAGCAAACCAAGGAATTAATTCATCACTTCCCATGGGCAGGCAGGTGTTCAGCCATCTCCAGGACAGCAGGGCCCCATCACGTGTAACTGTGACTTGGGATGACAAATACCATCACCCTGAATGTCCCTGTCTCCCTTCTTCCCCAGCTTTATATGCTGAACATGACACCATGTGCTGTGGGATGTCCCTTGGGTCACCTGGGGTCAGCTGTCCCTGCTGTGTCCCCTCCCAACTCTTGTTCCCCCCCAGCCTCCTCACTGGTGGGGTGAGGAGCAGAAAAGGCCTTGACTCTGTGCAAGCTCTGCTCAGCAGTAACAAAAACATCCCTGTGTTAGCAACACTTTCCAGCACAAATCCTAAGCAGAGCTTCATATCAGTTACTATGGAGAAAATTAAATATAAGCCAGCCAAAACCAGAACAATGATCTACTGAAGTTTTCACTGTGTAAACTTCAGCTATCGTACCAGCAACTTTGTTTTAGGGAAAAAAACAGGTCTTATATGCAGTTGAATATTCATTGTTGGCTTAATTAAAGTCTGAAAATCTAATAAAAGTAAACACTTGCTATTTTTGTAGTGTCAAAAGTCACAGACCAAATTACATATTTAATACAGGAAAATGTTAATAAATTAAGATTATTATATAAGTTTTTCTAATACTTCTGCCTGTGAAGTTTCTCTCAACTTTTTTTTTTGTACTCCTGGGTCTTAAAGTAAATGGCAGAAGTTTTTCTTGAGAAAAAGGGAAGCAGGGTAGGTTGCATCAAATCCTCAGCACCCAAAATTCAGAGGACTGCAGTGCAAATGCTGAGAGTTTCTTTATTCTCTTCCTTGGGTTCAATTCAGGTAATTTTTATACTTTGATTATACTCTGCACCCTATCTTTCTTTATTGGCCTACAGTTCTACATTTCACCTGGCTTTATATTGAATATTTAAATTTTATTGGATATTTGATCCTTTTTAATTTTATTATGCTTAAAGCTTTTCTTACCCAGCTCTTGAAGTCGCATTCCTTTAACAGTCTGGAACAGAACATTGCTGAGCTTTTTATAACTGTAGAGCCTCTGGTATAATCCATTCCTTATACTTTCAAAGCCTGTGATATCTCTTCACACTTGCACTCTGCACCACATCATTATTCTTGAGTCATAGATTGTTCATTCTAAAGAGATTAAGTATTTGTTAACGCAAGCTGTCACTTAAAGATAATATATCCAAATTATTTTAGCGACAAGCTTTACACCACACACTTATACAAAGCAAAGAAAAAAGACTAGTTAGGTGGAGTGCTCCCCAGGCAGCTGCTGTAAGCTAAAGCAAAGCTCAAGGCACAGTCTAGACACAACCAGACACAGCAAGCCTGACAAGCCCCAGTACAGAGGCCTTGCAGCATTGGTTTGAAGCCTGTCATCTTTTTATTAGCAGTGACAGCTCTGGAGGTACTTGGTCACATATTATTGTGAAGCTTCCCCATTAATTTCTGGGGCTAGAGGTGCCTCAGCAGAGCTCCAAGAGCTATTTCAGTGCGGAGGAGAGGAAGCCTACAGTGCTACAGCTTCACCTTGCCAAAACCTCGCCTGCTATCTGGTACAACTCTCTGAACATGAATTTCTGTGTGCAGGAAGGCAGTGGCTCCAGCATCCCTGTCAGCACTGTATAAGCTCTATCACTCCTCTTACCCTTTCAGACAAGAACCTGTTGCATTTTTCTGTTCTCCACCAGTCACATAAAAGCACAGTGGTGGGCCTGGAAGTGTTGGGTTAATGGTTGGGCTCAGTGATCTGGGACATCCTTTCCAATCTTAATGAATTTGTGATTTAATGAGTCTGTGAGAAATATAATGTATTGGGAAGAGAAGAGAGAGGTCTACATCCTCACACAGCTCATATGCAACAAAGGCTGATCTCTGTGTCCAGAGCATGTAAGAGCTGAACTTCAGTGGGCTCTAGGTTCCCCAATCTGTTAGTGTCTCTAGCTGAGCTGGCATTCTTCACCTACATGCTGTCTCTACTGAGCAGGTGAGTCTGCAGGCATCTCCCAGGTAGTCCTCTTGGGCATGGGTCCAGGGCATCCTCAGAGGGTGGCATTTGAAGAAATATTCTCTTCCTGCATGTGCTTACACACTCCTGGGTGTACTCACTGGATGAACAAAGACAACAGTGTGAAAGCTGTGATAAGCATGACCCTCAAGGTAATGAAGACAGTTTCTGGGCTGCAATGAACAGGAACACAATATTTAGTGGCACTGAGATGCTGTGACAGCAGCACAAACCAAATAAGCAGGTAACAAAATGTTCTTTCTGCAGCCAGTACTGCTGCACATGACCTGGATGGTTCATTGTGCTAAAAAAACATAGCCCTGGAAAGGTTACAGAAAATTTTGCTGTCGACTAAATTCTTATCCTGCTGACCAATGATATATCTGGCTGAAAAATCAGTGTTTAATTTGAGTCCAGGAGAGAAATTTCTTTGTTGTTATTAAAAAAGTAAAGCCACTGTATGTAAGAGGAAGAAAAGAGAAGCTTCATGGTCTCTTTTGCCTGCAGTTCTGGCTGGTTACTGTTGCAAGTTAAAATATATTTTCCAATATAACTTTTTTTTTTAATGACTACTCTTTTATTCACTGACTTTTTAAACTGTTCAAAAATTTGCTACAAATGTGTAGGAGTTGAAGTATATTTTCTCATTAAAATTTTGTTTTGTCTGAGCTCCAGTGTGCTTTGTTTATCACTCATGCTCCTGAGTTTCTGATTCTGAACATGAAAGCCACAGAAAACAATTTACCCCTTTCTTACTTATGTCATTCATATTGTAAAAGGGCAATTATATTTGTCATTATCACTTGGACAAAATTTAAGGTTCCTGTATCCTGTAAATCTACTTTATATCTGAGGATTTGCAATAAACTGTAATTGAATTCGCATCTCCTGGCATCTCTTAATAACCTTTGCTGTTCTTAATATTACAATGAAGTAAAATGCTGGTAAGAGGATGCAGAATGCAGCAAAGGGACAGGTGCCTCCTGTGACACAGATATTTCAGGCAATCTTCTTAATTCAGCAGACATTCAGAGCTCAGTAGCTGTGGCTGCTGTAATACAATCCAATTTATCCAGTTTTTCCAAGACTTCTGCTGAGTTTGACTCTCCAGGAGGTCGCTGAGTTTCTGTGAGAGAATGCACCTGGCTGATGGATTTCAGGGTTTCCAGAAGGAACAAATTTAATATAGAAGCTAAGACAGGTTCAATGATAGGTTGATTGACAAGGACTCCCAAGGTCAGCCTTGCCTGGGAGGCACTGGTGACTGTCAACCTAACACAAATGTCCATTCAAGTGACCAAAGGTTCCCAGAGACAAGGCAGAACACAGGTAATTGTCACAGTTCTTATACCACCACTTTCATGTACAGGACAAAACCTGGTGTGTCTGAATTTACATTTCCCCAGCAAGGGTAACTACATCATTGTACAAACTGAAGTATCACACTTCTTTTCAGAATAAGAAAAAAGTAACTATATGGGATTCATGGGCTGTAACACAGGAAATAGCAACTATAAACTCAGTTTTTACTGTTTCAATATAAGTTGCTTGGTCAACTAACTAAAATTTCCAGTCTAGAAAGTTTCACACAAAATTTAAGTGAGGAGGAAGGAAAAGTGAAGGTAGTTGCCAGTTCTTAATACAGCATCTGTACTAAGCTCCTGTATTTATTGTCCTTAATTCCTTTCCAGCATTGTGGTTTATCTACTGTCATCTCTCATTTTATTTGAACACTAAGCCCATTGAAACAATCACAGCATATTTTTGGCTTCATGACACCACTGCCAGTTTATACATGAAACCTTTCCTCTCCTCAAAAGCTTTATAATTTAAAAAGACAAAAGCAGTAGCAGGTGATGAATATTCATGTAATTTCTCCTGGTTTATTTTTAGTTTTTCCACTGCACCCATTCAGAGTAATGGTAACAGTTAAAAATCCCTCCTCTTTACCACTCCTGCACATATTTCTCATATGAGCTTCAAGTTTTAATTCCTGTAAATAGCTCAGTGTTCATGTTTTCCTGTCAACTCTCCCTACCCCTACCCCTAGAGACTAAGCTGGATTTAATGACTTAATTTCCCAACATTTTCAACATCAAGGCTTTTATAGGCAAAAAAAACCCAACAAAATTTACAAAAGGCTATGGGGGTATTTCATGATTCTGTGTGGCTCAGGAAAAGAAAAAATACACCCTAAACCCTGTGTTTATTCCTTATTCCATATGTCGGGCTAAAATAGGTATGTTAGTTATACATCTATGTCACTCCATCTACATACTAGTATCTCTTACTTCTCTACCTTCTTTCAGGTGTAAATGCAGGTGTGCAAAGAAATTGTGTCTAATTCCTACTTTTGCATGATTTATTTTATAAATAAATCTCTGTGTGTTTATCTCCATCTGTATTAGTGCATGGTATTAAAAAATCCTCTTGGTCTCTGCATTTCTGTCTACAAGGGATGTACATTCAATAATGTTCTTATACTTGTTTGATTTGAGCTGCTTTGTTCAAAACAGCAAAATGGAACAGTATTCTATATAACATAATAATATAATAATATAATAATAGAAAATAATCAAGCCATGGTATTGCATGAATTTAGAAATCATCTCCTAGGTAGAACCAAAGCCTTCCAAGTCATCACCTCAATCAAGAAGGAGTCAGACTGGAAGGAGCATTTGTTAGTAATGGCTGTAAAATAGAGTTTAATCTCCTGCTCTGAGTCCTGGTGGAATCATATTTATTATACTGATCTACAAAGGTTACACACATTCCATTGGGCATCGGGACAAAATTAGATTTGATATTATGGCTTACAGTAACTCCCAGAAGGAAAATATTGTGACAATGAACTGTGAAAGGGCAAACTCTAAATGCTGACAGAAAAGGTTAACAGTATGCTGGAGAATGTAATACAAAAGGAACCCTACACTCCCCAAGTTTGATGTAGAAAATATGTCAGGAGCAATTCCAGAGACAATGAATGGCAAGAGAAAAAGGCAGCTCTTGGGTTAAACCCCAGGCAGCAACTAAGTGCAGCACAGGTGCTCTCTCATTTCTCCACCACCCTCCACCACTTGTGGGGTGGGGAGGAGGATCAGAAAAAAAAGATAAAATATAATAACAGTTTAACAGCTGAAATAAAATAAAACAGAACTAAGACTAAGAATGTAATGGGGAAAGTGAGGAATGGAACCCAAGAAAGTCAAGTGATGCATGGTACAATTGCTCACCACCCACTGACCAATGGCCAGCCCATCCCTGAGCAGTGATCAGCCCTCTT